>CM066321.1:219095777-219695777 GCA_033807775.1 Saussurea involucrata | reverse complement strand
TTTGACACTAGCTATGTTCCGAACTGGTTTTTCCGTAAAACATATCAAACTTACTAGACTCATAATGGGAGATTTTGGCACTGATTTCACCCCAATACGATGTTCCTAGAAAACGTTATGGCTTTCCCAAAACAGTGGCAGAAACTATGTAATTCACATGAAATGACAACTATAGCTAATTAATCCATTAAGTCACGACTTAATCCAAACAGACCCGGAAAGCCTAAAAGCTTACTGAAAAAGGTCATACTAGGCTGGTCGACAGCCGTGCACTACCCACTGCCGCCTCCGGCGGTGGTGGTGGTTGGCGGCGGCGACGGTGGTTACGGTAACACCTTCCGGCGGAACCTCCCAACATCGCCCACCCCGACTCCCCCGCAACCACACCCGCACCTGCACACACTGCACCCACCCCTCTGCCGCCACCACAGCGGCGGCCCCACCGCCGGCAGCCGTGGCTGCGGCGGTGGTGGTGGCGGTTCACGGCAGAAATTTGGCAAACAACAACAACGAGAAGGAAACGAACCTACCTCGATGCGACTCTTCCTTGTCCCCGCTTCCGGCAGCAAACGACGGCGTCTCTCTCTCTCTCTCCGGCGTCACTCTCTCTTCTCCGGCGCCACTCTCTCTTCTCCGGCGTCACTCTCTCTTCTCCGGCGTCACTCTCTCTTCTCCCTCTACTCTCGGTACTTTCTCTCTTTCTCGCTCTCCTTCTCTCTCCGGCAGACGATGACACCAACTGTGGTGGTTCTCGGTGGTGGTCGACGGCAGCAGGGGGTAGGGGGTTTTGGGTGTTCAACGGCCGTAACAAGGGAGGAACGAAGTAGGGTTTTTTTTTGGTGGTTAATTTGCGATGGGCTAAAAAAAACAACGAGAGAAAGTGAGGGGGGTCGGTCCATATGGCCGATCCCATGCACACACCTTATACCCTTGACACATTTAGTCCCTCACCTTTCCAACACTTTACAATTTAACTTGAGGTTTCCCATCGATAACTGGTTAGGTCTTTCTCGTTAATTCCGTTAGATACAAAGAACAGCAAGAGAAAGAAAAATTAAACTAAATTAAATTAAATCTTACCGGGATACGGACTTTACAGGGAGCATGTAACTATGGATTTTGTAGTCAAACTACCCTGCACGACCTTGAAACATGATGCTATTTGGGTAGTGGTTGACCGACTGACGAAATCGGCTCATTTTCTTTCTGTCCGACAAACATGGTCGATTGATAAACTGAGAGAAGTATTCCAACGTGAAATTGTACGTCTCCATGGCACTCCTGTATCGATTACCTCCAATCGAGACACACGTTTTACATATTGATTTTAGGAAGGTTTACATAGAGCTTGGGGCACAGGTTTGAATTTTAGTACAGCCTTTCATCCACAAACTGATGGGCAATCTGAACGTACAATTCAAACACTAGAGGATATGCTCCGAGCATGTGCGTTTAAATGGCATGGAAGTTGGGATAACTACTTGTACCTAATAGAGTTCTCCTATAATAATAGTTGGCAGTCGAGTATCGGTCCCGTATTAAATAGTTTATGGTCAAAGATGTCGAACACCGAGTTGTTGGAATGAAGTCGGAGAACGTGTTCTCGAAGGCCTAGAATTGGTATAAGTTACAATCGAGAAGGTCGAGATTGCACGTCAAATGATGAAAGAGGCCCAGGCTCGTCAAAAGAGCTACGCCGACAAATGACGACGACAATTCCAACCAGGAGATAAGGTATTCCTGAAGGTTTCCCCAACTCGTGGCATCAGACGTTTCGGTCACAAAGGAAAGTTGAGCCCGAGATACATCGGTCCCTTTGAAATTTTGCAAAGGGTTGGAGTTGTGGCTTACCAATTAGCTTTATCGCCGTAATTGTCCCATGTACATAACGTGTTCCATGTCTCTTCACTTCGAGGGTACAACTATCATCCTTTACATGTCATTGAGTATCCCTTGGAGCACATAGAACCTGACATTTCTTAACGCGAGGACCCTGAAGCGAGTATTGATCGTGAAGAGAGAGGTACACGGAAGAGAGTGATTCCTTTCGTTAAACTTCTATGGAAGAATCACTCGGAACGTGAGGCGACGTGGAAATCGAGGACCATATGCGACGGGAGTACCCTGAATTCTTTAATCGATGTATGTTTCCTATCTAAAATCGATTCCGAAGACGAATTTTTTTTAAGGGGGGGGAATAATTGTAATACCCCGCTTTAATAATGTGTACTTTAGCTTCCCTAAAATGTGTCATATTTAAATGTCAATCAAATATAGTTGAGGGGTTAAACCCGTTATTTAAACAAAGTCTTAATAATAATAATAAAAAGACATTAAATAGTAAATATATCAAGAAGTCTTCTAATTGTAGAGTAAATTGCATATCATCGTCCCTTCAAATCGTCTTCTTCCACCTCCAAACTCTCCTCTCTCTCTAAAATCTTTCTTTCTCTCTAAGAATTCTTTCAATTTGTTGAAAGAATCCAAGTTTCAATCGCATATTCGTAATCCATTCGTCAAATCCTTCCTAAAGATATAAATTTCTATGTATTTCCATTAAGTTGTTATGTTAGGGTTGTTGAGATTGAATTATATTTGAGTATAGGTTGATTTTATGATGTGGTTTTGTAACTTGGTGTTAACATATGTGTTTAGAAATGTTTTGTTTGGTCAAAATTGAAGTTGGATTAAAAAGGGTAAAGTTTAGAATCAAAATGGTGAAAATTGTATTATACGATAAAATGCATATCAAGTGTTCGGTTTAATGCCCAAGAGAATACAATTTCATGATTGAGCTCTATTATGAAATTTAGCATGTTAAAATTATATTTAGAACATGTTTAACTGAGTAAACATTTAAGTGTATCATTAAAGTGAATCGGGAAAAAATTGGAAATCGGACGTTACGGCATGTGTAGGTCCAGTACTTTGACAGCGCATAACTCACAAACGTAAGTCCGACTAAGCTCAATTTTTACAGGTAGAAGGTCGTAAATGTATACTACAACTCTTATGAAGAGTCTCAAACCTAGTTGTGACCCTAAGTAGCTCAAAAATGTGTGATTTTGGGAGTGATCACTGTGTACTTGGGATCAGTCTTGTATTTTTGTAAAATTCATATAAAATCAATGGATGATCTAAATGAGATGATTCCAATTCAAGTAGAACCATAATAGGTCATAGAACAATTTTCTTTTAGACCTTTTAATCTGTTTTAGCCTCTAAGTAGGATAAACATGCTCGAAAAGAAGAAGGTTAGAAGTTGCCAAGTGCAGTGACGGAACTGCACTTGACTATGTGTCGAGTTAGTTCCGCAATTCGTAACCGGTTGTCACTTTTGAAAACGTAAGTTGTTTAAATATATTTATAACCTAAATATGTTTTTATAATAATTACAGTGTGAGTTTTTTGTTGTGCGAGAAATAACTTATCATGGTTTAAATAGGCACTCGAGAACGTAAAACTTCGTCGTGAGTCTCGTTTGATCGCGCGTTTCATATCAATTCGGTTAAGGTAAGGATTTCCTTCTTTTGACTCGTGGGCAACTATTTGTTGTAGTTGACCCTTCCTAAAGGTGGTTCACCACCTTATGATTGATTATGCTAGCATGGTAAACTAAATGTATATATATATATATACTAGCAGTGTGCCCGTGCAATGCACCGGGAGAGCAAAATGTGAAATTACATTGTAAAGTGAAAATGAAAATCCCTTCGACTTGTAGCTCTATTGCACAAATACACAATAGGTTCGAATCGTGCAAAATCAAGTTTTGAACCCTCCGCTAGCCTTGGCTGCTGAGTCAGCTATAAAATGGCTCCACATATGTGGGTTCCCGTGTTCGGAATTGTGTGTAATCGACCTTTTGCCCAAAATGAAAAATGAGAAATTAATACAAGTCATCGTAAAAGAATTAGTTATAAAGTAAATGTATATTTATTGAACATTAGTACGATAAATGGCTATTATAATATATAAGCACATTATCATGTTCATGTTCATGTTCATTCAATAAGGTAAAGTGACCCAATAAGCACTTACCGGGTAACACTCTTGTTCCTTGTCATAGTTCAGATGAAGAGGATTCGAGTGATGATGAGAATCCAACTGAAACATTATTGAATGTTGTTGTGCCTGCAGCAAAACAACCAAACCACAAGAACAAGCAGAAGTAGAAAAGAATTATATAATATTAATTAATGCATTAAGTAGTACGAGGGAGGATACATAGTTTGAATAAAAAGATAACCAATGCAACAGGAACCATCTATACAATAAGCACACTTCATAACTGAATTGTAACTAAGAAAACAGCAACTGAAATGAGATAGGGATAACAACCATCTGCCTTATCCCACCAATTCTGAGATGAAAATAAAATAAAATTCACCTTATATCTCCAAGCAAGCAAGCAAGGTATCTAGCTAATCAAAATCCAAAAAACAAAAACACATATCATCTTAATCCATCATTAATCCCATAGCTACCGGTGACCCATAACACGTCAAAATAGATAGCAATGTGCCTGTGCAATGCACCGGGCGAGCAAGGTAATGAAATAAGCACCTATAAATTAATAGAGAAGTTGGCAAATGTGTATTTATTGGCCATTAGTAGGGATAAATGTGTATTAATAGAAATAAGCACCTATAAATTTGTTTACCTCTTAATTGTTGTAGCTTAGGGGCTGTTTGTTTACCTCGTAATTGTTAGAGCTTAGGGGCTGTTTGTTTACCTCTTAATTGTTAGAGCTTAGGGGCTGTTTGTTTACCTCTTAATTGTTAGAACTTAGGGGCTGTTTGTTTACCTCTGAATCGTTAAGAGGTGAATATGTTTTCAATCCAAACACTAAAAATAGCTTATTTACGGTGAGAAAAAACAATAAGCAAATAAGTCAAAAAAATAAGCAAACACCAAACAAACAGGGGGTGTTTGTTTACCTCTGAATCGTTAAGAGATGAATCTTTTTTCAATCCAAACCTTAAAAATAACTTATTTACGGTGAGAAAAAACAATAAGCAAATAAGTCAAAAAAATAAGTCATCCCAAACACCCCCTAAGTTTTCTTGTTTTGCATCGCACATATTTTTGGTATGTTTGTTTACCTCTTAATTGCTAGAACTTAGGGGATGTTTGTTTACCTCTTAATCGTTGTAGCTTAGGGGCTGTTTGTTTACCTCTTAATTGTTGTAGCTTAGGGGCTGTTTGTTTACCTCGTAATTGTTAGAGCTTAGGGGCTGTTTGTTTACCTCGTAATTGTTAGAGCTTAGGGTCTGTTTGTTTACCTCTTAATTGTTAGAACTTAGGGGCTGTTTGTTTACCTCTGAATCGTTAAGAGGTGAATATTTTTTCAATCCAAACACTAAAAATAGCTTATTTACGGTGAGAAAAAACAATAAACAAATAAGTCAAAAAAATAAGCAAACACCAAACAAACAGGGGGTGTTTGTTTACCTCTGAATCGTTAAGATATGAATCTTTTTTCAATCCAAACCTTAAAAATAACTTATTTACGGTGAGAAAAAACAATAAGCAAATAAGTCAAAAAAATAAGCCATCCCAAACACCCCCTAAGTTTTCTTGTTTTGCATCGCACATATTTTTGGTATGTTTGTTTACCTCTTAATTGCTAGAACTTAGGGGATGTTTGTTTACCTCTTAATCGTTGTAGCTTAGGGGCTGTTTGTTTACCTCTTAATTGTTGTAGCTTAGGGGCTGTTTGTTTACCTCGTAATTGTTAGAGCTTAGGGGCTGTTTGTTTACCTCTTAATTGTTAGAGCTTAAGGTCTGTTTCTTTACCTCTTAATTGTTAGAACTTAGGGGCTGTTTGTTTACCTCTGAATCGTTAAGAGGTGAATATTTTTTCAATCCAAACACTAAAAATAGCTTATTTACGGTGAGAAAAAACAATAAGCAAATAAGTCAAAAAAATAAGCAAACACCAAACAAACAGGGGGTGTTTGTTTACCTCTGAATCGTTAAGATATGAATCTTTTTTCAATCCAAACCTTAAAAATAACTTATTTACGGTGAGAAAAAACAATAAGCAAATAAGTCAAAAAAATAAGCCATCCCAAACACCCCCTAAGTTTTCTTGTTTTGCAATGAAATAAGCACCTATAAATTAGTAGAGAAGTTGGCAAATGTATATTTATTGGCCATTAGTAGGGATAAATGTGTATTAATAGAAATAAGCACCTATAAATTTGTTTACCTCTTAATTGTTGTAGCTTAGGGGCTGTTTGTTTACCTCGTAATTGTTAGAGCTTAGGGGCTGTTTGTTTACCTCTTAATTGTTAGAGCTTAGGGTCTGTTTGTTTACCTCTTAATTGTTAGAACTTAGGGGCTGTTTGTTTACCTCTGAATCGTTAAGAGGTGAGTATTTTTTTCAATCCAAACACTAAAAATAGCTTATTTACGGTGAGAAAAAACAATAAGCAAATAAGTCAAAAAAATAAGCAAACACCAAACAAACAGGGGGTGTTTGTTTACCTCTGAATCGTTAAGAGATGAATCTTTTTTCAATCCAAACCTTAAAAATAACTTATTTACGGTGAGAAAAAACAATAAGCAAATAAGTCAAAAAAATAAGCCATCCCAAACACCCCCTAAGTTTTCTTGTTTTGCATCGCACATATTTTTGGTATGTTTGTTTACCTCTTAATTGCTAGAACTCAGGGGATGTTTGTTTACCTCTTAATCGTTGTAGCTTAGGGGCTGTTTGTTTACCTCTTAATTGTTGTAGCTTAGGGGCTGTTTGTTTACCTCGTAATTGTTAGAGCTTAGGGGCTGTTTGTTTACCTCTTAATTGTTAGAGCTTAGGGTCTGTTTGTTTACCTCTTAATTGTTAGAACTTAGGGGCTGTTTGTTTACCTCTGAATCGTTAAGATGTGAATATTTTTTCAATCAAAACACTAAAAATAGCTTATTTACGGTGAGAAAAAACAATAAGCAAATAAGTCAAAAAAATAAGCAAACACCAAACAAACAGGGGGTGTTTGTTTACCTCTGAATCGTTAAGATATGAATCTTTTTTCAATACAAACCTTAAAAATAACTTATTTACGGTGAGAAAAAACAATAAGCAAATAAGTCAAAAAAATAAGCCATCCCAAACACCCCCTAAGTTTTCTTGTTTTGCATCGCACATATTTTTGGTATGTTTGTTTACCTCTTAATTGCTAGAACTTAGGGGATGTTTGTTTACCTCTTAATTGTTGTAGCTTAGGGGCTGTTTGTTTACCTCTAATCGTTGTAGCTTAAGGGTTGTTTGTTTACCTCTTAATTGTTGTAGCTTAAGGTCATTACTTGAAGAATATGCATGATCACAACCTTAAAGAATCATAAAACACATGTTTTACTTAAACAGTGAAGTTTATTTAAGACATTGGTTACTACATTCTTGATAACAAACAGTGATGAAAACCACTTCTAAGACATTGGTTACTGTATTTTTTGATAACAAACCATGATGAAAATCTCTTCTAAGACATTGGTTGCTGATACACAAGGTTTATGTTTGATTCATAGCCCAACAAATTAGTATTTGAACCCTAACATAAACCATCCAAGACTTCTACACAAAAATAAACAAATTGCAGCACAAATGTACAGAACCCAATACAAATACTCATATTACATTCATATACAAGCAGAACCCAATACAAATACTCATATTACATTCATATACAAGCAAAATCACCAAATGCTAATTTGAAGTTTGAAAGAATGTTAAAAGAGATTCAAGCTTTTACAAAACTATAAACAATGCCAAAACCAGATCATTGGAAGGATAGAAAGCGACCAAATAAGATGTAGAGAGAGAGAGAGAGAACGAACCTGCTGCTGAATCTGCAAACACGAGTGGAGAAATAGGGCAGCACAAATCAAAATAGCTGGAAGAAATCATAAATCAAGCATACCATTAGAACAAAATATAAACCTTGTTCAAGAATAGATTGAAATAAATCGTATTTTAGAGAGGTAGGAGTTGAAAATAGTCTTTGGAATCTATATCCCGGTTCTGTTTGAATGAGTTCCTCTATCCATCCAAAACCCTATAAAAAGAGAGGTAGGAGTTGAGTACCCGCGCAATGCGGCGGGATATAAAGTTCTCTACAAGATTCATTTATATTTACCGGGTAAGATTTTTGGTCCTTATCATATTCATCTGGTAAGATAATGCGACTTGGTAAGCGCTTACCCGGATAAGCATTTGATAAACGACCCCTTATATTGATGTAGTGATCTCTATGGCTAAACTTATCTACTGTAGTGGTCTCCCAGATTGTCCCCAAGTGACTTGTAAATTAGGTTCGCTAATTGATAGATTTTTGTTGTCCATAATTATACTAAACATCTTTCAGAGTACCAAAAAATAGCACTTGTTATAAGGTTTAAATCTCAAAAGATAATTAAAAGAAAAACATCATGCTATAGCAAGAAACCAACTGTAAACTGTGTGTTTATGACTCAAATGTCATATTTACCCCTGTTTCCTCTTATTTAAAGAAAAAATGGTTACCAATGGAAATATTTATATTGTATGCATAAATGAATAAAAGGCAATTGTGGAACATAACAATAAGTGCAAATAAGTTCAGCTTTATTGACTATGCACGATACTGAAAGAGTAGGTTCAAAGGTAAACTTGTCAAACACCTCTTCTAATTGAAAAATACTCCCCAAAAGAGGGTAAAAACAATTTTGCACTACCCAGACCCTTTCCAAAAAACCAAAAAACAGGAAACTCATCCCAAAACAGGAGCATAAACAAGTATGAATTCATTTAATTTCTTCACTACATACACAACAGCTTCAACCCTCTACTCTTCAACTACTTAGAAAATTGAGAAAAACTCTTCAGCTTTGAACCAACCTAACCATCCAAAAACCACACCAGTTTACCTACAGCTGGTTGGATCATCCTAGCTGGCAACACGGCACCCTCGGTCCCACATCATTGTCAATCGCCAGCCAGGCAAGCCTCCGCTTTTCCGCCACCTGCCCCCACAACCACCACATTGGTGAGTACAGAATGAAAGCAACTGTAAAGTATTCGCAAAGACCTTCAGATTCTGAGGAGTGAGTACAACCACAATTTATTAATTATTCCAGAAAGACATCTTGCATTCAATTGCGAGTGAAATTCATAAAACTACCAAGGAAAATCGATAACTATAACCAAAAGATACAAGGAAGCTAACCCGCTAAAAGGTGCATCCATCAATCAAGTATTATTAGTTATAAAGAAAAGCACTTGTGGTTTTAAGAAACTGATTACAACTTCAACTTTTGCATGACTCCTACAGAAAAGAAGATAGCTAATTACATTATGTTATATAAATGTTCATTAAAGTTAATATATGTCATATGTGCACTATGCACAATTGATTATAGCTAATTACATTAAGTAAACTTCTCCATCTCTTGTTTTCATGATTTTTTTTTGAAAATCATTCTTTTTGAAACTTCCGATCTCCTTCTTCACTGGGGCGAAGCCACTTTTGATATAAATATCAACTCTCCAAATTGCAATAAGCTATTTATGGAATTTGTTTTGTTCTCTCTCAAACAATAAGCTAGCTAATGACCGTCAAACATAGCCTAAATCATAATGGTAAGTAGGAGACCTTTCAAAATCTATAAGCCAGACATGGCTCCACTATACATGTAAACTATGTTTGTTCAACTAAGGTGGATCAATTGGGGGAATCCCCATTGTATCCATTGATTACAGATCACAGACCATTGGGGCTGCTGTTATCCGATTCTGCGCCCCAAAGAACAGCATTGTAGCTGTTGTTTTGACCCACATAACAGTCCCAAAATTGTCACTCGAAAAAGCATCATTTGAGGATTTTCAACAAACAGATGGTATGCGATGCAAGTAACAAAAGTGTAACTTCAAAACTATGAACTTGAAAACAGAATTTAACCACGATTCACAGAACTTGAAAACAGAAGTGAAACCATGATTCAGAGAACTTGAAAACAGAACTGAAACCATGATTCAGAGAACTTGAAAATAGAACTGACCTTGAAGCACCAAAATTGAAATTCAAGAATATTGGGATCGTTACCTGGAAAATGTAAACAAAAAACAAATTGGCAAAAAACCAAACAACCAAAAAAACCAACAGCCTCTAAGCAGGAAACGAGCACCCTTTAAGTTAACCCAAAACAGCAACAACTTTATTTTGCAGCATCAAAATTCCATTCAAAAACTCTATCAAAACTCCAAACAACAATCCTATCCCACCCACCCTCATATTCGATCCCGGAAAGCAACAACAAAAAAATGCAATTTTGGGCCAAAAAACCCAAAATCGGATAGAGCCATACCACAATGACGATATAAACGGCGTTGCCTTCGATTTCCATCAGTGGTCGTCCGGATTGTGAAGAGAGGAGGATCGCAAGCCGTTCTTGGAGCGGGAATGGACGACTGGTGCTCTCTCTCTCTCTCTCACATACATGTCTATATACCACGTAAAGCATGGGTTTGAGGTAGAAAGCATGGGTTTGAGGTAGAAGGTAAGAGGGTATGGTGTGAGGACATACAAGTATGGGCTTTGATAGAAGGTATGGCTTGAGGACAGAGAGTCAGAGAGTATGGCAGTATGGGCTGCACCCTGCATCTTCACATTGGCCCGATTTAAAAAACTTGCATCAAAATGTTGTACAATGTGCTTTATGAATTGTAATTAAGAGATTTTTGAATTTTGTGCATAAAATAGTTGTACATAACGCTTTAAAATTTGTCTTTAAGACATTTGATGTAAATGCTTATATATGTAGTATAGATATAGATATATATATATATATAGAAATTCAAGAATCTTTATCGTAAAGCATTGATTTTAGTTTATTGAATTCTACGCTTGAATATTTTCAAGATTGGTTAATCGCGTTTCATAGTGAACTGATTATGAGTTTTATGAAGTACATTGAACTTGATTTTTATGAACGTAATTCTGGTAAGTGGCATATGTTTGATTTTTAATGGTTTTAGAACAATCGAATTAATGGTCACATTAGTTGGGATGCCTTCTATGGGGACTTTGTAGGCATGGTGTCCTGCAGGTGGACTCGGTCCAACAGAGTTAGGCCCAATAGTGGCTTCCGTGAACCCGACTCTGGGGACTAGGCCGACTTTGTTGGCTCCAGGGCGGATGGATCGATCCAAGAACTTTTACCCACAGAACATGTGATCGTGGTTATATTCAAGGGGGATTCGAGTGTGTGTGCCCGCACGCCGGCCCAATAGTTCCCGTGGTTTGGCCGCCCCACGAACACTTGAACATGAACTGACGGAATTAGTTTATATTACGTTTTGAAGTTAAAATGTGAACCTTCATTGAGATTTCTTGGTTTTGAATATTATTGAGCATCTATTTCGAATTACATGATTTTTAAGTCTTCCGCTATGTGTTTATTATTATTTTTTAATTTATATTATAGTCCATTCACTGAGCTTTGTGCTCAGTCGTGTTTCTTGTTTTCTGACACGGCAGGTTCCAAGTGACATTGATGGGGACGGGATTTGAGATCGAGCGTGAAGTTTTGGAGTCTTTAGACTTGTTTTATTATAAAAGCGTTTAAAGTTTATAAAATTTTTGTGAGATGTAACATTTTTGGATTATAAATTATGTTTTAAAATTTGTTCTGTTTTTGAGGTTTGTTAGTAGCTCTGAATTAACTGTATGTTTATGTTAAGTCCCGCTAGTGACATCGCCCGTTCCGAACCACGTGGACGGGGGATGTTACATCATCGTTGTGTTATAGAGATTGTCGAATGTCGGGAGGGTTCGAAAAGGTTCGTTATTCGTAATATATATCCAAGTCATCACCTACAGATATCAATTTCATGGTACGGTTTGAACGATAATTTTTTTTGGAACTGACGTATTAATGGCATCAAATGTGTTGCCCTGATTTAGTTGGCTCGTAAATGTAGGTTAACCGTGATTACTCAGAAAACACCATCGAATGCGAATGTAAATTCTTCATTCGTAACGGTTATTTATGTCGCTATGCACTAAAAGTCCTTATGAACGATCAAGCCAATCGCATTCCTGACAGATACATATTACGGCGTTTGACTCGTGGGTTGGTACCCATTCAAATGTAGTTTGCACAAGTTAGATACGATGAAGTGGATACGGACAAAGAGAAACACATACTTAGCATATACTCCAAAGTTGATGACATCGCCAGCCGTACTCAGATTGACAAATCGATACTTGCTAAGTTGGATGACTTTCTTTGTAGTTTCAAAACTGATATTGAAAAAGATCCACCATTTGAAGATCCGTCCCAACAAAGGATAGATGCAATAAAAGAGCATCTGGGTGTCTCCGTCCCTGATGAGGTTGACATATTTCCCCTACTGGTATTAGGAACAAAGGATGTGTCATAGGCAAAAGGCTAGTCATTTTTTTCTGAGAAGTTGCAAGGTAAAAGCAAGAAGCCGAAGCGTAAATGCGCAAAATGTGGCCAGTGTACCGGCCACGACTCACGGAACTGCCCCAACGTTTGAGGTGCAAGAAGTTTTGAACCATTTACAGAGTAATTAATTATTTTTCTATTTTCCCGTACCTTTTTATTTTCCGGCTTAACATTGATGTTGTTTTCCATTAATACTATTATTATCATCGTTAAGGTGTATGTTGCGTATCGTAAGCGTATGTTACATCCTATTTTTTAAAAGATCTTATATTTTACGTTATGATATTTATCCGTTTTAACGTATATCTAAATTCGATTGATGTTATTATCGGCGGTGATTTATCACGGGGGGAAATGAATCGCCCCAATGTTTGAGGTCCAAACATCATATCTTCAATCGTGATAGCAACATACTAGGGCGTTATAATGGCACGTGTTAGATAACGTGTGTCACGGGGTGAAGGGCGCATGTGTACATATAATATGTAACGCATGTGAAGAACATCCGGAAAGCATTAACAATGTGAGAGTGCGCAATCCAACCGTGACGGAAAGATAAGAAGGTGTGTAAGTGTGTTAATTAAATAAGAAGGTGAAATAGTGGAAAATGGTAGTCTAATATTTCCTAAAATAAATTATCAAGACCTGCCCAACACTAATATATCATTCAAATGAGATTTATTAGCCAAGTCGTGCTTCCTATTATAACGTTTCCAGCAAGATTTTCTACACCAAATGAATAGAAAAAGACATAATTATTTGAAACACATACACATACAATCAAGAAACTTTATTTCCATTTCTTAATTGTATATATAATACACAAGATATAACGACATAAAAATCATTACTTACAATCTTACCGATCTTTAGTACCATAAATCATGTTCCATTTTCGGATGGTTCACCGTACCCACCACCTATCAAAATCATCACCAATTGAACTAAAGTGGAACAAACACTGAAAACAAGTAGTTCCCGGCCTAGCTCCCCGACCATACGAGGTCCTGTAAGATAATCCCGACACAAAGGGCACGTAACGTGCCTATGTTCGACGCAACGATCCAAACAATGTTTATGGAAAAGTTGGTTGCATCTTAACTCTCTTAAATAACAATGTAATCCAGATTGCAATACTTAATAACAACATTTTAATAGATAACCAAAATGATGAAAATAATATTTAATTAAACAGTACCACCATTCCAAAAACATTCAAAAACATAATCATAAGTTCATTAAGCAAACCCAAACATACGAGACTAAAAGAAGAGTATCCTGATCAAACCATACGATGACTACCAATAAGATCTAAATATTAAAAACAAGTTAGAAAGTAACATATATCATCAACCCCTACCATAGCCGATTCTCGATACTCCCCTTTTTGGTTGCACTGATAGTTGTCACCATCGAGACGAACCTAAGAACCACATCTACATTGGACGCCTTCTTGATGTTAACATCACATCACATCATCTTCGAGACATACTTTGTTCGTAGAGTCTTTAACTGTCGTTTCTGTATGGTGCTTTCCTTGCACGGCCCGTGTCCCACGTCCGGAGATCCCCTCCCATGTACGTCCTCATGATGCGCATCAAAATGAAACCACTGTCGAGCCGATTATCTTTTATCTGCCATAGCATCTTCAACTGTTCTTGGTCGATAGTTCAAAATGTGTCCCCGGCCGAATATGTAGATCCCGGTTTAACAAGTAACAATGTGTGAATCGTTATATTTGTATTGAAATATTAACAATAGCGAGTTACAAGATTAGAATGATAAACTCTCTCTATCTCTATGAAGCTCACGATTCAATCTCAATGAACGGCTAACCTAATAATGAACTATAGGCTACTTTATATACTCATACCTATTACAACCCAGGCCCAAGCCCATTAGCCCATTAAATCTTATTAAGCCTATTTATAATTAAGGTTTTTCCAAATATAAATCAAACTAATCTTTTCTTTATATTACTTTATATTTTATAAGACATTTAGTCCTAACAATCTCCCCCTAAAGTTATATAAAGAAAAATATGGTCTTGACATCTTCAGATTTTGATCTTCTCTCCCTCTTGAATCTTTGAAAAACTTTGGTGTTGCTTGTCTTCATGTTATTCACGCTCCCCCTTGAATTAAGCTCTTGGTCTTAATAGTTTCAATTTTATCTCCAGATTCAATGAACAATAAACTCGACTGAGTGCACTAAAAGCAGCTTTCAACTGTCTTTGAACTGTGAGTTGAAATGTCTTTGAAAAACTTCAGAACTTGTCGAATGAATATGCTCGAATGGAGGAAATAATTTGTAGCGAGTACCACTTTATAAAGGATGAGAAGAATTGATCACTTGTAAACAACTTGAACTCTTTTATGAATTGATCAAATAACAATTACTGTCCGTCAGCTTTTGCTAACTCCCCTTCAACTTCATATTCGGTGTCTTTGAATTTGTATCATTTCTCCCCCTCATGATGAATAGGAGCATCCTGAGCATCATGTAACTTCAAAGACAACAATGATGAGTAGCAAAATACGAGAGAAAACATTTAAGTAACCAGAATGGGGTGATCAACTAACACAGAAACACAAAAGTAACTATTATCACATCAATTAAAAGAATTGTGTGGCCTATGTTCATAGTTGGCATTGGGATATCTCTGATAGGACTTCCAGTTATCACTGAAGTAAAATCTTAGAAATTATTTCTCAAACTGTTCCGGCAATATCACGAAGATATGCAAATGGAATCACAAAGACTCGTGCATGTGTGAAAGAAATAATTCATATCGATTTGGCTCAAAATTTGATTTAACATGGGACACAAGTTAAAAATCAATAGACACAATGATTAGAAAATGAAGTTCGGAGACCAAAGCTGGTGTCTTCCTTGTTCAATATCTAAGACCTCCGAGTGACGAATAGATAGATTATGTGCTAAACCTCCTTGAATATATGAAACAAGCATCTTTTGTGAGATACTTAAGTGGCTAGGTGGGGTGACACGAGTTATCGACACCGGGTCCATGTCTGTTTCAATATTCATCTCCATAGAATGAGAATGAAGAGATTGTGTGGTTACCCGGATAACTGACTCGGTTTGGTAAGGACCAATATATTCTTTTAAGTCCTGTCACATCCTCACCAAATGTTTTTCACTCCAAACTCATCTATCAAGCTAGACTCCTCACTGATGTCTATAATTGGATGTGTTTCTTGGGTAGGTCATTCCGGTTCTGGATAGACCATAGAAACAATATAAATCCTATCACTCATTTCATTTACCAAATAAAACATCTTAGTAAAAAGTGAAGTACGAGTTCTAAACTGAATGTTTAGAAGTCAACATCTTTTAAAAACGAGACCTGATCTAAGATGATCAGAAGTCATAAAAATTAAGTATGAGTTCTGATCTGAGGTAATCAGAAGTCATTAAAAATGATAATGAATATCAAAGAACAAATTCTAGCGCAAACTAGAATGACTCAGTAAGCACAATATTTGCAATAAATGAAACAATGATCGGAAAGTTTAATTGTGAAGAACAAGTCGCAATTAATATGTCAGATAATAATTGAATCATTAATAGAAATGACGTACTATAAAGAACAAATTGGAATTCAAGCGAGTGTATTTCCACCGAAATAATTCAACGAATATGTGAGACATGGAAATAACTAAGTCAGGGAAATGTAACACGTGGCAATTATGGAAGTTAAAATCAGAGAATAACAAACATAAGTAAGTTATTCAGAATGAGTTACCACGGTCTTTGAATTCACTTAAAAATTCATTTGTTGAGCAAAACCTGGTACTCCCCCTCAAAAATAGCATAACCTTTGAATGTAGTCATGTGAAAAGAATATTCCGAATTTTATCACACATGACATCCCTACAAAACAGATCAGAAAGATTTTGGTATCCATGCTTTGATGGATCCTTGATGGTTAAATGCCTTAACTTTAAAATGAGGACCGAGGATACTATAAGTACCATGCCAATTATTAACGTACCTTAGACGCACAAAGTCACTCTTTCCAGAATGAGAGCAACAGATCTTTGCTCGGTTTAGACTCATTAGCTTCGTTGTAGAATAAACGTGAGTATGTGAATTAGTCTTTGAAATAAGTGACTTTGTATCAACTACAGGAGATTTATAAGACGCGTTTCCATCACTGTCTTCTGTAGTTGATTTCTTTTTCCAACCCATTTTAAATTTTCGAAACACTTGATTATCTTTATTATCACGTGAGAATTATAGAAAAGATTAGACGGGCGAATCTGATCTTTTGAGAACTCATTTGATTTGACAAAATTCTTTGAAGAACTATTTGTAGAACTTGAAGCATAAGAAGACTGAACAACTTTGAGATTGCTTTTTTCAAGTTCCTTGACTTTAACGGATAAAACATTTTGTTCTTTGAGAATTAAATCTAATCTCTTTTATTGATCAGATTTTACATGTTGTTCTTTTAAAATCTCGGTTGCTACGCAGATAATTTCTGTGAAAGCTTACGAATTTTTGTTTCAAAAATGTTCCTTTCACATTCAAAATCATTTTCAATAGTGTTGCGTTTATCAGATAGTTCGTTGAAAATCGCAACATTTTTCTTTTCAAGCGCTCCCTTTTCACTCACAAAGGATTTTCTTTGATTATCAAAATTCTCTCGCTCAAGCACACTAAAACTTATTCAAAATCAGAAATTTGTTTAGAAAGTTTAGCATTTTTAAGTTCAAATGATTGTCTTTCTTCAAACACTTTCTTTGAAAAATCGAGAAGCTTTATTTTCAATCCCTTCCGCTTATTTAAAAAATCACCCCTTTCCTTTTCAAAAACGGAAAGCTTTTGCTTTAGATCAAGATTTTCACTTTTGGTAGCTTTTCTTTTCTCTTCAAGTTATAAAAGCTTTTCTTCTTTGGTTTCAAAGTCTGCAACTTGTTGTTTAAGTTAATCTATTTGGGCACTATGCAGATAATAATATCCATCATTTTTGGCTGCCATTTTTAGGTCAGAATTCTTGCGCTTGAGCCAATCATTGATGTTCCTTAAGGAACACATTTCTTTATATGTCTGCTTTCCGATATCAAATTGTCCAAATCTAACTGAACACATGCTTCCTCAAGACTCAGTTTGTCAATGACCTTTGACTTGGTCTCCAATTTCACTTCGAGAGTTGTGATCCTTGCTTTGAGGTCAAACATGGTTGGATAAGACATTGTTACGGGAACAAAATGATCATGAGACAATTCAAAAATATCGATCCAAAAATCAGACAGTGTGTCACGTAATACACAATTGTCCCCTTTCGACGACTTAACACGGGGAACCCGAGAAAAAAATTAAAAGAAGAGGTCAGAAAGCTCCCGGATATGCGATCGAGGTGTGGTTTTCTGAATAAAACATCTGAGTGGGAACCCGAGTTTGTGAAAATCCGATATTCACGTTCGGATATGGAAATCCATTTAGGGAACCCGAGTTGGTGAGAATCCGATAGGGAATCCGGGTGAAACAACGTTGGAACCGGGAATAGGTTAAGAATGGGTAAACAAACCGGGACCAAGGAATCGGGAATGGGAAAGCGTTGGGCCCGGGAATTGGTAGTTTCCAAGTAACAAATCCGGGACTAAGGATTCGGGAAAGGAGGCGCTAGGACCGGGAATTGGAAAAACGGTGATAGATCCGGAACCCAAGGGACCTGGTAGGAGAAACTTATCGGGTTTTGACACAATCCAGATATGGATACCGGATTTTGACGAACAACTTCGAAATTCTCGGATCTAAGATGCAACACAGGTATTTTTTATGCTCTCAAGAAATCACAAATAGTATAGAAACACCAACCACGACTAACCCTGATCAATTTACGCTGAAACAATCCTAAATTCAATAATCATCAGAAAAAACGTAAAGGACACAGACTTCGAACCCAGAAAACGATTTTCCAAGAATTTGTGAATAACATATATACATACATACATATATATATATATATATATATATATATATATATATATCAAATGAGATCCACAAATATGTTATAAACCCATGAGAACCGATACAAAAATATTTTTTTACATGATATGTTTTCATCAAATGTTAGGATTTAAGATATTTTGCTTCACATATATTTGTTCATGTTATGATAGTTTCACATTGATTTGTTGCACCATGTGAATATTTTTTACGTGTATTTTTCATTTCACTAGGTGAATCAAATTTTTTCACACATGTAATCTTTTCACAGGGTGAACACGAACATATGTGAAACAATATCTTAAATCATTGGCTTTGATGAAAAAAATAATGTATTGGTTCTCACAGGTTTGTAACATATTTGTGGTTCTCATTTGATTACCATATTATATATATAGACATTGATGAATGAACGTAAGTAAATGAATGTTAACAAAGAAACATAATATATATATATATATATAAACAAAATCGTTTACAAAACTTCTTTTTCAATTGCAACCTTAGAGCATCCCCAATGGTGGGGTTTATAAACCACCACGTCATCGCATAAACCGATACTTGAAATTGCTTTACATTGGGAGCCACATGACATGGCAAACCACTCCTTGCAGAAGAAGTGGTGCATGAGTGTCACGAAGCCACCAAATTTGTGACCACCACCCACTACTACATTGAAGGTGCATCATTTAATTTATATATAAAATTCAATATCCGTATCTCAATATATATAATTGAATAAATAATTTATTTAATTAATTTAATTTAAAACTAATTTAATAATCAATTGAAAGATAGTTTAATAAAAAATAATTAATTAATTAATTAATTAATTATTAACTTTTTACCTACACAAATTTAATACAACTTCTACCTACATAAATTAATTACACCATTTAATTACCAATTTTTACCTATAAAAAAAATTACCTATATCATTTGAAATTACATCTTACAGTCTTCATCTCTTTCAATCTTTTACTATCTTTCAGTATGGATCCTAACCAATCAAACTATTTTACAAATTTGTTGAACTCACCTGTCAGTGATACAAGTTCACCAAATACAACAAATCGACAAGTTCAACCGAATTTTCTACCATACCCATTTCCACCGTTTTACGCACACACTCAAGATTCTTCTCATGGTACGTCGAATGTTGGTCGTATTTTATTTCCGCCAAACACTCAATATTCTATGTTCACACCAAATCCATATATGCCTACATTTTCGTCACAACACACACCGAATGCACCGAATGACTTTTCTGAAATCCCACCATTTTCTACCCAAGAAAGTTTAAAAAATAAAAATCTTGACGAAAAAAATCATTTGAAAGCATTAAATAAAGGGAAATGGAGCCACAAGAAGATGAATTCATGATAAGTGCTTAGCTTATTATTTCCACCGATACCGTTATTGGCACCAATCAACAAAACATATTTTTGGAAAAGAATTGCGGAGTACTATAATACTCATCGCGCTTCTTTCATAAAAAAAAAAACAAGTGTTTTGAAATCTCATTACTATAGGGTAAATCCTCAAGTAAATGACTTTAATCAAGGTTTTATTCGATTAAAACATGAGCGACATAGTGGGTGGCCCGATGATCAAATTATGGAAAAAGCTCGTGAAGTTTACCACTCCAAACACAATCAACAATTTAAATATGAGCATGTGTGGAGAATGGTTAACGATGAACCAAAATGGAAAGGTGGAAGCTTGTAATACCCCGGGTAAATTCGTTGGTTAAAATCCCTTTTTCCGTTATGTAAAGTTAACTTTAAAGTTGGAGTTTAGGGTAAGATTGGGTTAAATTATAAGTTAAGGGTGTTTGGGCCATTAGTGAGAAGTTCAAGGACCAAAGTGGTAATTATGTTTGATATTATCTCTTAAGCATATCAGATATTTCACAACTCAGTTATTATCCAGATTTCAGTTTAGTGTGTGTGTGTGTGTGTGTGTGTGTGTTGAGAGAGAGCAAGAAGGAGAAAAGAAGAAAAGCTAGGATAAGGCTTCAATTGGTATGCTTGGAAGTGAATCTGAGGTATGTCTCTTTGTATTTTATGTTTGTAATTACTTTTAGATAGTTCCTATCGGAGTAGAATAGTCAAAATCACATCTGTTAATGATTCAGTCGATTTCTGGGTGAAAATGGGATAAACCGACAGTGGTGTCCGGATAAAGTAGAAGGTGTCCGGGTAGTTTTGTTGATGGTGTCCGGATGACTTTCTGAAGGTGTCCGGACAGGGTGTTGTCCGGGTAAGTTCCTCTTTTCTTATGTTTTCCGGATGACGTCCGGATTACTTTGGTGTCCGGATTCCTTGTGTTGTCCGGAAAAGTCGAGTTGTCCGGATAATTCATGTTATCCGGGTTTGTGATGCTGTCCGGAAAAGTTGGGTTGTCCGGGTGGCTTTGGGCTGTCCGAAAGCTATAGCTGTTTGGTTGTTTTGAGGGCGAGAGTTAGGTAGATTTATCTAGGGTTCACGTGTTCAAATGGTAAGGGGATATTTGTATTTAATCTGTTTCAGATTCTGTGGATTTGGATTGAAAGACTGAATCTTTTGGAGAAAAGCTTGGAAGTGTTTATGAATAAGCAATCGAGGTGAGTTTTGCTTTAAAACGTTTTTGAACTAGGATACATATATATGTATATATATATATATATGAGATGATTATGTGGTAGGAATATGATTATGTCTATATAAATGACAATATGATGTAATGAGATATATATTGTATTTATATAAGCTTTGCACTACACGAGTGCACTTGTTGCCGGGTTCCGGTGAGCGGACCGGTGTGTAGCCGGGTTCCGGTGTGCGGACCGGTGAGTAGTCGGGTTCCGGTGTGCGGACCGACGGGTAGCCGGGTTCCGGTGAGCGGACCGGTTGTTGATTTATTAGTTGGCTTGCTACCAACTAATATGGCCATTTGTGGAGGAATAAGGTGAATGAGATGTACACGATGCACGAGTCTGGATTGGTATTTAAATACGTGTGGTATGTTTATATTTTACGAAAGAATTACCAAAGGTTTATCTAAACTATTTTGATACAAAGGATTTACATAAAAGGTTTTATAATGATTTTGGAAAGGACCGGGATTAACTCACTAGACCCGTTTGGTCTAACCCTCATTTTGTTTTCAAAAATATGTTTTCCAGGTTAAGGATCGGCAAAGGAAAGGATTAAGTGTAAGGAGTTTTTGATGGGCGTTGATTAGGAAGCTTAATGTATTTTGTAGTTTCGAGACCGAAGGGACCGTTTGTGGTTTATTATGTATCTTTTATTATGAATATAATGAAGTTATGCAATGTATGTTATTTGAAGCATGTTTGGGAAACCGGGTCGTTACAAAGCTCCATTAATATTTCAGAAAAAAGATCGAAGACCTTGGCACTCGGGTACTTACACATCATCAGCAGATACTCATGCGAGCATCAATACCAATGATGTTGAAGTAGAAGTTCGACCAATTGGAACAAAAGCGGCCAAGAGGAAAGGAAAATAAATTCACATGCAGATGACAGAGTTCATGCCATTCACGGTGCATTTGGTACGCAGACTGGATGGGACGGGATGGGACAAAAAAATAGTCCCATGTTTGGTATGCCATGGGACAAAAATTAGATGGGACAACATGGGACAAAAACAAGTTTTCATGGGACAAAACTTAAGATTTTTTGTTCTACCAAAATAGGTGGAACAACATGGGACTAAAACATAAGATTACTAAAATACCCACAATTGGTATCAGAGCGGTTCTTGATTTTCTATATCAAGAGATCCTCACTTACAATGATTTTTGGTAGAAACTTGGAGTAATTTTAACCTGTTCTTCACTTATTTCAAAACAGCCTACGTTTTTCTGCCATCCTCGACCTGTTCGACTTTGGTAAACTTACAGTCTGTTACTTCAGATAAATCTCCATTTTAGAGCATTGTTCAAAGGTTTTAAGCTTATAA
This sequence comes from Saussurea involucrata, assembly GCA_033807775.1. Lineage (NCBI taxonomy): Eukaryota > Viridiplantae > Streptophyta > Magnoliopsida > Asterales > Asteraceae > Saussurea > Saussurea involucrata. Next base: position 219,673,383 of record CM066321.1, on the reverse strand, counting down.
ACACCATTCGAAACATCCACTTCATCCTCTGAAAGTTTACTGTTCATACCCTATTTTCTGGATTTCTCATCCTCTTTCAAAATGACAAACACAAACAACTTCTTCACTGTTGGTTCTTTAACCAAGCCACCTACACTACTCAGAGATGAGTACCCTCAGTGGAAGATACGAATGATTCACTTCTTCGAGGGTACTGACAAAGAACTCGTCTACTATATCAACAATCCTCCTTTCGTACCAATGATCACAGTACCCCGTGTACCTGCCACAGACGACACTCCAGAAATCCCTGAGCACGATAAACCAAAGACCAAGGACAAGTGGTCAGATCCTGATTGGGCAAAATATGAAGTTGCTCAGAAGACTAAGAGACTTCTGATCATGGCCATACCCAATGACCTTTTCCAATCCCTAGATGCGTGTGAATCTGCATACGATCTGTGGAAGGAACTGGAAAAACAACTGTAGGGTGGGGCCAAAACTCAGAAGAACCGCAGAGCCCAATGCATCAACGAGTACTACGCATTCAAAGCTTTGCCGACAGAATCTCTACAGTCAACATATGATCGGTTCAACTCTCTAATCAACAAGTGCAAGAAGTTCGGAATCCACAGAACTTCTGAGGAGAACAATGTCATGTTCCTAAAGAGTCTCAATGAAGAATGGCTCCAGTTGTCTATGTCTCTGCAAACAAATCAGGACTTAGACTCCTGGACTCTATCAGATCTCTATGGAACGTTGGCAGCCCAAGAGCCTCAGATTGCACAAGTAAAAGCTCAAATCAGTGCACCTCTTGCGCTGGTTGGTAAGGCTACAGAAGCTAAAGAGAAGCCGAAGAAGGAGAAAGCTGTGGAAGAAAAGAAGGAGAAGAAGAAGAAGATCTTGATCGTTGATAGTTAAGAGGAGGAGGTGGCGGAAGAAGAGGAGGCAACTATGGCCTCTATAGCTAAATCGTTAGCTCTTTTGACAAGGGAATTCAGCAGAGGATATCAGAAGAAGTCTGGTAATGAACGTTACGGAAGAGAAGGGTCAAATGACAAGAACGACAGAGGTGTCGACCAACAGAGGTCGAATGACATGAATGACAGAGGTGGTGACCGACAAAGGTCAGATGACAAAACTCGCAATGCTCCACAGAACCAAGGATGTTACAACTGTGGTAACCCAGGCCACTACGCCAATGAATGCAGGAGCAAATCAAACCGCCCTCAGAGGGATTCTGCTTTCTACAAAAAGAAAGCCGAATATTATGCTCAGAAGTCACTTATGTTGAATCAAGAAAACTGGCAGTCAGATACATCCTCTGACGAAGGAGAAAAGAAGAACGCCCTGTTCTGTGGCATGGCAGAGGTCAGCTCCGACTCCGATAGTGAGGTATCCACTTCTGACTCTTACACTAATCAAGCAGAAGCTGATTTGCTTAAACTGAACATTGAATACACAGAACTTAAAAAGACCTGCGAAAGTGTTCAGAAGAAGCTTACCTTCTTTGAGAGACAAGCTAGACTTCTCACTCAAGAAAAGGCTAAAATCTTTCAAGAAAAGGAAGAAATTGAAACAAACTAGAACAAACACCTAAATCCTTTGAAAGAAAAGATTTGTGAACTTAACTCAGCCTTAAAAGCAAAATCTAAAGAACTTATGGACGTTGAGAGCGACAGAATGAATATCCTAGCTCTTAAACATTATTTTCAAAAGGAAAGAGAAGTCATCTGTCAAGATTTACTCAGAATTGATCTTTTAATTAAGAAATATCAAGATGCACAGACGGTGTACGAGAAAATTAATACACAAATAGGGAGACGGGGAATTGGCTTCTGTGATATAGATCCATACACTAGAAACAAAAGAAACAAGTCTCCGTCCTCTCTGTTTCATATTGGAAGTACAAGAAAACCTGGATTTCCAAACTTACTCTCTGTAAGCAAAAGGCGAAAAGTCTCTGGGGAACCTCACCAGAGGAAACCTCTGAAGATGATAAATATGTGGTTTGAAAACACAGATTTGTCACCTTCAATCTCTGTCAAAAGAGAATCCAAACCTAAGAAATATCTGAAAACTCAAGATCAGATATGTATCTTCAAGTTTGGTGACCCCGAGACTCAAACACAGGTTGCCTTTGTCTGCATGATAAACTCTGAAAAGAAATTATCGGCGGAGGCACCTGAGTTCAAGCCTGACGTTTCAGAAGAAAAACTTAAAGATATCTCTGAAAAAGAGTTGATGGAAATCGAGAAAAATAACGTTTACGAAAACCTCTGTACACCCTCTATCAATCAAAATCTTTCTAATGAAACCTTAATAGATACTTCTGTTGACTTGGAAAATAATCTCAAAGAAAAGGATGAAAGCGAGTATGACACATGCTCTGAAAATCCAGCCTCTGTCGAAAGAGAACTAAGTGACTCAACCTCTGTATATGAGGACGATTCATCCTCTGACGAATCTGGGACTGACTCTAAGTCAGAGATAGTACCTTGTGACTCGGAGGATTTTAAACTACCCTCTGGAGTTCTTAACAAAACTATTCCTCCCAAGGAGAAAATCACAAGAGTTCCTATCTGTCCAGATTTTTTGGAGATGTGTATACAAGCCAAAACCTCTCTTGAGCTTGAGAAAATCAAACAACAGAAGAAAACATCCTCTCAAAATCCAAAAAGTTCAAAGACTTCAAAACCCTTAAGGCATATTAAAGAAAAACTAACATGGCAACAAAAGGGTAAATGGGCTGAAAATAACAAATCTTTTTCTTCTGTGACAGTGAAACCTGCAGAAGTTCACCACAGAAGGGGTCCACAGAAGGCTACTCTCAACAAAGGATTTTGCAAACAACAATCTAGCCTACATAGGTCTTCTTGTAATAGGAAGTCAAATGTTAGGATAAAATGTAATGCCTCTGTGCCCCCATTTAATGTTTTCAATGAAAAGTTCAAGCAAATCTCTTCGCACATTCATTATTGTCATTGCTTTGATCCCATGCATCAATTAAGCCAACACTTCTCAAGTCCACACTGTTTCCTCTCTGCACCCAAAAAGAATACTAAATTCAAGGGTAAGAAGAAGCAAAATGGTTCTTCAAAAGAAGCTAAAACCAAACCCAAGAATGCTAAGGCAAACTTGAAGACCCCTAACAAAGCTGGCCCCATTTGGATATGGGTACCTAAAACTCTCTGATTATCTTGCAGAAGCAGTATGTGCCAATCAGGTATCTTGACTCCGGATGCTCGCTGCACATGACTGGCGACAGAGGTCTACTATCCTCCTACAAAGATAAACTCGATGGAGGATCTGTGACCTTTGGTGACAACAAGAAGGGGTATATAAAAGGCTACGGATTCATCAAGAAGGAAAACATAACCGTATGCAAAGTTGCATATGTGGATGGCCTTAAACACAATCTTCTCAGTGTTAGCCAACTATGCGATACGGGTTTCGACGTAATGTTCAAAAGAACCTTTTGCTCTCTACAAGGCGAGGACACAGGAGTCGAACTTCTGCGAGTCGAACGAAGAGGCGATCTTTACCTCATGAACTTCTGTGCCAAGAACAAGGAAGACAAGCTCTGCCTTGTTGCCAGTAAAAGCAAAGAAGCCTGGTTATGGCATAACAGGTTATGCCACCTAAACTTTCATACTCTAGATAAGCTTGTTAAACGTGATCTAGTCAAAGGTCTGCCAAATGTTAAATTTAATACAGATCATTTGTGCTCTGCTTGCAAAATGGGAAAACTCAAAAGAGCTTCCCATAAAGGCAAGACTGATGTATCTTGCCCTAGGCCTCTGTACATGCTTCATGTTGACCTCTGCGGTCCAATCGCTACACAGAGCCTAGGTGGCAAGAAATATATACTTGTTTTGATCGATAAATATTCAAGATTTACATGGGTTGAATTTGTCAGAAAGAAATCAGATGTTCCAAACATTCTGATAAATTTAATGAAAAGAATCCAAGTTCTGTATGAGTGCAGGATTCAGAAACTAAGAAGCGACAATGGCACAGAATTCAAAAACTCTGTCATTGAAGCCTATCTTACAGAAGAAGGCATATCACAGAACTTCTCTGCTGCACGCACCCCACAACAGAATGGCGTGGTTGAACGAAAGAACCGCACGCTTGTGGAGGCTGCAAGAACTATGTTGACAGCATCTGGATTACCAATGTCTTTTTGGGCAGAAGCAGTATCAACCGCTTGCTACACCCAAAATCGATCAACCATAGTAAAGAGGCACATCAAGACACCGTATCATTTGATCAACAAAAGGCGACCAAACATCAAGTTCTTTCATGTATTTGGATGCAAGTGCTTTGTCTTAAATGATAGAGAAACAAGAGGAAAGTTTGAGGTGAAAGTAGATGAAGGCAAGTTCATTGGGTACTCTGCCACCTCTAAGGCCTACAGAGTTTATTTTCTGCGGTCACGAACCATTGTAGAAAGCATCAATGTGTCTTTTGACGATTCCTTTCAAAAGACTTCTGAACAAACCAGTTCAGAACTCGGTCTAAAGAAGGAATCCTCTGGCATCCCAAAGATGAAAGCAGAAGACTTAAATCTTCTATTTGAAGAGATGTTCCATGATGATATTGATCCATCTGCTGAAGCCGTCAGAGCCTCTGGAGAAACATCTTCTAACAACCAGACTGAGTCAGGTATATCTCTAACTGGTCCATTAAATACTTCATCCTCTTCTGTGAATCATACAGATGCACGCGTTGAGGGTGAGCGAACAGAAGATGATACGACCAAAGATTCAACCACAGAGGCTCCTGAAATACCAACTCCAGCAACTACAGAGGAATCAATACCAGAGGAAAATGAGGATTCAGTCTCAACTTCCTCAGAAGAGATTCCAACTATCATTCCAATAATCCCACAAGCTGAAGAACCAACTTCGAGCTCTGAAGTGCCATCTACTACAGAAGGTGTACCAGAACCACAGGGTGCACCTACAGAAGTTCAACTAGATAACTCAAATGACCATCTTCCAAGAACAACACAGTGGATGAAAATCCATTCTCCAAGCCTTATAATCGGCGACCCTTCTGAAAAGTTCAAGACAAGATCAGCCACTGCTAATTTTTGTTTCTTTACAAATTTCATCAGTGTGATCGAGCCAAAAAGAATCTCTGAAGCCCTAGATGATCCAAACTGGGTAGATGCTATGCAAGAATAGCTTCTACAGTTTGAGAGAAACAAGGTATGGACCCTAGTACCTCTGCCACGAGGAAAACAAGCAATAGAGACAAAATGGGTCTTCAGAAACAAGAAGGACGAGGATGGGGTGGTCATTAGAATCAAAGTGAGATTGGTGGCCAAGGGATATCGCCAAGAAGAAGGCATTGATTACGATGAAACTTTTGCCTCAGTCACACGGCTCGAAGCTATAAGAATCTTCTTAGCCTTCGCAGCCCACAGAGATTTTAAATTCTTTCAGATGGATGTAAAATCTGCCTTTCTAAATGGTGAAATCCAAGAAGAAGTATACGTCCAGCAACCACCAGGGTTTGAAAGTTCCAAGTACCCAAAATATGTCTATTATCTCGACAAAGCTCTGTATGGACTGAAACAGGCTCCAAGAGCATGGTACGAAAGACTTTCTACCTTTCTTCTCGATAACGATTTCGACAAAGGTACGACAGATACTACTTTGTTTTACAAAAGAAAAGGTGATGAGATTCTGCTTGTACATATTTATGTGGATGACATTATTTTCGGGTCTACCAATGCACAACAGTGCAAAGATTTTGAAAAACTCATGCAGAGTGAGTTTGAAATGAGTATGATGGGAGAATTAACCTTCTTCCTCGGACTCCAAGTAAAACAATCATCAGAGGGAATTTTTATAAATCAAGCTAAATATGTCTCTGACATACTTTCAAAATTCAGTCTCTCTGATGCCTCTGTAATGAAGACCCCAATGGCCACTGGAAATAAGTTATACTCAGATCCAAATGGAAAATCTGTAGAGTGCAAGCTCTACAGAGGTATGATTGGCTCACTTTTATACCTAACTGCAAGTAGACCTGATATAATGTATGCCACATGCCTCTGTGCAAGATATCAAGCTAACCCAAAGGAATCCCACCTTATTGCTGTAAAGAGGATCTTTAGATACCTTAAAGGGACCAAAAATCTTGGGCTCTGGTATCCGAAGAACTCTGGCTTTGATCTTAAGGCATACACAGATTCAGATTATGGAGGATGCAAGCTAGACCGAAATAGCACCTCTGGGAGTTGTCAATTCCTAGGTGGTAAACTAGTAAGCTGGACTTCAAAGAAGCAGAAATGTGTGTCGACATCTACAACAGAAGCTGAGTATGTTGATGCTGCTAGCTGTTAGTCCCAAGTTCTGTGGATGAAAACTCAGCTAAAGGACAACGGTCACACTATCTACAAGATACCCATCCTCTGTGACTCAAAAAGTGCCATAGCCATCTCTGTCAATCCAGTACAGCACTCAAAAACAAAGCATATAGATATCCGTTACCACTTTCTGAAGCATCATGTTGAACGTGGAACAATTGAGATGTACTTCGTGAGCACTGAATATCAGCTTGTAGACTTATTTACCAAAGCACTCGATGAGAAAAGATTTCTCTTCTTGGTAAGTAAGTTGGGTATGATAAACATGAGTTGAAAACATCTGTAAGTAAGACTTGATCCTCTGTAAATATGTATATATATTTGAATACTTCTGCTGTAAATTCTTGAATCACCAAAAGTTCTATACCCGACAGAGCTTCTGTGGGATCACTCAGATCTTCTGACAATGTCCACAGAACCTTTGGTGAGTTTGACCTATGTCCTCTGCACTACTTATCTCATTTTATCCAAGCATAGGTCAAGGGGGAGCAGAAGGAGACCTTGAACTGATCTACAGAGGTTGATCATTCAAGGGGGAGCCAAAGAAAAGTAGTGGTCAGCCAAATCCACAGAAGTAAAAGTTTTTGCCGAGCAACGGAGAACCAAAAGGTGAGTATCACGTACAAATCATCTTTGAAAACAGTTTCTCTAGGACACAAATTTCCATATATGTTCTAGAACCTCTGCTTAAGACATTCCAAACATTTAATGATCAAAAGGATTTTTGAGCTCTCCGATATTAGAAATTTAAGGCCATAGAGCCTCTGTTGAGCCCCGCAGAGCCTCTGTAAGTCAGAATCTCTATGACTGCAAATTTAATATGGAAACTCTATTGATCAACTTCAATGTCTATCAAAGATTCTTTCGTACACTACAAGCACTGAGATACTGAAAGAAGGTTTCTAGTCACAGAGTTTTATCCATCAAAGAACTTATGTTGACCGAGCAAAGATTAGTCAAAAGGAAAATGTCTATGTTGGTCCCGAAGGGTTATACAAGTTTGTAGAAGGGGGGTTGAATACAAACACACGATTTTTACTTTCTAAATTGTTTATTGATAAATCTTAAAACAATTTACAACTTGTTGCGGAACAAGATTAAGGATTAACCTAATCTAAACAAGTTAAGAACACTAAGTTTCTTGCACTAGAAGATAGAAAGGAGATAAGAATATTACGAATAATATTCTAACACTAAGAGAGAAAGAAGAAGATGGTCGAGCACTTCAATTCTGATGTAGTGTTGTTCTTATATATTGCATGCATTTAATGAATAGCAGTGTTACTTTACACGTGGCAGCAGCTGAGTGGTTGCATGTTTTGACCTTTGTAGACAACCTTAGTAGTCGCATGGTGCACAGTGTAGAATCAGAGTTTGTTGTACGATTCTAGACAGAAGGGAGGTCCCTTCTGACATTCGTACGGAGACGTGCAAAGGGATAGACAAAAGTAACTTGTAGAGTAGACCTCATGATCAGCGTTCGCTGAACAGTTCTTTATCAGTGAATGATAAAGCTCAGCGATTGCTGAAGTCTTCTACTTGATACTTCACGTTTAGTGGACAGGTCTTGCTTCGCTGATATCCGCATCAGTTCATTAGTAGACTTGTCGCTGGTTCTTGGGCTTGATATTCGACTTCAACGAAGAACCTTTGTTGACATGAAACTTGTCTTCAGGGATCGTAAGTAAACAACTAAACTATCAGCGATCATCACAGAGACTGAACAGGCTCAGATCTACTGGATGAACAGTGTTCGCTGAATGTCTAATCTAAAGAGCGAGAGTTCTTATCAGCGGTACTGTAAAGTCCTAGTACTTATCAGCGATAGTGAAACTCTAATACATATTGTTTACTTACAATTTTCACTAAGTGTTTAAGAGAGGGTCATTATCAAATCACTGAGGGTTTGGATCAACAATCTCCCCCTATTTGATTATGACATAGCAACAAAGAAAATTGCTAAGTATGAAAACATAAGGATAAAAAGAACTCATAAAATATTTGTCCCTTTTACTGTTTTCTGGGATCTTTTAAGTACTGATGGAGTAAAGTACATTCGCTGAATTTTTTTTTTAACTTCGTATAAGATTACAGAGGGAAGTAGAAAAATTACAAGTACAGCAAATTTAAATTACAAGTACAAAAAGAGGTAAGCTAATAAAGATAGAAAGATTACAAGGAAATCCTATCAGCCTTCAAGAGGTTCTTCCTTAATGAGAAGTTCATCAAGGGTCTTTGTTGTGGGTATCATCCAGTCAGGGACCGTTACTCCTTGATCTCGTTTATTCTTTGCTTTAGCAAAGATCAAGGGTTTGAGATATCGTGCCTGAAGATCGCGTCTAAATTCATACCAATAGATGAGATCCCTGAGTTGTTCAATGGGAGTGATGGGAAGCTCAGAGACGCGTTGAAAACGATGTCCTTCATCATAGTCGAGAAAGAAGATACCATAAGGTTCGCTTATGACTTTACCAGGGACGAAACGTTCACCAGGTGGCAGAGAGGTATCCAGCGCTGAGAGATCAGGATCAGGACCAAGTACTTCAGCACGTGAAAAACCAATACATGTTTCGTTCCGGATAGGAGGACCTGAATCTGATGGTTTGGACTTATTCTTTACAGAGGCCCTTCTTTGTTGAGTCGCAAGAGGAGGAGGAGGAGGAATATCCACAGCAGAAGAAACCAAGTCGATCTGAGAATTTATGATTTTCTCGACATGGCTCTTATATTGTGAGGTAGATCGCTGAATGGCTATTCGCATCTCCAACCATTCAGAGAAACCGTACTTATTGATCGTAGCAGCGTAGATGTTTTCCTTGTACCGTTTTCTCTGAATAGATCGACCTTAACAACTGGAACATCTATGGTCGATTTTCCTCTGATGAATACCTTGTGAATTTTTGCAGCCCGATATTGAAAGTGCAGTCTTTCTTTGCACCATTCCAAGGTAGAATCAGATACCTTGGTCTTTTCTTCAACGATCTTCTGGGCGTCTTCCCATAACTGACATTGGACTTCGATGGGAGCTCTTTTCAGTTTGGGGTCATTCACCGATTCTTGGGCAAGCTGGATGGCGAGGGCCTTATCTTTTTCTTCAGCTTCCTTCTTTTCGACGAGTAATCTTGTGGCTCTAAGATGATCAGCGAACTCTTTCTTTGATAACCTGAACTTTGTGGGAACAGGGACTTTGGAGCGAGGGAGGATGATTCGATGATCCTCGAACTTCTTGATCATTTCTTCTCTCCTTTTCTGATCCTCTTCACTTAGCTTTTGAGGAGATAAGGAAGGTCTGTTTTTGTGAGAGAGAGAAGTTGTTCTTCAGGTTCATCGGTCTTAGTGATTAAATCCAAGACCGGGATTATTTCTTCAGCTCGTGTGGCTGGGATTATTGTTGGTGCAGCAGTAGGGACTTCAGATGGATCCTCAAGCAGGGGAGAGGACTAGCTGAAATACAGTGATCGTTTATGTAAGATTATGGGAAGAAAGACATAGAGAAAAGGATGGGGTTTAAGTGTATAGAGGTTTTATGGATAGACGGATTGAGATTGAGAAGGGATAGAGAAGGGATGCAGTGTAAGGGAAGAGAAGATATTGTACGTGATAAACTGGCTTTATCTGAAGGATGGCCAGATTTCCTTCTGCAGCGAGGCCTTTGTTTTTGCCTTTGTCAGCTTCAGACGCTGCAGGCTTTGTCTTGGTCGTCTCCCCTGATGGTTCTTTTATCGAAATCCCTTTCTCAGGGACCTTCTTGGGCTCAACGAAGAAGAAGTCATCATCATCATCATCGTCATCACCATCATCATTTTTATGAGTTGATGATGGTTCGTCGTCAGAGATGTCGACAGCTTAATCGTCTTCAGCTTCTTCTTCAGACTCGTCCTTATCAGCGTAAGGTTCGGTCACATCAGCAGCAGCTTCAGTTTCCACATCGAGTTGCTCCCCCTCAAGAGCAGAGGGAGTTTTCTCGGTTCCCTCAGGGTTTTCAACTCCCTGAGGTTGTTCAGTAGCAGCAGTAGTAGAACTCATCTCCCCCTCAGCTAGGGGAAGGTCTTCAAGAGTTTTCTTCTCCCCCTCAACATTATGGGGAGGGTCTTGATCTTTCTCCCCCTCTTCCACATGATGGATGGGGGAGGATATGAAATTCTCAGTATCAGCATCATCATGCATTGGGTCCCTGTCTTCCAGGCTAGAGATCCCAACACAGGTTTCAATCTTCCTTAATCTGTCTTCTAGGCCAAATATAGCAGGATTGAGTCTTTGAAGATCTTCTCGATCCTTCTGAGTAAAATGCGATGGAGTGCAAGTTGGAGCATTCAGACGCTCGAGGATTTACTGCAGTAGATTGGTGGCGGTGCTGACATCTGTCCTTAAGAAGGACACTTCTGTCTTCAGCGTTGTGACTTCGCTGGACAGGTTAGTATGGGAGAGGTTGAGATTGTTGATGGCAGTAGAGTTTTCAGCAAGAGTAGCAGCAAAAGTTGCAATGTTGCCATCCACTTTCTCCAGATCAGCACTGGAGGCTTTCTTATCAACGATCTCAGTTAGCTTTTTCAGATTTTCTCCAGCGTCTGTAACCGCTGAAGAGTTGGTGGAGAGAGTAGTGGTGAGAGATTCCACTTTAGTTTCCAAGTCTTTCAGGGAGTTGTTGATATCTCCCAAATTAGGACCTGAAAAAGTTATTAACTTATGAACAGAGGAAAGCTCAGAAGTTTGGGGTTTTGAGAGAGGAGTAGGTTGAGTTATGTGTATACCTGCAGGCGGGTTGGCGAAGTTGTCGAAACCTTGTAACCCTGAATGGTATTCCATGTCGCCTTCGAGAGTGCCTTGGCGCATGGAGGTGCCTGCAGATCCTAAGTTTGTTTCCATCATCGCATGTAGAGTATCAGCAGCTGAATCATGAACGATGACGTTGGTTCCTGAGAATGGTGGGAATATTGGTGGAGTGTCCAAAGAAAAAGTGGGAGGAGTGAAGGATGAGAAGATTGGTTGGGTGCGGGGTTCAGCGTTGGATCCGCTGACAATCACTTCAGTCTGTAGAGAGGCTGAAGGAGGTGGGTTCAGTTCCAAGTTTATAACCTCAGTGTTTAGAGACGTTGAGGTTGGGATGGAAGAGGTGGCTTGAGCAGCTGTGGCAGAGCGTACCACGAAACTATCCAGCGACTCTTGTATAAGATGAGTCGTGGAGTCTTCAGTCGTTGATGGCTTGGAGGGTTGCTCCTTGGTTTTCTTGATCCTTTTGGAATCAAGTTGGGAAGATGAGTGTTTCCTTTTACGAGAAGGAGTGTAGGGTGCAGCCTGGGTATCAGCGGTGGGGATTTCCACTGAAGTAGCTGTAGAAGTAGAAGAAAGAGGATTGAGAAGAGGTAAGAGAGTAGAGAGACGTACCTCGTTTGGCAGAGACTTGAAGTCGAGCACCTTAGGGCCAACCTGAGAGAGTCTCATATCACCCTCTTTTGGGTATTTGTCCCCAAGTCCTTGTAGAAAGACGACGCTGATAAATCTGGGATATGGAACCCATGTTGGTCTATCAGCCATATGTACTCTGAACACAAGATCGTCATAGATGATCGAGGCCCAATCAACATGGAGACCTTTCAGCAATGCATAGCTCATTGCTTCTTGAGGTTGAGCGGCTTGATCAGAGGAGCCGGACTTCGCTGTCATGCAGCTTATCAAGTGAGCGAAGATGAAGTTCATCTCGCTGGGCATTTTTGACTTCTTGATCAGGGTCAGTTTCTTCTCGGGCAATTTATCCCTCCCTGTGTCCCATGTGTAACCCATTGCATCAAAGAAGGCAGTGATGGCTTCTCTATCAGCATGGTTTTTGTGGTTTGGCAGAGGGACAAAGCGTTTTTCTTTCGTAGACGTGGGTAGGTTGAGTGCACGCCTGATAATGGCGGGGTTGATTTTAGTGGTGTTAAATTTGGTGTCACAGAGAATGACATCAAGTAATTTCTCAGGGTCTTTGGATGAAGGAACCTGAGCTCGTCTGGCAGTATACCAGAACTGAGATAGAAGGAATTTATGGGCAGGGGGTACGATAGTGAGGGCTGTAGATAAGCAACAGGTTTTGAGAAAGTTTACAGCATCATCCAGATGCCTGACTTGCTTTTTCGGAGGAAAATCGAAAAGCGCATAGAGATTGTTGTTGTTGAAAGTGACTTTCTCAAGCATGAACTTGACCTGAGAGGCCTTGATGAGATTCAGTTTCTCAGCAGCAGGAGATTTCTCAGTAGTAGGAGCAGCAGTAGAAGATGCCATTTCTGTTAATCACATATAAACATGAAGAAGAGATAAAGAACAATGTCTTAATGTGAAAGGATTTTCCAATAAGATGTTGTTGAGTTTTATCCATTTCATTCAGACCAATGATGTCTTAATGAAGATTAGGGTTTTTCTAGTTTTGACAAAAAGAGACAAATACTAGTGAAGTCTTATTTTCCAGTTTCCTCTTTCTTAAAAGATAAGGATTCTGGAAAAACATATGAGGTTTCAAGTTTAAAGATTTTGAGATGTAAACTTGAAGAACAACCATGAAGGTTGTGTTCATAAAACCATGAAATAAATGATTTCATTTTTAAAAGTTCTTTTGTTTGATCTTGTAGAAACAATGAGAAGATCAGAAACAAGTTAAAACAGGTAAATAATAAGAATATTAACCTTGTGGTCGAAGAAGAAGATGAACAATTTCTGGAAACAAGAGTTCAAGATGCAACAGTAATTCTTTTCTTGTAGGAGAAGTTGTTCGCGTAAAGGAAAAATATAAACTCGAATGGGTTTATATAGTGGGAATGTAGAGAGAGAAAAACTAGAGAGGGAAAGTTTTTCATCATGACACGGACACGTGTTTACGTTTGATTTGATGAGAAAACGAAACGTGCAAACGTGTGTCAGAAAAAGAACGTGCCAGGGTTTATCCGTTTGATTACGTCACAAACGTCCTTTCATATTTTAGGATGTCTCTGAGGTTTTTGAAATACTCAGGGACATTTTGAAAACATGAAGCACTGAATAAAAATATCAGTGTTAGGTTTTAGAAATTTCAAAGTATTGCTGATAAGGAAGAGATATTCAGCGATACAATTTTGAAAGTGCAGGATCTAATCTTACAATCAATATAGAAAGCAGTAATTGAGAAGTTGTATGATTAAGCTCAATTGTATTCAATGATGAACAGGATTACAAATCTAAGAGAGAGAGAATCTCAAAGATTACAAAGAATGAATACAAAGATATATGGGAATATCAATCAATTAGAAATGTAATGCTAACCAATCTATTTATACTGCAACGGAAATATTAAAGCTATAGTACAAATAAGAAAGACTAATAAGAACATAACACGTGTCCTAATTACTTTACAAATTACTAAGTAAAGTATCTCGTCATAAGTTCTGAACAGGTAGTTCAGAACTTCTGAACATTCTTCTGATAACGCTTCTCAGAGCTTCTGACTCTTTCTCTCAGAACTCTGACTCTTCTACTCAGAACATCTGAGTCTTCTTATCAGAACTTCAACACTTGGTTTATTGACAAAACTTCAGATCTAACAATCTCCCCCTTTTTGTCAAATAAACTTGAATTTAGCATCATCCAGGTCTTTCAGAGCAGGAACAATTTTCTGAAGTAGCACATTTCTCAGATTAAGCCTCTTATCAATTTTGACAATGATTTCTTGAATAATTTCAACTTGCTGATTGATTACTTCTTGAATTATATTTGCTTCCTTCACTTTCATCATTTTTTTCTCCAAATTATGCTTTATGATTCTTAAAGTTCCAGAACAGTATTTTGCAGTTTCCTTTGCTCTGAAGAAGATCTTTCCACTTTTGTTCTTCAAAAACACACCCAAATCTGGATATTTGTGAACACTTCCAGTTTTTAACACCTTTTTCTGTTCATGATCTGTGTTGGGATTTGCCAGATAAACACATGGCTTTTGTAAGTACAAAGCTATTTGAAAATCTGTATAACAGTGCCACCTTAAGATGTAGAACATGGCCTCAATCACCACACTTCTTGCCTTCCTTTCATTTCTGTCTTTGCTTGACTCTTTCAAGCATAGAAAGCTGTGTAATCTGTAGAAGTCAACCACTGATAGTTTCTCAAAATCTGCATCAGTAAAGTAATAAACCTTGCCATCTTCTCTCAGAACTTCAAAGGATAAGTACTCCATCTTTCTGAATTTCTTAACCTTCAATTCTCTGATTCCAGTGATTAAAAAATCTGAGTAAACAGCTTGCTTTGTTTTGCCAAGACATCTTAATTTTTCAGCCAACCAGATCTGAGTCTCCTTAGGTCTATCATAATACACGTCCAAGAATTGTACTTCTTTTGGTTTGAAGAACTCAGGTAAATCAAATTCAAGAAAGTATCCATTTAGATCAATGGATATTTCATCTTCTTTAGGTTCAGACTGTTCAGCTTGATCAAAACTAATTATCTGCACATTCTGAGGTGTTGTGTTCTGGACTTCTTCAACTTCATCTGACAGAATTTCATTCACTTCATACTCAGCAGGAAACACAAAATCATTATGTAGAATCTTTTTGGGATTCTCCTCAGATAGCAACCATTCACTACAGTTTCTGATTTTTCTTCTAAGATCTAACCTCCTCTTCACACAGTTTATACATCTCTTCTTTAAACTCTCTCTTTCAGTTTCCACACTTACTTCCATTTTAATCAATAACCAATTCAGAGTTGCATCACTGTACTTCACCAACTCTTTTAATCTGAACAATTCAAGCCTTTCGTGAACTATATATGTGAACCCTTCTGTCTCCATTCCTTCATTCACAAATCCCTTCAAATGTAAACCAATTTCTGTTTTCTTTGTAGGAGAACTCAGATTACACTTCTCTTTTCTTTCTTCAATAGCTAATTGGAAGTCATACAAGTATATATTTCTGACATAGATACCCAGAATTCTTCTGCATTCAATTTCCATCAAGGCTTCTTCAGTGCTGGCAAAGAACTTGACTAGAAAGATCTGATCATCAAGAGTCAATCTGTGAAAATCAAAAGTAGACATGGAAACCTTTGTATTTCTTTCTTTCAGTACTTCCATTCTAACAAACATTAAACCATTGAATTCATCTTGTTGAAACATCAGAACTTTCTCAATTCTTTTCTGAATATGCAGTTTTGAGTCAGGAACTCTGAATCTGTTAGAAGCTTCTGAGTAGATCATCTGAGCTCTGTCATCCATAAAACCATCAATATTACTTTCCAAAAGCTCATACTCTCCTTCTGTGTAGTAAAGATTATCATATATTTCCTCAGGAAAAATATCATCATGAAATTGTCTGGCTAATGGCACATCACTTAACTCTAGGATGAAATCACATACAGGTTCTTCTAGTCTTTGCAAGTTAATCTTTGGGATCTCAATTGGTTTTCTGAATACATACTCAGAAGGCATAAAGTAGTCTTTCACTTTCACATACTCTTCTTCTGTATTTAACTCATCACAAAAGTTAAATCTAAAATCATCTTCAAAATCCTGAGTATAATTCACAGTTCTGTCTTCTTCTCCCATTAGATCAATAGGTCTTACCATTTTTATTCCTTGCTGAACTTTTTGAACATTCAAAGCTCTGACTAAATTATTATGCATCCTTCTGATCAACTCTTCACTTAACCTCCTTTCTTCTAATTCAGAATCCGTCATATTTTCTTTGTTATACACCACAATATCTGTACACATGTTGACCACTTTACTTTCCACTGTCTTTTATGATCTCAATACAGATTCCTCAATAGCTTCAGTTTCATCTGAGTTTCCTTCCATCTCTATGTCTAAGTTCAATTCCTCTGTTTTATCTGAATCACCACCATCTGTACTTTCCAACTCCATTTCCTCTGTATCTGAGCTATCAATCTGAACTATCTGAGTTATTGCCTTTAAATTTTCCTGTGTCTGATCTTCTGAACTTTTTGTACTAGCTAATTTCATATCTGCCATCTCAAAATCTTCTATGCCAATATCATCATCAGAACTTAACCTTTGTCTTTTCTCCCCCTTTTGATGATCATGAGGTTCATTATCATCAAACTTTCTCTTCAAGTTCGGATTAGAAGTACCTTCAGGTTCAGTTTCTGCAATAGGAACAAGATCAAGAGGCGTTGAAGTAGAAGCCAATGATACACTCAGTGCTTTCAGTATAGATTCCTGCATCCCTTGCATTTGTTTTAACATATCTTTTTGAAAACCAGCATTATATCCATGATCTCCTTTTTGTGAGAATCCAAGGATTTCTTTACATCATCTACTTTGGTTTCAACAGAAATCAACTTTTTCTCCAACACAACTTTCAAATCTGACATCTCATCATTCAAATCCTCCACCTTCTTCTCCAAATTTTCTACTTTTTCCCCCATCTCCTTGTTTTGTTTCTGAATCTTTTCAAATTCAGAAGTTTCTAACAGTGAACCTGAACCAACAGATGGTCCAGTTTTCATGTGCCCAGAGGGCTCATGGCCTGTAGATAACACACAGTCATCTTGTACAACAGATGCACGTTTGAATGAGGCTTTTGTAATGTTCACCTCACCAGGACTTCCATCCAATCCTCGACACCCAACATTAGGTATGTCTATGAATGTTGTTTCAGGAATACGAAATTCCTGATTTGTGCAAGTGTCAGAAGGAATTTCAGGCTCAATATGAATAGGACTGTGATATTCAGACTCAATGTGTTGAAAAATAGATTGGGATTTATCACCTCCCTCCAAATGAGTTTGGGATGGTTCCCCGGATTTGTGTGAAACAGTAGCATGTTGAAATGCTTCTGAGTGGATATGGATGGGTTGTTCAAGATCCACCACTAGGTCCATGGTGTTTGTTTCAATATTGGACACCAAGAGATGTGAACCAATAGCATTTGTGGTTACCTGGTCAAGATTAGCTGGTTCAGAGGCATCTCTTTCTGTTTGAACCTCTGTTGACAATCTCTCATCCTCACCACTCTCATTCTGTTTTTCCTCATCAAATCTAACCAAGCTCTCAGAATTTTCCCCCTCAAGTCTCTCAGAATGTTCACCCATCTGAACATCCTCCCCCTCTCTAATTCGACTAGACCCTTCACCTCTCTTCTCAGGTTGGTCCTCTTGGGTAGGGATTTGAGGTAATTCAATTCCCATAGAGGTGCAATAAGCTTTTAAAATCTCACTCTCCCTTGGAATATAGTTCCTAAGTGATTTTGGCAATAGTTTATGATTGGGATAGTTTTCAAGTCTTGTTACTGAGGTCATCTTACCCAAATAAAATGTAGGACCATGCTCTTCATTAGTTCTTCTTGAGATTGTTCTGTTTTCCTGCATGGCATACCAAATAACAATTTGCCAGTACCTTATATAAGGAATGTATGTCAGTGGAGCATCCTTTGTTTTCTTCTGAATTGCTTTCTGATTCTTCTCAAATGTATTCTTCATGTCTTCCCAAAGTATTAAAGTATAGTCATAATGCCTATTCTTCACTAAACCCTGAAAGATCTGAAGAATTTGTTTAGAACCTTGATCAGCAGAACTATTCTTCCCTGACACACATTTATTTACCACATGAAAGAAGCAAGCCCAAATAGGTGGTAATTTGTTTCTTCTGAACAAACTAAGTGTCCTCAATCCTTCATTGTATCCTAACTTCATAAACTCTGCTATTAATTCCTCTGTTAAGGGTGAGTCCTCAAAATCTGTCCTTCTTTGTACATCATCTTTCTCTGGTAAATTCAGCATTTCTCTTAGTGCAGAGATAGATAAGGCAAATGTCACTCCTCCAATTTCAGACACAAACTTATTATCTTCTAACCTAAGATGTTTCTACCATTGTTGTATGTACTGAACAGGCACATTTTTACTTCGTGTAAACCATTTTCTGTACGGATGATGTTTGAATAACTCCATGATAATTTTGTGTTCAGGCTTAAAACGGCTTTCCTCAAATAATATAACACAGTTATTTTCAGATAATTTCAGCCATTCACTCTCAGGAACAATTCTTTCCACTAAAATAGGTCTATCTGACATAATAGAAGTTGTAAAGCCCGTATCCCGGTATGTAAATTCTTTTATTATTATTTTTTCCTTTTAAGTTTGAATTATTGTGGTTCCCGTTAACGAGGTTAGTCGAGTTGGGTCAAATCGTTAAGTATCGGAATTTTTGGTTAGGAGTGAGAGGCTTGCAAGTTGAAGGGCCATTTGTGTCAAAGGCCAAAAACCCATATTGGGTTTCGGCCCATGCAGTTTATTGTAGAAATCCATATATTTTTGTTGAATGTTGTGGGTGCCGTGAGGTAGAAACAAAAGAATAGAAAACAAAAAAAAACCCTAAGCTATCCCTTCCCTCTCTCGTTTTCTCTCACGTAAACCACACAACCCTACCTGCTGCCGTGAAACCGCCCACCACCACACTAGCGCCGCTGCTGGTGTTGGCCGGAGAGAGAGAGAGAGAGAGAGAGCAGCACGAGAGAGGGGTAGAGAGAGAGAACAGCGCGAGATAGGGAGTGGTAGAGATCGCCGGAGCCGCTGCCTTCCGCCGCTGTTGTCGCCGGAGACCACCGCCGCCACTGCTGTTCATCGGAGGTTTCGGGAGAGTGAGGAGCAGGTGCGGGTGCGTGGTATTGGAGCGAGGTAAATCGTTTTCCTTCGTCTCGTTTCCTTTCCTTTTCGTTTTTCTTCCGGCAAAACAACCACCGCGCCGCCGGCCGCCGCCGGCGACCACCACTGCCGGAGGGCAGAGGGTGGTGCGTGGCCATGTCTTATTAATAATCACCGTAGAATCCGTTAAGCCTTGACTTAATCGTTTAAGCCGTTTCGTTAAAACCGTCGTTTTTATAATCATCAATTCATGTGGAAAATGGTGCAGCCACTGTTTTTACGACGGCTATAACTGTTCCGCCGTAACTCCGTTTGAGCCGAAGCTGGCGCCCACGGTTCAAGTTCGGGGTCGGGCACGTTTTCCATGTTTTAGAGGAAAACTGGTTCGGTCTCTAGCTGGGCGAAAAAGTGGTCGCAAGTTCGGTGATTCGTCATTTCATGTGAAAATTTCTGGAATCTGCCTTGATCTTGCGAAAGCCTTAACTTTTCACTCGTAACTCGTTTTGACGTGAATTTGGTGCCCAAAGTTCCCAATTTGAGTTGGGGAGGTTTTTCGTGTTTTGCCGAAAGTCTGATTAAGCCCGTAGCTAGGCTGTTTCGGGCTGTTTGCGTGGCTTGTCCGAAAACGGACAGTTTTTGTGGTCGTTCGTATTTAATTCATAATAAATTGTAGAAAAATCGTTAGGAGGCGTATAATATGTCCTTGAAACCCTATCTCAGAGTACTTTCTAATCATAAAATAATATTGGGAATTTTCTGGGTTTAAAGGGGTCGAAACAGGTCCCGAACAGACCTGTTTGGCGAGAACGGAAAATAGTTTTAGTGACGGTTTAAGCGTGTGTCGTGTCGTAGGGTCCGGGTTTCGTATTGACACGTTTTAACATGCGTTTAGGTGCTGGGAAGTGACCGTAATTGTGAAGCTTGAATTGTATTGTTAAGCTAGGCGCGCATTCGAGGTGAGTTCTCTCACTATACTTAATATCGGTTGTTTTATCATTGCTGTAGCACGTGTGTGGTAGCTTTATGTGATTTTGTTGTGAACTAGATAGTGGGGTGTCTAGTTGAGATTATGATGACATGTTAACTCGGTGGGACCGAGGAATCCGGCGGGGCCGGGGATTTAATACGCGGGTGGCGTAGAGACTCGGTGGGACCGGGGATCCGGCGGGGCCGGAGTTTTATCATGTGGTCGGTGGGACCGACTTGTGCCTTTTAGGTGGGTGGGTGTGGATATACATGTTTATGATTTGTTCGTAGACCTGTATGATCGTTTATGTGTCACTATCTGTTTTAGGGGTAGTGTGGAATAACTGTGTTATTTATGGTGTTTGAATTCACTAAGCTTCGTGCTTACCCTTTCCCAATAAACGGTGGTTTCAGGTACAAGTGGCTCTAAGGCGTGACGGGTACACACTGGCGCGCGGGAAGAGCTGATTATTATATCGTTTTATAATTTTCATTTTTAACTATTTATTCCGTTGTTGACTGTTTTTAGAGAATAATTATTCTTGGGTTGCAAACGAAACGTTTTGGGTTATTTAACGAGTTTAATTAATGAAATGTCATTTTAAAAAAAAATTAAATTTTCTTGTAATTTTTTGGGACGTTACAACTTGGTATCAGAGCACGGCTTGAGTGAATCAAACGCATTTCGGTGTGTTTGATCTCAAGTTTGCGGCTATAAAAATTTTCGTTAAAGTTTTTGGGAAATAAAAAGAAGGAAAAATCCGTTGAGGAACGGTGATCGAGGGCGCAGTGTGTACAGTCAGCCGGAGCCAAGGGGGAAAGGTACATTGCTTAGTGTTGTATTGCTTTCTAGGCATAGGGTATGCATGCTAGATTGCCTGATGTTGACACTATGCTGTATGATGACTGCTTGCTAGTAGGAATCAATGCTAGTTATAGTAGGTTGTTAAGTGAAGACCCTATAGGTTGTATGCAGTAAGAGTCATATAGCCTCAGAATATTTGATTTAGTTCTATTGCAGCTCTTGTTTGAGTCCAACCGTTCTAGGATAGAATCTTGTATTCGAATGTCTATTTGATTCACGCTGCATGCGACTGCGTATTCGCGAGGCAACTCGTTATGGCTAACAGAGATTCAAATGTAGCAAGGGTAGTGGGATGAGATGAAATTCCTAGTGAGCTGGGAATAGCGTTTACATATGAGTATGTATGCTAGATTGCTTTCTAGAACATAGGAGTATGTGTGCTGGATTGTTTGGTGCTTATTACACTGTATTGTATGATTGTTACTTGCTATTAGGAACTTATGCTAACTTTGATAGGTTGTTAAGCGAATGCACTATAGGTTGTATGCGGTAGGAACCGAATAGCCTTAGAATGTTGGATTTAGTTCTATTGCGCAGCTCTTGTTTGAGTCCAACCGTTGTAGGATAGAATCTTATATTCGAATGTCTATCTGGTTTCCACTGTATACGACTGTGCGTTTACGAGGCGACTCGGTAGGGTTAGTGGGGGTTCCGCCCTAGCAAGGGTAGTGGGGTATTATGCTTATTCCTAGGGAGCTAGGAAGAGTGTGTACATATGCTGGTGTGGGCATATGGGTATAGTTATCGGCGAGAAACTACTTGGGCGCTTCGGATGGAACTCGGAACGAGTGATGATAGGTGTGGAAGGTAGTAGTAGAGCTCCTACTATCGGAAACACTGGATCAATGCTCGAGTCGGGGAAAGTCACGAGGAATCCAAGGAGTTGAGCGTGAGCGTTGTTAGTGTGAATTATTATGTGCTAATAACTCGTTGTAATATTTACCCAGAATCGCCATCACAAGGAGGAACGACTATAGTAAACCTACTAGTACAGGTGTGTACTTGTTTTGCTTTGATGGGATTATCGTTGGGGTAGTGTCGAAGGTTATAATTAGTAGTTGTTGGAATAAAAGGACGATTCTGGTATTAGTCACTTGGAGTGACGATGAGGATGATGTTTGTTTTGGGCCAAGATGGATGATTGTGCTAGAATCATAGGCTTATAGAGCCGACTTTGATTTGAGGAAAAATCGTAGGGATTATTTGACGTAATTTCCCAACTTGCCTAAGAGGTTTAAATGTCCGGATGACGTTAGTGGATCGGAGAGATTTGGAGGAGTAGGAGTCGAGGCGTAGAATGCCGACTAAGTCATGCACAAAGTTTGATTTTGAAATAGATTGCATTAACAAATTCTTGTGTTTCAAATCATTTTATGGATGGTGTTTTGGAATTTTGGGAAATGTTCAACACACACACAAGATTTTGAATTATGATTTTGAAAGTGCATGAAATCGTTTTATCACGGGAGTTGCAACTTTGTTAGAATTTGTCTCATTTCGTTATTTTTCCAACGGTTCTTTCGGATAAGATGATATCCGTGTTTTGTGGTAGTTAAAATGTTGGGCAAGTGACTACGGCTTGTGACTTTAACATTGGAACTCCTCCACATATGTTAGAGTTGAGACGGAAAGTTACATTCTACGATGTCTGTATAAAGCTATTTGAGCTATTTGATTAAAATAAGTTTTGTTTTACGGCGTGTTGAGTCGTGTGGGTTTAATTTCACGAGGTGCATATCTTATTTGTTTATGTGACCATTTGGGGAAATCTTGGAAATCAATTTAAAGAACCCCACCTTTTGATATTTTATGAGGTTTTAGTCGATATTTTCAAATGATGAAAACAGATTGGTTTTTATTTTCAAGTTTGAAACTTACACGAGACAGTTGTGTTTTAACAAAAGTATATTTGTAAACCGTTTCATCGTTTTGTATGACTAGCCGACGCGCGTAAGATTTGTTGGTGAACCCTGTGCCACGACATTTTATGTTGGAAAAAGAGGAATTTTGGGGTCAACTGTCGTGGAACTGATTTTGAAATTTGTGCACACTTCTGTCGCACCCGGTGTAAGGTCGAGCGGTTACTTTAAATACATGTCATGAGTCAATTCACACTAGAACCGCGACGGTTCATTTTCAAAGAAATTATTTAATTCGCTTTGCGTTTTGTGAGTAAACTAGGCTGCAATGAAATGATTTTCAACATGATTTTCATATGTGGGACGAGCGTGTCCATTTTTGCTTAACTACCGACCTGGTAATAGTAGTTTTATTGCTTACGGTCTTTTTGAAATGAAAAATCTTGACGTTGAAAACATTTTTGTAAATGATTTTGTAAACCTTTTGGGAAATGCGCTTTTAAGTGTTATGTGTCATTTTGAGAATTTTAAGGGTGTGAGTCCTTTTGGAAAGCTCTTTTGTTTAACCCGTGTTGAGTTTGGGACTAATGTTGATTTTAGAGTATTGCTTGCTTAGACTTTATTTAAACGCGTTTTTGACCGACTTATGGGTCTAGCAAGCGTGGAGCATTTTGCTCGGTTTTGACTTTGAGATAGTCATGGGTCAATTGCACGGTTTTTTTTATGGCTCGATGTGAAATTTTGTTGATGGGTTGTTTTGTTGCACAATTTTGCACTTATTGCACGTTGCGTATTTACATGTGGGGTGAGTGAGTCATCCTGGGATAGGCATGTTGTTGGTAGACTATTTTGCATTGGATCCTTGGTCATGTCAGTCAGTCGTTGGTAATGGTCGGTTGAGTATTTCGGGGTGGGACCCCGGTATTCATGTGTTATGACCTTGACTTTCCAGTAGGCACCGGGAGGATATAGTCTTGGGCACTTACCTGAGAGGTAGTTCCGATGTGTCGGGCCTTGAGACGTACCTGGGAGGTAGGCGTTAAGGCGTATCTTGATACAGTGTAACTAGGTTTCCTAGAGCGAGCGTGGAGGATAAGTAGACGATGGAAGATTGGGTATTCCACACGTGTTGTTAGTGTAGACCGAATAGTGTCGGTTAAGGGAATGATGCCCTTTGTAATTAAGAGAATAAATGTACAGTAACCTTTTTGAAGTAAGTAGTATGTTAGGGCGTCGACTTTTGGGCTTAAGGCCAAACACCTTAGTGTAATTGGAGAATTATAGCCAATTTTAAGGAAATTATGATGATGGTAGTAGTAACCCTGAGATGCTTATTTGAGATGAATGGTTATGGTAGAATGGCCTTCGTGGGTGATTATAAGTTTACTGGGTTGACGTTTCGTGTGAAATAAATGTTGGGAGCCTTTTAGAACTCGTGGAGGTTAATCGACGGTTAATGGTAGGAATGATCGGGTCCTAGTATCCAGTTGGGAATACTGGTGGGCAACTTTAGAATGGTTAGAGCTTGAAATTTGACTCGGGATGTATGGAATGTCTAAGGTTGGGGAACAACCGAAGTCGCTGGGCTAGGAATGATTCCAATTGTTGGGGTGTTCTTCCGATCATATTTTCAGTGTCCTAGAAGGAGTACGTTAGTTAGAAAAGTATTCGAGAAGTTTTAGAAGAAATTTCAAGTGGACTTAGGAACCTGAGGTTGAGATGAGGAAGAACTATCCGGAGCTATTCGTAGGCAGAGACTTCGAGGACGAAGTCTAATCCAAGTGGGGGAGAGTTGTAAAGCCCGTATCCCGGTATGTAAATTCTTTTATTATTTTTTTTCCTTTTAAGTTTGAATTATTGTGGTTCCCGTTAACGGGGTTAGTCGAGTTGGGTCAAATCGTTAAGTATCGGAATTTTTGGTTAGGAGTGAGAGGCTTGCAAGTTGAAGGGCCATTTGTGTCAAAGGCCAAAAACCCATATTGGGTTTCGGCCCATGCAGTTTATTGTAGAAATCCATATATTTTTGTTGAATGTTGTGGGTGCCGTGAGGTAGAAACAAAAGAATAGAAAACAAAAAAAAACCCTAAGCTATCCCTTCCCTCTCTCGTTTTCTCTCACGTAAACCACACAACCCTACCTGCTGCCGTGAAACCGCCCACCACCACACCAGCGCCGCTGCTGGTGTTGGCCGGAGAGAGAGAGAGAGAGAGAGAGAGAGCAGCGCGAGAGAGGGGTAGAGAGAGAGAACAGCGCGAGATAGGGAGTGGTAGAGATCGCCGGAGCCGCTGCCTTCCGCCGCTGTTGTCTCCGGAGACCACCGCCGCCACTGTTGTTCATCGGAGGTTTCGGGAGAGTGAGGAGCAGGTGCGGGTGCGTGGTATTGGAGCGAGGTAAATCGTTTTCCTTCGTCTCGTTTCCTTTCCTTTTCGTTTTTCTTCCGGCAAAACAACCACCGCGCCGCCGGCCGCCGCCGGCGACCACCACTGCCGGAGGGCAGAGGGTGGTGCGTGGCCATGTCTTATTAATAATCACCGTAGAATCCGTTAAGCCTTGACTTAATCGTTTAAGCCGTTTCGTTAAAACCGTCGTTTTTATAATCATCAATTCATGTGGAAAATGGTGCAGCCACTGTTTTTACGACGGCTATAACTTTTCCGCCGTAATTCCGTTTGAGCCGAAGCTGGCTTCCACGGTTCAAGTTCGGGGTCGGGCACGTTTTCCGTGTTTTAGCGGAAAACTGGTTCGGTCTTTAGCTGGGCGAAAAAGTGGTCGCAAGTTCGGTGATTCGTCATTTCATGTGAAAATTTCTGGAATCTGCCTTGATCTTGCGAAAGCCTTAACTTTTCACTCGTAACTCGTTTTGACGTGAATTTGGTGCCCAAAGTTCCCAATTTGAGTTGGGGAGGTTTTTCGTGTTTTTCCGAAAGTCTGATTAAGCCCGTAGCTAGGCTGTTTCGGGCTGTTTGCGTGGCTTGTCAGAAAACGGACAGTTTTTGTGGTCGTTCGTATTTAATTCATAATAAATTGTAGAAAAATCGTTAGGAGGCGTATAATATGTCCTTGAAACTCTATCTCAGAGTAATTTCTAATCGTAAAATAATATTGGGAATTTTCTGGGTTTAAAGGGGTCGAAACAGGTCCCGAACAGACCTGTTTGGCGAGAACGGAAAATAGTTTTAGTGACGGTTTAAGCGTGTGTCGTGTCGTAGGGTCCGGGTCTCGTATTGACACGTTTTAACATGCGTTTAGGTGCTGGGAAGTGACCGTAATTGTGAAGCTTGAATTGTATTGTTAAGCTAGGCGCGCATTCGAGGTGAGTTCTCTCACTATACTTAATATCGGTTGTTTTATCATTGTTGTAGCACGTGTGTGGTAGCTTTATGTGATTTTGTTGTGAACTAGATAGTGGGGTGTCTAGTTGAGATTATGATGACATGTTAACTCGGTGGGACCGAGGAATCCGGCGGGGCCGGGGATTTAATACGCGGGTGGCGTAGAGACTCGGTGGGACCGGGGATCCGGCGGGGCCGGAGTTTTATCATGTGGTCGGTGGGACCGACTTGTGCCTTTTAGGTGGGTGGGTGTGGATATACATGTTTATGATTTATTCGTAGACTTGTATGATCGTTTATGTGTCACTATCTGTTTTAGGGGTAGTGTGGAATAACTGTGTTATTTATGGTGTTTGAATTCACTAAGCTTCGTGCTTACTCTTTCCCAATAAACGGTGGTTTCAGGTACAAGTGGCTCTAAGGCGTGACGGGTACACACTGGCGCGCGGGAAGAGCTGATTATTATATCGTTTTATAATTTTCATTTTTAACTATTTATTCCGCTGT
The DNA here is from genome assembly GCA_033807775.1 of Saussurea involucrata. Classification (NCBI taxonomy): domain Eukaryota; kingdom Viridiplantae; phylum Streptophyta; class Magnoliopsida; order Asterales; family Asteraceae; genus Saussurea; species Saussurea involucrata. Next base: position 219,646,896 of record CM066321.1, on the reverse strand, counting down.
TGACTGTTTTTAGAGAATAATTATTCTTGGGTTGCAAACGAAACGTTTTGGGTTATTTAACGAGTTTAATTAATGAAATGTCATTTTTAAAAAAAATTAAATTTTCTTGTAATTTTTGGGACGTTACAATAGAACCTGCAGCACTCTGTTCATGTTCAATATTAACGTTTACCTCATCCGCATTTCCTTCAGATTCATCCATTTGTTCATCTTCTCCATCATTTCTTATTGCTTCTTCCTCTACAGCTCTATTCTGTACTTCATCATTATCCGAATCAGATGAATCCATTATCGATTTTGTAGAGTGTAGCGAAATTTGACCACTCCTTCGTATTCCAGACATGATTTAAGAAGAAAACAAACTCAAAGAACTCTGGATTTGATTCGTATCTCACTTTTCGCTCTGGAATTTGAAAAGATTTGAAATAGGGATTTTAAGACCTATTTAAAATCCGCGAAGTTGAAAGGTTTAACGGAAAAGCGAAATCAATGTTATAACGGAGTCAACACATTTGAAATGCCACAGAGGATTTAAATGAAATGTGTGGCATAATCAAACAAATATGAAGCTGACACGTGTTAGTGGATAGAATTTTGACTCAAGTCAAAGATCTGAATAACACGCTCAGATGTTTTGACTTTTCTTTATCAGATATCTGATTGTTCTTCTCAGAAGAATTTTATCTTGTGACCAAAATGTCATTTAAAATCAACTTCTGATAAATATAAAACATTTTGATTATTCAGAAGAGGTTTGAACAGATAGAAACACTTTTTATCATCAAAATTCTGTTCATATTATGATGAATTAAAAAATCATTTAAAATCTTATATCTGAATATGAAAAAAAAAATTAATTCAGATATAGTTTGAATAACAACAAAATTTATCATGAAAAGCTTGTTCTTCTTAGAATAATCAGAGATAGAAAATGAAAGCAAATCTTTTAAGCATCACAAAATGATTTCCAAAGGAATTTTGATGCTCCCCCTTGACTTGAGCATGCATTTGACTATTAATGATACATAAAGATGAGATGAAAAGATAATAGAAGAAGCATAATCCACACAGTTGAAGTATTTGTATTTCTCAAAAATAAATTTTTGAAAGCTAGATTGCTGATGTATTGACTCAGAATCTCTGACCGTAAGATTCAGAGGTTCTGATCTCAAGACTCAGAAGTTCTGACCTCAAGACTCAGAAGTTCTGAACTCAAGACTCAGAAGTTCTGAACTCAAGACTCAGAAGTTCTGATCTTAGTACTCAAAAATTCTGATTCTTAAGACTCAGAGTTCTGAGTACACTACTCAGACAATTTTACTTAGAAAAATTTAGCATTTTTAAGAAAAAAATATTTTCAATTAGGCAGATTAAGCATTCCTATTTTACATATGAGAAAAGAAAACCTTTTTGTGATCAAGAGGCTTTGTGAACAAGTCAGCCAATTGATACTTTGTATGCACAAAGTGCATCTCTATAGTTCCTTTTTCCACATAGTCCTTTATAAAATGATACCTCACATCTATATGCTTAGTCTTTGAATGTTGAACAGGGTTCTGAGTAATGGCAATTGCACTTTCTGAGTCACAATAGATGGGAATCTTGTTAAGCTGATATCCATAGTCCATGAGTTGTGTTCTCATCCACAATGTTTGAGAACATGAAGCAGCAGCAACAACATACTCTGCTTCAGCAGTTGAAGTGGACACACAATTCTGCTTCTTTGATGCCCAACTCACTATTTTATCTCCCAAAAAGTGACAAGCACCAGATGTACTCTTTCTGTCCAACCTACTTCCTGCATGATCAGCATCAGTGAAAGCAGTCAATTTGAAGTCAGTTTCTTTTGGATACCATAAACCTAGATCAGGTGTTCCTTTGAGATATCTTAAAATCCTTTTGACAGCCAACATATGTGATTCTTTCGGGTTAGATTGAAATCTAGCACAGAAACAGGTAGAAAACATGATATCTGGTCTACTTGCAGTCAAATAAAGTAATGACCCAATCATGCCTCTATAGAGTTTGATATCTGTTGAAGCACCTTTGAGATCAGTATCTAACTTTATGTTAGTTGCCATAGGTGTTCTCATAGAAGCACAATCAGACATTTTGAACTTTTTCAGAATATCTCTGACATATTTTCCTTGATTTATAAAAATACCTTTTGGTAATTGTTTGACTTGAAGACCAAGGAAAAAATTCAGCTCACCCATCATGCTCATTTCAAATTCAGATGACATGATTTTTGAAAAATTATCACATAATTCTGGACTGGTAGAACCAAATATTATGTCATCAACATAAATCTGAATCAGAATCAAATCATCACCCTGTTTCTTTAAAAACAAAGTTATGTCAATCTTACCTTTCTTGAACCCTGAACCTAACAAGTGTTTAGTAAGAGTGTCATACCAGGCTCGTGGTGCTTGTCCAGCAATGACGAAAGGGCCAAGTGATAGGAAGTAAAGTCAATAAGTTCAGAACTGCTAATGATTGATACACCAAGGATCTTTGAACCATTTTACCCTTCGTTTCTTAACCGGTGCCTTAGCCCCGTTACAACCTTTGTAAAGACCTGGATGATCTTCTGGAAAATATGATTGCGGTATGCTACCACTTTTACCATTATTCCCTGTCTTGCTACTTGATTCCTTTCTGAGATCTACCTTTTGTACATTTGTGCGTCTTTCATTAGAGTTGTCATGTAAATTTCGAGTATTCTTGTACATAACCTCCTATACTGTTAGATCTGAAGTTTTGTCAATAAACCAAGTGTTGAAGATCTGATAAGAAGATTCAGAAGTTCTGAGAAGAAGAGTCAGAAGTTCTGAGAAGAAGAGTCAGAGATCTGAGAAAGAGAAGTCAGAAGTTCTGAGAAGCGTGATCAGAAGAATGTTCAGAAGTTCTGAACTACCTGTTCAGAACTTATGATGAGTTTCGTTATTTAGTAATATGTAAACTAATTAGGACACGTGTTATGTTCTTATTAGTCTTTCTTATTTGTACTGTAGCTTTAAGATGTTTGTTGCTGTATAAATAGAGTGGTTAGCACTACGTTGCTAACTGATTGATTTTCCCATATTACTTGTATTCTTTCCTTGTAATCTTTGAGGTGATCTCTCTCTTAGATCTGTAATTCTGTGCATCATTGAATACAATTGGGCTTGATCATACAATTTCTCAATTACTTCTTTCTATATTGATTGTAAGAATAGATCCTGCACTTTCAATTGGTATCAGAGCTAATCAACAAACAAATTCGTTCAAGATTGTGATTGCGAAGATCGATTGATCAATTTCTTGAAGATTTCTTGATTCATTCAAAATTCGATTCCGCTGCTAGGGCTAGTTCTTGAATTCTTAGCAATTCTTTAATTACCTGCTACTTTTCGATCAAGAAAATCGAATTTGTCTTTCTGTTGAATTTTCTTACAATCATGTCTTCTAAAGAATATCTAGCCATGGGATCCGAAACCAAACCGCCTGTTCTTATACCAGAAGAGTATCAGCAATGGAAAACTCGTATGATCCAATTCCTTGACAACATCGATGAAAATCTTATGATTTCTATACGAGAAGGTCCAATCGAAGTATATATCGATGTCGCCGCAACCCCTGCTACAGAGACAACTCCAGAAATTCCAGCGACCAGAGTAAAGAAGAATTATTCCCAATACACTGCTGAACAGAAAAATAGGCATGCTATTGACAAAAGAGCAATTACTTTGATGACTTTGGCTGTCCCGAATGAGGTTCTTAACAGGATTGACAGTGGATCATCAGCTAAAGAAATGTGGGACGAATTGGAAAGGCAAATGTTAGGAACTGTGAGATCTATTCAGGCAGTTAAATCAAAGCATAAATGCTTATGAAAGGTTCAAAGCAAAAGAGTCAGAAAGTTTGACACAGACATACAGTAAATTTTGCACTATTCTAAATGACTTGAGAAGAAATGGACTGAAGAAAACAAAATCAGAAATAAATTACAAATTTCTGAACAGTCTAAATTCAGAATGGTCATCATTTGCCATAAGTCTGCAAATGAACAAAGATATGTGTGAAGAAGACTTAAATGATTTGTTCTGTGTTCTTAATCAACATGAAGACTCTGTCAAGTTAGTTGTGGAAGAAAAGAAAAATGTTGCTGATCAGTTAGCGTTCTTATCAAAGTCCAAAGCAATCAAAGCACCCAAAAAGACTGCATATCTATCAGAAATACCGAGTCTGGAGGAATCTGACAAAGAAGAAGGATCAGAAGATGATGAAGATATCAAGATAATGGCTGAAAAGCTAGCTTTGCTGACAAATACTTTCAACAAAAGGTATGGGAAGGGCAGATTTCAAGGAAATTATAAGAGAGCTGGAAGTTCAGATTATAAGAAGAAAGATGACAGAGAAGAAAATAAGATTGAAAAGAGAATAGAGAGAAGTGAAGAAAACAAGGAAGAGAAGGAAGAGAGAAAAGAAAAGAATCTGTGTTTCAAGTGTGGAAAATCTGGCCATTATGCCAAGGATTGCAGAGTTAAAGTTGTGAAAGATTATGAATACTACACGAAGAAGGCTCAGCTTGCAAAGAAGAGAGATGACGAGATTGCGCTATTGGCTGAACAGGAGAATTGGCTGTACTACACTTCTGATGAAGATGATCATATCAACTTTCCACAGATGCGAAGCTATATGGCAAAAATGAGGAATGAGGATGATTCTGATTTTGAAGATGCTGATTCTGAGTCATCTGCTGAGGTACATTCTTCACTTGAATTAGAGTTAATGACACAGATTGGTGAAATGAAAACTGAATTTGCTAACCTAAGAAAACAGATAAAAGGAGAAAGAACTTTGGTTAACAAATTCAGAATTGAAAAAGAAGTAATAAACGAACAATATGAAGAATCTGAGGCTGAGAAACAGAAAGTTAAAGATGAAAATTCTGAATTGATGAAAAGGCTTTCTGAACTAAAAGTTGAGTTTTCAAAAATAAAGGATGAAAAAGGTGATTTACAAATAAAATTTGATATGTTATTTGAAGAAAGAAAGAATTTATACTCCAAAATCAAAGAATTGGAAGATTTGAATTTGAAAAGAGGTCAAACTCAGCAAACATTAAATCTTTTATTAAGCAATGTTAAAGATACAAGATTTTACAATCCAAAGAAGGGATTGGGATTGGAAGAAAATGTCATTTTAAAAAGAGCTCCAATACTTCAAGTTTCTAAGCCAAAAATCCCAGAAATTGTTGAAGTTTTCATAAGACCTGCTAGTTCTATAACAAGTTCTGACAATTTGCAAAGACCAAACTCTAAAAAGTCAGATGAGACAATTTCTGAGTCTAAAACAGAAAAGTCAGTTGGTTCAGAAGAAAAGGTTAAGAAAGAAGTTTCTAAACCAACAGATGAAAAGCCAAGATACAATGATACTAAATTCAAGTATGATTCCTTAAATGTCAGCTACAAAAATAAACAACCAAGTTTTTCATATCATGACATTGAGAGCATATTTGATACAAGTAAAAATTCTGAAACAGTCAATCAGAAGTCTGAAACTTCTAGTCAGGATTCTGAACTTTGTAGTCAGAATTCTGAGTCTAAAGATCAGACATCTGAGTCTGTAAATCAGAACTCTGACTCAGGTAGTCAGAAGTCTGATTCAACTGGATTTTCTGAAACAAAATCAGATGAATTTTTGCAACTTGAAAAGAGATTTAATCTTGTGAGTCAAGAACTTGAGGATTTAAGGAAAACTTATGATGAACTTGAAAATGATTTCTGTGAGGTGGATATTAAACTTGAAGAAGCTTTGAAAGAAAAGAATATTTTTATTCAGAAAATAACAGAGCTTGAAAAACTGAAGACTGAGTATGATCTTTTTAAAATTAATGCTTCAAGAGAAAATGATAAATTCTTTAATGAATCAAGTACATATGAAAAAGGTGAATCATCTAATTCTTCTAACAAAAAGAACTTGAATTTTTCAGAAAAAGAAGAAAGCAAAAGGAAAGATGATCTTGCAAAGTTGAACGATCTGAAAAGGGAACTTGAGAAGCTTAGAATGAAATCTACTTCTGAACTAAACGCTAGAAATTCTTGTAATAAGGGCAATTGTACTCTGAACAGTATAAATAAAAATGAAATGATCTATGTTTCAGATTTATTGTCACTTGCAAAGAAAAATCTTGTTTGTGTTAGATGTAAAAATGATTCATTCCAATATTCTCACAAATGTCAAGTCAAAATAACTTCTGTTTCATACATAAGAAAAGATATTCAGAAAGTTTCTGTTTCTCAAAATACAGAAAAGAAGAAAATTTTTGTTCCTCAGACTCAGAAGAAAGAAAAGATAAAAGAAAAGAAACTTGAAAACATAGCAAAACCAAAAGTTACAACTCTCAAAAAGAATTTGAACAAACTTGTAAGCAGAAAATGTTCTGACTTCATAAAAGTTCAAGGAAAGTGGTGTTTGAAGAAAGATTTTGAGTGGAGAGTAAAAGGTACTAAATCCAATGACAAAGCTAACAAAGATGGACCCATTCCAAAATGGGTACCTAAACCTAACTGATCTTTTTGCAGGGCTGTCATGTGTGGTTTTTAGATTCAGGAGCTTCAAGACACATGACAGGTCAGAAGTCTTTTCTATCAAACTTCACAGAAAAGGCTGGAGGAGCAGTAAACTTTGGAAACAATAGCAAAGGTCAAGTCAAAGGTTATGGGGATTTAACTAAAGGGGATCTAACTATCCAAAAGGTTTTCTATGTTGAAGGATTACAACACAATCTTTTCAGCATAAGTCAGTTTTTAGACAGTCTTTGTCAAATTAAGTTTCAAATAACAGGTTGCATGATTCTAACTGAAAATGATGTCAAAGTCTTCTGGGCCAAAAGACATATGGACTTATTTGTAGTTAATTTTTCAAAATTGAAAATATTAAATACAGTTTGTCTTTTATCAAAATCAACTGCAAATGAATGCTGGCTTTGGCACAGAAGATGTTCTCATCTGAATTTCAAAGATCTTAATAATCTTGTTGCAAAACAGTTGGTTAAAGGCTTACCAAAGCTTAAATTTGAAAAAGAATCATTATGCTCAGCTTGTGAAATGGGCAAGATGAAAAAGAGTTCTCACAAATTAAAAATGGACTCATCTTGCAAAGCACCATTAGAAATGATTCATACTGATCTTTGTGGTCCAATTTCAGTTCAGTCGATGGGAGGAAAGAAATATATGCTTGTGATTGTTGATGAATTATCCAGATACACGTGGGTTGAGTTCCTAAGAGCTAAGTCAGAAGCTGCTACTACATTGATAAATTTTATCAAAAGGATTCAAGTTCTCTTACAACTTCAAGTTCAGAAAATCAGAAGTGATAATGGAACGGAGTTCAGAAATGAGACTCTTCAGAATTTTCTAGAAAGTTCTGGGATTTCTCACAATTTTTCTGCTGTCAGAACTCCTCAACAAAATGGTGTTGTTGAAAGGAAGAATAGAACTCTAGTTGAGGCTGCGAGAACAATGTTGGCTTATGCAAATCTTCCTACTTTCCTATGGGCTGAAGCAATTGCAACTGCTTGTTTTACACAAAATAGAACTTTAATCAATAAGAGATTAAATAAGACTGCTTATGAACTGATAAATAAAAGAAAACCATTAATCAAATTCTTTCATATTTTTGGTTGCAGATGCTACGTTCTCAGAGACAGAGAAAATCTTGCCAAATTCGATAAAAAGGCAGATGAAGGATACTTTGTGGGTTATTCTTTAACTTCCAAAGCATTCAGAATCTACAATAGAAGAACCAAGAGGATGATGGAGAGCATAAATGTAACTTTTGATGAAGCCAGAATGCGGACTTCTGAACAAGACAGTTCAGAACTCATGCTGAACAAGACAAAAATGACTTCTGATACAAATTCTAATCCTATTTGTTCAGAACTCAATTTACTGTTTAAGGATGCTTTTAGTGAACTAATTTCTGATTCTTATGCAGAATATGAAAACCCAAAGATGGTCAAAGAGATGAAAAATAAGACTCCAGAAATAGTTCAATCAACTGTAATTTCTGACAAAGGTCCATCAGAGGAGTGCCCAAATCTAATAAATACAAGTGGTGAAAACTCTGAACCTTGTAATCAGAATTCTGATTCTTGTACTCAGAACTCTGAACAAGTCAATCAGAACTCTGACTTCATTAATCAGAACTCAAACTTGGATGCAACTCCTACTCATACGTCAGAACAAGGTGACAGTTCAGAATTACAAGCAATCATTGATGAGAATGATGCAAACAACAATTATTCAGAGATTGATGTACTCCCTAGTGCTAACAAATGGACTAAAAATCACCCTATTCATCAAGTAATAGGTGATCCATCAGCAGGAGTAAAGACAAGATCAGCTACAGCAAATGAAGTAATGTTTGCTGGTTTCTTAAGTGTAATTGAACCAAAGAAAGCTAATGAAGCCCTAGAGGATCCAGACTGGATTTCAGCAATGCAAGAGGAATTGCTTCAATTTGAAAGAAATAAAGTTTGGAGACTCATTCCAAAGCCTGAAGGTAAATCTATAATTGGAACTAAATGGGTGTTCAGAAACAAAAAGGATGAATCAGGTGTTGTCATCAGAAACAAGGCAAGATTGGTTGCTAAGGGATACTGTCAACAAGAGGGAATTGATTATGATGAGACATTTGCACCAGTGGCAAGAATAGAGGCAATCAGAATATTTTTAGCCTATGCTGCACATAAAAACTTCAAGGTGTATCAAATGGATGTCAAATCAGCCTTTCTAAATGGCAAACTTAATGAAGAGGTGTATGTCCATCAACCTGAAGGTTTTGTTGATCCAGAATTCCCTGATCATGTTTATATTTTAGACAAAGCTTTATATGGTCTAAAACAAGCACCACGAGCCTGGTATGACACTCTTACTAAACACCTGTTAGGTTCAGGATTCAAGAAAGGTAAGATTGACACAACTTTGTTTTTAAAGAAACAGGGTAATGATTTGATTCTGATTCAGATTTATGTTGATGACATAATATTTGGTTCTACCAGTCCAGAATTATGTGATAATTTTTCAAAAGTCATGTCATCTGAATTTGAAATGAGCATGATGGGTGAACTGAATTTTTTCCTTGGTCTTCAAGTCAAACAACTACCAAAAGGTATTTTCATAAATCAAGGAAAATATGTCAGAGATATTCTGAAAAAGTTCAAAATGTCTGATTGTGCTTCTATGAGAACACCTATGGCAACTAACATAAAGTTAGATGCTGATCTCAAAGGTGTTTCAGCAGATATCAAACTTTATAGAGGCATGATTGGATCATTACTTTATTTGACTGCAAGTAGACCAGATATCATGTTTTCTACCTGTTTCTGTGCTAGATTTCAATCTAACCCGAAAGAATCACATATGTTGGCTGTCAAAAGGATTTTAAGATATCTCAAAGGAACACCTGATCTAGGTTTATGGTATCCAAAAGAAACTGACTTCAAATTGACTGCTTTCACTGATGCTGATCATGCAGGAAGTAGGTTGGACAGAAAGAGTACATCTGGTGCTTGTCACTTTTTGGGAGATAAAATAGTGAGTTGGGCATCAAAGAAACAGAATTGTGTATCCACTTCAACTGCTGAAGCAGAGTATGTTGCTGCTGCTGCTTCATGCTCTCAAACATTGTGGATGAGAACACAACTCATGGACTATGGATATCAGCTTAATAAGATTCCCATCTATTGTGACTCAGAAAGTGCAATTGCTATTACTCAGAACCCTGTTCAACATTCGAAGACTAAGCATATAGACGTGAGGTATCATTTTATAAAGGACTATGTGGAAAAAGGAACTATAGAGATGCACTTTGTGCATACAAAGTATCAATTGGCTGACTTGTTCACAAAGCCTCTTGATCACAAAAGGTTTTCTTTTCTCATATGTAAAATAGGAATGCTTAATCTGCCTAGTTGAAAATATTTTTTTCTTAAAAATGCTAAATTTTTCTAAGTGAAGTTGTCTGAGTAGTGTACTCAGAACTTCTGAGTCTTGAGTTCAGAACTTCTGAGTCTTGAGTTCGGAACTTCTGAGTCTTGAGTTCGGAACTTCTGAGTCTTGAGTTCGGAACTTCTGAGTCTTGAGTTCAGAACTTCTGAGTCTTGAGATCAGAACCTCTAAATCTTAAGGTCAGAAATTCTGAGTCAATACTTCAGCAATCTAACTTTCAAAAATTTATTTTTGAGAAATACAAATAACTTCAACTGTATGGATTATGCTTCTTCGATTATCTTGTTATCTCATCTTTATGTATCATTAATACTCAAATGCATGCTCAAGTCAAGGGGGAGCATCAAAATTCTTTTGAAAATCATTTTGTGATGCTTAAAAGATTTGTTTTCATTTCTTATCTGTTCAAACCTCTTCTGAATAATCAAAATGTTTTATATTGGTCAGAAGTTGATTTTAAAAGACATTTTGGTTACAAGGCAAAATTCTTCTAAGTCATGGAATCAGAACATCTGCGCGTGTTATTCAGATCTTTGACTTGAGTCAAAATTCTATCCACTAACACGTGTCAGCTTCATATTTGTTTGACAATGCCACGTATTTCATTTAAATCCTTTGTGGTATTTCACGTGTGTTGACTCCGTTATAACATTGATTTCGCTTTTCCGTTAAACCTTTCAACTTCGCGGATTTTAAATAGGTCTTAAAATCCCTATTTCAAAGTTCTTTCAAATTCCAGAGCGAAACGTGAGATACGAATCAAATCCAGAGTTCTTTGAATCTGTTTTCTTCTTAAATCATGTCTGAAATACGAAGAAGTGGTCCAATTTCTCTACATTCTACAAAATCGATAATGGATTCATCTGATTCGGAAAGTGATGAAGTACAAAATAGAGTTGCAGAGGAAGGGGCAATAAGAAATGATGAAGAAGATGAACAAATGGATGAATCTGAAGGAAATGCGGATGAGGTAAATGTTAATATTGAACATGATCAAAGTGCTGCAGGTTCTATTATGTCAGATAGATCTATTCTAGTGGAAAGAGTTGTTCCTGAGAGTGAATGGTTGAAATTATCTGAAAATAACTGTGTTATATTGTTTGAGGAAAGTCGTTTTAAGCCTGAACACAGAATTATCATGGAGTTATTCAAACATCATCCGTACAGAAAATGGTTTACAAGAAGTAAAAATGTGCCTGTTCAGTACATACAACAATGGTGGAAATATCTTAGGTTAGAAGATAATAAGTTTGTGTCTGAAATTGGAGGAGTGACATTTGTCTTATCTATCTCTGTACTAAGAGAGATGCTGAATCTACCAGAGAAAGATGATGTACAAAGAAGAACAGATTTTGAGGATTTACCCCTAACAGAGGAATTAATAGCAGAGTTTATGAAGTTGGGATACAATGAAGGATTGAGGACTCTCAGTTTGTTCAGAAGAAACAAATTACCACCTATTTGGGCTTGCTTCTTTCATGTGGTAAATAAATGTTTGTCAGGGAAAAATAGTTCTGCTGATCAAGGTTCTAAACAAATTCTTCAGATATTTCAAGGTTTAGTGAAGAATAGGCATTATGACTATACTTTAATACTTTGGGAAGATATGAAGAATACATTTGAGAAGAATCAGAAAGCAATTCAGAAGAAGACAAAGGATGCTCCACTGACATACATTCCCTACATAAGGTACTGGCAAATTGTTATTTGGTATGCCATGCAGGAAAACAGAACAATCTCAAGAAGAACAAATGAAGAGCATGGTCCTACATTTTATTTGGGTAAGATGACCTCAGTAACAAGACTTGAAAATTATCCCAATCATAAACTGTTGCCAAAATCACTTAGGAACTATATTCCAAGGGAGAGTGAGATTTTAAAAGCTTATTGCACCTCTATGGGAATTGAATTACCTCAAATCCCTACCCAAGAGGACCAACCTGAGAAGAGAGGTGAGGGGTCTAGTCGAATTAGAGAGGGGGAGGATGTTCAGATGGGTGAACATTCTGAGAGACTTGAGGGGGAAAATTCTGAGAGCTTGGTTAGACTCAGTGAGGAAAAACAGAATGAGAGTGGTGAGGATGAGAGATTGTTAACAGAGGTTCAAACAGAAAGAGATGCCTCTGAACCAGCTAATCTTGACCAGGTAACCACACATGCTATTGGTTCACATCTCTTGGTGTCCAATATTGAAACAAACACCATGGACCTAGTGGTGGATCTTGAACAACCCATCCATACCCACTCAGAAGCATTTCAACATGCTACTGTTTCACACAAATCCGGGGAACCATCCCAAACTCATTTGGAGGGAGGTGATAAATCCCAACTTATTTTTCAACACATTGAGTCTGAATATCACAGTTCTATTCATATTGAGCCTGAAATTCCTTTTGACACTTGCACAGATCAGGAATTTCGTACTCCTGAAACAACATTCATAGACATGCCTAATGTTGGGTGTCGAGGATTGGATGGAAGTCCTGGTGAGGTGAACATTACAAAAGCCTCATTCAAACGTGCATCTGTTGTACAAGATGACTGTGTGTTATCTACAGGCCATGAGCTCTCTGGGCACATGAAAACTGGACCATCTGTTGGTTCAGGTTCACTGTTAGAAACTTCTGAATTTGAAAAGATTCAGAAACAAAACAAGGAGATGGGGGAAAAAGTAGAAAATTTGGAGAAGATGATGGAGGATCTGAATGATGAGGTATCAGATTTGAAAGTTGTGTTAGAGAAAAAGTTAATTTCTGTTGAAACCAAGGTAGATGATGTAAAGAAATCCTTGGATTCTCACAAAAAGGAGATCATGGATATAATGTCTGGTTTTCAAAAAGATATGTTAAAACAGATGCAGGGTATGCAGGAATCTATATTGAAAGCACTGAGTGTATCTTTGGCTTCTACTTCAAAGCCTCTTGATCCTGTTCCTATTGCAGAAGCTGAACCTGAAGTTGCTTTTAATCAGAACTTAAAAAGGAAGTTTGATGATAATGATCCTCATAATCATCAAAAGGGGGAGAAAAGACAAAGGTTAAGTTCTGATGATGATATTGGCATAGAAGATTTTGAGATAGCAGACATGCACTTAGCCAATACAAAAAGTACAGAAGATCAGACACAGGAAAATTTAAAGGAGATGATTCAGATAGTACAGCTTGACAGTTCAGATACAGAAGAAATGGAGTTGGGAAGTATTGATAGTAATGAATCAGATAAAACAGAGGAATTGAACTTGGATACTGAGATGGAAGGAAACTCAGATGAAACTGTAGCTATTGAGGAATCTGATTTGAGAATGGAAGAAATAGTGGAAAGTACAGTGGTAAACAGGTGTACAGATATTGTGGTTTATAACAGTGAAAGGGCAATGGAGTCTGAATCAGAAGAAAGGAGGTTGAATGAAGAATTGATCAGAAGAATGCATAATGAAGTAGTCAGAGCTTTGAGTGTTCAGAAAATTCATAAAGGAATAAAAGTGATAAGACCCATTGATCTAATGGGAGAAGAAGACAGAACTGTAGATTACACTCAGGATTTTAAAGATGATTTTAGGTTTAACTTTTGTGATGAGTTAAATACAGAAGAAGAGTATGTGAAAGTGAAAGACTTCTTTATGCCTTCTGAATATGTATTCAGAAAACCAATCGAGATTCCAAAGATTAAATTGCAAAGACTAGAAGAACCTTTGTGTGACTTCATTCTAGAGTTAAGTGATGTACCTTTAGCCAGACAATTTCATGATGATATTTTTCCTGAGGAAATATATGATAATCTCTACTACACAGAAGGAGAGTATGAGCTTTTGGAAAGTAACATTGATGGTTTTATGGATGACAGAGCTCAGATGGTCTACTCAGAAGCTTCTAATATGTTCAGAGTTCCTGACTCAAAACTGCATATTCAGAAAAGAATCGAGAAAGTTCTGATGTTTCAACAAGATGAATTCAATGGTTTAATGTTCGTTAGAATGGAAACACTGAAAGAAAGAAATACAAAGGTTTCCATGTCTACATTTGATTTTCACAGATTGACTCTTGATGATCAGATCTTTCTAGTCAAGTTCTTTGCTAGCACTGAAGAAGCCTTGATAGAAATTGAATGCAGAAGACTTCTGGGTATTTATGTCAGAAATACATACTTGTATGACTTCCAGTTGGCTATAGAAGAAAGAAAAGAAAAGTGCAATCTGAGTTCTCCCACAAAGAAAACAGAAGTTGATCTGCATGTGAAGGGTTTTGTGAATGAAGGAATGGAGGCAGAAGGGTTCACATATATGGTTCACGAAAGACTTGAATTGTTCAGATTAAAAGAGTTGGTGAAGTACAGTGATGCAACTCTGAATTGGCTGTTGATTAGAATGGAAGTAAGTATGGATGCTGAAAAAGAGAGTTTAAAGAAGAGATGCATAAACTGTGTGAAGAGGAGGTTGGATTTTAGAAGAAAAATCAGAAACAGTAGTGAATGGTTGTTATCTGAGGTGAATCCCAAAAAGATTCTACATAATGATTTTGTGTTCCCAGCTGAGTATGAAGTGAATGAAATTTTGTCAGATGAGGCTGAAGAAGTTCAGGACACAACACCTCAGAATGTGCAGATAACTAATATTGATCAAGCTGAACAGTCTGAACCCAAAGAAGATGAAATATTCATTGATCTGAATGGATACTTTCTTGAATTTGATCTGCCTGAGTTCTTCAAACCAAAAGAGGTACAATTCTTGGATGTGTATTATGATAGGTCTAAGGAGACTCAGATCTGGTTGGCTGAAAAATCAAGATGTCTTGGCAAAACAAAGCAAGCCGTTTACTCAGATTTTCTAATCACTGGAATCAGAGAATTGAAGGTTAAGAAATTCAGAAAGATGGAGTACTTATCCTTTGAAGTTTTGAGAGAAGATGGCAAGGTTTATTATTTCACTGATGCAGATTTTGAGAAACTGTCAGTGGTTGACTTCTACAGATTACACAGCTTTCTATGTTTTAAAGAGTCAAGTAAAGATAGAAATGAAAGGAAGGCAAGAAGTGTGGTGATTGAGGCCATGTTCTATATCTTAAGGTGGCATTGCTATACAGATTTCCAAATAGCTCTGTATTTGCAAAAGTCATGTGTTTATCTGGCAAATCCCAATACAGATCATGAGCAGAAAAAGGTGTTAAAGACTGGAAGTGTTCACAGATATCCAGAGTTGGGAGTATTTTTGAAGAACAAAAGTGGAAAGATCTTCTTCAGAGCAAAGGAAACTGCAAAATATTGTTCTGGAACTTTAAGGATCATAAAGCACAATTTGGAGAAAAAGATGCTGAAAGTGAAGGAAGCAAACATGATTCAAGAAGTAATTAATCAGCAAGTTGAGATTATTCAAGAAATTATTGACAAGATTGATAAGAGGCTTAATCTGAGGAATGTGCTACTTCAGAAAATTGTTCCTGCTCTGAAAGAATTAGATGATGCAAAGTTTAAGTTTATTTGACAAAAAGGGGGAGATTGTTAGATCTGAAGTTTTGTCAATAAACCAAGTGTTGAAGATCTGATAAGAAGATTCAGAAGTTCTGAGAAGAAGAGTCAGAAGTTCTGAGAAGAAGAGTCAGAGATCTGAGAAAGAGAAGTCAGAAGTTCTGAGAAGCGTGATCAGAAGAATGTTCAGAAGTTCTGAACTACCTGTTCAGAACTTATGATGAGTTTCGTTATTTAGTAATATGTAAACTAATTAGGACACGTGTTATGTTCTTATTAGTCTTTCTTATTTGTACTGTAGCTTTAAGATGTTTGTTGCTGTATAAATAGAGTGGTTAGCACTACGTTGCTAACTGATTGATTTTCCCATATTACTTGTATTCTTTCCTTGTAATCTTTGAGGTGATCTCTCTCTTAGATCTGTAATTCTGTGCATCATTGAATACAATTGGGCTTGATCATACAATTTCTCAATTACTTCTTTCTATATTGATTGTAAGAATAGATCCTGCACTTTCATATACATGACAACATGTGCGACAACCTAGGTTCGAGCGAAATGAGAGAATCCCGTGAGATAGGGTCGAGGCGAAATGTTTTCCCTAGTATGTTTAGACCTAGTACGACCTTAATGGAAACGGAGCAGTCACGAGTTCAACTTACAATGGAAGGCCATAGATCAAACAGAATAAGAATGAGGCGAGAGTGAGATAAGCAATTCACGGGTATGGGAAATAACCAGTGCATTACATGGTACCAATTGGGAGTTGTGCAGTTATTATATTTCACTGATATATGCTTTTATTCTATTTTATCGCTAATTTGTTTGAGGACAAGCAACGCTCGGTTTGGGGTTGTTGATAACGCCACTTTTTGGCGTTATTTTCGGTTCTCAAACTAATGAGATTGGCTTGTGTTGATACCAAAGAAGCGGGATTTTATGGTTTATCGAGTGAAATGTGCAGGTTATATAAAAGGCAGTGATCATCGAGAAAATAAGCTGAAAAGAGCCCAAAAAGAGCCAAAACGAAGCCCAACGGAAGCCCGAGATCCAAGCCCAAGACCCGCGCCCGAACCAGGACCCGAAGCTGACCCAAACAACATCAGAAAAGCGCGCGACTTACGCCGCGACTTGCAAGTCGCGGCACAAGTCACGGATGTCCCTGTTCCAACCTATTATTGTGACGTTTTTCCGGATTTTAGGTCATTCTTGGAATATCTCGACACGTGCGACGGTGGGCAGGAGAGGGGAAATTTACAGAGCACTTTCACGTACTTTGGAGCCACGATAGAGCATTGATTGAAGACAGTTCACCACACGAAGTGGATCTGAGCCGAGTGAGAAGGGATTTCATCGTACATTGTTCACGTTTACGTTCACTATGATTTCACACACCACTTTCCCCCCTTTTTCTAGTGTTTTTATCCACCCCAACATGAACTAATCTTTAGATGTTGGGGGTTGGAACGACTATGGATTTTACGATGGATGACGTGTAACCGAATGATTTTTTTGACCTGATTTGATTTATGAAGCATTTGAATTCAGTTTTAATTATCAATTGTAGTCTGATCATCTTCAATTGACTTTCATGGTTTCTGATTAAGTTTGAGAAAATTAATTAAGAACTAGATCAAGTAATCAAGTGCCAGAAAGGAGATTCGGGTAGAGATAGCCGAATCACTTTCCGCTCAGAATAGTTAAACCTAATGTATTTTAAAACCCTAGGTGTTGATCGAGAGATAAAACCTACGTGTCTTGAAATAAAAGTTGTTATTGCTTGAGAAAGAATAACAGTGGCGTTTACAAACTAGGGTTCATAGAAATAATCAGTAATAATCATTGTTCGGGTATTCGTTCATCAGCAGTATTTCCATAGGAAGTCCAACCCTCAACCTTTCTCTATCAAAAGTCTTTCCAAAACCTTCTGTTTATTCGATTGTCATTCTTATTTAGTTTTTAACAAGTTTCATACCAACCACTCAATTTGCGACCGTTCAGTTAATAGAGTTTATAGTCATTGTGATACTTAGTTCCTAGTTCCATGTGTTCGATACTCGTACTTTTGTACTATTACTTGATTTCGACACCGTACACTTGCGGTTAGATTTAGGGGGGTGTAAACCCGCCTATCAAGTTTTTGTTTGATAGGCGGGTTCACACCCCCCTAAATCTAACCGCAAGTGTACGGGTCGAAGTCAAGTAATAGTACTAGAAAGTACGAGTATCGAACACAGGGAACTAGGAACTAAGTATCACAATTACTATAAACTCTATTAACTGAACGTCGCAATTTTGAGTAGTTGGTACTAAACTAATTAATTGCAAGCAAAATAAATCAAACACAAAACAATAAACAGCTTAAGAAACTTCAGATAGAGAAAACAGTTGAGGGTTGGAAATCCTAAGACTTTCACATACAAACACTTGACTCGAAACAGTTACCAGTTATTCCCCTTAATGAATACCCAATCTTAAAATCACCGTTGTTCTTTCTCAAGCAACAACGGGTTTTATTTTGGAAACACAAGTTTCATCTCTCGATCTCAACTCATGGAACTCAAAACACATTAGAAACAAGATTTAATGAGACTAAGGTTTAATTTGATATCTCTATCCAAATTTCTAACCTTAGGCATGCAATTTCTAGTTCTAGATTAACAATTAATTCTCTCGAACTTAATTGTTCACAACAAATCAAATGTAAATTGGCCAAATTCACAAAAGCATTAAAAACTAAATCACATGCTTCATTAAAATAGGAAAACTGATAAAAGAATTCAAATCATCTGTTCATATGCTAAATCAAATTCATTCCAACCCCCAACATCTAGAATTTAGTTCATGTTGGTGGTGGATTCAAACATAAAGAAAGAAGATGGAAAAACGTGTGCAAACATAATGATAATGAATGTGACGAGTGTAATGGTGGACTCCCTTCTCTCGTGCTCGAATCTACTTTCCGTGGTGGACGTGTCCTCGATTGATCCTCTATCGTGGCTCCAAAAGCTCTGGAAAAGCTCCAGAAATCGCCCCTAAGCTGCTCCCGTTTGTCGTGTGCGAGATATCCCAAGAATGACCTAAAATCTGGAAAAACGTCACAATAATAGGCTGGAACAGGGACATCCGCGACTTGTGCCGCGACTTGCAAGTCGCGGCGTAAGTCGCGCGCTTTTCTGATGTTGTTTGGGTCAGCTTCGGGTCCGAGTTCGGGCGCGGGTCTTGGGCTTGGATCTCGGGCTTCCGTTGGGCTTTGTTTTGGCTCTTTTTGGGCTCTTTTCAGCTTCTTTTCTCGATGATCACTGCCTTTTATATAACCTGCACATTTCACTCGATAAACCATAAAATCCCGCTTCTTTGCTATCAACACAAGCCAATCTCATTGGTTTGAGAACCGAAAATAACGCCAAAAAGTGGCGTTATCAACAACCCCAAACCGAGTGTTGCTTGTCCTTAAGCAAATTAGCGATAAAAATAAAACAAATTGCATCGCTGAATATCTCTTCCTTTCAGTGATACTTTGAAATTTCTTAAACTAAACACTGATATCTCTAATCAGTGCTTCATGTTTTCAAAAATGTCCCTGAGCTTTCAAAAACCTCAGAGACATCCTAAAATATGAAAGGACGTTTGTGACGTCATCACAACGGATAAGTCATGGCACGTTTTCTCTGACACGTTTGCCCATTTCGTTTTCCTTGACCAATCACATTCAAGGGACGTGTCCGTGTCATCATGAAAAACTTTCCCGCTCACAGTTTTTCTCTCTCTACTCTCACTATATAAACCCATTCGAGTTTATATTTTTTACCTTACATGAACTTCATCTCCTTCAAAGCAAGAACAATTGTTGCATTTGAACTATTTGTCTCTAGAACCTGTTCATCTTCTTCATTCTCAACATCAAAGGTTAATATTCTTATTATTTACCTTTAGAAACTTGTTTTGAATCTTATCTTTGTTTTTAAAAGATCAAACAAAAGAAACTTTCTTAAAATGAAATCATTTTCTTTTCATGATTTTATGAACACAATCTGAAAACAGATTGTTATTCAAGTTTAAAACAAAAATCTTAAACTTGTATCTTCATATGTTTTTCCAGAATCTCCTCTCTATAAAGAAACTGGAAAACCAATGTTCACTATGTTTTGAACTCTTTTTCAAAACAAGAAAAACCCTAATCTCCATTAAGATATCTTTTGTCTGAATGGAATGTGCAAAACCCAAACACATCTTTTTGGAAAATCTTTCCACATTAAGACGTTATTCTTTATCTTTCTTCATGTTTGTAATCATAAATATAAATGACATCTACTATTGAAGCTCCTATCGCTAACTCTCCCACTGCTGCTGAGGTTACTGTACTCACAAAAGCTCCTCAGGTTACTTTCAAACTTGAGCAAGTCACTTTTCAAAGCAACAACCCTTATGCTCTCTTCGGCTTCCCTCAAAAGAAGCAGGTCACACACCTTGATGACGCTGTAAACTTTCTCAAAACCTATCCTCTATCGACAGCCCTGACCATTGCACCCCCCGCTCATCGAAATCTACTAGCTCAGCTATGGTATACTGCCAGAAGAGCTCAGGTACCCTCAACCAAAGACCCAAGAAAATGCTTGATGTCATTCTCTGTGACACCAAACATGGCACTTCCAAGATCCACCCTGGTACTATCAGGCGAGCCCTGAACCTTCCTGGTAGTTCCAAAGAAAACCGCTTTGTCCCTCTGTCAAACCCCAAAAACCTCACTGATAGAGAAGCACTGATTGCATTCTTTGATGCAATGAAGTATGTGTGGGAAACTGGGAGAGATGAACTCCCTAAGAAGAAGCTGACCGCCATTAAGAAATCAAAGATGCCCAGCGAGTTGAACTTCATCTTCGCCCATTTGATCAGTTGTCTGACAGCGAAAACTGGGTCAACTAACCAAGCATCCCAACCTCAACAGGCTATGGGCTATGCACTGCTGAAGGGCCTTCACATTGATTGGGCAACAATCATCTATAACGATATGGTGCTCAGGGTGGATGCGGCTGACAGACCAACATGTGTTCCATATCCCCGGTTTGTCAGTGCTTTCTTTCTAAACGGACTTGGGGACAAATACCCAAAATTGGGTGACCTGAAACTCTCTTAGGTTAGCATTAAAGTTCTTGACTTCAAGCCCCTGCCAAACGAGGTACGTCTTTCTAAACTCTTATCTATTCTCAATCCACCAACTTCTTCTACTTATGCGGCTACCTCAGCGGTAATCCCCACCGCTGATACCCAGGCTGCAACCTCCACTCCTAGAAAGAGAAAACACTCTACAACCACTCTTGGTGCTCCTAAGGCCAAGAAAACCAAGGATCAACCCTACAAGCCTTTCCAGGTTGAAGACTCTGCGGCTCACTCTTCTCAAGAGCCGTTGGATAGTTCTGTGGTACGCTCTACCACAACTGATAAAGCCACCCCTTCCATACCAACTTTAGCGTCTCTAAACGCTGAGGTTATAAACTTGGAACTGAACCCCCCTCCTTCAGACTCTCTAAGGACTGAAGAAGTATTTCTCAGCGGATCCAACGCTGAACCCATCACCCAAACTCTCTTCTCAACCATCATTCCTCCCACCATTTCTTTTGACACTCCACCTATTTTCCCCCATTCTCTTCTTCAAACATCATTCTCCAAGATATATCTGCTGAGGCTCTACAGCAGATGATAGCGAAAAACACAGGACCTGCGGGCACTTCCCAGCATAAAGGTACACTGGAAGACGACATGGAAACATTGACAGGTCATCGAGATATCGAGGACTTCATAAACCATCCTGCAGGTATACACAAAACCATACACACGCCTCTCTCAAAATCCCCAACTTCTGAGCTTTCCTTTGTTCATAAGTTATTAACTGTTGCAGGTCCTAATTTAGGAGATATCAACAACTCCCTGAAGGCCTTGGAAACGAAGGTGGAATCTCTCACCACCACTCTATCTACAAACTCTTCAGTGGTTACAAACGCTGGAGAGGATCTCAAAAAGCTGACCACCGAGGTCAAAGGAAAAGCCTCCAGTGCTGATCTGAAAAAGGTGGAAGGTAGCATTGGAAACTTTGCTACTACTCTCGCTGAAAACTCCACCTCCATCAACAATCTCAACTTCACCAACACCACCCTCTCCACAAATTTCACCACCCTGTCCAATGAAGTCAAATCATTGAAGACAGAGGTTGGAACTCTTAAAGGAGAGGTCTCCACAGTCAAGACTGAGGTTGGCACTGTAAAAGATCTCCTCTAACAAATCCTCGATCGCCTGAATGCCCCAACTTATGCTCCGTCTCACTTCACTCAGGCTGATCGAGAGGATCTCCAAAAGATCAGTCCTTCTATTTCTGGCATGGAAGACAGAATAGTAGTGATTGAAACCTTCATGGGAATCACTGGCCTGGAAGACAGTGATCATACGAATGTTGCTGTTGCTGCTGACATTCCTATATCCTCCCCCATCTATCATGTGGAAGAGGGGAGAAGACTGAAGACCTTCCCCATAATGTTGAGGGGGAGAAGAAAACTCTTGAAGACCTTCCCCATAACGCTGAGGGGGAGGGTATTGTTTTTGATGCTGCTACTGAACAACCTCAGGGAGTTGAAAACCCTGAGGGAACCGAGAAACCTCCCTCTGAATTTGAGGGGGAGCAACTCGATGAGCAACCAGAAGTTGTTGCTGATGTCACCGAACCCTATGCTGATGAGGTAGAATCTGAAGAAGAAGTTGAAGATGATGAAGACGTTGACATCGCTGACGACGAACCATCAGCATCACCTGGTCATGGTGATGATGATGACGATGATAATAATGACGATGATGATGATTTCGACTTCTTCGTCCAGCCGAAGAAGGTCTCTGCTCAAAAAGGGATTATGATAAATGAACCATCAGGGGAGGGGACAAACACAAAACCTGCAGCAACTGAAGCTGACAAAGGCAAAAATAAAGGCCTCGTTGTAGAAGGCAATCTGACTATCCTACAAAGAAAGCCAGTTTGTCAGGTACAATATCTTTTCTTCCCTTACACTACATCCCTCCTCTATCCCTTCTCAACCTCAGTTCTCCTCTCCATAAAACCTCTAACCACTTAACCCTCATTCTTTCTCTATCTCTTCTTTTCCAAATGATCTTACTTAAACGATCGTTGTGTTTCAGCTAGTCCTCTCCCCTGCTTGAGGATATAGTTGAAGTTCCTCATACTGCATCAACAACAAATCCAGCCCCGAGTGCTGAAGAAATAATCCCAGTCTTAGACTTCGTTGAGACTGATGAACCTGAAGAATAGCAGCTCTCTCACAAAAATAGACCTTCCTTGGCTCCTCAAACGCTAAGTGAAGAATATCATAAAAAGAGAGATGCAATGATCAAACAGCTTGAAGATCAGCGAATCATCCTTCCTCGATACGAAATTAATCCTCCTAAATTCAGACTATCAAGAAAGCAATATGCTGAACATCTCAAGGCTGAAAAACAACTCGCCGATCGAAGGAAAGCTGAAGAACAAGATAAAGCCTACGCCATCCAGCTTGTCCAACAATCGGTGAAGGATCCCGATCTAAAGAAGACTCTCATTGATGTCCAACGTCAATTGTGGAAGGACGCCAAGAAGATCATCGAAGAAAAGACCAAGGTATCTGACTCTACCTTGGAATGGTGCAAAGAAAGACTGCACTATCGATATCGGGCAGCCAGAATCAACAAAGTGTACATCAGGGGAAGATCGCCAATAAAGGTTCCAGTTGTTGAGGTTGATTTATTCAGAGAAAATGGTACAAAGGAAACCATCTACGCCTCTTCAATCAAGAAGTACAGTTTCTCTGAGTAGTTGGAGATGCAAATAGCCATTCAGCGATCTCGCTCATAATTTAAAAGCCATGTCGAGAAAATGATCAATCAACAGGTCGACTTGGTTTCATCTACTGTGGATATTCCTCCTCCTCCTCCTAATCCAGTTCAACGAAGAAGGGCCTCTGCAAAGAAGAAGATACTACCTTCAGACTCAGGTCCTCCTATCTGAAATGAAACTGTTATTGGCTTCTCACGTGCTGAAGTACTTGGTTCTGAACCTGACCTCTCAGCGCTCGACACCCCTGCCCCCTGGTGAACGCTTCATCCCTGGAAAAGTCTTAAGCAAACCTTATGGTATCTTCTTTCATGACTATGATGGACGAGAACGCTTTCAACGCATCTCTGAGCTACCCATCACTCCTATCGAACAGCTTAGGGATCTTGTCTATTGGTGTGAATTCAGAAAAGATCTTCTCGGACACTTCATGAAGCCCCTGATCTTTACTGAAGCAAAGAATAGACGGGATCTTGGAGAAAAAGTCCCTGACTGGATGATCCCTACAACAAGAACCCTTGATGAACTTCTCATTAAGGAAGAACCTGAATAGCTGATAGGATTCCTTGTAATTCTTCTATCCTTTATCAGCTTATATCTTTTGTACTTGTAAATTTATTTGGTGTACTTGTAATTTTTCCACTTCCCTCTGTAACCTATACGAAGTTAAAAGAAAATTTTCAGCGAATGTACTTTACTCCATCAGTACTTAAAAGATCCCAGAAAACAGTAAAAGGGACAAATATTTTATGAGTTCTTTTTATCCTTATGTTTTCATAGTTAGCAATTTTCTTTTTGTTGCTAGGTCATAATCAAATAGGGGGAGATTGTTGATCCAAACCCTCAGTGATTTGATAATGACTCTTTAAGAAACACTTAGTGAAAATTGTAAGTAGACAATATGTATTAGAGTTTCACTATCACTGATAAGTACTATGTCTCTACAGTACCGCTGATAGGAAACTCATGCTCTTTAAATTACATTCAGCGATACTATTCATCAATAAAGCTATGAGCCTGTTCAGTCTTGTTGATGATCGTTGATAGTGTTAGTTGTTTACTTATGATCCCTGAAGACAAGTTTCACGTCAACAAATGTTCTACGCTGAAGTCGAAGATCAAGCCAAAGAACCAGCGACAAGTCTACTAATGAACTGATGCGGATATCAATGAAGCCAAGACCTGTCCACTCAACGTGAAGTTTCAAGTAGAAAACTTCAGCGATCGCTGAGCTTTGTCACTCACTGATAAAGTACTGTTCAACGAACGCTGATCATGAAGTTTCCTCTACAAGTTACTTTTATCTTACCCCCTTACACGCCTCCGTACGAAATGTCAGAACGAACATCCCTTTTGTCCAGAATCGTACAACCACTCTGATTCTACACTGTACATCATGCGGCTACTAAGGTTGTCTACAAAGGTCAAACCATGCAACCAACCAGCTGCTGCCACGTGTAAAATTGTACTGCTATGCATTAAATGCATGCAGTATATAAGAAGAACCCTACTTCAGAAATGAAGTGCTCGGACATATTCTTCTCTCTACTACTTTGTGTTAGAATATTATTCATAATATTCTTATCTCCTTTCTGTCTTAATTCTAGTGCAAGAAAATCTTAGTGTTCTCATAACTTGTTTAGATTATGTTTAATCCTTAATCTTGTTCCGCAACAAGTTGTAAATTGTTTGATATATATCAATAAACAATTTAGAAAAGTAAAATCTATGTGTTTGTATTCAACCCCCCCTTCTACAAACTTGTATAACCCTCCGGAACCAACAAGTGGTATCAGAGGACATTTGTCCAAGTTTTGATAGCTCGGCGTAGAGCTTTGGTGATGATTTATATTTATTTAAGAATTACATGTTTTGAATGCACTAGTTCATTCGTTTGGAGTCATGTAATGTTTTAGACCTTATTACTATGGATCCATAGGCACTTGAGTTTTTACGTTCAATGATGGGACACTAGTTTCCCTCATTGTAGCACGGAATAGGCATGTCCCATGAGCAGTAAGGTGTAATTCCAATGTGATTGTATGTTTGTGTGGATTTGGACATCTCAAAGCATAGACCTAGAGCGGTTGAATTTGAGTCTCTACGGGCAATAGATCCAGAGGGGTTGAGCTCGATATGTCTTATGAGTATAATCCATGCGTCTTGTTTTATTACATAGATATGTGACCTACTTTTGTGTTCCGTCACGTGCAAAGTAATCGGGTCTCTCCCGTCACCGAAAGGTGTTGTTTTGGGTATTGAGTTTTATTATCCATGTTTTCAGTGACGTTTTATATTTGAAGATTATTATCTTTGAGTTATGAGTTGAGTATTATGCCCCATCCGTGTTTGGATGTTTTGGGATGTAAAGTTTTGTCCATGATTTCATAATTTGGGAGTTCATTTACTATTCACGTTTGAGTGAGTTTTGGGGTTGAGTTACTTTACTAAGGAATGTTTTATATTGGGGTTTCGTCTTAAAATGGTGCATATTAGAAAATGTCTATATTGGTGTTGCCATCACCTAAAGTTACTTTTATTGGAAAACAGGTCGTTCAATATTTAAAGTAAATTATTTTGGACTTCACGAGTTAAGTTGCACTCATCCTTTTTAACGATCTATATAAACATGATGAAAAATCTTGAACTCACTAGGCGTTAGCCTAACCTTTTTATTTGTCGGCATGTGCAACTGGTTCTGGTTGGGGAATAGTTCTAGTGACACCGTGATGAGGTGAGAGCTAGTTGTTTTCACGAGAAAGAATTAGCTTGGTGAAGTCTTCCGCATTTATTTTAGGAATAACAACTTGTATATTGGTTAAGTAACACCCGACCATATTTAGTCTTGGTACGATTTAAGTTGTTGAATTTTGGAGTTAATTTTATGTTTTAAAGTTGAGATATCCTCAAGGATGGTGTTGTAGAAAGAATTTTATCCTTTGTTCGGTTATTTTATCGAAGTTTTTATTTAGTTGCTCTTTCCAAATATGAGGGTGTTACATATATCGACTATTTGGGTGGAATTTTATTGGTGTTATGGGTCTCCGCCATCGACTCCGATTGTGGAATTATTACTTGGAAAATTGTCATGCTTAATATAAATTGTCGTTGATTACTTGTTCAAAATCACTGGGATTTTTGGGCTAACACTTGTTTGGTGTCAACGTTTATCTCAGGTTCTAGCGGCATCGCCTCTAAGAAGGTCTAAGCTGGATTAGTGTGAGCTTGGGGATGCATACTTTTGGAACACCTATTCTTGGGAAGATGGTAGTTTGGAGTAGAGATGACACCCGTTTTGTAATCTTACTTCTGATTAGAAATTAGATTAGTTGGTTGTCGTTTACTTTTCCGTTATATCACAAACTTGTAATTAAACAAGCGTATGTTATTTTCCCCTTTTTGTGAGGCTCATGCTATGGCATTATATACTACATCTCCATTTTAGAGGTTTTTGTTTGTCCCAATTTTTTAGGGTGTTACAATGGCCATGTCCCCTCGGCCCCTATTGTGTTCAACTCTTGGTGTTTAATGGCCACATTGACACGAAATGTTGTTTAATGGTTAAAAATGACACAAATCAAATAAATATTTAAAGAATTTAATTCATAAACATTTTTTTCACAAACTTCATTTTAGGATCCAAGCGCTTACCACTACGCCAAAAGCAATTGTTGGTGGAGAAGGCGCAACTTATTTCCATATAGCGTAGCAGCCAGCGCCACGTTTCGATTTAGGGAGATGTTGGTCAATGACCCAACAATAGATTTGGGAAGTTTTATAAGTCTTTATTTTAGTATTTTATGGAGTTAGAAGTTAAGGGGTAGGTTTTAATTTTTATTTGGAAGTTTGGGGGTAAGTTTTGCCAATTAAGAGGAGTTTGGGGTTTGTTTGATAAAATGTTATAATATCTAGATATTATGTATATTATGTATATTAGGTGTATTATGTGTATTGTGTGTGCGTGTGATTAAAAGAGGGAGTGAGAGACGTCCAGGGAGAGAGATAGGAGAAAGAAAAGAGAAGAAGAATAGAGAAGAAGAAAAGAGAGAAAAGAAGCAAATCAAGAGGAGAAATTGAATTTTGAAGTATAATCTTTGAAGGTAATCTCTTAAACTCTTTTGTTGTTGATTGTTAATGTTTCCTCTCCTTGTGGTGATACTTAGTCAGAAGTATTAATGGGTATTATAGAGTTTATATGAGTTTTAGTTGGTTGATTATAATTAGATAAAGTCTTGAAGTATTTCTTGGTGAAATCATGTATTAATTGTGTTCTTGTATTAGAATTCATAAACTAGAAGTTTGGTATTAAAAATGGGAAAAAGAATAAAACCATTGAAATGGGTTTGTGCTCCTTGAAGTAATGCCCACAAGGTATTTGTTGAAATGCCTTATAGAAATTATCAATTTTGTTGAGTTTAAGTTTTCTGTCCAGATATTGAAAAATTCGTATAAAATCAACCGTAAGGCTAAATAAGCTCAAATTTTGCAGTTAGAACGATCTTTCAGTACTGTACACATTTGTAGTTTTCACCGAGACCAAATTATGACTTTAAGCAGCTCCAAACAGTGAATTACAGAAACTGGTCCTGTGAAAAACGGGATCTGCACACTGTTAGTATAAAATTCATATATAATTGGTCGCTGCTCCAATCGAGGTGAGTCCAAAACGAGATGAAGCTTAAGAGATGTAAGTACGTTTTTGTTTTAGACATGATCAACTAGTTTGGCTCCTAAGTACGGTAATTTAGTCAAAAACAGCGGTGTAATTGTGCTGTCCTGTGCAGCCCAGTTTTAGTAGTAATTTGGTAAGGAAACTTTGGTTTCTTTTTATCTTTGAGAAATAAGGTTTGTTATTAATTGGGGGTTTTGATGTTTATCTAGAATCCCTAGCCTATTGGAGAGTATTATGTGTTTGATTGGTAAAAGGATATGTGTATTTAAATTGTTTCAGATTTGGTGAATTTTGGGTGAAGTATTGGATTTCTCGAGATAAGCTTGGAAGTGTTTGATAAACAATCAAGGTGAGTTTTGCTTTAAAATGTTTTCAACTGGGATACATATATATGTGATATATATATATATGAGATGGATATGTATGGATTGAGAATATGATACATGATGTGATTATGTGTTTATATTGAGATGTATATATGGTTGGAATGTGGTGACGTTTTTATAAAAGAAAATGTGATATTGAGATATATATATATATATATAAATATATATATATATATATATATATTTATATATATATATGGTTGGAATGTGATGAAAGGTTTTATAAATAACAATATGATATATTGGTACATATATATATTGTATTTATATATGCATTACACTACACGAGAGCACTTGCCGAACTATGCCGACGGATGTTTGCTGTAATTGTTGTACAGTGGTGCTGTAATTGTTGTACAGCGGATTAGTTGGCTCGCAACCAACCAATATGGCCATGGGAATGATGTGAAGGATGTGAAGGATGAGTGGTATACGATGCACGAGTCTTATTTGGTATTTAAGTATTTGTGATATATGTGTGTTTATATAAAGGATTTTATATAAATTGGTTTTATAACGATTTTGAAATGACAGGGATTATCTCACTAGACCGTTTGGTCTAACCCTCATTTTGTTTTCAAAAATATGTATTCCAGGTTGAGGATCGTTTATTAGCAAAGGGAAGATTAAAGTGTAGGACGCGGTTGATAGCTGACGGAGATTAGGAATTACTTATGCTTTGTATGGTATAGTTTTGAGACTTTGGGACCGTACGTGTTTATTATGTATTTTCTTTTATGAATGTAACGATGTTATGCAATATATGTTATTTGAAGCATGTTTGGGAATTCTGGGACGTAACAGATGGTATCAGAGTCCTAGTTTAAGGGATTTAGGTATTTGGATTTATACCTAGACTTAAACTGCATGTGAAGTAGGATGTCCCTATTATTTTAGAACCTTGGGATGTTAAGTATAAAAAGGTAGAAGGAACATCATGTAAGGTAATTTCAAATTACACTTGGCCAGTGTAATTGTGAACTTACAAGTACATGTTTGAACTGGATTACCTTATTATATGGGGTATGTGCTTATGTGTATATTAACCCTGTGAAAATCAACAGAATGGCAAGTCGGACTCGATGTATGGATAGAGACGAAGACATGTATATTTCTATAAACTCTACACGTGCTAAAGTGCTATTTGACTTCGGTGCAAACCGATCAATTGTGTTTCCATTCTTTTGTTACTTATTTGCATTAGAAAAGAACTTGATAATTGTGTAAGAGATATAGATGGGTGTGGAGTGCCTATTAAGTTATTTTCGATAATCTTGTTGGAATTCGAGGTAGTAGTAAGCATAGGATGGTGTTGGAACTTGATCTTGTTAAAACTTTTGATTAGGTAACTCAGTATGAGAAGATAAAGTTGATATACTGGAATAAGTGAGGTTATGATAAAAGTAAGGAATTCTTAGGGATTGATTTAAAGTTTTCGATTGTTAGCAAATTCAAGTGGAAGTGTAAAGGAAGAGTTGCAGCATGGTTTGAGTCATCTTCTTCAAGGTTTGGTTTCTTCTTCCTTTCTTCTCGCTATTGATTAGGCAATTTTATGGTTGGAGATTTGATAATCCAATTGTTGGTTGAGTTTTAATCCATAAGAAAGAAGGCAAATGATTTTGGGATTGATTCCCTATGAATTTTGATCAAATCAGTAAGAAGCTTCATCATGATTGCTTGATAATCTTTATTTTTCCATGGATTGAGTTTTTAAGTTTTGGAGTTAAAAGGTGATGAATCATTAGATGGATTTGATGGGTTTTATGTTGTTTAAAATGATGGTTATTGGTTCTTAATGGTTTTGGTATCTAAAATATCAATTTAGGAGCCTTAGAACGGATTTGGGAAAGTTTGGGGATGAGAAACCCTTGATTTTTGAAAGAAGTCTCGTGAAGGGGGTATACCAGAGCTCTGCGCGCCTGGTTGCGCGTCTAGAGGTGCGCCAAGCCCTGTTCCCCAAACCTTGTTTCCGTTTCATCGCTCGTTCGGGTCTAGAATCGAGGTGTTGATTGGGGGTTTGGTCTTAGGGATTATTGGGAATGTTTTGGGGAGGTAATTAGATAGTTTACACACCATTTTGGTGGCGCCAATTTAGGTGTTCGATTTGAACTAAAGTGTATCCTGGAGCATGTGTCGAAGTGCTAAGGCTAAGGTGAGTTCCCTTACCTTCTTTGTGTGAATGAAAGGTTTTACGAAAGGTTTTCATAACTGATTATGGTTACGAGCATGTTGACCGGATTAAATTATTTGAAAGGTTTTATATTACGTGATGTGAAAACATTTATTAAAGCATGTGAGTTGTTTATATGTTCATTTCTACGAAATTGTTGATTGCATGCTGTTGTGATGTTGTTACTATGTGTGGAGTCGGGTTGCACAGTGGAGAACAATTATGAATGTCGTGCCTGCCTTTGTAAGGTGAATGCCGTACCTGGCTTAATAAGGTGATGAAAAGTTGAGACCACTGTGCAATACCCTTATGTGGAGTCGAGCTTTTGAATTCGGAATGTCAGTATGATTGTAGTTTGAACTATTGCTTGGTTATGAAAGAATGGTTTTATTTGCGGTAAGATTTGAAAGGGGCGAAGTGAATCCTTGTGGTGGAATGGTGATAAGTAGCGTTACGTTACTTGATGTAATGCTATTAGCGATGAGTCTGGGTACTGGGATAGGTTGAAAATTTGATTTTGCAACTATGAAAAGTCTTGTGTTTTTCCTCAAGTGAGAACGGTGGGGATATAAGTTGGTTATGAAGCTTTGGATGAAGTAGGTTCTGTTAGGAACCCTAGAATGTCAGGAAGGAATGGAATCAGTATGTAGTCCATTAATACGGAGGTTTATGACTGTCTAACATGTCTCAAGTTGGAGGTTTTATCAGGAGATTGAAACGCGAAAGTGAAACTGTTGTGTGTGAACGGAAGAGGTCGTCCGAGATTGTGTAAATAATATGGTATAGGAACACCTAGTAGGGGTTCATTCGATCTTTCTCGTGTCGATTATGCGGAAGGGATTAGCCGAATCAAGTATGGTTGTACTGTTAGAAAACATCAGAATGAATCAAAGGTGGAATGATGTGGGGGAAGCATTAGCGATAGTAGGTCGCAAGGTTAGAACACTAGGTTGTTGATGATCTAGACTTAAGCTGAGAAAGAATATTTATATTATGTTGATAATGTTATAAGAAATTGATGCTTGAGAATTTTCTTGGTATAGAAAAATGGTTCAAATGGGTTGGATGTTTACCTAATACTCCCCTTGGATTGGAGGATTTAAGTTGTAAAATGGATTTATATTATTAGTGTTATGATTAGCGAGAAGAAAGCAATGATCAATAAATATTTTTTTTTGGAAGTGTGATGAACTTTCTTTATGGAATTGTTTAAGTTAAAGAGTCGTTTTAGACTTTATGCTTGACTTTGCATGTTAAGTCTCATATGTAAATCAATGAGGTGTTAACGAGTTCGCCGTTGTGTTTAAGAATTTGATTTTGTGATGATATTATAGGATGGAGGTTGGTAAGAATTATGGTTATGAGATCTTTAGGATAAATACCATTATTTCAGATTGTGTTTCATATAAACTTAAGAAAAATTAAGTCATGATATGATTATATCTTAGTTTGATGTTGATATATTGGTTGGCGTGAAGAAATTATTGTCTGATGGATATTTAAAGGGTGCCAGGATTTTTGTGGAATGATTGGTAAAGAGATGTGAGTTTTAGAAGAGACCGAATATACTTGGTATGTGATATTAATAAGATTTTTATTTTATTTTTATTATAAATTTATTTCGGATTGGACTGTCTCTTGAGATGTTCTTTATGGGAAGTCAATGATGAATAGTAAGTTCGATTAAGGTGTCGGGATTTATAGACTATAGAAGATGAGTTTCTTTTTGGTTTTAATTGAATTTTGTTGAAATTGTCATTCAAATCGTAAGTAGTGTTTTATAATTGCTTAAGAAATTTTGAATTGAAATGTTAATATATTCCTCAAGTATGAAGGAATGCAAATGGTTTGATTAACTTCGTTTGGAGATTGAGAAATGCGTTGGATTTTGAAGTATTTAGTATTTTTCATGATGATCTGGTGTACTAGGGTTGTAGAATATTTTGATTTTAAATTTGGTGGAATCAACTGGACAGATTTGGTCTTGTTTGTTGATTGAGATTGAAATTATAAGAGAGAGCATGTGTTTGGTGAATTTAGCATAAATGTGCAGCGAAAGCGTGATGATTTGTTAGTATTTATGTTTTGGTTTGAAATATTGAAGTGGGAATAAATAGTAAACTTTGAACAGTAAAGCAGTTGACCTAGTGAAAAGTTCTTTGGGAGTTCCATAAACGCATTGATGTGTTCGAAGAATTTGAAATCAAGTTGATAATAGTTACCTTCGTCTGTTTCTTGAATGAATTTCGGGACGGAATTCTTTTAAGGGGGAGATGTTGTAATAACCAGGTATGTTATTTATTTATTTATTTAACTAGTGGTATCTTAGTTAAAATAGATTTGGGAAATTTTATAAGTCTTTATTTTAGTATTTTATGGAGTTATAAGTTAAGGGGTAAGTTTTAATTTTTATTTGGAAGTTTGCGGGTAAGTTTTGCCAATTAAGAGGAGTTTGGGGTTTGTTTAATAAACATGTTATAATATCTAGATATTATGTATATTAGGTGTATTATGTGTATTGTGTGTGCGTGTGATTAAAAGAGGGAGTGAGAGACGTCCAGGGAGAGAGATAGGAGAAAGAAAAGAGAAGAAGAATAGAGAAGAAGAAAAGAGAGAAAAGAAGCAAATCAAGAGGAGAAATTGAATTTTGAAGTATAATCTTTGAAGGTAATCTCTTAAACTCTTTTGTTGTTGATTGTTAATGTTTCCACTCCTTGTGGTGATACTTAGTCAGAAGTATTAATGGGTATTATAGAGTTTATATGAGTTTTAGTTGGTTGATTATAATTAGATAAAGTCTTGAAGTATTTCTTGGTGAAATCATGTATTAATTGTGTTCTTGTATTAGAATTCATAAACTAGAAGTTTGGTATTAAAAATGGGAAAAAGAATAAAACCATTGAAATTGGTTTGTGCTCCTTGAAGTAATGCCCACAAGGTGTAACATCCCAAGAACATAACAAGATAACCATAGCATTAAATCATACTCTTGTAATAAAACTGGATCCCAAATTCTGTTACATCATTCCCAAACTAAGGTTGGCGGAAACAACCTATACACAACTGAGAACAACTGCTACTACAAGTGGCATCGGCACTGTCTCTAGCTGCATCTGTACTCTATCATGCTCTTACTCACTTACTTGAGCCTCTTACTACTTGTTTACCTGAAAATGGTTTAGTTTGAAAAGCGAGGGTTAGACCAAAAGGTCTAGTGAATTCCCTCCGAAAACAACATATATAAACATTGGGAAAATCGTTTATAAAATTCATCATCAAACTTCACATAACGTCAAACATGGTACTGCACCGTGATGAGGACCGCATAAACTAACCACGATCGGGGCCCAAGCAGACTCCCCTCTCGCCACGATCGGGGCCCAAGCAGACTCCCATCTCGCCTCGTATCGGGGCCCAAGCAGACTCCCCTCTACCCGAATAGGAGGGAAACAGATTCCAACCTATCGGCTCATCATCCATGTCCAAGGGATCATCGGATCCCAGAGCATACCGATCCCACGGTGCAGACCGACTCCTCATAGCATACATAACATGTCATACTTCATACAACTTAGAATCTCGTAAACCATATAATCATTTCATCATGCTAAATATTCTTTGAATAAAGTATGAGCTTTCATGTAAAAACATGCATATCGATTTGGTAAACATTTCGTGCTCAAAGTGAACCATTATCAGTAAAAGAACAATTAACACATTGCGTCGTAAATAGGTTTAGGGAACTCACCTTGATTGTTGTACAATGCACTTCCTAAACACCTTCAAGCTACACCCACCGAACACCTAAGGCAAAAGATCCACATCAGGTAAATAGCTCAGCCTCATTGTTCGGATACCCTTTTCCGGATGCTATACTTATCCGGACGCTACACTTTTCCGGACACTACACTTATCCGGACACTACACTTTTTCGGACACACCACTTATCCGGACACTACACTTTTTCGGACACACCACTTATCCGGACACTACACTTTTCCGGACACACCACTTATCCGGACACATGCAACATATCCGGACACATGCAACATATCCGGACACCTTCAAACGCTGGTGTCCGGAAAACGCTGCTGTTCGAACTTAGAAATTCTAAAACCGATTTAAACTCCGATTTAAGCCATTAGTTTGATTAGACAACTATAAGGGTTCATCCACCAACCCCAAACACCCACTTAATCCTTCTTTAACCCTCTTAAATCGATTTATTAAGACAAAACCCAAGAAACCCACTTTTTAGGAAAAAGTGATTGAAAACTCATTGAATCTCCCCATTCAGACTTATGAATCTAGAACAAGTGAGAAAGGATTCACACAACAATAAGGAAGATGAAATTAGAATGGGTTACCTTGACGATTTCTTCTCTTTTGATTTCTTCCCCAAAATTCCTTTCTCCTTCTCTTTTCTCTCTTAGCCACCAAACACACAAAGAACACCTCCAACACTGATTTTTAGAACAAAAGGGGGTTGCCCTAGGGATTTGAGGCCATACATACTATCCACTAATTGCCCTAAGGCCCCTCAAGTCCAACTTTCATTCTTTAAACTTCGGCCCCCAAACTTTCGATACTTACTTAGAATTTCGGGTTGTTACAACACTCCCCCCCTTAAAAGAATTCTGTCCCCGGAATTCCTTATTGGGAAAAGATGCGGGTATCTTGTCCACACCAAAACTGACACTTCCCCAAGGTAAAACCACTTCTGACCCAGACAAACACCTCATTAAATTCGAAACAATAAACAATGGGTGCACTTCCTTCAATTCTTACGGTACCCCTAACTCGTAGGCTATTGTTCCTACCCGATCGGTCTTGACAACAGAAGATTAACTAAGGCTTCTCAAGCATCTATACTTCCTTTAAGGAGGAACCTGGCTAAATCTCCGTCACAACATAGTATTCACTTACCAAGAGACAAACACACACTTGACAGCTTGGCACCAGGCCAAACCCGTACGTCCCGACAACTCACAACCCAGAGTTCCTTCGTCGCAATACAAGCAATCCTAGATCACTTCCCTCAACCAACAATCGTCTAAGCGGCCAACATTTCCCTTACTCAGACCACCTCGACCACAGTTCGTCAACCAACTCTCTTATCCTCATCACTTCACCACTCCACACTTATACGCAACTAAGAGTAGGAACCTCCAAACCCATCGTTGAAGTGTTCACCTACTCAAATTAAACTTATCCTAAAACACATAAATTCCTCGTTGATTGCCACGTTCGCTCAGACATATAACACATAACTCCGGTTATCCTCACTCAACTGGGAGGAGTAACCATGGTCACACCATACTATTCTCACTAGCTCAATCACTGCACGACCAATTCATTTATACATTTCTCACAAGGTCACTTAACTTAACTCATTCAGTTGTCTAATCCACTTCTTTCCTGCACAAAATCATACACAAATCCCTTCCTCAAAACTCATTCCAAAAGTTCGCACATTTATCACTGACAATCCACATAACACAACACCCTTCTGGTATTACTGCCACATTTACTACTTCCAAATTACTCACTTAATCCGACATACTATCTTCACCTCTCACGTTAGCGTGGAGCACTGCTCATCAAACATTACTTGCCCCTCTCTCCTGACCTATCCACATGCTGATAACACTTTCTCAATACTTGCATAACCAAACAGTTGCACCAAAGTCCTAACTTAAGGCATTCAAACAAGTCGTCTTGAAACGACACTAGAGTTCGACGTCACTACACATTCTTTACTCTCCAACTTTTACTTTCTCAGACAATTCTTTCACTCATATACCACAGCTCACACTCTTTCAGGAATTCACATCTATTCCACCACACTTGACTAACACAACCCTCATCCTCTTTAAACTTCCAACGACCCCAAAGTGTTTCTTAGTA
Organism: Saussurea involucrata; assembly: GCA_033807775.1. NCBI lineage: Eukaryota > Viridiplantae > Streptophyta > Magnoliopsida > Asterales > Asteraceae > Saussurea > Saussurea involucrata. The sequence continues at coordinate 219,610,432 of CM066321.1, read as the reverse complement.
ACGTCCCCTATTCACTCTAATAATCCATCCCCTTTGGAATCTCTATTACAAACGGATCTAATAACTCAGGAACACCCCGAAACTCGGGTTCCACAATTCTTTCGATTAACCACCATGATCATAAAATCAGACAGATATATATATACTGTCATCCCGGCTTTCTTATTTAGATTTACCTTAAATAATTCTTTAACAATCAGTGTGTTAATCTCAATAACACTTCCCCAAGAATTGTAACACATCCTGTAATAACAAATGAACGTCATTACCTAACAAATCTATAAAATTTTTATCAACCAACCAAAGGCTTATACCTCTATCATGACATTTCAAATCAATTAATGATCATACTACCACTCCGACCCATAATCATCATCATGTCATTCCTTAAACATGACCAACATTTCCAACTATTTCCTTCTAGGATCATTCCCTCACGCATAAGGAACAATTTTTCATTCTTTAACGATTTCTCATCTACTATACTACGGCTCGACTAATCTATTCATCATCTTCTGTACATTTACTCTGCCTTCAAGAATATACTTAACAACATACATAACCACAAAGCTTGATCTCACAGCTGGGCAATCACCCAATTCTGCCCCGACATTCCATTCTGATAATAGTCAAAATAATCACCAACTTACAAACCACGTACTTCAACAACTGGGGTTGCAAAACGTACACTCCACCCGAAATCCCAAACGGACTTCCTTTTAATCCTTCACTTTTCTAACATCACCTTACTACATCACCGGCTGACACAAAAATCTTGGCAATTGAAGCTACTAGTAGTTTGTACATCCACCACTCCTATCATCACACTACCGACCAAGTCTCTCATGGTCATTCGTACACAATCTGAACTTGCCTTCACATTTTCTCGCATACACGATCGAGTCTATGTCGCTACTTTGCCCTTTCTCACTCTAGCTGAACTATAACTCCCTAGTTCCCAATTAGCTCAATTGTAATCGTTCTTGCTCGCTCTTTACGATCCAAGGCCTTACATAAGCTGGACACAGTCCCTCACTGGATGCTAGAATCTACACACTAGCTTCGCTTGTGTTACATACCTCATCATTCTACGAACCCTCCATGCTTCGTAAAAAGAACGCTTAATCAAAACAATAACTTCTCATCCTCTTAGCACCCCTACAAGGTGTTCTATCAACTTTCAACCTTCTGGTTCAAGTCTTCGGCCTCAACTATCTTACACAACCGTCGACTTCTACATCTACTGACAACCTGTAACTACCTTCTTAACTTACTTTATCACAGGGGTTCCTTACGGAACCTAATCCTTCCACATATCATAATCAACTTCATGATCTGCCTCCCTCTTTTCGAAACCTACTCATGTAACATCAACATTACGAGCTCACCTCGAAACTCATACTCCCACGCTATAGACATTTCATTCTTCCTCCTCACACTACTCATAACGAGTTGCAAAAACCATCGCCTTGAAGGCTTCGAGTCCTTCCTCCGGACACAACCGTCCATTGACAACCGTACTTCCAGTTATCGAACAAAGGTGCAAACCCTCATACAACCGACACTTCTCCACTCTTGGGGTTCTTCCTTAGCTTAATATGTAACATCCTACGACCTAGTGAGTTCATAGCCTTCATGCATGACAACACAATAGATAAATCATTTCGTACATTTTATCATTTTAAGTAAACAACATTTAGAAACAACTCGGGTACCCGTGACCCCATCACTCTTATAACTTCAAAACCCTGCACAACGATTCGAGAACCGTTGGCATGCATCTTCCCGTGAACCTCAATCTTTCTAAATCCGAACAATGTTATTACGAGAGTAATATATTGCATGAAAATCTTTTCGTATGAGACAATTCTGAAAAATTTACCGACACAAAGTAAACCAGTCGGTTCTCGCACTCAATTGTATGACATCAAAAAGTCAATAAGCATTTTGGTTATAAGTGAATTGCAAGTAACCATTTTCTTGACCCTTTTTGTAACAATCTAACTTATCATTAAAAGTGTGGAATACTTTGCAAATCGTTTACCTCAAAATTTCAATGTGCGACGTACTGAAATCGCTTTTTCTTTAAACGTGCACTCGTACAAGCTGACTCATTTTGTTCAAAGTTGACATTTACATTCTTATTTTAAATCGTGAAAATTTCATGTTACATAAAAGAACGCCATGCATGAGACTCTATTTGCAATTGAAGGCTACTCACTCTAACAAGGTCAACCGCTTTGCTTACGCAACTTATCCTTGACACTCCACCTACGACCAATGGTCGTCCTTTCGGTCACGCAACAACTTGCTGAACACACTTTCCACATCTCACTTACTCAACCCTTTCATACTATTTCGCTTTGACCAAATATCTCACTTTCCACTTCTATATGCTTTCATTTCACCATAGGTATCTTATTTCATTTACTCTGTCCTTGAAAAGCTCGAATAAGAATTCAAAGCTCCATTGACACTTCCAAGATTTCGACATCGTCCTTTCTTACCATCCCGACCGATCTATCCCATGATTTCTAGAACTGGGACTCTCCCGAAACAGGAGTCTTACTCAAACTCAACATCCATCCTCTCCGAATCCACGAAGAGCTACCTCTAGACGACTCATAACATTCTATGCAACATTCTTTCTCTACGATGTATACATACATCACATCATAGGTGACCTCTCAAGAAACTTCCCCAACAAGGGGTCTCAGTCTACCCCTTAGGGATCTTGTTGACAATCTAACGTACTGGAACACGACATGAGCACTAGATAGGTTAATAAGGTAGGTTAAGCACATACATGTACCTGTAAGTTCGCAATTTCACTGGCCAGGTGAAATCTCAAACTTACCTTACATGACAGTCCTCAGTACCCTATTAGTCCTATCTCTATAATAGTGTCCTCCTAATGCATTTCTTGTATCTACATTAGTGCCCTCTTAACGCATTTCCTGATTCTCAGTTGTGATTTCTACTCCCAAGTTTAAGTTTAGGCCCGTCCGGTCACCTAAATCCCTTAAACTATGGCTCTGATACCATTTGTAACATCCCAAGAACATAACAAGATAACCATAGCATTAAATCATACTCTTGTAATAAAACTGGATCCCAGATTCTGTTACATCATTCCCAAACTAAGGTTGGCGGAAACAACATATACACAACTGAGAACAACTGCTACTACAAGTGGCATCGGCACTGTCTCTAGCTGCATCTGTACTCTATCATGCTCTTACTCACTTACTTGAGCCTCTTACTACTTGTTTACCTGAAAATGGTTTAGTTTGAAAAGCGAGGGTTAGACCAAAAGGTCTAGTGAATTCCCTCCGAAAACAACATATATAAACATTGGGAAAATCGTTTATTAAATTCATCATCAAACTTCACATAACGTCAAACATGGTACTGCACCGTGATGAGGACCGCATAAACTAACCACGATCGGGGCCCAAGCAGACTCCCCTCTCGCCGCGATCGGGGCCCAAGCAGACTCCCCTCTCGCCGCGATCGGGGCCCAAGCAGACTCCCATCTCGCCTCGTATCGGGGCCCAAGCAGACTCCCCTCTACCCAAATAGGAGGGAAACAGATTCCAACCTATCGGCTCATCATCCATGTCCAAGGGATCATCGGATCCCAGAGCATACCGATCACACGGTGCAGACCGACTCCTTATAACATACATAACATGTCATACTTCATACAACTTAGAATCTCGTAAACCATATAATCATTTCATCATGCTAAATATTCTTTGAATAAAGTATGAGCTTTCATGTAAAAACATGCATATCGATTTGGTAAACATTTCGTGCTCAAAGTGAACCATTATCAGTAAAAGAACAATTAACACATTGCGTCGTAAATAGGTTTAGGGAACTCACCTTGATTGTCGTACAATGCACTTCCTAAACACCTTCAAGCTACACCCACCGAACACCTAAGGAAAAAGATCCACATCAGGTAAATAGCTCAGCCTCATTGTTCGGATACCCTTTTCCGGATGCTATACTTATCCGGACGCTACACTTTTCCGGACACTGAATTTATCCGGACACTACACTTTTTCGGACACACCACTTATCCGGACACTACACTTTTTCGGACACACCACTTATCCGGACACTACACTTTTCCGGACACACCACTTATCCGGACACATGCAACATATCCGGACACATGCAACATATCCGAACACCTTCAAACGCTGGTGTCCGGAAAACGCTGTTGTTCGAACTTAGAAATTCTAAAACCGATTTAAACTCCGATTTAAGCCATTAGTTTGATTAGATAACTATAAGGGTTCATCCACCAACCCCAAACACCCACTTAATCCTTCTTTAACCCTCTTAAATCGATTTATTAAGACACAACCCAAGAAACCCACTTTTTAGGAAAAAGTTATTGAAAACTCAATGAATCTCCCCATTCAGACTTATGAATCTAGAACAAGTGAGAAAGGATTCACACAACAATAAGGAAGATGAAATTAGAATGGGTTACCTTGACGATTTCTTCTCTTTTGATTTCTTCCCCAAAATTCCTTTCTCCTTCTCTTTTCTCTCTTAGCCACCAAACACACAAAGAACACCTCCAACACTGATTTTTAGAACAAAAGGGGGGTTGCCCTAGGGATTTGAGGCCATACATACTATCCACTAATTTCCCTAAGGCCCCTCAAGTCCAACTTTCATTCTTAAACTTCGGCCCCCAAACTTTCGATACTTACTTAGAATTTCGGGTTGTTACACAAGGTATTTGTTGAAATGCCTTATAGAAATTATCAATTTTGTTGAGTTTAAGTTTTCTGTCCAGATATTGGAAAATTCGTATAAAATCAACCGTAAGGCTAAATAAGCTCAAATTTTGCAGTTAGAACGATATTTCAGTACTGTACACATTTGTAGTTTTCACCGAGACCAAATTATGACTTTAAGCAGCTCCAAACAGTGAATTACAGAAACTGGTCCTGTGAAAAACGGGATCTGCACACTGTTAGTATAAAATTCATATATAATTGGTCGCTGCTCCAATCGAGGTGAGTCCAAAACGAGATGAAGCTTAAGAGATGTAAGTACGTTTTTGTTTTAGACATGATCAACTAGTTTGGCTCCTAAGTACGGTAATTTAGTCAAAAACAGCGGTGTAATTGTGCTGTCCTGTGCAGCCCAGTTTTAGTAGTAATTTGGTAAGGAAACTTTGGTTTCTTTTTATCTTTGAGAAATAAGGTTTGTTATGAATTGGGGGTTTTGATGTTTATCTAGAATCCCTAGCCTATTGGAGAGTATTATGTGTTTGATTGGTAAAAGGATATGTGTATTTAAATTGTTTCAGATTTGGTGAATTTTGGGTGAAGTATTGGATTTCTCGAGATAAGCTTGGAAGTGTTTGATAAACAATCAAGGTGAGTTTTACTTTAAAATGTTTTCAACTGGGATACATATATATGTGATATATATATATATATATGAGATGGATATGTATGGATTGAGAATATGATACATGATGTGATTATGTGTTTATATTGAGATGTATATATGGTTGGAATGTGGTGACGTTTTTATAAAAGAAAATGTGATATTGAGATATATATATATATATATATATATATATATATATATATATATATATATATATATATGGTTGGAATGTGATGAAAGGTTTTATAAATAACAATATGATATATTGGTACATATATATATTGTATTTATATATGCATTACACTACACGAGAGCACTTGCCGAACTATGCCGGCGGATGTTTGCTGTAATTGTTGTACAACGGTGCTGTAATTGTTGTACAGCGGTGCTGTAATTGTTGTACAGCGGATTAGTTGGCTCGCAACCAACCAATATGGCCATGGGAATGATGTGAAGGATGTGAAGGATGAGTGGTACACGATGCACGAGTCTTATTTGGTATTTAAGTATTTGTGATATATGTGTGTTTATATAAAGGATTTTATATAAATTGGTTTTATAACGATTTTGAAATGACAGGGATTATCTCACTAGACCGTTTGGTCTAACCCTCATTTTGTTTTCAAAAATATGTATTCCAGGTTGAGGATCGTTTATTAGCAAAGGGAAGATTAAAGTGTAGGACGCGGTTGATAGCTGACGGAGATTAGGAATTACTTATGCTTTGTATGGTATAGTTTTGAGACTTTGGGACCGTACGTGTTTATTATGTATTTTCTTTTATGAATGTAACGATGTTATGCAATATATGTTATTTGAAGCATGTTTGGGAATTCCGGGACGTTACACAATGACCCAACATTTCATATACATTATACATACATAGTTACACATACATAATCTCCATTTTTGGAGGTTTTTGTTTGTCCCAATTTTTGGGGTGTTACAATGGCCATGCCCCCTAAACCCATATTATGTTCAAACTCTTGGTGTTTAATGGCCATATTGTCACGAAATGTTGTTTAATGACTATAAATGACACAAATCAAATAAATATTTGAAGAATTTAATTCATAAACATTTTTTCACAAATTTCATATACATGATACATACAATAGTACCAAATTTGAATGTAGAATTTGATATACTTGATGGTACTTCAAAAGAATTCGTTCGTACAAGAGAAAAAATTATGTTTTCTTTTCCGGTTTGGAAGGATCCTAAAGAAGTGGCAACAACAATGATTGTGGTAGCGGCAGGAGGCCAATTGTGGTAAAGATGGATGTGGAAGTGATCGGTGATGGTGGTGGCAAAGGTAGATGTAGTGATGGCCGATATTGGTGAAGATGGTGGTGGTTGGGGAGGACACTATGATGGTGAATTGTGGTGGTGGCAAGTGGCTAGAGGTGGTGAAGATGGTGGAGGTGAATGTAGTAGCAAGTTAGAATTGAGTAATTTTTTAAATCTTTTTTCCAATTTGTAACGATTCGGAGGAATGGTGGGCTTTTGAGAACAACATGGGAAACACGATGTGCGGTATTATAAACCGTCTAGGTGCTCCAACGTTTTCCCCTTGACTCTAAAAGATTTGGCAAGGCTTCGTTTGCGCTACTCTCTATCTAGTTTGGGGTAACTGAAATAATCTAGTTTTTCGCGGCAAGTTGCTTTCGAAAGATGCTCTAATTGCGGAAATAAGAGTTCGTGTGTTTGGTTGGATTTCGAGAAGATCGAACAAGGTGTCTTTGAATTTTAAGCAGTGGATCGTAGGGCCACATCATATTCCTCCCATCTAGTGGCGGAACACAAAGCATAGAACCCAATGGGCCGAACCTTATGTCAAATAAACAAGATAATTGGCATTAATGTAATAGATATATTTTTGAAAAACACAAAGAGATACTAAGTAAAAGTTATAATATATTACAACCTTGAAACAAGACTATAATATATTTTCCTATCGATTGTTTCGTGTTCATTTTGCCTATTTGCTCTTTGTTTTGTCTTCCTTTAACTTGCATCCGTTTCGTTTTGTTTGGTGTTTTTCTTTGGCCTATGCACCTTGCGGTGGTTTGTTTTGTACTTCCTAGACTTTTTTGCTCAATAAATTTGCTGCTTGCCTTAAAAAAACATTTGTTACTTACTTATCAACTAATTTATTGAACATAATTAAATTTTTTATGGACATAATTAATTTTAGAGTAAATTACGGATTTGGTCCCTGTGGTTTAAAAACATAACGAAAATGGTCCCAATAATTTTTTTATTCCAAATTAGGCCCTGTGATTCGTGTTTTCGTAACGATTTGGTCCCTGACGCTAACGGGCGTTAACTTCAGCCGTTAAGGGAAGGGCATTTTAGTCCTTTCGATATGTTTACCTTTTTTTCAGTTAAATTATACAAACCACAGGACCAAATCCGTATATGTATATATGTATATATTTATACATATATACATATAGTTGCACAGGAGTTTAGGAACTCCATCCCCACCGTCTCCTTCCTCACCATCTCCACCGTCTCCCTCATCACCTCCACCTTTTTCACTTTCGCCACCACCATCTCCCCTTCTAACCCACACTTGCACTCCTATTCTGTGACCGACATTCACCGAACCACGCATCTCCAATCGCTATTTCGAGAACAAAAAAACCCACCCCTTCCCTGCAACTCCGACCATCGTCTTGCCGGCCTTCTCCCTTCCCTGCAACTCCGGCCATCGCCATCGCTAGGACAAAAAAAACCCACCTCTCTTCCCCAGCCCCGATTCAACTGGACACCTTCAAAATTAGCAACAAAAGCTACTGTTTAAATGCAAATGTTTGTCATGTTCAACTGGACACCTTCAAGAGGTTTTGTAGTAGAAAACCGAATGGAATAGGTAAAGGGGATGTGAGGCCATGAGGGGTTGGGTTTGGGATTTGCAGATTTGGAATAGGTAAAAGGGATTCCATCACAACCTTAAATATTTTCTAGTAACAACATCCGATATGTTCATCATCATCATCATCCACACAACAATATGGGTTTGTGTTTGCCTTTGATTTTTGATTGTGAGAATTAGGTTGGATTTTGATTTTGAGGTTTGAGTATGATTTTGAGGTTTAATTTTTGGTTTATATTTTGATCTTGATTTTGAGGTTTGGATTTGGGGTTTAATTTCGATTTTGATTTGGAGGGTTGAATTTGTTTTTGATTTGAGGTTTGGATTTGTTTTTTTTACTAGATTAATGGTCCGAGGATTAATGGACATAGAAGATGATTGAAGAAGATGACTATATTTTTTTATTTTTTAAGTGAGCAAAGGAGAAAATGTTAGAAAGGACCAAAATGCCCCTCACTTAACGGATGAGATTTAACAGCCGTCCGTGCCAGGGATCAAATCGTTACGAAAACACGAACTACAGGGCCTAATCTGGAATAAAAAAATTGTAGGAACCATTTTCGTTATGTTTTTGAAACCACATGACCAAATCCGTAATTTACTCTTAATTTTATTAATCCGTTGTTTAACTAATCTATACTATATTACAAAACATTTGAAAAAACCCTTAAAACAATATTTTATGTATCAAGTACTGTTTATTCATACATATTACTTATTACAATTAGATAATGCATGAATACAACTTTTTAAAGCTGTATGTTTGAATTCATAACTAACTGATAAACATAATCAAATACAGTATAAACATTATATTTTAAATATAAAGAATTTTACGTATAATCAAAATAATTATTGAATTCCAATAGAATATTTAATTATTATTTTATAAAAAATTATATTATTAAATCTTAAATAAATTACATCATTAATAATCCTAAGTTAATATACACGAATATAAAAAATTATATTATTAAATCTTAAATAAATTACATCATTAATAATCCTAAGTTAATATACACGAATATAAAAAATTATCACTTTCTAAAAACCATATAAAACGGTATTATAAAATTAATAACAACAGAAAATAAAACAAAACACTAAAATTAAGATTTACAGGCCTGAATTGCACTTAGACCATCTCCAACCGACCTTCAAATCGCCCAAATTGCCGGCCGACCGTCTCCAACCGACCTTCAAAAGCCATTTTTTTTTGCAGGCCAAGACTTTTGAACGCCAAATATGACGTGTGGTTTCAGTTTTGCAGGCCTCACACCAAAAGATGGAGCCCACCACTTTAGAAAGTTAATATATTTAATTAATAAATATTATAAATTTTAATTAAAAATAGTTAATAGTAAATGAAATAATGTTATTTTAATATGAAGTCCACAAATTTAGTGTTTTTTTTAGAGTATGGTTTTTTTTGTGTGTTAGGCCCACCATAATTGGTGTTTTTTTTATATCAAGGCTGGAGATGCTCTTGTTGTGACGGCCAACTATTTGTTTTAAAACATGATTTAAATCAAACACTGAGAAAAAAGAAAAAAATTTGTCACTTATTTGGACTCTTTGATCAATCAAAACCGCTGTCAAACGCAAATAGCCTTGCTTTCTCTTGTCACTCATTGGACTATTTGATCATTCATCGAAGAAGACAATGGCTACATCAGCATCGCCGCCGCAGTCTGATACGGAAGTGGTGGCGGAACGGAGGGGAATACCTGCGGCTTCGTTTGTTAAAGATGTGCAAGCTTATTTGAATCAATTAGGTCTTGATGTTAACTCTACTCTCGCCTTCCAACAAGAAAGGTCTTTCATTTTCATTCCATTTGTTTATGCTTGTTTTGTTTCAGTTCAACTTTATTGTCAAATTGTGTTTGCGTTTGCGTTCTCGAGAAATATCAGATCAGTAACTGTTCTATTAGGGTTTATGAGCGGCTTCTCTTTAAACGGTAAGGGCAAAATCTGCTGATTTTGTTGTTAAAATTCTGCTTAAGTAACAATTTGAAATTTCTAATTAAGCTAAATATGAATGTACCATGTGATTTCTTTTGCGGCAATTATCCAGGAAATAAGAATATGAGTTGAGAAATGTCATGATAAAATCTAATTTGTTTGCTTAGGATTCATCTGCCTAAACACAAGGGTTGTGGCATAGTGATTAAAGCCTTGTAGATGTGGTATAATATCTCATCTGTCCAGCGTTCGAATTCAGACGTACACAACAATTGTGTCAACTTAGTTTAATTAGGTATGATGTCTTACGGTTATAATTTGTCAATAAATTAGTCTAGATATAGCCTAGGACACCTTATAAAAAAAATTAGTTAGACTTTCTTTGGTACTGTTTTATTTTTTTAAATTAGGATGAACCATTTTTAAAATATTTTAAAACACTTTTATTTTCTAAAATTTCATAAAATGAACCATTTACAAAATATTTTAAAACACTCTTTTATTTTTTTAAATTACATAAGATGAACCGTTTTCAAAATATTTTAAAACTCTTTTATTTTTAAAATTTTAAAAGATAAACAATTTTAAAAGAAGCAAAAAATTTGTTGAATGTAGGCCTTGAACCCAGGACCTAATTGGTAAGATAGGCGCTTTACCAAACCTATGTAAACCATCACGCCAACATGATTTCTTTGTTTCAATATGGCTTCTAAAATATTTAAGGAGCACCGTTACTATTAAGCGGGTGCACTTCTACACCGTCTCAATTTTTTTCTCTTACAATATTTGATTGAGCGGGTGCACGGGACCCCCCCGGAGGAAGGGTAGGTCCGCCCCTGATCATGTATGCCATTGATGGTCTTGGAAAACAAGTCACATAGGGTAACTTGAAAATAAGTAATGTTCGGTAGTCCAGGCTGATAAAATCCTTTGAGTGAAGTGGATTGTTTTGATACCACGTAGTCACGTACTTTATGTAGTATAATTCTAGTTGTGGAAACTCAGCTTAATAGCTTTAAGCATAAATTGTTCTTAATGCAAAAGGAATTTTAGGGACAAGCTTAACTTTGATTGTTTGCTCTTTATTTTCTATGTTGATGGCAGGAGGCTAAAAGAGACGTGTTTGTTCAACTTAGTACTGTAATGTTTTAGTGCTTGTGTCTTGAAGGCATTTTTATTTAATTTAAGAACCCTTTAATGCATGCGCAAAAGGTGATGCCGAGAGGTCAATGCGTGTTGTGGAATACATGTATGTTTAGGTGGAATAGCTTATATGATGAAGTAGCTGTATATGACTAGTTGATTTTAGGAAAGAAAATATTTTGCAAATCTTATGGTTTAAGATAATTTAGAATAATATTTTCGTTACCTGTTTGTGGATTGGCATGTATGGTCGAATCTACTCAAATAAGCCAATATAGTGATAGGCTCGTACATTGCCCGAAGCCAATAATCACAAATTCAAGGTGTAATCATAGAACAATTAGCCAAGGATAACAGAACGATGTTGTTTTCTTAGCCAAGAGAAAGGCAATTATTTTATTTCCTCAGATAAAATGTGATATAAGTAAGGAGTAGGAGTATTAAGCTAGTATGCTTAATTCGATATAGCAATTACTTCAAATTAGATTAGTATTGTGTAGAGAAGCTTACATCTTGTAAGTAACCTCATTTTGTTTATTTCATATCGAATGGGATATACCGGGTATGTTTGGTTTGGTTTATATCGTTTTCTGTTCAATTAAATGCTTTGGGTTCTTTCAAAAGCGGTATCAGGGCACCATTTTGAGACCAATCGCCGCAAAGAAGATGGATGAACTAGAGGAGAAGTTGGAAATCAAATTCAAGGAAACATGTAGTACCTTGTTCAACCATTTTGTAGGAATTGGAGCACAAATGGACACTTGATTTGCAGCCATTGAGGAGTTATTACTTATTAGATAAGATTGCAAAAAAAAATCCACTTAAGGCACCATTGACGTCGAAGGGGCAAGGGAGCGATGATTTGTTGAATATAGATACAAATCAAAATCGTCAGGAAAGGAAAACGGTACTTGAGAGCCGATGCAAACAATAATGAATAGAGAAAAGGGGAACATCACAACCAACCCGCTGAAGATATGAGTTTTATGGGCAACGACGAAAGTAGCGACTAACTGATGTAACAATGAGACATAAGGTGGTTTTCTTCATTGAGAGGAGGACTTGTGGTGAGGCCAAGGAGAAAATTGGAATAGACCATCATGTCAATGGAAGGAATGGCCGATTCGAGGGAAAGGAACAAGATTGGGAATGTGTGTAGCCGATAACAACTCAATCGGAAGGAGAGAATTGGGATAGGGAAGGGCCGACCAAACCAAACTATCCAAGAATATCCTATCTGGAGGTGGGGTCTACAGAAGGGCCGACCGCTAAAAGATTAAGGCATGAGGGAAGCAATTGGCAGACGTTATTGATGCACATTCATCATATTAATAGAGAAATCAATGGATTACACTCGGATTCTCTGGCTTCGAGAGGTCATGTCTCTCCCAAAGGTTCTTACCTAATTGATTACCAAAGACAAAATGCCTTTCCATCTAACCCCCTTCCTTATTTATAATATCACTCTATTGACTTATTGACCAAAATTATAGACTTGTTGACCTGCCCCAAATATTCACCTTGTCGTAAAGGTGGGAAGGAAAAAAAGGAACCGATACACTATTGCGGTTGCAAAGCAACTTGCAGCTTTCGTTCCATAAAACCTATCAACCTCATCCTTGCACCAACCCATGAACTTCTTGACCCCCTGGTGCACTAACTACCTTTTTCCACTAATGCTAGATCCCGAAAGAAGAAAATGAATACTTTAAGACCCATAACATAGTTTCCCAATTAGGTTCAAGAAAAGATAGGCCTTTCCAAACTAGCTTCAAGCCACACTGTAAAAAACTTGTGTCCTTCACAAGAAACCAACCACCATTATTTTTGCGCCTACGACTTTCGGATTGGTTGCCCAACGAGCCTCCTTTTTTTTCAAAACAGGGACATCAAAGTCAATGTTGCTTGAGAGACTCAACCATAGATTCAAACTATGCTGTTACAGCGGTCAAAATATGAATCGCGGTCAGGACCGTGAATTGAAATAGCGGTTATCGCGATGGTAAAGCGGTGGTATAGCGGGGTTCATATAATAATTAGAATTATATATATATATATATATGCTTACATAACTCAAAATATTTGATGTATTCAAGTCCAAAGAAAAATAATTGAACAATGTGTTTCTTCAAATCAAGAGGTCAAAGTGATGAAGTCCAAGTCTAAATAAAAATAATTGAACAATGTGTTTCTTCAAACCAAAATGTCAAAGTGATGGTGGTAAATCCAAAAAAATAAGAATAAAGCAGTCCAAGTTCAGAAAAATAAAAATAATGGTGTCCTAGTCCAAAAAAATAAGATTAATGAAGTCTTTATATTATTTTGATTAAACTAAAACCGAATGCAAATCCTAAATAAAAGCCCATAAAGTAACTTTTTTAACACCAAAATAGCCTATCTACGAATAGCGGTTATGCGGCTGCTTTTTTGCGCTCAAAATGCGGTCATTTAGCGGTCAATAGCGCCGCTAATCGCGGGACCGCCATTTGACCACCGCTATTTGTGCCATGACCGCTAACCGCGATAGCATCGCTACAGCGGCGCGATTAACAACATAGGATTCAAATGTACATTGATACGTGTCTTCATGTACCATATAGGAGTTTTCATCCTATCTCCACACTTTATGAACAAGGCCCTGCCTTGATTTTCGGCCTATCTTTTTCCAAATTTCCTTTCTGGTAACCATAAATTTTCATAACTAGAATAACTTTCGGTGTCAATTCTCTTGTTTTACTAACCCGGGCAAAACATATCAATATCACTTTTGTCCTTGCCACAAGACTGATTCTATTGACAAACTCGCTTCTCAATACTTCTTTTGAAATTCTGCTTAATGGTGATGTCAGAGATATAATTTTCCTCTCAACTGATCCTTCATTCTTTACAGTAACTCTAAAAATAAGATCTCCTTAGCCGTTTATATCCTAAATAGAGGGAATCTTGATAATTCCTTCAGAAATCAATAAAGATTTCCATTAATCTTCTTTCATCTCGTCTTGCCAATTGAGTAGAAACTTAGACGGTACATACCTGGACCAAACAAACTGTGCGGCCACGATCAGTTGGCAAATAGGAATCTTAGGTTTGTCTTCGATCAATCCACAACTCGAGAAACGGGGGTGTGAAGTGCTGGTCGAGAGCTGAAAAGAACTCGGCTGAAAAGAAGTTACCAGGTATTTTGAATCGTGTGGGGCAATGCTGCCTTGGGCCGACGAATAGGCAACCAGTGAACGAGAAGTAATCAGATGGCCTTCTCATGGTTTCTCATCCAACTTCGGGAAAGAAGAATCAGTTTTTATCCGGATCTGGTTTGTCGGCCATTGAAATGTTCACCGATTCTTCACAACTGACGTTGAACAAAAGATTAGAAGATTTATCTCGTGTCATTCCAATTTGTAATTCCTTATCATCCTCACCTTCATCTCCACAAAACTCATCTTCATCCAACATTGGCTTGTCGATAGAATCAGCGTGGTTAGGGTTTTGTTGGTTAGATTTCTTAGGAGTCTGCATATTTCTTTTGACATAATCCAACTTGGACTCCATTGAATCTAACTTCTCAACCATTTTTTGACAATTGCGAGTACGCTCTTGGTGACTTCCAAGATTGATTGCTCTGATACTAATTGATGCACATTTATCATATTGATAGAGAAATCGGAGGATTACACTCACGTTCTCTGGCTTTCGAGAGGCGAGGTCTCTCCTAAAGTTTCTCTCACCTAATTGATTACCACTGACATAATGCCTTTCCATCTAACCCCTTTCCTATTTATATTACCACTCTATTGACTTATTGACCAAAATTTAGACTGGTTGACCCCAGGGTATAACAGTGTCACTTTATTTTTTGAAGTGTACAATATTTATACACAGACAAATGAAACAAATAAACTCACACACCAGGTGAGGTTTGAACCCATGACCTCGTACAAGGCCAAGGACTCTGATACCGCTAGGCTAAAAGAAGACAGTTTAGGAAGGGGTCCTGTTCGACAACCTTTTTTTTAGGAACACTTATCTTACACTAGATTGGCGGAAGCATGTTTGCGCCGACTGATCGGCTTGGAGAAGGGTAGGGAATGCACGCCCATATAGACCTAATTGGAGTGTGGGGAACTCATAATGGGATTCTCTTGGGAGCAAGTTGTGGTAAGGGTATGAGGCAGGGAAATGCACCACCACTTGGAGACAATCAAGGACCACACTATTTGCTGTGGGGAGATCCACCATAGGAGGAGAGCGAGCTAAGAACATTTGGGAAGAAGATTATGGGTTTGGGAACAATGAGGAATTAGGTATCGTGGTAGAGATTAAAAGTCCCACCTTCGAGAGGGTTGGCTAGTCGAATTGAGGAAGATTTGTTATGGATTAACAATTTCCACCAAACAATTTCCACCATCAAAATAGGCTTTTGTCATATTTTTATCTCACATCAAAGCTAAAGGTTTTAGTTATCATTGCTCGGGTTACATGTTTTGCACTAATTCATCCTTGTGTTTATTGTTGCAGTTGATTTACCAACATGGTTTTCTTCGATGACCGTATCTTTAGAGTCCAAATGTAGATCTTGTAAGTATGGTTGTCTCCGTCACCAAAAAGACAAAATTTTATAAATAAAATTTGGCTATGAAAATGTTGCATTTGGTTGATGTTTAAATGTTTTCTTATTCTTTTGATGTTTTACGATCATACCGGGGATGATTTTTGGAGCAAACATTATATAAATATACCCACACAAGACATTATTAAACGGCTGAAACAAATCAAACGCGGATATTTCAGATCCTATGTGTATTGTTTTTGTTTTTGGATTTATTAGTTAACATGGTTTTCAGAATAAAAATAGTATTATGACAACCGACAAAAGTGATCTACCGACAAAATGTGCTCGTAAAGGCAACCTTTTTTTGCCCGACACATGTAATACTTTCCGGAATTTCACCTTGCCGACAAGGTGTTTCACTGGGAAGGCAGTAATGATATGTTGTACGTGGGACTAAGCCCATAATCATGTATTCTAGGCGTAATCTTAGAATTGATTAGCCAAGAATAATGCAATTAAATTATTTTCTTGGTTAGAATGTTCTATTAGTTAGGTTTAGGAGGAATAAGGTAGCATGCTTAATTTGATTGATAAATTACTACAAGTTAGCTATGGTATCGTGGAGAAAAGCATATCTCTTGAACGTAAGTTGGTATTGACGTATTGTTTTTTTCATATCGTTTTTAAGTTAATTAAATCTTTCGGGATCTATCATATAGCTGGACTATCAGATCTTAGGAATCATTTGTAGTTGCTAACAAGGTTTTAAAAAGCGGAACCATGTCTCAAGGCGTTTTCCTTAAACAAGGCGAGGCGTAAGTGATGGGAATCCTAATAATGTAGCCCAACATACCCCAAGCCCAACAGTGTTACAAGTCTATTCTAGAAGGGGCAGAAGGGGAAATGAGGAAAGTGGCTTAGGAATTCTGTTGGAGGAGAGAGAAAGGTAATAAAAGGAGGGGGATAGGTGCATTGGAAGGCATCGAGAAGAATAACCATTTTCTGTTTTGGCTCTTAGCTTGATAGCTTTGAGAGAGGGAGTCTCCCTGGATAGTAGCAGTTGTTATTATCAATTTACCTTGCAATTCAATCAAACCTCCATCATTTCTCATCAGTTAGTATTATATTACCCTCTGCCATTTTTCCATTGTTTATCATTGGTCCGACCTACCTTGACCTGCCGTGTTCTTCTTCATTATGGTGCAACCCTCCATTGAAACTCGTTCCCAGGCATCTCGCTTGGATCTCTACGATGAGCAGATTGCCAAAATTCAATCTGATATTCTGGACATCAAGGCGTCCTTGGACAGTGGACACTGATTGGGCTGAATCAGCCGAATTTCGTAAAATCATGCTGGGTTGGGTGAAGCAACAAGAGAAGAAGCCTTCCTCGACGTCTGGGGGAGCGTCTGGGATTGACATGGAGTCTCCACCACCGGTGAATCAGGACGGTATGGATTTCACGAGTTTTTTGAAAGGTAACATAAGGCAATCGAGTTCTGGGGGTGGATCACAAGACGGTTTACCGTGGGCTGTGAAGAAGATTAAGTTGCCGGAGTTTTCTGGGTTCGATCCTCAGGGCTGGATCCAGAAGGGTAATCTCTACTTCCAAATTAATGGTACGCCTCCTCAATTACGTATTCGTTTAGCACAGTTAAGCATGTTGGGTGTTGCACAACATTGGTTTACGATCGTCAATCAGGTTTATGATTCGATCACGTGGGAGCAATTTCAAATAGAATTGTTACAACGTTTTAGTGGCTTAGAAATCGAAAATCCCTATGAACAATTTGCGACTCTCAAACAGGGGGGATCAATTTATGACTATATCGATGATTTTGAGTATCTGTTGTCCCTAGTCCCCAAACTCCTAGAGTCGCAATCGTTGGGGTATTTCATCGCAGGTTTGAGGGAGGAGGTCAAACGGTGGGTTCGATTACATCGTCCCAACTCACGCCTGGATGCCATGTATCTTGCGAAGGACATCGAAAGCATGATAAATCCTTCTTCATCGAACAATACCCTGTCGTGATTTCGTTATCAACATGGGCCTGGATATGGCATTTCTAACGAGGGTAGGCCCATTTTGGGGGGTCGTCTGGATCAAAACAAGCCCATTTTATCGTCTTATGCTGACAAGAACCCCTCTATGGGGCGACCAGAAATTAATCGCTCTCCCATGCCTCGTACTCAAGGATCGAATTCCACTGAGTTCGGTAATTTGTTCAATCGAAATCGAGGTTTCAAGTCCCTCACACGAACTGAGTGGGAGGATCGTCGGAAGAAAGGGTTGTGCTATCGGTGTGGTCACCAGTTTGGTCCAGCACATAAGTGCCCAGAAGGGAAACTGCGGGTTTTGTTATTGGGGGATGATGACTCCGATGATGAAATTGGAGTGATGAACAATCTGGAAGGGGGTGTGACCACCGTAGGACCACAGGAGGATGTCAATTCGGCTATGTTATGTTTAGCTCTTGGATTTCTTGGGGCTTCGACCGAATATGTTTCGGGAGGTAAAACCCTTAAACTCGAAGGGACCATTGCCGATATTCCAATAATTATTTTGGTTGATAGTGGGGCTACTTACAATTTTATCTCTCAAAAATTGGTCAAATTTCTTGGATTGTCTGTAGAATCGTTTTCGGGAATTAATATTCAATTGGGAGATGGACATAGAATTCGAGTTACACAGCGTTGCCCGTTGTTGAAAATTAAAGTGGGTCCATGTGAGTTTGTCATAACAGCTCTAGTTTTTGATATGGGGCATCTCGATTTAGTCCTCGGCATGGAGTGGTTGAAAACCTTAGGAGATGTGATCCATAATTGGGAAAGATCATCGATGAGGTTTATTTTCCAGGGGGTTTCGGTTCATCGGTTCATCTTCAGGGGACTACTAAGTCAAAATCTTCTCAATCGTCTTTACAATCTTGGTTATCCCTTCCCACGATAAAGGCGGCATCATGTTCTTTATTCTGCTCAACCACGACAGAGGTTGAGGATGGGCTTACTTCAATTCAGCAACAACAATTATTGGAGGTAATGGAGAAATTTGACGATGTATTTCGTAAACCAACAGGGTTGCCTCCTTCACGACCACACGATCATTCCATTTCATTGATCTCCCCACATGAACCGATCTGTGTTCGTCTTTATCGATACCCCCATATTAAAAAATCTGAAATCGAAAGACAAGTTCAAGAATTGCTCAACTTGGGCATGATTCGACCGAGCAAAAGTTCCTTTTCGAGTCTGGTTATCCTTGTTCGCAAAAAGGATAACTCTTGGCGCATGTGTGTGGACTATAGAGCTCTTAATAAGGCAACGATTCCTGATAAGTTTCCAATTCCGGTGGTTGAGGAACTCATTGATGAGCTCAAGGGGGCGAACTTTTTTTCTAAATTGGATTTAAAATCGGGTTACAACCAAATCCGTATGGAGTCTTCGAGTATTGAAAAAACCGCTTTTCGCACACACGATGGCCACTATGAATACCTTGTAATGCCCTTTGGACTCTCTGACGCCCCGACAACTTTTCAAGCGGTTATGAATGATGTCTTTCGACCGTTATTACGAAAACGGGTGGTGGTTTTTTTTGATGACATTCTCATTTACAGTTCATCATAGCAGCAACACCTAGTGGATTTGGAGGGTGTCTTAAAAATTCTATGGGAAAACCAATTTGTGGTCAACAAAAAAAATGCTCATTTGGCCAAACTTCGGTGGAATATTTGGGCCATATTATCAATGGTGATGGAGTGGCGATGGATCCTAAGAAAATCGAAGCGGTTTTGGATTGGCCGGTTCCAAGACATATTAAAGGTTTACGGGGATTTTTGGGTCTCACCGGGTATTACCAGAAGTTCGTAAAGCATTATGGTAGCATTGCAACACCACTGACGGATTTAACAAAGAAGGATGCATTTGTTTGGAATGATGAAGCACAACAAGCGTTTGTTTCCTTAAAGGAAGCAATGGTGACTGCTCCTCTTTTAGCCCTCCCCGACTTTACCTTACCGTTTGTGGTTGAATGTGATGCGTCGGGACGTGGAATAGGTGCGGTTTTAATGCAACAAAACAGGCCACTAGCATATTTTAGCAAGGCTCTTAGTGATCGAAATTTGGCAAAATCCGCATACGAAAGGGAAATCATGGCGTTGGTGTTATCGGTTCAACATTGGAGGTCCTATTTGTTGGGTACACGATTTGTGGTGTACACCGATCAAAAGAGCCTCAAGTTCCTTTTACAGCAACGAATAACGACTCCGGATCAGCAAAATTGGGTGGCCAAGCTGTTGGGGTATGATTTCGACATTTGCTATAAACCGGGCCGCGAAAACCGCGCGGCTGATGCCCTATCACGTCGAGCTTCGGATGGTGAGCTTAACACTGTGGTGTCAACACCAATTTGGTTACAAGGAGCACAATTGTTAGACGAAGTCCGCGCGGATACGGGAATTCGAAAAATAATGACGGAATGTGAGGCTGATCATTCGTGACATCCGGGTTTCTCGGTTCGTCAGGGAATTCTTTACTACAAAGACCGTTTGGTGATCTCTCGTAACTCACGGTTCATTCCTATGCTGTTAAAGGAATTTCACCAATCCGCATCGGGCGGCCATTCGGGGTATTACCGCACTTATCGACGTTTAGCCGCCAATATCTATTGGCCCGATATGGTGGTTGCCGTTCAAAATTTTGTTAAAAATTGTGACGTATGCCAACGTTGTAAAGCAAGTTCAACTGCTCGTGGAGGTCTGCTTCAACCTCTATCCATTCCGAACGCAATTTGGGAAGACATCTCGATGGACTTCATCGTTGGTTTACCTAAGTCTCGGGGTCTTGATGCTATATTGGTGGTAGTCGATAGGTTGTCAAAATACAGCCACTTTTTATTACTGAAACATCCGTACACGGCTAAATCAGTGGCTGAAATTTTCGTGCGTGAGGTAATACGGCACCATGGTATTCTAAAATCAATCGTAAGCGATCGGGACCCTTTGTTCCTTAGTTTATTTTGGCAAGAAATCTTTCGATCACAAGGGACTAAGTTGAACATGAGTTCCGCGTATCATCCGGAATCGGATGGGCAAACGGAAGTCATCAACCGTTGTTTGGAGACATATCTTAGGTGTTTCGCCGTCGATCAGCCACGTTCTTGGTCGTTGTGGATTCCTTGGGCAGAATTTTGGTATAATTCGACCTTTCACGGATCAACGGGAAAGTCTCCTTTTGAAGTAGTATATAGCCGCAAACCACCCACCGTTCTTCAGTTCGTTCCGGGGGAAATTAGAGTTCCAGCGGTTGGTCAAGAGCTTCAAGATCGTGATGAAGCTTTGAAACAACTCAAACAACACTTATCCAACGCTCAATCAGTAATGAAAGATCAAGCGGACAGGAAGAGAAGAGATGTGAAATTCATGACAGGAGAGTGGGTGTATGTCAAGTGTTTTTGAAACCATACAGACAAATATCTGTGACTCAACGTATTCATCAAAAGCTGGCAGCAAAGTTTTTTGGTCCTTTTAAGGTACTCGAAAGGATTGGACCGGTGGCGTATAAAATGGAATTGCCACCATCGTCTAAGGTACATCCCGTTTTTCATGTGTCTTTGTTGAAAAAGGCGGTTCAAACACCTACCGAGACAACTTTACCCCTGGAGCTGGAAATAGGGATAAATGATGTGCTAATTCCGACAGCAATCTTAGCCTCTCGTACAATTACGGAGCATAATGAGCAGGTCCAACAGTGGTTGATTCATTGGAAGGGCTGTCCAATCGAAGAAGCTACTTGGGAAAACGCTGTAAGTATCCAAAGTCAATTTCCAGAAGTAAGTCTTGAGGACAAGACTTTTTCGGAAAGAGGGAGTAATGATGGGAATCCTAATATTGTAGCCCAACATACCCCAAGCCCAACAGTGTTACAAGTCTATTCTAGAAGGGGCAGAAGGGGAAATGAGGAAAGTGGCTGAGGAATTCTGTTGGAGGAGAGAGAAAGGTAATAAAAGGAGGGGGATAGGTGCATTGGAGGGCATCGAGAAGAATAACCATTTTCTGTTTTGGCTCTTAGCTTGATAGCTTTGAGAGAGGGAGTCTCCCTGGATAGTAGCAGTTGTTATTATCAATTTACCTTGCAATTCAATCAAACCTCCGTCATTTCTCATCTGTTAGTATTATATTACCCTCTGCCATTTTTCCATTGTTTATCAGTAAGCCTCAAGGCGGACTGAGGCGCAAGCCCCGAGGCGAAAATATATACTACACAAAGTATATTTATACCAATTTGCATTCCGGTGTTTCTACTCAAAAAATATTTGCAATGTATTCTGAGGCGTACACATTGTCCAGGGATTGAAAGACGCCGCCTCAAATGCGATTTTGGACCGCCTCGCCTCGAGACGTACGCCTCACAAACTTTTTAAAACCATGGTTGCTAATGGTGATTGATAAAACAATTACATGATAAGATGCGGCTCACATTCCTGAGGCCTGCGTCTCACGCTTGTGCCTCGCGTCAAGGCCCCGAGACCCCTTTGCGCCTAAGTGCGTAAAGACTTTAGGAGAATATAGAATTGTATATTCTGATGATTAAAATACAATACAAGAAAGAGATATAGATATACAAGAGGCTAACCTATAAATAAGGAAAAGATCTACACTATCGATAAGGAATATTCTACAGATAACTCCCTTTTTGAGTCTATCTCTCTATTGGAATCTATCTCAATCCTTTCCTTATTTTTCGATTTATCTACACTCCCCCTCAAGTTGGATGGTATATATTATACAATCCAAGCTTGTCTTTAAGCTTATCAAAGGAAGGCAAATTTAATGCCTTAGTGAGGATATCAGCCACGTGTTGATTGGTGGAAATGTAAGAGATCTTCAGAATTCCCTTTTCGATCTACTCCTTAATAAAATGTCTGTCAACTTCCACATGTTTAGTCCTGTCATGATGAGAACAGGATTATATGTCATTGAAATAGCAGCTTTATTGTCACACCAGATATGCATCGGATTTTTAGCTCCCTTAACAACCTCCTTAGCCAAAGAGCTTCACATATACCTAGAGCCGTGGCTCTCAATTCGGCTTCAGCACTACTTCTTGAAACCACTCCTTGTTTCTTGCTTCGCCAAATGACAAGGTTTCCAAATACATAGGAACAATACCCTGAGGTAGATCGCCAATCACTTAGAGCGCTTGCCCAACTTGCATCAGTGAAGACTTCAATTCTTCGATCTTCCTGTTTCTTAAATATCAATTCGTGCCCTGGAGTACCTTTCAGGTATCGTAGTATTCGATAGACTGCATCAAGATGGCACTGGGATGGTGAGTGCATGAATTGGCTCACATAGTTTACTGCATACGTGATGTCGGGCCTGGTATGTGCTAGATAAATCAGTCGACCAACGAGGCGCTGAAATCTCCCCATGTCGACTGGAACCGTAGAAGTAGCACTCGGTTTGAGGTTAGGGTCCATGGGAGTAGATGCTGGTCGAGATCCCAACATCCCGGTCTCTTTTAGCAAGTCCAAGGTATACTTGCGTTGAGAAAAACTGATCGTAGATTTAGAGCGTGCAATCTCCATGCCCACGAAATACCGTAGAGTGCCAAGATCTTTCATTTCAAAAGATTTTGCTAGAGCTTTAATCTTAGTGATGGCGACAGCATGATTCCCTGTAATGATGATATCATCCACATAAACAATGAGAATAGCAATCTTACCATGGTCATGAAGATAGAAGAGAGTATGATCGGCATGGGCTTGGAGGTATCCAAACTGTTTAACCGTTGAAGTAAAGCGATCGAACCATGCCTTGGGTGACTGTTTCAAGCCATAGATTGCTCTCTTAAGACGACACACCTTATTAGGGACTGTCGGACCGTGAAAACCAGGGGCAAGTCCATGTAGACTTCCTCGTTGAGCTTGCCATTAAGGAACGCATTCTTCACGTCGAGCTGATAGAGAGGCCAAGCATAATTGGCAGCAAGGGACAATAGAACCCGAATAGTATTAATTTTTGCCACGGGAGCAAAAGTTTCCTGATAGTCGATCCCATAGGTTTGTGTGTAGCCTTTAGCCACTAACCGTGCCTTGTACCGTTCAATAGACCCATCACTCTTGTATTTGACTGTGAATACCCAACGACAGCCTACTGGTGTCTTTTCTCGTGGCCTGTCAACTACGACCCATGTGTGATTTTTTTCAAGGGATCGAAGCTCATCGAACACAGCAGCCCTCCACTTGTGGTCTTTTAAGGCCTCTTGAATATTCTTCGGTTCCTCAGTTAGAGACATGTTTGAAACAAGAGCTCGCATAGATGTAGTGAGTTTTGTATAACCAAGAAAGTCAGAAATAGGATGTTGTGTACAAGAGCGTGTACCTTTGCGGGTTGCAATCGGTTGATCAAGATCAGATGAAGAGGGCAACTCTTGGGGTGCAACAGACTTCGGCTTGACTTGTTTCCTTCGGCTGTATGTGATCGGGTAGGATTCGGGTGGGGCTGTGTCTGGTATAGTAGGTGATGGAGAGGGCGGAATGGTACCTTGTGTGTCTGTACCTGTTTGGGTAGAAGGTTGATTTTCTGTTTGAGGTTGAGTTTCGGTTGGAATAGAAGGATGGACCGAGGAAGAGGGTGGCGAATCTGAACCCCAAAATTGTTCCCAACCTGGAGAGTTAACTGGTGGTTGCTGTTCCAGATGAGAAGAGGGTGAGTAATAGAACTGATTCTCATGGAACGTGACATCATGAGAAACATAGTATTTCTTTTCTATGGGACTATAGCACTTATATCCCTTTTGGAATGAAGAATACCCTATAAAGACACATTTGATACTTCTGGGATCAAGTTTGGATCGGTTGGGATGGTGGTTGTGCACAAATGCGGAACACCCAAAGACTCTTAAGTCAAGGTTGGTCGATATAGGGTAGGTTGGAAAAGATTTATGGAGAACCGAAAAAGGAGTCTGGTAGTTAAGTATTCGGGATGGTAGTCTGTTGATGAGATAGCATGCAGTGAGAACTGCATCACCCCAGAAGGATTTAGGTGTATGACTTTGGAATAGCAAGGACCGGGCTACCTCTAACAAGTGACGGTTTTTTCGCTCAGAAATCCCATTTTGTTGTGGTGTGTTGACACACGAACGTTGGTGTATGATGCCATGTTTGGTAGTAAAGGCAGACATGGCAGAATTAAAATACTCCGTGCCATTGTCGGTACGAAGGATTTTTATTTTTGAATCATATTGTGTAAGAATCATAGTATAGAATTTTTCAAACACACCAACAACTTCAGTTTTGTCTCTTAATAGATAAATCCAGCACACACGAGAATGGTCATCAATAAAAGAAAGAAACCACCTTTTCTTTGAAAGAGATGGAATTTTAGATGGACCCCACACGTCACTATGAATAAGAGAAAACGGACTTGATGCACTATTTATGAATGGGAAAAGGAGTTTGAGTATGTTTTGACTTTTGACAAATTTCGCAAGAAAAAACATCAGAATTACTAAACAATGATGGAAATAACTTTCTTAAATAAGAAAAACTAGGATGAGTTTTGATGAAGGAGATCAATCTTTTGGTGACGATTTAGGGTAGTAGCTCCGTGAACAAGGAAATTGAAGGTAGGTTCATGCGGAAGAAAGTAGTACAACCCGTCAGCCTGATTAGCACAACCAATCGTCTTCCTCGCCACCTGATCCTGAAAGACACATGGTTTCAGAAAAGTTAGCCATGCATTTAGATTGACCAGTAAGTCGGCGAACAGACATAAGATTGTACGATAGATTAGGTACAAATAAGACACCACGAAGAACTAAGTAAGGTGAAAGCTTGACAGTGCCGATTCCTTCAACAAGTGATGATGAACCGTTGGCTACAGTAATCATTCGATTACCTGGACATGGTGCTAAAGATTCGAAAAGAAATTTGTTACCAGTCATATGTTCAGTCGCACCGGAATCCACAATCCATAACTCATCTGGTGTGTCTTCAGTTTGTTTGGTGGCCATAAGTGCGGTTGAGGAGTTTAGGAGTTGTCCTATTTGCTCAAGCTGTGCTTTAGAAAAGACAGCATCCAATGAGGAGGATGGTCCAGATTTAGAGATTTAGAGTTTACGGAAGGACCTTTGTTTTCTGTCGTGCGTTGACTTCGAGGAACCCAATCAGCGGGTTTTCCATGGAGCAGGTGCTTTTTGTGTGATGAGGACGCTGGCAGTGATCGCACCAGAGAGATGGCTTACGAGGTCCTCGGTTATGTGCAACCATGGCAGAAATTTCAGTCCCACCTTCAGAAATAGTTGGATTCATCATTGTCTTCCTCCGATGTTCTTCCCGACGAACTTCAGCAAATATGACATCAATCACTGGAAGAGGTTTCATGCTAAGGATGCGTCCACGGACATCATCAAGTGAAGGATCAAGACCGGCTAAAAAATCATAAGTCCTTTCCTTGTTAAGCATCTTTTTGTACAGATCAGCGTCGGTTGGATCTTTCCAATCCGGATGAGAAAAAAGATCCAGTTCCTGCCAAATTTTGGTCAGTGTACTGAAATAGGTTGTAACGTTACCAGACTCTTGTTTCAGATTTCGTGCCTTCGTTCTTAGTTCGAACATCTGTGAAGAGTCTTCGAGATCTGAGTAGGCTAGGGCTACCGCATCCCAGATGGATTTGGCAGTAGGGTAAAGCAGATAGATTTCTGCAATATTGTCTTGCATAGAATTGATGAGCCAGGCCATAACCATGGAGTTTTGTATATCCCATTCGGCAAAGCTGGGATCTGTAGACAACGGCTTCTTAACGGATCCATCAAGGTATCCGAACTTGCCTTTACCGCGAACGACAAGTTGAACAGATCGAGACCATTGGAGGTAATTCGATCCAGAAAGCTTAAAGCTTGTAATTTGAAGCGAGAGGTTGTTTTCGAGATTGGCGGCAGTAGGGTTATGGGATGATTTTTCTGGGTTGGAAAGCTTTTCAGAGTCGGACGCCATGATTTTCTCGGCTAAAGTCTCTAAAGCTCTGATACCATAAAGACTTTAGGAGAATATAGAATTGTATATTGCTCTGATGATTAAAATACAATACAGGAAAGAGATATATATATACAAGAGGCTAACCTATAAATAAGGAAAAGATCTACACTATCGATAAGGAATATTCTACAGATAACTCCCTTTTTGAGTCTATCTCTCTATTGGAATCTATCTCAATCCTTTCCTTATTTTTCGATTTATCTATAGTGCGCCTTGAGTCTTTAACAACTTTGATTACAAGTACGTGTATTCATTGTTGCATGATAAATTAATTTATCTTGCTCGGTGCACTGAATACCTCCATTGTTGCATGATAAATTAATTTATTGTTGGAAGTTGGTTCATATCAATTTTGAAGTTCAAATGTAATCTGCTTGCTCCCCAAAAGTCAAATCAGATGCTTCATAAGGGATATAGCGAATAAAAAGATGCATTTGGTATTCATTGTCCCAATGTATTACACTAAGTTATCTTACCAAATGAGAACTGCCCATAGGACTTTTTTATGTTTCTGTTTTAATTATATCCAACATTGCTATATTGTTGACCGAGTTTATGTGCGAGCATTATGAATATGACGATCGATGCTGCAGAGTGTGTATTTTCAATACTTCACGCATACAATATTTCTTTTAACAAATTGCTTTAGTTTGTTGATTTTCTTCCTATTGTCTTTAATCTTTTAATTTAATAAACATTACTTCAATTGTTTTTTTTCCTGCCTTATGACTTTCTGTGTGTATGCAGGCTTCAGCAATATAAGATGGTTGAGATGAAACTTCTTGCTCAGCAGAGGGATCTTCAGGTAGTGTCCATATTGTATCAGTTGTATACTGAAGTCAACTTAAATTGACTATAACATAGTGACATACTGATTATTCCTCTCCTGCTCATTAATGAAATTGTTATGAAATGCTCTTGGTTCATCATTCGTGGATAAGCGGTCCTATTTTTAGTAAAACAGACGGACTGGATTTGACTTAATGACTTAAAAGTAGGCTAACAAACTTCAAGCGATTTAGTTCTCAAATTCACATTTTAATGAACTAATCTATGATTGATATAGCACATGTATCAAGTGTTAATGCATTTGCTCTTCGTACAATATCAATTAAGATATATAACCAAACTCCCATCCGCACCCTCCCCTTGCATCACTGATGCTATTGTTTTTAGAATAGTTTACTTCTGCTTGTTTGGTTGGTCAATACCAGGATCCTGACCATTTCCAAGATCACATGTTACTGATGGGGAACACTGCACTGCCATAGGAGCTGTTTTTAGAAATGAAGGAGCTGAAAGTTGTTTGGCTTTTGTTAATATATGAAAATTACAAACAGTTTGACATAAAGAAACAATAGGGTCATGTATGAGGTTAAAGGCTTAAAGCAGTTCTAGTCATAGGGAATTCATATGGATGTATCTCACCAGTTTGATATTTGTGAAAAATGTAAAAGACATATTGCTAATATTTGTATCATTTTTTATTCGGTTAATTTATAACCGGCAAAAATAATATTTCTCCTTTTAAGCCAACTTGGGTTTCAAAGCAGGTAAGATTTGTAAGAAATGATGATAGTAATGATGCACTACCATCTTTACCCCAAATTACAGAGGTTCTTGCAGTACCATCATCTCTGATCGTTGAAACATCTTTGTTTTGCACCAAATTGGTGACCCCAAATTATCTTCTGCATGCAGTCAAGAGTTGCAACCAATTCAGTTTTTCATCGAAAAAAAATTCAGTGTGGCTTTGGAAGTATTATGGCTACTTATGAGTGGAGTGAATGAAAACGCACATCAACCCTGGTTGCTCTGGGGAGGATTTGGTGATGGGGTGGTTAGATGGTGTTTGTAGTCTAACCAGATTACCCTAACTGTGTTCTGGGAGATGGTTTATGCTGGGATCAACTTTTGAGGACAAATATGCACATTGTTATGTACTTGGATCTGGGCTACAGGCTTGAGCCTCTTCCACATCTATCATCTATGTACTGCAAAGAAGTGAACTTTACGGCAAGGGTGGTAAATCAAGAATACTTGGCTGAAAACGTGTGAATTAAGTTATAGTTTTCCTCTCCAATGATCGGTTTTAATTAATTTTCACAACTAAGTGCCTTACTCTACTCATGATTAACTCCATTAGCAACATCATACGTGTGTGGAAGGTGACATATATATCTATGTTGGGTTTCATATCGCAAGACATTATACTTCCCAAACTTGTGTTTCACTCCTTCTCCTATTTGAACCAGAAGTTGTATGTCTTTGTTTTCTGCTTACCAGGCAAAGATCCCAGATATCGAGAAGTGCTTAGATGTTGTTGCTACTTTACAAGCTAAGAAGGACACCGATGAGGTTGGTTATTGTTTTGTAATTTATCTTTTCTTCTTCTTCTTATCGTTGATTTAGTTGTTGTAGTTAATGGATTTGATAAATGATCAACTTCTATGCTTGGCTTACCAATACTTTGATGTCACTTCACCAGTTTGTGGTCAGTCACTTGGCAGTTGATATATTGTGGTTGTATGCTCACTTGGTTAAGTCACTGTTTTTATTATTTGATATATTGTGGTTGTATGCTCACTTGGTTAAGTGGTAGTTCGAACCCCATGCAAAGCTGTCGGCTCAACTTTCTACTCTAAGTCAAGATTGATTTGCGGTGGAAAGCTAGGTATGCTAGGACGGTCCGCAATGGCATGTTTGAGTTGGCAAACGTGGAAAACCGGATGCAAACATGCTGTAGGCCTGTAGCCGGAAACTTCGGTTTGTAGACGACCAACCCAATGCATTGTGAAATTTCGAATGACCCATAATAACTCAGCAACAAGTTTTTCGAATGCCCGTTTAGCTAATGACTGTCGACGATAAGGTTGGAGCTTAAGATACACCCAATCTTCTACCTCGATACTAATGTCTTGTCAGGATTTGTCCTCAACTGTTTTCATCTTCTACTGAGCTCGTAACAACTAACAACTGTTCTTCCAGAGTGGACACCCCTGTGATGCTACTGGCAGCCTTTTGCTGCTGACAAATGGCACAAGCTTGCACATTTTGAGTGACCCTCTTTCTCATTCCTACTCTAAACTACTATGATGACAACCTCTGATAATTTTTGAATTCCCCGAGTGTCCTCCGATCACTGAATCGTGGTATTTGTGCAACAATTTGGGAATGAACGAGGATGTGTGAGGTATGATCAAACGTCCTGATAGGGAAAGTACTACGGATCACTTATTGGATCAACAACCAAATGGGCGTAATGTTTGAAAAGTTTATTCTAGAAGGATATTTAGAGGGGGGATTATTTTTTTATGCATATTTGGCTGTTAGCTTGGGCAGAGAAGTTCTCCATTTTCTGGGTTCTTCATCCGAGTATTTCCTTTCTTAAGCTTATCCAACATCTCTTTATAAAATTTACTGCTGTTATTCTATCAAAAAATAATCCCCCCTGTAAATCTCCTTCTAGAATAAACTTTCCAAGCTTTAGGCCCATTGGCTGTTGATTCAATAAGTGACCCATAGCACTTACTTTATCACGTCCCTTGTATAATAGTCAGCCATGAACCAACGGATAACCATTATCAGACATCCTCTCCGGCTCTAATTCATGTTTCACACGTTGGATGAAAGGATCTGCGAGTATTTCTTGTTCCAAGGCAGCCACTGCGAGTATTTCGTGTTCCAAGCCTGCCATTGGAACTACGCTCAAGGATACCAAGGTGCTGAGTTCTATTTCTGATGCAGACTTCCTAGATAACACGTCTGCTACTTGGTTGGCAGCTCCTGGCTTATAATGTATCTCAAAGTCACACCCGAAGAGTTCACTCATCCATTTTTGATATTGCAAGCCTAGTTGTCATTCCATTAAATTTTCAAGGCTGCGTTGGTCGGTCGGAATAATGAAGTGACTGCCTAAAAGATAATGGCTCCATTTCAGAACCGCCAACACTATGACCATCAGTTCCATCTCGTATTTCAATCGATTTTAGGGACCTAACAATTGGATGTAATATGCAATGCGGTGAGAATTCTGTAGTAGGACAACCCCTATGGCCTATGCTAAACCCTGACGCATCAGACTAAACGATGAAAGTCTTTGTAAAGTCTGGCATGGCTAAGATGGGATCCCCTGTCATGGCTGTTTTTAGCTGCCGGAACGCATTAGTGGCAGCTTCCGTCCACCTGAAACTATCTTTTTTAAGTTGGTCAGTCAAGGGAGCGGCCAACGGGGCATATCCTGCAATGAACTCCCGATAATACCCTATTAGTCCTAGGAAACCCGAAGTCCCTCAAGCGTATGGGAATGGGCCATTCCACCATTGCCTTGACATTTTTGGTATCTACCGCGACTCCCGCGACTCCCGCTGTAGGTATTATGTGGCCCAAATATGCTATCTCTGATCGGCCAAATTCACACTTCCCCGGATTAGCGTACAGCTGATGTCGGGCCAGCTGCTCGAGTACCAATGAGAGGTGCTCGGTATGTTGTTTTCTCTTGCTAAGTACCACTATATACCAAGATATCGTCAAAGAAAACCAACACAAATTTGTGTAAAAAAGGTCGAAATACCTCATTCATCAAGAATAAGGTGCCGGAGTGTTGGTGAGGCCAAAGGGCATGACAAGATATTCATGATGGCTCTCGTGAGTTCGAAAAGTCATTTTGGGTATCACCTTCTCTAACCCAGATCCGGTGGTAGCATGATTTGCGGTCCAATTGGAAAAAAATGTTAGACCCATGAAATTCATCTAGTAATTCATCGATCATCGGTATTGGGTACTTGTATGGGATGGTAACTTTGTTAAAGGCGCGATAATCCATGCAAAATCTCCATGATCCGTCTTTCTTATTTACCAAAAGTACGAGGCTAGAAAATGGACTGTCTGCCTCCAACATATCGTGGACTAATTTTTCAATTTCTGTTTTCTGCGCGTGTGGGTAATGATAGGGGCCGTACAGTGACGGGGTTAGTTTCTTCCGTCAAATTGATCACATGCTTTTTTTCTCTGGGGGGAGGAGTTGATTCGGCCACTTGAACACCTGGTGGTATTTTGGTGCTGGTATGCGGCCGTCTTCATACTCGGGTGGGGTTGTTTTACGCTTGGTTTAATTGTAGTAAATACCCCCCCTCTCCTTTAACCAAAATCTTCATATTCTTGATCCAAGGAAGGGTCCACCCGGAGGGTGATGAGTTGTCAATTCACTTTAAATTTCATTACTAATGTCCTCCAATTTTAGCAACCACTTCCAATTTCTCCAACCATTCAATGTCAACGATGACATCCGCACTGTGAGGTGTTAGAGGAAGGAAATCTTCACAAATCTCGTTTTGTTGAATACACAATAAGACTCCTTGGCACACCCCAGTCCTTGAACTGTCTCTCCTATTCCTAGCACGACACCAAATCCTCTCGTGCTTGTCACCGGAATTCCAAATTATGCATCGTGCTAGGGGAGATAGAGTTACGTGTGGCGCCCGAGTCGATCATAACCACTACTTCGGTATTGAATATCGTCCCTTGTAGTTTCAAGGTCTTTTTGGATTATTAATCCCCAACATCGAATTTAGACAAATTTCCAACGATTTATCTGATGTCAGCACGTCCTTCGGACCCTCCTACACTCCACTTCCTCCTCTTTTTGAGCAAGCAACTCACTTAGTTGTGGGTGACTACAGTGGTGGCCGACATTCCATTTCCCATCACAACAGAAACACGGTCCTCGCTCCCTTTTTAATTGAAGCTCCTTATCGGTGAGACGTCTTGGCCATGACTTTCTGGGTTGCTTAAGTTCTGGGTTGCTTAAGTTGACGTGACCACCGAATCGGGTTGGCTCTTCCAATTCAGCTGAGGAAGGTTTTAGATTGAAAAGAGAAAGTTGGAACGACTTTGTCCCAACGATTGCGATTTGGAATTTTGGTTGCCGAAAGCAGTCGGAGGATTGTATGCATGCACGTCGATTTGGGCTGGACTGAAGTTTTGCTTCTACTTTGGTGGCTAAGGACATGGCCTCCAAACTTCGAGGGCCATAACTCTGACCTCAGCCCATTGATGAAATGGCCCAAAGCTATTGCATCAGAAACATCCTCCAAGGGTGCCGAGAGTTTGATGAAACTCCGTTGATAGTCCAGGATTGATCCCACTTGTGACAAGGCTAGCCACTGTTCATGGAGGAACAAGGCTTGATTGGGACGAAACTGTTGCAACAAGAGTGTCTCCTACCACCTTTGCACCGTCTTCCGTCGATGTTCCCATTGATACCAAAGTCGGGCATCTTCTTTGAGAGCAACTACATCCTCCTTGTTTAATCGATAGAAAGAAAAATACAAGATACCGAGCATTCGAGAGGCTAGACTCTCCATTCTAGAACCAGGTGAATTTCTGCCTCTTCCTTCTGGTGCAGGTGAAATTAATAGAGAGGGGGGGGGGGGGGGGGTGTAGCAGCATGAAGTGTCATGGTGTATATGATGCATTTTACAAACTTGATTCATGTCTGGCCAGAAGGAATATGCTCAGGGACATTGTTGGATGAACATGTCTTCTTTAACTGTAAAAGTCAGGATTGTTAAGGAGCTGTGAGGCCACTTTTTCAAATTATGTGCACAAAGTTAGATTGTTGTAGTGGTCTAGTGGATACATTGCACAACTATAAAAGATAAAACTATGAATTAGTGTTCTGAAATGGTGGATATGAAAATAGACCCATTAACTAATTAACTGATAGAAAGTAAATTAAGGATTTGATATATTTTGGTTGCATACAATGTAATACCAATTGTTTGGTCAAGCAAAGAGGCATGGTATATAACCCAGAATGATGCTACTTAATTATCTTTAGAGAGTTATCGAAATTATCAATGATAATAAAGATATATGTGACTCCCCTCAACCCAAACAAATGCTTTGTCTTCTTGTTTATGGTCATTCTAAATTAAATGTCACTATTTTTTTCTTATAGAATATGTCCTTTGGTTTCGCCTATCTGCAGTTTGACATGTTAAGTTAAAGTCTTCAACCTTAGATGAACACCCTCTAGGAAAAAGCCTCATGTTTTATAGTTTGCTTCATAGAGGGTAAATGGATATTACTTCTTAATATTCATAAATTTGCAAGGATGGTATTTCATTAAAATGTAGCAATATATTATTTCATGAAATGCAAGATTTGCAGAAAGCCAATGCTGTTGTACAAGAGGAATCTTGTATCCAATTCCATCAGATCCGAGAAGGCCTCATTGAGTTGACTCGAGCATATGGAAGAGCCTTTTATGGTGTTTGTAGTCTAGTAATATTGGTTCATCTTTTTTACAAGTATTATTGACCTTGTGATATGCTAGTAAAAAGCTCCCTTCGGCATAATGTACTGAAACTACTTTATTTCTGTGTTTGTTTGAGTGAACAATCTTCCATCCAAAATTGTCTGTGAATATAACATGTTGGGACCTGCTTGTTTCATTACAGGCATTGCTTACTGATTTCGAAGTATCTGAAGGCATCTATTCCCGCGCTCGGATTGAGAATGCAGATTCGGTGTGCTTATGGTTGGGAGCAAATGTAATGCTAGAGTACTCATGTGAAGAGGTGCATATATTGTTGTTGAACATTTCCTGTAGGTTAACCTTTCATTTATCTTTATTAAAAGATTCATCTTCTGAACATGAAAACATGCAGGCCACTTCTCTGCTGCAGAAGAACTTGGAAAATGCAAAAGCCAGTTTAGAAGTTCTAGTTGCTGATCTACAGTTTTTACGAGATCAAGTTACCATCACCCAGGTACCACTTTCATGGATTTTTATTTATTTGTTATCTGCAGAATTCAAGGCAGTTTTAAATTTGAAGTTGGATATTACTTTTCTTCTAAGAAAAAAAATACATTTTGACATTTATATATCAAATCCAAAGTTGATATACTCAAGCATATTGTTACTAAATTTGAGACCAACATTTTTCTATTTGTAATACCTGTTAAAAAGTTTAATGTAGCTACCAATTTATACACAAGGTAGTGATATTTGAAGCATCTCACATCCATAGTGATCAAGAAAAATGTCTGACTCCATATACATGGTGGACCTACGAAGGCTTTGTGTGCGGATGGGGGATTTCACAAGCATAATACGTTGTGCGTGATACCTCAAATGCCATAATTCTAAAAATTGTTGTGATTAACTTTTCGAAACATCTTTCTTGGCTTTTTGTTAATCAGAAACAAATCATTGTTATGATAAAATTGCAAAAAAGAAACTATACATTCCATAAGAATGAGCAAGTTTTGAACAAGAAGTACGGAGTATGATGTTGTTTTTTTTCCTGTTCTTTAACTTCCACGGTTTGTTGTTCATTCTTATAAAAAGGTTATTCTTTCTTTTTGTTTTTTCATTTTCGCAAAAAAAAAAACTC
This sequence comes from Saussurea involucrata, assembly GCA_033807775.1. Classification (NCBI taxonomy): domain Eukaryota; kingdom Viridiplantae; phylum Streptophyta; class Magnoliopsida; order Asterales; family Asteraceae; genus Saussurea; species Saussurea involucrata. Next base: position 219,575,033 of record CM066321.1, on the reverse strand, counting down.
TGATATGTTTGCAGTAAAGAATGGAGTACTGGGAAAGTTGTTCATTTTTCAAATATAATTCTTTTAGTACCATCTGCTTCTGTTCTCCATTCTTTATATTGTGAGTCCTGTCCTGTCTCTATTACATCTCACATCACCAAATGGGACTCATAGTCGCATGTTTGTTTTTCTTCACACCACGAAATTTATGACTCACCCACAAAACAATAACGTTAAATGACCAAAAGTAATAGAGCTAAATTGCTCATCCTTGTCTTCGCAAGTAATTTTGGTTGATTCTTTTGGCAATTACTTGTACATTTAAATTAGGTTACGATTGCTCGCGTGTACAATTGGGATGTCCACCAAAGAAGAGTTAGACAAGCTTCTTCCTCCCAAGATTCATGAGAAAAAGCGAAGAGGTGTGCACACTTGTCTCGCTTTTGAGATTGTGATCAGATTAGGGTAATTTCCTTCTATCAACTTTCTGCATCTTCATAGCTATTTTAATGAATTTTGGTCTCATTTCAGATTTTGATATGTTGCTATGCATTCCTTGTGTAACATCAATGTTTATTATTATGTGTGATTGAACATTTAGGAATTTGTGACAATACCAAATTCATTCCCATGAAATTTTCCTGTTCTCTTTTACACCATTTCAAACTTCACCAACTATTTGATCGTTATTGATGGATATTTTGGTGAACGTGTTACCTATTTGTCATTCCTAATGGTATTTTAGATATCTTATTAATAATCGAACACTTGTACGTTAGTCATGCTTTTGGTCTAATATTGTAGTATTTATGAGAACAACTTGTTCTTATCCTTTATTTCTTTTTAGCCATTCTTTTCTTGTAGGTGGCCAGCTTAGTTTGATATAAAAATTGGGTGATTTAGGGAGATACTTTTGAAATAAGTTGTTCACACTTGCACAATACGTGCATAACCTTCCTGCCACAAATTTACAATAGTAAAATTTCTAACTTACTTGAAAACTGCCTAGTAGTATCTGGGAGTCAACTTTTGCTAGAGCGTTCTTGTTACTTCAAAAGAAAATGACTAAGACCATCCACACACGTGCAATCCATTTACACTTTCAATTGTGCACATCAGCTTTTGCAATTACCTTCCACACACGGTGCACATCAGCTTTTGCAATTACCTTCCACACACGTACAATCCACCTACACTTTCAATTGGTCCCCACTACAACATTTATTAATTACTTTATAAGTTATAATATATATTATAATTATTTTTTGTTAATAAATATATGATATAATAATATAAAGTGAAATTTTGACCCCACATGGGATCCACATTGGATGAGGAGGCATTGCAAGTTGAATTGCAACATTTGCAATTGAAAGCTGATGTGGCTTTGGTGGTTGATGACATGGCCATTTGCAATTCACTTTGCAATTGATTTTGAAAGCGTCTGTGGATGCTCTAAGGGGTTGTTTACCAAATGCGTACCGGGTAAGTGCTTACCGGCAACAGTTACCACCTTCACTTACCATATTGAGTAACATTTTCTGTCATCAAGATGGATTGTTGGTAAATGTTTTTTACCGGGTAAGAGTTTTATTCCTCACTTACCGGTTAACATTACCTGTTTTTGATATGCCTCTTACGGGGTAAGATTCTTGGCCCGTGCCATGCCCACTTGCTTAGGCAAGTGACACCATAAGTGTTTGGTAATCGCCCCTAAGGATGCTAAGCCCCTTCCTTACTAATTCTCTCGCACACATGTCAAAATTAAGTTTTTTTTTTACATTTATTAAGATATTGATTTGACCCTGAATAGGGGTTTATTTAGCAACATCATTTAAAACCTAGAGAAAACCTAAGGCACAGTTTGAATTTGATGACTGCTTTCTAGTAATATGGAAAACCAGAGAGGAGAGAGAAAACCTAAGGCACAGTAGGCTAAGATTTAAAGTCAAAAAGTGTAGATATAGAATGTTATCCTTGGAGAAGGAAGTGTTCTGGATGAGAAATGATGTCATCACTCATCATCTGATGCGTTTGATAAGTTTGACTCTGAATTTGTTGCATTATAGGAGATTTTTTGTCAAAAAGCACAACATTATCCTCAGCTGACTTGACTCATTCAAAAGCAGCAGTTTTTGTTTGTATATTTCCAACTTTGACTCCTTAGCTACCTATATGTTGTCATGGTCCAATAGTCTGTGGTTGTAGTTGGTCTCAGTGTGGCTTGTTTCCATTTTGGGAGTAAATGCTGAATAACAAATTATGGCTATGTTTAAAAAACATAACATTATACACATCTTGTGGTATGAAATATCAAATAGGATGTGTTTGGTAAGGAATTGGATCATGTGAGAAGTGCCTTTTTTTTGTGAGAATTACTTTTAAACTGTTCATCATTTTTAGGCATTGTTTGGCAAAAAAAAAAGCTAGCTTATAAGCTATTTTTTTTGTACATGTTTGGATGACCATATAAGCTAGCTTTTTGAAACGCCACTTGGAATAACGTTTCAATAGTTTTTTTGTGAATATTCCAATATTACCCCTTATTATTATTTACTAATTATTATTATTAATAAATATTAATTTTTTAAATTTAATTATAAATAATTAATTAATATTAACTGAAATTATTAAATTAAATTTTAATTATACAGTGATATTATATTTTAATTATTTAGAATTATTGTTAATCATATAAATTTTTATTTTTATTTTTTAATATTAATGAATATAATTTAATTATCAATTAGTATTATTTTTTAATTATTTTTTGATTACTTTTTTATATTGTATGTAACGGTTATTTAAAATCATAAGTTAATATATTTTTTTTTCTAAAACTTGTTTTAACAAATTCAAAATTTATAGTATATATGTAATAATAAATTTTAAATTTCTTTTAATTAACATATTATATTATTTAATTTTTTTTATTACATTGGTTGTATTAATTAACATGTTATATTGTTATAAATTTGTTTTAATTACATAGTTAAATTTGTAATTGATAATTATTTGAAGATACCCTTTTTGGTCATTTTACATGTTTATAAGCTACTTTTGCCAAACGTGACTTTTTCATCAGCTACCGGCTAGCTTATCAGTCAACAACTAGCTTATCAACTACTAGCTAGCTTTATCAGCTACTAGCTAGCTTATCAGCTAGTTTGCCAAACATAGCCTTAATCAAATACCCTCCCATGAATTGTGACTTAAAAGAGAATTGATCTAGTGCATCTTATCTTGGTGTATCTCATCCTAATGTTTGTCCATTTCTCATCCAACGGTTGGCACTTCTCACCGGAACACAAAACCTGTTTGGTAATTGGTAATCCTTAATTCTCAGGTTTGTTTAATTGGTAAGAGATTAAGTTTGCTTCCCCTAGTTTAAGTCGAGACTTATTAGAGTGTTTATTTGACTGTTATCTTCATACATATGTGGTTAGTTGGAGGTTAGTATAAGTTGGGTAGGATACATGTGATTAAAAAATTGTTAATTGGTAGGGTAGATGAGTGATTTGTGGGGAAGGAGGTTGAGTTGTTGATTGATAGCCCTGAATTTGTCTACTTTTGCTTTGCATTTATGTGACATCCCTCTTTTACCTTCTAAACATCTACTTTTTCTCCTTTCTATTTTTTTAATCCAATAGCTTTTTTATTTTGGTCAGATTTTTGTCTTTCTTTATAAAATATTGATGTAATGAAAAGACTTCCATTTAAATTTTTATTAACGTCCACATCTGCATTTAACCCATCAAAACTGTTATAAAAATCTTTTTAAAACAGTAAAATATTTGATTCAAGCTATTAGAATTTTGAGTTTGTTTTTCATAGGTCCTTAGTACATGTCTCTTTACTAACTTTAATTTCATTAGTTGAGATGTGTGCAATTGCAAATTTATGCAAATGATTATAAACAAAAATAAAAGATATATATATATATATATATATAGAGAGAGAGAGAGAGAGAGAGAGAAGAAAGATCATGCGAGAAGTTAAATATTATGCTAGATAGCAAAAAGTGTGATATCATATATGATTACATGATTTATGGGTATGTTTAATCATATATGATTAAATGTCTATGTATTGTCAATGTAACATGTGTTTAATCATATATGATTAAGCTTATGTATCATATATGATATCACACTTCTCGCATAAGGTTTAGATTCTTGTTTGATATCATATATATATATATATAATATGAAAATATAGTTTTTAGGTTGAATCGCAAAAAAAAAAATAGAATAGAAGGAGAGACAGAGAGCCGTGCACGCAAAACCAGGCAGATTTTGTCAGGATGCAGCGTCGATTTCTGTGTCGACGCGTAAACGTCTCTCACACCATATTATTTATTCTTTTAATCTGCACCGTCAATACTTTTGACTTTGACTTCTTCCTATCCTAATTTCTCTCTCTCTCTCTCTCTCTTGATCTTGATTTTTATTTTTTGCCCTAAAAGAATCTAGAAGTTTTTTTTCTTCTTCTTAAACCATGATAAAGGTGCTCAAGAACCGTGGATACATAATCAAATAACTAATCGAACCAAATTGAATAAATAAAACCATTTTATACGGTTTGATTTTGGTTGGTAATGTGGCTGTGATTAATGTTATGTGATTTGGTTTTTTATAAAAAATATATGATTATTTTGGCCAAACTGATTTTAATGTAAGGTGGTGCTTGAGATTGCTTATTTAAAATAATTTGTTTTTTTTTGGTAAATGTATTTATCAAACTTATGTGGCGTTAAACTGAAGTTTTATAAAAAAAGTGTTTCAATTAATTTATGATGGTACCAAGTCGTAATAAGTTGATAGTTAGTGTGTAAAATGACCAAAAAACCGATAAGTTGTCTCAAATAAGTTAATAAGCTAGAATTAAATGACTTATAAAAATCTTTTTATTACCGATGTCAAACTGGTATAAGCATTTACTTTTATTTTTCCATCTAAACACTAAAACTTTTTGTTACTGGTATCACATCGGAATAAGTTAATAAACACTTTAAATAAGTAATCCCAAACACCCCTGAGTCGAAGTTTATCAAGATTTTGGAGGTTAGATAAATCGTAACACATCAATTCAAATTTAATGTTTAGTTAAATCAGATGGAATCCTCACTATAGAAAAATTAAGGGAGTGTTTTGTTGGAGGTATTAAGGGAGGGTAATGGAAATGATTATCATTAGTGTTGTTTAGCTTAAATAGTACAAATCAATGCAATAATTAGTAATTTTTGTTTTCATACATATGCAATTAATCATACAATTGTTATAAGAGAAGAACTCGCCGACAAAAACCATTAGTTAAACTCATAATAGAAGACCACAAATAGAACTTGTTGGCGAAAACCACATCCAAAGTATGTTTGTTGTCGCTACTAACTCGTCGTCGAAGGCCATCCGTTCATTGAAGATCATCAACAAATCTGTTCGTCCAAGACCGCCTGTACATCTACAAATATGTTATATGGTTTCTATCTCTTCGAAGGAGATACTTGGTTGTAACCCTAGAAAACCTTGTGTGATTTGGTGTTTATCGTGGAAAAACTTATCTTGAAATCCGTTCTTTGAACAATTTTATGTGATTTTGGGGTTTGTAACAATGAAGAATATCAAGAATCTGTATTCAATAATGAATCCCATGGCTATCTGTGATTAATGGTTTTCTTTTTTCGTTTTCAAGCATCATCAATGTAATATATGTACCATTCTCATTTCTCAACATATTCATTCTAATTGCCATTCCTTAAAACAATCCAAAACGACCCCTAAGGTGATGACTACATTAATGATATTTGAACACAAAACTTCAAGCCAAAAAGCTAACTCAAAGCAGGAAGGTGCCCGCCCGAAACGAAATATATGCATCTTTATATAAGTAGAGTTCATTTAAAAAAAAAACTCACCAACTCATTGGCTAAAAACAACCAAATAGATGCTCTATTGACCTTGCGAATATAGTGTAGGCAGTTACCGGAGGAGCGCGGGTCGAGCGCATGCCTAGGGCCCACAAAAAAATAGGGGTCCGTTTTTTTCCTTATTATTTAGTAGTTGTTTTAAAAATTAGTAAATAAAAGAGGCAAATTTTTTTAGTATCTAACAGGACTAAAAAAAATGTAACATTTAATTAATTATTTGAAGAAAAAAAATATAAAAAGTTAATTGGTCGTTCATTTTATAGTATTGCTTATTTGCTTACTGTTTTTCTAAGTTGTTGAACTAGTACCAAAATCTAAAACTACTTTGCCCGTAAAACATTGATATATTCTCCATCATTAATCTTCCACGGTTTTGTATGAATTATTAGTATTTTATTGAATTCAGTGTTATTTCTGATGATAAAAGACAAAATATTGAAAAAAATTCGTAATTATTGAGACCCATTTTTTAATCTTGCATAGGGCTTATAAAATATCAGAAACGGGACTGATATAGTGAACAAACCTTTGTTCCAATTAGCTACGACTCGACGTAAATTTTGGAAGGGTAACAACTTTGGCTTGAGCCCCAATGGATACAGACGTTGAGAAGGTAAATTTTTTTTTATTGTAGAGTGGATTGAGTAGCAAATGTTCGACCTATTAGAAATGAGCAAGACTGTTCCTAAGAATCTGGTCTAGTTAAACCAAGGACCGACTTATGATCGATGGTCTAGACTGGTCTTGGTCCGATCCAGTTTTATCTAATCGGTCTGTTTAGTCTAATAATGTAATTTTATACAACTACATTAGTAAATAACTTACATATATTAATTATCAATTAGTTCTACATTTATTCACTTATTTTCACAACTCATCTATTGTAATAAACTTTATAAATTATACATCTGGAATTATAGAAATATATTTATATTAAATTAATGAAAAACAAATGGAAATCTACTTAAATATTCTTATAAATGGAAAATGAAAGAAAATACAAAACATAAAAAATTACGTTGATTTAGAAAATTACAAAATATGAAATTACTTCAAAGTTTATAAATATTTGGTACTGGTTGTTAAATAGAATATCGATCCAGATTATATTCTTTTTAATTAGATTTATTAATATTTTTAAGTGAGATATATAGTCTTTAATCTGGTATGCTTCCATTTGGTTCGATTTTCTATTAGATGCGGGCTTTATGAGGTCTTAAAAATACTGCTTCGAGACTAGTATGTTTCAAACAAGCTTGGACTGATTAAGGAACGATGGTGTAGTCTGTTTCGACTAGATAACATCACGATTATGTCCAATAAGTTCTGCACCAAGCGATCTTGTTCTTTTATTAGTACCCAATTCGTTTGACAAAAAAAGCTAGTTTTTTTTCTTGTTACATGTTTGGATGATTATAAGCTAGCTTTTTGAAACGCTACTTGGAGTAGCTTTTCAGTAGTTTTTTGTGAATATTTCAATATTGCTCTCATTAATATCAATTATTATTTATTAACTATTATTATAAATAAATATTAATTTTTTTAAATTTAATTATTATTAACTAACAATTATTAATTAATATTAACTAAAAATTATTAATATAAATTTTAATTATATATTGATGTTTATTTTTAATTATTTAGAGTTATTGTTAATCATACAAATTATTTTTGTATATTTTTTAATATTAATCAATATATTTTAATTATCAATTACTATTACTATTATCATTTTAATTATAATTTGATTATTTTTTCATATTGTATGTAACGGTTATTTAAAATCATAAGTTAATATATATTGTTTCAAAAACTTGTTTTAACAAATTTAAAATTTATAGTATATATGTTATAATAAGTTTTAAATTCTTTTAATTAACATGTTATATTATTTAGTTTTTCTTTTACTACATAGTTGTATTAATTAACAGATTATGTTGCTATAAATTTATTTTAATTATATAATTAAATATTGTAATATAATTTTTTGAAGATGTCATTTTTGGTCATTTTGCATGTTATAAGCTACTTTTTGCCAAACGTGACTTCTTCATCAGCTAGCTTATGAGTCAACAACTAACTTATTAACTAGTTTGCCAAACATAGCCTTAAAGTTACTTAAAATCTTGACCTCCGAAGTGATTATGGATATTTTCTTTCATTTAAAAGCTACTTCATGTGTCGTTTTTTAACATCCTAATGTTTGTGATTTTTGTCTAGGGTTTTTATGGTGCCAAATAGTACTAATTTTTCTTTCAAGTGAGTATACAGTGTATGGGCGAATCCATGTGCAAGATAATGGGGTCCTGTGCCACCTTTAAATCGTTTCATCATAGTGAAAAAAGAATTTACGACTCTTAATATGTCACCATTATTTCATTGTGTGCTACCACGAGGCCACAATTGCCGCGGGCAAACATATTAATGACGAGGAACGCATTTTTGTTATGCTACTAATACTTGTACTTGCTCTGCTATTCTGCCCCATCCTGGTTGAGGAAGAGTTACGGGTGTGTAAAAAAAATACGGCATTGTCGCCAAAAACGAAGAAACTACAATAGCATATCATAGCTTAAAATTAGATTTTTCATTTGAGTTTAGTATTGTTAAATAACTAGTTAAGTATTGTTGTGTAGTACCTTAGTATTTCCATGAATTTCATCACTTTCCCAATTGGTTACTAAATTATCATTGTTGTGTGTTTCAATTATTTTAGATGGAAGTTATATTTTGATTTGTTTCTATTAATTTATAGTTTAAATCCTACGGTAAACTCAAACCGTATAGAACGGTCAGATCAGGTCGCTTTTTTGTGGTCTTGTTTAACCGATTTGGTCATGTCATGCCAAACCACACGATTTGTCAAATTCTCAAACTGCCACTTACGCACTGGTTTGCTAAAATGAGGTTAAATTGCCCAAACTAGAATATGCAAACACATGGTCAAACTTGATTGGATTCCAAATACGACGTATTCCATCCTTTGAACCAAATGCCAGTATGACACATTGACTAACTATTGTTCCTATTTTTTCGTGTGGTTAATTTAAGACATTGGCCATCGATCTATCTTTATAGAGCTTCAATGCATACCATAGTCTACGAAAGTGACTAAGGTTGAAGGCCAAATGGGGTAGGATTTATCTTTTTCAAGAGTTACTCACAGCGAGGTTACGTGGAAAACTAAATTTTTATTTAATTGTATGGTATTTGATTCGGATAATAGCTAAGCAAATAATTATGTGAACTAAGTTTTATTTAGGTTCAAATGAGAATCTCATTTATGTTGTGAATGAGAGAAACAATCTTATTAGATTAGAGTTTTAATTTTTAAGACTTTTTATTTAAGTGAAAAACATTTTATTTAAATAAATTATATCTGTTGAGTTTATCTCCAAAGTAAATCAAGATGGAGCATAAAATAGTGCCTAAAGCGACTTCGATGCTAGTTGCCTAGTGCAACCTACTTGCAACTCGCCTTAAACACTGTTTGTTTGCAAATGAAAATTGGAGCGGGCGACTTTGTTGCAACTTCCTCTCATGCAAGTCGCATTAAAGTAGCTCTACACACTGTTTGGAACCGTGCCTTATGCAATCTTCAATTGATCACTTTTTGCTTGGCTCACGTGCCTTTCACATGTTGGGAAGGAGATCATGGGACGGTGGTTATCCCATGATCTTTAATATGGTTTCTCCCAAATTTTTGTGTGGCTCTCCATTTTACTTACTCTCACAATTAAGAAAACAATGACGACACTTTCTCTCTAGAAGATATAGACGATCGAAGCCTTTCGATTTTTATTTCTCCATTGTAATTTCATTCAAAGTATCGTACTTCAATATCGTGATAGTGGATTTCTCGGTGGTCTCCTCCGCCCATGGTTTTTCCCGTTTTGGGTTTTCCACATATTCGGGTGTCGTTTCTCTTTCTTTATTTTCTGCATTTGTTTACGTAAGTGTGTTTGCTATTTTGGTTGTCGGATATTTGTTCGTCGAAATTTACGGTAGATAATTCTCTTTTCTGCTTGAATCGATACGGTTCTAATTTGGAGCATTGATTTTGGGTTTGTGATCGGAACCTTTACGGTTCGATTTTTACAACAATTGGTATTAGCACTTCCGGGTTTGAGTATTGATTCGTTTGGGTTATTTATCGTTGGTTTACACTATGACTTCGGTGAAGTTCGATATTCCAAAGCTTGATCGGAATACTCGATTTTCACTATGGCAAGTGTAGATGAAGGATGTTCTAATTCAATTAGAACTTGAGGAGGCACTTTTGGCCGTTGCGAGAATGCCAGAGACTTGGTCCGCCGACGAGAAGAAAAAGAAGGATTTGAAGGCGCAATCTCAAATCCGTTTACACTTATCTCATGATGTGTTGCAAGATGTGTTAAAGGAACTTCGGCGGCGGCGTTATGGTTGAAATTGGAACAAATGTTGATGATGAAAAGTCTACCGAACAAGTTACACTTGAAGCAACGATTGTTTTATCTCAAAATGGCGGAAGGTAGTTCATTGTCTAGTCATTATCCACATTCAAAGAATTGGTTTGAAATTTAGAGAATATGGATGTGAAGTATGAAGACGGTGATTTGGGGTTATTCTTGTTGTCATCACTACCCGATTCTTATAGCCACTTTCGAGACACAATCATGTATAGCCGTGATACTCTTGTGTTGGATGATGTCATCACCGCTTTGGATTCGAAGAAGAAAATGAAACAAATCACAAATGGTGGTTCAGAAGCGAAATCCGAGGGTCTAAATGTGAGAGGCCGAACATTTGAGAGAGGCTCATCTTCCTCCGGTAAGGCGAGATCTAAGTCAAAGACCAAGCGTAAATTCCGCAATTATTGTCACAAGAAAGGACATGTAATTGAAGAATATTACAAGTTGAAGAACAAAGAGAAAGAGAAAGCGGCCGCAAAGGGTAAACATGTTTCCGGTTCTGGCGAAGCCGATGTGGCCGAAGTTGATTCTGATGGGGAACTTCTTAATGTATCTGGTGGTGGATCATCACTTTCGGATGCATGGATTTTAGACTCCGGATATACGTTCCACATGTGTGCCAACATGGGTTGGTTCCATACATGTGAGGACGTTGATCGGGGCTCAGTTTTGATAAGCAATGATGCTACAGTGTGATCAAAGGACAGGGGACGGTTAGAATTCAGATGTTTGATGGTGTTGTCAGAACGTTGGGGAATGTCAAGTATGTTCCCGACCTTAGGCGAAATCTTCTATCCCTTAGTTCTCTTGAAGAAAAGAGATATGAGTTTGTTGGCAAGAAGGGATCACTCCGGGTGTTTAGAGGTGATACAAATATTTTGAAGGCAAATCGTAAGACCTCAAACCTCTACATTTTGGATGGTCATACAGTTACTGGTGATGCAGCGGTTGTTTCAAAAGGTTCTTCAGATTCAGATCGATCACGTTTATGGCATCTTCCACTCGGCTATATGAGTTTTCATGGCATGTGAGTCGAAGAGGACTTCTTGGAGGTGATAAAGTTGTTGAGCTAGAATTCTGTGAAGAATGTGTTTATGGCAAGCAAAAACAAGTGGGATTTTTGAGTTGCAAGCACACGACAAAAGGGCCACTCGACTACATCCACTCGGATTTATGGAGACCGGCTCGGGTTACTTCCATAGGTGGAGCTTCTAATATGCTTACGATCATTGACGACTATTTACGAAAGGTATGGTCTTTCTTTCTAAAGCATAAAGGAGACGTGTTTTCTACCTTTAGAGATTGGAAGGTGATGATTGAAAAGCAGTCGGGTAAGGATATAAAGTATTTGCACACCGATAATGGCCTTGAGTTTTGCTCGGAGGATTTCAATGCCTACTGTCGAAAGGAAGGCATTACTCGACACCGCACGGTGGTTCACACTACGCAGCAAAATGGTGTGGACGAGAGGATGAACCGCACGATTCTCGAAAAGGTTAGGTGTATGCTCTCTCATTCTAAGCTACCAAAGTTCTTTTGGGTGGAGGCGGCTTCCACTGCATGTTATGTTATTAATCGGTCACCTTCTCGAGCCATTGAGAAGAAGACCCCGTGTAACATCCCTTAATTCCAGCACACAATTACATATATTTCACCACCAAATAACATATCATAATTCAAATACGATCCCTTAGATTCTACAATTAGGTCTTTCCAGTACAAACTTTTTCGAATGAAGTAAAATAAATAATAGATACTAAACACAACTGGAATCTTCAAAATCATTCATCTTCCACAAAAGCTAAACATGATAAACTCTATCATTGTCTCTTATTTGCTCCTTGACCTGGAATACATATTTTAAAACAAAATGAGGGTTAGACCTTGAGGTCTAGTGAGAAAATCCCCGTTAGTTAAAGAAAACATTTGCACAACATCATACACATAATTCACATAAGAATACCAACTATGACTCATGCATCATGTATCTTTCCATCTCTTTCTCTTTTCTTTTTCTTGGCCATATTAATTGGTAGCAAACCAATTAATTAATTTACACCGCTGTACTAAATACAGCCAACACCACTGTCCCTCTGTACAGCCAACTTTCACCGGTCCTAAGCCCGACCAACTAGTACCCATACAATGTAATACTCATATAAACACTATATGCACAATATTACATTTAATCACATATATGTATTCCATTTGAAAACATTTTAAAGAAAAACTCACTTGATTAGCTTAGTTCCAAAAACCCTTCCACGCTATTATCGAGCTCTCTGATTCCTCCAGTCCCGATTCACGGAATCTGTACCACATGAATACAAATACTTCTTTTTAAGCCTAGAAGTCTCTAAGTTTTGAAATCCTCGACTCAAGTTGCAATACACTACACCAAGTCGCAATCAACTACTGCGACTTCACACCCAAGTCGCAATCAACTACTGCGACTTCACCCTCAAGTCGCAATCAACTACTGCGACTTCACCCTCAAGTCGCAATCAACTACTGCGACTTCACCCTCAAGTCGCAATCAACTACTGCGACTTCACCTTCAAGTCGCAACCCACTATTGCGACTTTATGAGCAAGTCGCAACCCACCATTGCGACATTCATGAAGATCACCATATTCAAGCATGTCGCAACCCACCATTGCGACTTGCTTGAATGTCTCAGTCCACAGTGTTCATCTTAAACCCATATTTTAATATTTTAACTATGCATGTTGCTGTAATTATGCAGATATGTTTAAGACTACCTTTTGAACACTACCCCAAACCCAGAATTCATATATCCTTCTAAAAATAGCAAAACCCACTTCTAAAGTTTATAGAAAACTAAGAACCTTAGAAGTATGGATAAAACAGAAATATTACCTTGATTCCTTCAGATGTTTTTGGCAATTCCAGCAGAAATCTAAGCTTTCCTTCTTCCTTTTCTTCGATTTCTTCTCTCTCTCTCTCTCTCTAAACCGAATTCACACACACAATACTTATGATATTTGTTTAGATACTCAATTAGGAGGACACCTCCTCCTAGTGAGGCAATATGGCGGTGGTGGTGTGGAGTTTGGTAAAAATACCAAACAAACCCTTAACTTACTCTATATGGCAAAATACACCCCTACACTTCCATATAAAAATTATAACTTACCCCTTAACTTCTAACTCCATAAATACTTAACTAACTTGTATATAACTAACTACAAACCTTTCTTAATTTAGAGTAATAGTATTTAAACAAACCAATAACATACCTGGTTATTACAACATCTCCCCCTTAAAAGAATTCTGTCCCGGAATTCGGTCAAGCGAAAAGGTACAGTTTACTTAGTTCTTACTTCTACCTTGAACTCAATCCAAGCATAGGAATTAACTGAATAGACACCCCACACCTATCTATATTTCTAACACAGATAAGCAACAAAAGAACGGAAATACCCATAATCATTTCACACAGAAGTTATATAACACTTTAGCACATATTGAGTTTGTTAAGATATACCTGTATCCTCATCCGTAATTTCCTCTGGTTCTTGTGTGTCATCATTTGGAAGACTCGACCCTTTGCTTGCGGTACTTCAGGCCTTTGTATTCCTCCTGGCCTAACACTCGTTGGTTTCACCGTCATACTACCTTGCTGTGCTTTCCATTGTGGACATTCAGACTGAATATGATCAGGGGAGTTGCAAGAGAAACAAAATCGAGTTACCCGACAATCTCTCGCGATGTGACCAGCCTTTCCACATTTGTGGCACTTTCGGGAATCACCATAGCAGTTTCCTTGATGAATACGGTCACATGTTGAACATGGTCTTTTTTCAGCTGGCCTGAAAGGTGAATAATTACCAAACCTCGGGGATTCGTACTCTTTCGAATTGTACGTCGTTTCTTCCAGTTTTCTTTTCCCAGCACTCTTATCACCAATGTCTCTCCTATTATCCCGTTCCACATTTTCTGCGGCATTTACTGCTGCTGAGAAGGTATCAGGTCTCGTTGCAGTCGCTAACTTTCGAATTTCCGAATTCAATCCAAATACATACCTTTCCATCTTCATTTTCTCTGTGGCAACATAATACTCCCCAAAACGCGACTTCTCTAAGAAACGGGCAGTGTAGTCTCTTACTGATAAATTCCCTTGTTGTAGGCTCAGGAATTCCTCTTCCAATTGTCTAACTGCGGCTTGCGGACAAAACTGTTCCTTATATGCTCTCGAGAATTCATTCCAAGTAAAGGTTGAATATACATCAGGTCCTTTAGAGTCAATAAGGGACTCCCACCAATATAAGGCATCTGCTTTCAACATTGCAGTTCCATATAACACCTTATTTTCTTCCGCACATTTACTGGTTTTAAATACAACTTCAACTTCCTTCAGCCACCGCATCGCCTTTACTGGATCTCTGCCCCCTTCATAAGTGGGTGGTTTACAGCTTAAAAACATCTTATAGTCACACCTTCTTGGTACCGATACGACAGTAGGTGTGATAGGCATCTCGTTTTCCAAGTTAGGATCTGGTCTTTCCGTTTCAGTATTATGCATCTGGTCAAACATGGCTTGAATATTGGCCTGTACTCTTCCCATCTCAGCAGTCAAGTCGTCTCTTGTAATAAACTCTGTGCCTCGCCCCTGTATTCTACCTCCAGTCCTACCCTTGCCTCTTTCTCCCCCTCTTCCCCAAGTTCCGACTGGGGAATTTGTTCTATTAGAGTTACTTCTTCCTCCCCGAGTTGTTTGTCTCGTACCACTGGCCATTCTGTAGATTCAAACAATGTTATTATACACGTAAGCACATACCCCATATAACAAAGTATTCTGGTTCAAACATGTACCTGTAAGATCACAATTACACTGGCCAGGTGTAATCTGAAATTACCTTACATGATGTTCCTTCTACCTTTTTATATTTAACATCCCAAGGTTCTATAATAATAAGGACAACCTATTTCGCATGTAGTTTAAGTCTAGGTACAGATACTAATACCTAAATCTCTTAAACTAGGGCTCTGATACCATCTGTAACATCCCTTAATCCCAACACACAATTACATATATTTCACCACCAAATAACATATCATAATTCAAATACGGTCCCTTAGATTCTACAATTAGGTCTTTCCAGTACAAACTTTTTCGATGAAGTAAAATACATAATAGATACTAAACACAACTGGAATCTTCATAATCATTCATCTTCCACAAAAGCTAAACATGATAAACTCTATCATTGTCTCTTATTTGCTCCTTGACCTGGAATACATATTTTAAAACAAAATGAGGGTTAGACCTTGAGGTCTAGTGAGAATATCCCCGTTAGTTAAAGAAAACATTTGCACAACATCATACACATAATTCACATAAGAATACCAACTATGACTCATGCATCATGTATTTTTCCATCTCTTTCTCTTTTCTTTTTCTTGGCCATATTAATTGGTAGCAAGCCAATTAATTAATTTACACCGCTGTACTAAATACAGCCAACACCACTGTCCCTCTGTACAACCAACTTTCACCGGTCCTAAGCCCGGCCAACTAGTACCATACAATGTAATACTCATATAAACACTATATGCACAATATTACATTTAATCACATATATGTATTCCATTTAAAAACATTTTAAAGAAAAACTCACTTGATTAGCTTAGTTCCAAAAACCCTTCCACGCTATTATCGAGCTCTCTGATTCCTTCAGTCCCGATTCACGGAATCTGTACCACATGAATACAAATACTTCTTTTTAAGGCTAGAAGTCTCTAAGTTCTGAAATCCTCGACTCAAGTCGCAATACACTACACCAAGTCGTAATCAACTACTGCGACTTCACCCTCAAGTCGCAATCAACTACTGCGACTTCACCCTCAAGTCGCAATCAACTACTGCGACTTCACCTTCAAGTCGCAACCCACTATTGCGACTTTATGAGCAAGTCGCAACCCACCATTGCGACATTCATGAAGATGACCATATTCAAGCATGTCGCAACCCACCATTGCGACTTGCTTGAATGTCTCAGTCCACAATGTTCATCTTAAACCCAGATTTTAATCTTTTAACTATGCATGTTGCTGTAATTATGCAGATATGTTTAAGACTACCTTTTGAACACTACCCCAAACCCAGAATTCATATATCCTTCTAAAAATAGCAAAACCCACTTCTAAAGTTTATAGAAAACTAAGAACCTTAAAAGTATGGATTAAACAGAAATATTACCTTGATTCCTTCAGATGTTTTTGGCAATTCCAGCAGAAATCTAAGCTTTCCTTCTTCCTTTTCTTCGATTTCTTCTCTCTCTCTCTAAACCGAATTCACACACACAATACTTAGGATATTTGTTTAGATACTCAATTAGGAGGACACTTCCTCCTAGTGAGGCAATATGGCGGTGGTGGTGTGGAGTTTGGTAAAAATACCAAACAAACCCTTAACTTACTCTATATGGCAAAATACACCCCTACACTTCCATATAAAAATTATAACTTACCCCTTAACTTCTAACTCCATAAATACTTAACTAACTTGTATATAACTAACTCCAAACCTTTCTTAATTTAGAGTAATAGTATTTAAACAAACCAATAACATACCTGGTTATTACACCCCGTTTAAGCTATGGTCTGGTGAGATTGCCGATTACACTGATTTGAAACCATTTGGTTGTCCGATGTATGCACGAGTTGACAATGGGAAGCTAGAGCCGAGAACTTTGAAGTGTATGTTTCTTGGATATAAACCGGGTGTGAAAGGCTACAAGTTATGGAGTTCTGAGCTAAGGAAGGTAATTTTTTCAAAAGACGTGACTTTTGATGAAACTTCCATGATCCATTGAGCTACTAGCTCGACATCTACTGTTGAGAAACCATCTGAGGCAAGTAAGAAGACATCTCAAGTTGAGATGAAGTTCACGGCATCATCTACCATCACACTAGTTTCTTCACCGGTTCCTATACAGGTCACTGCTGATCAGTCTATGTCTGTTTTGGCTAGTGAACATGTGGATGGCGAGACCTCCTCACCATCTTCACCACTTTTTCCTAGTCCATCTATTGCAAGAGATAGGCCGAGGAGATATATTGTACCTCCTAGAATGTATGCTCATGCCAACTTTGTTGCTTATGCTCTTACGGTTGCTGAGGATATAGAGTCAATGCTAGAGCCTACATGCTATGATGAGGCTATATCAGTTGTTGACTCGGATAGTTGGATGGTTGCTATGCACAGTGAGATGGAGTCATTGGCACTTGGGATCTTGTCCCGACTCCAGAAGGGAAGAAGCCACTCAAGTGCAAGTGAGTGTATAAGCTCAAGGAGGCCGTTAATCGGGGTGATAAGCCAAGGTACAAAGCTCGTTTGGTTGCTAAGGGCTACAGTCAAATTCCAGGTATCGATTATACTGATATTTATTCACCCGTTGTTAAACATATATCTATTCGTGCATTGTTGGGATTAGTTGCTTCTAACGATTATGAACTAAAGCAATTAGATGCCACTACATCGTTGTTAAATGGTGAGCTTGAGGAGGAGATCTTTATGCAACAACCCGAGGGTTTTGTAGTTCCAGGCAAGGAGGACTACGTGTGCAAATTGAATAAATCTCTCTATGGCCTCAAGCAATATCTGAGACAATGGTATAAGTTGTTTGACTCTTTTGTGACCGGTCACGAGCTGAAAAGGTGCACCTATGACAACTGCGTTTACTACAAGAAGTGTGACGACGGGTCGATGGTCTACTTACTCATATACGTGGATGACATGTTAATCACAATGAAAGATATGAAAGAGATTCAAGTGATAAAAGACCAGTTGAATGCTGAGTTTTATATGAAGGACTTGGGAGCTGCCAAGAAAATATTGGGGATGGAAATTGTGCGTGATAGAAGTTCGAGGACCTTGCATCTTTCTCAAAAGAGCTATATAGAGAAAGTCCTACGCCGGTTCAATGTGCATGATGCAAAACCAGTCACCACACCCCTAGCGGCTCACTTTAACCTATCATCCGCTCAAAGTCCTATTTTAGAGGCTGATGTGTCTTACATGGCACGTGTACCGTATTTCTGTGCCGTTGGTTCGTTGATGTACGTTATGATCTACACGCGTCCAGATTTGGCCTATGCCGCTAGTGTGGTGAGTAGATTTATGGCGAATCCAGGAAAAGAACATTGGAAGGCCGTCCAATGGATTTTTCGTTATCTCTGAGGTACATCATCTTTGAGTTTGTGCTTTGGCAAGAATTATGATGGTGTGTTTGGTTTTGTCGATTCAGATTATGCCAAAGATATTGATAATCGGAGGTTGATTTCTGGATATGTGTTCACTTTGGGTGGTTGTGCCATTAGTTAGAAGGCACAATTATAGTCTACCGTTGGGCTTTCAACAACTGAAGCCAAGTATATGGCTGTTACAGAAGGATTCAAAGAGGCGATTTGGTTGAAAGGTTTGTTTGGTGAACTCGATGAGTCGCGCAATGTCACGACGGTGTTTTGTGACAATCAAAGTGCGATATTTCTGGCGAAAGATCAGATGTTCCATGACCGAACGAAGCACATTGATGTGTGTTACCACTTTGTGCGCGAAGTCATTGCTCGAGGTGATTTCAAGGTAAGCAAAATTCACACTAAGGACAATCCCGCGGATGTGTTCACGAAATGTCTTCTGGTGGCCAAGTTTAGTTTGTTTTTAAACTTGGTCGGTCTCTTGAAGCACAATTGAGTCCGAGGGACTCGTGGTGGAGGCGGTATTGTTTCATTTTCCCAAGAAGTTATTTTAGTTTACTATCGTCTAATTGATGTTGAAGATTGCTTGTGTTGGAACATTGGTTTTCAATGGAGATGTGTCGATTATGTTTGATTTTGGATGAACTTATGGAGCCAAGGTGGAGATTTGTTGAATTTGTCTCCAAAGTAAATCAAGATGGAGCTTAAAATAGTGCCTAAAGCGACTTTGATGTTAGTTGCCTAGTGCAACCTACTTGCAACTCGCCTTAAACACTGTTTGTCTGCAAAGGAAAATTGGAGCAGGCGACTTTGTAGCAACTTCCTCTCATGCAAGTCGCATTAAAGTAGCTCTACAAAGTGTTTGGAACCGTGCCTTATGCAATCTTCAATTGATCACTTTTTGCTTGGGTCACGTGCCTTTCACATGTTGGGAAGGAGATCATGGGACGGTGGTTATCCCATGATCTTTAATATGGTTTCTCCCAAATTTTTGCGTGGCTCTCCATTTTACTTACTCTCACAATTAAACAAACAATGACGACACTTTCTCTCTAGAAGATATAGACGATCGAAGCTTTTCGATTTTTATTTCTCCATTGTAATTTCATTCCAAGTATTGTACTTCAATACCGTGATAGTGGATTTTTTGGTGGTCTCCTCCGCCTGTGGTTTTCCCGTTTTGGATTTTCCACGTAAATCGGGTGTCATTTCTTTTTTTATTTTCTGCATTTGTTTACGTAAGTGTGTTTGGTATTTTGATTGTTGGATATTTGTTCGTCGAAGTTTACGGTAGATAATTCTCTTTTCCGCTTGAATCGATACGGTTCTAATTTGGAGCATCGATTTTGGGTTTGTGATCGGAACGTTTATGGTTCAATTTTTACAACAATATCAAAAAACGAGAACTTTATCATCTTTAATTTAGGATGAATGATGATTAAGATTCACATATGAATATGGATTCTAAGTCACATACAAGTTATAATTAAAATTTGCATGTGAATCTATGTTATGATTCACAAATTCTCAATAAGTACGAGTAATAAGTAGTAAACTAGTTCACATACAAGTTATGATTAACATTCACCGGTGAATCTATATCAATATATCACATGTTCACATATGAACCAATATACACATTATCGTCATCGTTTGATTATGGTTCCTTGGGATATTTTACGTTTGGTCGAGCAATGAGAATATCGATCGATATTCTTGTTCGCAGATAAGATTAATGTGGAGATTTAACGATAAGAAAACTAAGTTACATTACTTGAATTAAAAAGAAGAAAGATCCCATTACTTAGTTAAACCCAATATGACAACATGGTATCATCTGTTGGGATAATCTGTTACATATGAAAAGATGTGACTTTTCATATGAAAAGGTGTGACCTTTTATATGAAAAGGTGTGACTTTTCATGAAAAAGTGTGACTTTTCATTCACACCAACCGCCACCAACCGCCACCTTTTCATGAAAAGGTGTGACTTTTCATTGGCACCGGTTGATCTTCTATAAATAGGAAGCATATGTAACAGATTACATAATACACAAATGCATACTCTCTCAAATTCTCTCAAAGTTCTTCATTGTTCTTCAAGAAGGAAACATAATTTGATTCGTCAGGTTCGAGAGTTCGATTCTTGAACGGGTTGTTGTATCTTCTAGATAGACGTCCAATCGATACGGTACGAGGGACGAATTTCTGTCTAAGGACACTGCTTTGCAGGCCTCAATCCAACAAACGTTCTTCTTCAAATTTGTGATCAAGAAACTCCAGTTAGTCTTTTTCTCCTTGAAACTTTGTTTATGTATTTTCGTTTATATGTAAATTTCGTATATACATATATATATATATATATATATATATAAATAAATTCAGTTTTCCATCTGATTCAATATTGTGTGTTACGAATTTCAATTCGTGTATATAAGTTCTAACAATCTTAGACAGAAATTTCGTTGACGATGGAAAACTCTTCCTTGTTGAAATCGAATGTGGAGAAACCCGAAAAATTTAAGGGTTCCGATTTTAGAAGATGGCAACAAAAGATGCTCTTCTACTTGACGACGTTGAAAGTGTCTAACGTGCTTACCGATCAAGCACCGACACCACCGGTTGGAGAGGGAGAAAACGCCCCATCCTAAATTGAATTGGCTATGTTCCAACGATCCTTGGATATTTGGAACGCAAACGAATACAATTGCCGGAATTTTATCCTTAATGGTTTGGATGATGGTCTTTATGACATTTATTCATCCTTCAATACTGCAAGAGAAATTTGGGAGTCGTTGGAATCAAAGTACAAGACAGAAGTCACTTGTTCCAAACGATTTATCGTGGGCAAATTCCTGAACTTTAAGATGACGGATTCCAAACCGGTCGTGAAACAAGTAGAAGAAATGCAAATCTTGGTCCATGAATTGGAAGTCGAAGGTATGGGCATCAACTCTAACTTTGTTATTGGTTCAATAATTGATAAGTTGCCTCCATCCTGGAAAAATTTTAAACTCTATCTTAAACATTTGTCCGAGGATATGAGTTTTGAGCAATTGATACTCAAATTGCGGGTGGAGGAGGACAACCGGATGAACGAGAAGGCGGATGAAATCTCGTTGGAACCAAATGCAAACATGGTTACCGGAAACTCATCAAATTCAAAGTTCCAAAAAGGAAAGGGAAAGGCGACGGGTTTCAAGCATCATCTCAACGCTTCAAACCCACTATCCGTACAACGAAGGCCTTTCAAAAAGCGTGTGATGAGTTGTTGGGTATGCGGAAAGTCGGGGCATCGAGCGAAGGATTGCCGCCATAGAAGAGACCATGGTGGTCCCGGAGGAGGAGGTGCCGGTGGAAACCCCCATCAAGCCAACGTGGTCAATGCTCCAAATCAATTCGTTGGAGTAATTGAGGCTTTTATGGTTACAAATGTGACCGATTGGTGGGTTGATACCGGTGCCACCAAACATATTTGTAACTCCAAGAACATGTTTGCCACATACCAAAAAGTTGATGATGAAGAACCCATGTATATGGGTAATGCCACGACCGCGAAAGTTGAAGGGAAGGGGAAGGTGAATCTCAAGCTTACATCGGGGAAGGAACTTGTGCTCACCAATGTCTTGCATGTACCGGCTATTACAAAGAACTTGATTTCTGGACCCACACTTAGTAACAAAGGATTCAAGATGGTGTTTGAATCTGATAAATTTGTGATTACTAAGGGTGGGATGTATGTTGGCAAGGGCTACCTTAATGAGGGGCTCTTTAAACTTAGTGTGATGAACAATGATGTTGCAAATAGCAATAAAGCCGCAGGCTCTAGCACTGCTTCTATGTACATGATTGACTCTTCTTCCCTATGGCATTCCCGTCTAGGGCATGTTAACTTCCGATCCTTACAAAGGATGATAAAACTTGGGCTATTACCCAAGTGTTCCATGGATAACAAGACAAAATGTGAGGTATGTGTTGAGTCTAAATACTCAAGCCATCCACATAAATCTGTTGAAAAGTCTAATCAAGTACTTGGACTTATCCACAGCGATTTATGTGATTACAAAGCCACACCCACACGTGGAGGAAAGAACTATTATGTATCATTTATTGATGATTGCAGTAAATATTGTTATGTATACCTAATACATACCAAAGATGAAGCTTTGAATATGTTTAAGACATACAAGGCTGAAGTTGAAAACCAACTTGACAAAAGAATAAAAATTCTGAGATCCGATAGAGGAGGAGAATACGAGTCTAAGGACTTTGCAGAATTTTGTTCTCATCATGGCATAGTTCACCAAACAACAGCTCCCTATACTCCACAACAAAATGGAGTAGCCGAAAGGAAAAACAGAACATTGAAGAACATGATTAATTCAATGTTGATTACTTCGGGAGCACCACATAGTTTGTAGGGTGAAGCATGCTTAACTGCAAATATGATACTTAATAGAATTCCTAATAAGAAAAGCGATAAATCTCCTTATGAACTATGGAAAGGAAAACTTCCTTCCTACAAAAGGATGAAAGTGTGGGGTTGCCTTGCAAAGGTTCAAGTACCTTTACCCAAAAGGACAAAACTTGGACCGAAGACCATTGATTTTGTATATCTTGGTCCGGCAAGTAATAGTGCTGCTTATAGATTTTTAGTCTATAAGTCAAACAACGAAGATATCCACAACAACACAATTATGGAATCAATTGAGGCTGAATTCTTTGAACACATATTTCCTTACAAGGATAAAGGGAAAGAAATCTCTAATCCAAGGAAGAGAGTATGTGAAGTAGATAACACCGATAGTGTTAAACAAAATGAAGAGGGTACATCAAAGGCTCAAGAAGAAAACTTAGAGCCTAGAAGAAGTAAAAGGGGAAAGATTGCTAAAGACTTTGGACCCGACTTCATGACATTCGTTGTCGATGAAGAACCTCAATCCTATAAAGCCGCCATGGACTCATCGGAGGCACCTTATTGGAAAGAGGCTATTCAAGGGGAGATAGACTCCATTGTTCAGAATAACACATGGAGATTGGTAGACTTACCACCGGGTCACAAGGCAATTGGTCATAAATGGATCTTCAAGCGAAAACTAAGACACTATAGAGAAATATAAAGCTCGATTAGTTGCCAAAGGTTACCGCCAAAAGGAAGGTCAAGATTTCTTTGACACCTATTCACCGGTAACATGAATCACGTCCATTAGGACATTGATGGCTATAGCAGCAATTCACAACCTACACATACATCAAATGGATGTGAAAACTGCTTTCTTAAATGGTGAATTAGATGAAGAAATTTATATGCAACAATCAGAAGGTTTTGTTGTAAAAGGTCAAGAGAATAAAGTATGCAAACTTGTGAAGTCTTTATATGGACTTAAACAAGCCCCAAAGCAATGTCATGAAAAGTTTGATAACACTCTTCTATCAAATGGTTTCCAAATTAATGAGTGTGACAAATGCGTATATGTGAAACAAAGCAAGAACGCATGTGTCATAATATGTCTATATGTAGATGATATGCTAATCATGGGGACCAACTTGGATGTAATCAATCAAACCAAGAAGATGTTGCACTCCTCGTTTGATATGAAGGATCTTGGAGTAGCAGATGTAATTCTTGGGATAAAGATCCAAAGAGATCCTAACAGTTACATTCTGACTCAATCTCACTATGTTGAGAAAGTTCTTAGAAAATTTGGTCACTATGATGATAGACCGGTAGTCACTCCTTTTGATCCTTCAAGCCAACTTAAGAAGAATCAAGGAGAGAGTGTGTCTCAATTGGAATACACTCAAGTTCTTGGAAGTTTGATGTACATTATGAATTGTACGAGACCGGATCTAGCATATACCGTGAGTAGACTTAGTCGATACTCACATAACCCAAGTAAGGATCATTGGTATGCACTTATAAGAGTGCTTCGATATCTGAAGTACACAATGAATTATGGGTTATACTATACCAAATATCCTCCCGTACTAGAAGGATATTGTGATGCAAACTGGATTTCCAATCATTCTGAAAGTAAGTCCACAAGTGGCTATGTGTTTACACTTGGTGGTGCAGCCATATCTTGGAAATCTTCGAAGCAAACCGTAAATACACGGTCAGCCATGGAAGCCGAATTCGTAGCCTTAGATAAAGCTACTGAAGAGGCAGAATGGCTTAAAATCTTCCTATAGGGTATTCCCTTGTGGCCTAAGCCTGTTACCGCCGTGTGCATACATTGTGATAGTATGGCTGCTCTTACAAGAGCAAAGAATCAAATTTATAACGGCAAATCGAGACATATCAGGCGTCGCCACAAAACAATACGAGACTTGCTGAAGAATGGAATCATTTCCATCGATTATGTAAAGTCAAAGGAAAATATCGCAGATCCTTTGACAAAAGGCCTTAATAGAGAACAAGTCTCTTATACATCGAGGGGAATGGGCTTAAAGCCAATCCAATGAGTTCTACTCGGCGGCAACCTAACCTAGCGAAATTGGAGATCCCATGGTCTAGGTTCAATAGGCAAACTAGTCGGGGACAACTCAAGAAGCAATTAAACAAAGGTATGCCTATTCCTATGATGTTTTTTCCTTTGTTTTCCGTTGATGATTTAAGGGTTGAATTCTTATTCTTAATAATACTGATAGCTTATTGGTGGAACACTACGGAATGTTATTGATCAGTATTACCTATATGAGATTGATGTGGGGTCGCATCTTTGAGGACGGAGATGGCTACGTCTTCTAAAATTCTCATGAAGAAGGATTGTTCACGACCGAAATGAACACAACGGTAAGAGTCAACTATGCATAAACATGATTTGTGTGATATTCATTGACTAGACTTACTACAAAACGTGGTTAGTTCAAGACTCTTTGTCACTACCCACAAAGTAGGTCCGATGAATACTCACTAAGAACGGTTCAAGTCACCTAGACACCTTTTCTGATGCATTTCATGTTTATTTCCTGAATAAGAACAAAAAATACTTTGAGAATATCTTATTTTCTATTCAAATGTGGGGTATTATTAGAGTTTGAATAGAAAATGTGGGGTATTGTTGGGATAATCTGTTACATATGAAAAGATGTGACTTTTCATATGAAAAGGTGTGACCTTTTATATGAAAAGGTGTGACTTTTCATTCACACCAACCGCCACCTTTTCATGAAAAGGTGTGACTTTTCATTGGCACCGGTTGATCTTCTATAAATAGGAAGCATACGTAACAGATTACATAATACACAAATGCATACTCTCTCAAATTCTCTCAAAGTTCTTCATTGTTCTTCAAGAAGGAAACATAATTTGATTCGTCAGGTTCGAGAGTTCGATTATTGAACGGGTTGTTGTATCCTCTAGATAGACGTCCAATCGATACGGTACGAGGGACGAATTTCTGTCTAAGGACACTGCTTTACAGGCCTCAATCCAACAAACGTTCTTCTTCAAATTTGTGATCAAGAAACTCGAGTTAGTCTTTTTCTCCTTGAAACTTTGTTTATGTATTTTCGTTTATATGTAAATTTCGTATATACATATATATATAAATAAATTCAGTTTTTCATCTGATTCAATATTGTGTGTTACGAATTTCAATTCGTGTATATAAGTTCTAACATCATCAAGGGTACGGGGTACCATCTTATAGGATCCGATTAAAAACCTTGATTTGGGCAAGAAAAAGTTGATTACTTGTATTGTTGTTAGCATTTTTGCTAAATTTATTTTTAACAAATCATCACGTGAATGTGTTATCAGAGATCTAGTGACCTTACAAATGTGTCATTTTATTTCTCTATCATTAACGAGCGAGTTCATTCATATAGAGAAATCACTTTTCATATAGAGAAATTTCACTTTTCAAATTAGTGAAACTCTTTGTGTTTCTTGAATTCCTTTTAGTTCTACGGTTGTATTTGTGTATTTAATGATCTAACCGGCAGCTTATTCTCCGAATATGCTTTCAAAATTGTCATAACCGACAAGAATCTAAAGAATAATTTATTCAACCCCTTCTAGATTTATAAACACGAATGTATAAAAAATAATATATATGAACATATCCATAAAATGTTGAAAAGGTTTTTAGACAATAATAGAATGTTGTATTTAAAAAGGAAACATGTTGACAAACATTAGGCGCAATCATTGGGGGTATTGTTTTGGCATGATTTCCAAAGTTGAAAGAGTCGATTGTATATGGACGAGTTCAAATTAAAAATTGTGAACTAGCCAACCAAGTGAAAAAAGGAGAGTGTACCAAATATCTATAATTTATATTATTTATCTTGAATAATGTATTATTAAATTATGAGTTTATGTATTATTCATTATTTATAGTGCATGAACGTTTACATTCGTTATTGATATTGAATGTGGACGCTGGAGGACACGTGTCACGCTCTCCTTTGTCCCTCCGCCCCCCCCCTCTCTCTCTCACTATATATATATATATATATAGGGAAGGGTTCAATAGAGAAGTGTAAATATTTAGAGAAATAGAGAAGTGATCATGTCCCTTGGATTAAATGATCAATGGTCAGAATTTGAAGGGTCAAATGCGCTACATTGAATAAATTCGCGTCCACAGTAATTAATATAGAACGTATAAGGGGTATTTTCGTAATATGCGCACCTACATCAAAATAGGCGGCAATTGAATCATAACACTACACAATACTACTCATTACACTATTTTATCAAAAACCGTACGAAATTATCGACAAAATACTCTCCAAAACCCTCATTCATCACCAAAAACACAAAAAATCAACTCTCTGATTCATCGAAAAGTTAAAAAATGGCAAAAACTCGAAAACATTCTACAAATGCTGAAGATGAACCTGCAACAAATCCGATTAACGAAGAAAATCGGGATGCAGAAGATGAAACATTGATAACGATTGTTAGAGACGGTATTTTATACATATTTATTATAAAATGTTTGAATGTTCATCGTTATACGATGAATCTATGTTTAAAAACATGATGAAACGATTTAAATTTTTTTTAGGGTTTAAACAAAGTTCATAAATGTTGTTTTGTTTTTTATTACAGCGAAAAACACGAGCGCGCTTCCAAAGATAAAGATAAAAAGAAGAAAAAAAGCAAAAGCAACCGCAGGTATATTCGTTCATAAATGAATGAATCATATTTTTTGAATATAGGGTTTTGATATGAAAACATTCATATATGAATGTTGAATAATAAATAGTTTATATATGAATGTGTTTAATGTTTGTTGGTTTATTATGATATTTTTCACTAGATCTAGGGTTTAGAGATGAAAAACATTCATATATGAATGTTAAATATTAGATAGTTCATATATGAATATTTTTCAGTAGATCTAGGGATTTGAATATTCAAAAGTTCATATATGAATGTTAAATACTTTTGTTTAGATCTAGGATTTTGAATATTGTAAAGATCATATATGAATGTTAATAATACTCGAACATTCATATGTGAACGTTCATATTTGGACTTTCGAATATCTGAACATTCAAATATGAACATTCGAATGTCTGAAAATTCATATATGAAAGTTCATATATAAAGGTTCATATATGAATGTTTAAATATTTCAAAATTTCATATATGAACATTCATATTTGAACTTTTCAAATATTTGTAATTTCAAATATGAAAGTTCATACATCAATGTTAAAATATATGAACATTCATATGTGAATATTCATATATGAAAGTTCATATTTGAAATTTCGAATATTCGGAAGTTCTAATATGAACGTTTATATATGAATGTTCATATATGAACGTTCATATTTGGACTTTAGAATATCTTAACATTCATATATGAACATTCATATATGAACATTCATATTTGAACTTTGGGATATATGAGCATTCGTATATGAACTTTTATATATGAACGTTCGAATATCTGAACATTCATATATGAATGTTAATATATTTCGAAAATTCATATATGAACATTCATATTTGAACTTTCAAATATCTGAACGTTCATTTATGAACGTTCGAATATATGAACCTTCATATATGAATACCCGTATATGAATATTCATATTTTAATGTTGAACATACCAAATTTAATGTATGAATGTTTTTTTGATTGATTTGTTGTTTATAGGAAATGAAAAGGAAACAACTACCACAACAAAACTGGAGAAGCTGATTGAAAAAAAAGAACCTGAGAAAGGTAAAAAGAAAGAGGAGCAGTCAAAAGCAATAGTTTTATGTATGTAACTTATAATAAACAATGAGAACAATTTATATTATCATGATGCTTCATTAGTTATATTGACAAATATCTATAAACAGACACAGGAACTGGCTCAAAAAGAGCAAAAAGAACAAGAAAAGCAACCAATCTAATTGATTCGGATGATGATTTTGGAAAACCTCTTCACAAGGAAACAAAGAGAATAAAGAAGGGGACAGATCAGAAAAAACAAACTTTCCCAGTAATAAAAGTTAGAACATCTCCGAAACCGCTTAATGAAGCAATTCAAGCTTTAACTAAAGACCAGAGAGAGTGCATAAAAAGCATGGGATTCGAGGATTTATTGGACATGAAGATGGATGGAATCCCATCAAAGCTAGCATTTTTTGTTGTTGATTCCTTAAACTGTGATTCAATGGAGATGGTTATTGGAGAACACATGCTGACAATAACCGAAGAATCAATCCATTATATGCTTGGTGTTCCTATATTTGGAAAGAATCTATTTGAAGAAGAGTTTGTTCCAGATGACAATGACATGTTGGTGAATTGGAGGTCACAATTTTCAAACAAAATAATCCGACCAACAGATCTCAAGCAAAAGATGATTGATAGCAAGGAAGCAGATTTCAACTTCAAGTTGAATTTTATTACTCTTTTCTGCAATACAATGGCTGAAGGACTGAAGAGTGGGACCCTGAATATGACTGCCCTTGTTTGGTCCATGATCTTCATACAATCCAAGTATTGTGTAACAAGATGATGAAGAACATTATTGAAAAGGAAATCTAACCTAGAGAGAACACAAAGTGATTAGAGATCTACATCTTGTATTAATGAATTCACTTCTTACAAACTACAAGTAAAGACCTATTTATAGTCTTCATCACTTACTACAACAATTAAGCATAAGCCCTTTAACACAGCTATTGCTTTACAAAACTTTCTATTATAAAGGACAACTTCAGTGTCCTAACAGCCCTAAATTACATAACTCTAGAGACAGATGTATCAAAAATTAACTGGTGTTCATACATTCTTGAGTGTTTGAAAACCAGCAAAAAGGGTTGGGTGAGAGACTCTGACAAGAGTTTCTATGTTGGATCTATAACATACTTGCTCGTAAGTATAATATAACATTTTTAAATTTAAAATATATCTTACAACAATGTATTAATTGATTCTTATTTGCAGCTATTGTATGTTTATAATTTTGAATGTGAGGATGTGCATGTTAAAAGATATATACCATTGATCAAGATGTGGACTGCAGAAAGATTGAGAAGAAGAGAGGGTTATGAAATTGATCAAGGTGGATTCGGTAAAGGAAAGCTGATTGTTGAAAAAGAACCTACTGAAGAAGAAAAACTAAATGTAAGTATAATATAACATTCATATATGAATTCATGTATGAATTCATATATTATAAACTATATGAAAGTTCATTTATGAACTCAAATATGAATGTTCATATATTTTGAAAGTTCATATATGAAAGTTCATATATGAGTTCATATATGAAAGTTCACATAAGAAAGTTAATATATGAAAGTTCATATATGAATGTTCATATATTTTGAAAGTTAATATATGAAAGTACATATATGAAAGTACGTATATGAAAGCTCATATATGAATTCATACATGAATTCCTATATTATAAACTATACTTATGAAAGTTCATATATGAACATTCATATATGAACTCGTATATGAAAGTTCATATATGAACTCATATATCAAAGTTGATATATGAAAGATCATATATGAACTCATATATGAAAGTTCATATAAGAAAGTTCATATTTGAATTAGTATATGAAAGTTCATATATGATTTTTCATATATGAAAGTTCATATATGAACTTTGGTATATAAAGTTCATATATGAATTCTTATATATGAATTAATATATGAAAGTTCATATATGAATATTGTATACTTCATACATTTATTTTTATATATGAATTCATATTTGAATCTTATATACTTCATATATGAATCCTTAATACTTTATACTTCATATATAACTCTTAATTTTTATACAAATTGTAGGTTGTTCAGAGTATGATAAGAAAGAAAATGAATTGTTTGATGTGTGACTCAATGATCCTAGATCAGAATTTTGAAGAATCTTTTATCAATTTCCCTAGTAATGAAATAGTTAAAAAATACAAAGAAGAGTATGATGAGTTCATGAACAGAGGAACAAAGAAGAAGAATTTGGAAAGTGAGATATTAGTTGGAGTTGAAGAGGAAGATTTCCTGGTTAAAGAGAATCTAAACCTGGTTACGGGTATAAATGATGAATTGTTCATGACACCTGTTACACAAACAACCAGGATGATGACGGATACAGATGAATTTTGGGAAGACCCACAAACTCATGGGGAAGTTGAAGTTGTGATGAAAAGTTATGAAGCATCAAAAGAAGAGAAAGAGAAGGAGAAAGAGGAAAAAGAGAAGGAGAAAGAGGAAAAAGAGAAGGAGAAAGAGGAAAAAGAATGATGAAAAAGAGAAACAAGAGAAAGAGAAAAAGGAGAAAGAGATGGAAAAAAGTGACTGAGATGGAGAGACATGAGAAGGAGAGTGCAACTGACATGCAACATGAAGTTACAACAAAAAACACTTTGGATGTTGTGAAAAAAATTGCAGCTTCATATGTGAATGATGGACCTAATTACAGTTTGGGGTTCTCATCACAAGAGGAAGAAGAGAAGGCTGAGAAAGAAAAGGCTGAGAAAAAAAAGAATGAGGAAGAAAAAGGTGAGGAAAGAATGAGAGAAGAGTTAACAAAGAAAGAGAAAGGAGTGAGAGAAGAGGAAGAAAAGATAGATGAAGAAATGACAGAAGAGGTAGAAAAGGAAGAGGAAGAAGAAAAGAAGGAAGGTAAGAGAGAAATCAAACTGTCAGAAAGCATGAGGTCACCTTATGTTAACAGGATTGTTTTGATATCAAAATATTTGACAACGACTGAAAAGAAGCTTGGTAGATGGCTGTTTGCACTGACCGGAGAGTGGAGGTAAGTCACACCTTTAATATTATATGTTGTTTTAAAAAGTTAATGATGTGCATATATGATAAATTTTATTTCATTTCATTGTCTTGTAGCGAGATGATCTATGAAACAAGGGATGGGGATAATATGATAAAGGTGGCTGCAGAAAGTTTAATGCCAAACACATATGTAGTGGCCAATGTCATTGATACATGGGCTGCTCTACTGAACGCAGAAGAAGCATTAAGAAGCAGCAAATCCCCACATAGACTTTTTCTCAACACAGCCATAATGGTATGTCAATAGTTATATATATTTTTAGCCTAGTTCATACATGTATAACTTTTAAATGGGTTTGTTTTCATTTATGAATGATTGTCACTTGTGAACTTTATTTACAAAAATCTGTTTTCATTCATATATGAATGATTTGAACAATTGAGTTCATATATAAACATGAATTGAACATGAATATTAGCATATATGAATTCTTATATTATAAACTATACATATGAAAGTTAATATATGAAAGTTCATATATGAATGTTTATATATTTTGAAAGTTCATATATGAATTCATATATGAACTCGTATATGAAAGTTCATATATGAACTCATATATCAAAGTTGATGTATGAAAGATCATATATGAAAGTTCACATATGAACTTTCATATATGAATTCGTATATGAAAGTTCATATATGATTTTTCATATATGAAAGTTCATATATGAATTCTTATATATGAATTCATATATATGAATTCATATATGAAAGTTCATATGTGAATTCCTATATATGAATATTGTATACTTCATATATTAATTTTTATATATGAATTCATATTTGAATCTTATATACTTCATATATGAATCATTAATACTTTATACTTCATATATGAATTCTTAATACTTCATACTTTATAATTCATATATGAATCATTAATACTTTATACTTCATATATGAGTTCTTAGTACTTTATACTTTATACTTTATAATTCATATATGAATCTTTAATACTTTATACTTCATATATGAATTGAATATGAATCTTAGCATTTGGATTCATATATGAATCTTTTTGTTCATATATGAATATAAATTGTTCTGAAAATCAAAAATTTAAATATAATTACTTTGTTTACCTAGCCGGATGGGGTCCTAAAGAAAACTAACACCCCAGAAGAAAGTTTCAATATCTTCAATTCAAACATTAGACAAGTATTCAAGAATAATGAAGATTTGACAACTCTGAGGGATTATGATCTGGTACGTATCTAAATTATATACAAAACATAAAAATTTGTCTGAAATTGTAAAGATTCTGATTATGTATAATGAAAACAGGTTTTCTTCCCCATCATACAATCAAGCCACTAGTTTTTGATTGTATACAACATCAAGCACCCAAAAATCTACATTATAGACAACATGTCAACGAAAGTATCTATTGCAAACAAATATGGAGATGTTCCGGTCATTCTGGTAAAGTTACTAATGTTTAAATTTTTGCAAGTTAATAAACGAATATATTATAAACTTTACTTATGATAATAAAAATATTATGCAACATCGATTGTTCGTTGAATACTTGAGTTCCGTTAACCATCCCAGAGCAGAAGCAATAGCACCACTTCAACCAGAAAGATATATAATGAACTGGTGCTCTGAAGAAAACAAAACTGACTGTGGGATATTCATAATGAGGCATATGGAGACATACCTTGGACAAGATATTCAGAAGTGTAACGTCCCAAATTTCATAACATGCAACAACCATAAGTAAGCATTCGAATTACATAAAATATTGTCTTTACATTATCAATAATTCATACTAAGCAAAATTGACAGCGGAAGTCTTTAAATTCCACAGCTGAGAACTATTCTATAATTATCGTAGGCAAATTCTTGGAGACGCCCTAAGCTCCAAGTCCTTTCTTATCGCCCCTAGTTCTTACTTGAAGAACCCATGGCACGCTTACCTAAAAATGGTTTAGTTTTGAAAAGCGAGGGTTAGACCAAAAGGTCTAGTGAATTCCCTCTGAAAACAACATGTACACAGTATAATATCGTTTATAAAAAAATATCAACGTAAACCTTAACATAACATCAGGCATGGTACTACACTGTATATAGGATCACATAAACATTCCGCGATCGGGGACCAATGGGTTACCCTCTCGCCCTCAACCGGAGCCTACGCAAACTCCCCTTCCCGGAGCTTACGCAGACCCCCCTTTCTACTCGAAATAGGAGGAAACGGATTCCAACCTACCAGTCTGTCATAAACATCCAAGGGATCATCAGACCCCGAGGATCTATCTCTGATCCTACAATGTAGACCGACTCCACATAGCACGTCATTCATTTCATAAAACTTGCACCTTTAAAACCTTAGTAAGTCGTCATTCTCAATTCATCAAGTACAATACATTTTCTCAAGTAAAATAGGTATTTCATGGAAAACATGCGTAACGGTTATAAAAACTTCATGCTCGTAAATGAAACCATAATCAGTCAAAATCATGTAACACTTTAAGTCGTAAAAGGGTTTAGGGAACTCACCTTTGATTATCGTAGAACGCGCTTCTTAAATTCCTCCCAGCTAAACCACTCGAACACCTAGGGGCATTAGATTCGGACCAGATTAAACGGCTCGACCTACTGTCCAACACACACTTGTCCGGATACCATACTTGTCCGGATACCATACTTGTCCGGATACCACACTTGTCCGGATACCACACTTGTCCGGACGCTAGACTTATCCGGGCAAAACTACCCGGACACTAAGCTTATCCGGAGACTTTAGCTACCCGGATACTAAGAAACACCCGGACACCCTCATGGGGCACTTACCCGGATACCTGCAACCTATCCGGACACCACCTAAAACAGGTGTCCGGAAAACACGGCTGTTCGAACCCAGATTTATTAAAAGTGATCATTAACCCGATTTTTGCCATTAGCTTGATTAGATAACCTCAAGGGTTCATTCACTATCCCCAAACACCCAATTAAACCCACTTTAATCCCTTAAAATCGATTACTAGGCCAAAAACCCTCAAAACCCACTTCCAAGGAGAAAGTGATGAAAACTCAATGAATCTCTACATTCAGACTTACAAATCCAGATTGAATACGAGGGGAATACTACATCAACAAGGAAAACGGAATTAGGAGAGGTTTACCTTGTTGACTTCTTCTTTGATTTTCACTTCTTGATTCCTCTCCAAGAGTTTCCTTCTTCTCTCTTTTCTTCTCCTCCTTTCTTCCTTGAGCCGCCAAACACACACACCACACCAATACTGAATTGTGAAATGGAGGCTGCCCTAGAATTTTGGAGTCCTTAAATATCTTTCACAAATTGCACAACAGTCCCTCTACTTATCTTTCATTTATTCCACTTTGACCACTAACTCTAAAACCCACTAGAATTTGGGTTGTTACAACACTCCCCCCTTAAAAGAATTCCATCCCCGGAATTCCTCATTGGAAAAGATGCGGGTATCTTGCCCACATCAAAACCGACACTTCCCAAAGTAAAGCTATATCTGACTCAGTCAACCACCTCATTAAACTCGAAACATGGAACCTTGGGTGCATTTCCTTCAGTTCTTACGATACTCTAACTCGTAGGCTACTGTTCCTACTCGGTCGATCTTGACTACAGAAGATTTACTAAGGCTTCTCATGCATCAACACTTCCTTTAAGGAGGAACTTGGCTAAATCCTCTGCCACAACACGAGATTCATTTACTAAGAGACAGACACACACTTGACCGCTTGACACAAATCCAAACCTGAACGTCCCGGCAACTCACAACCTAGAGTTCCTTCATCGAAATACAAGCAATCCTAGATTACTTCTCCTAATCAACAATCGACTATGCGGATAACATTTTCCTTTCTCGGACCACCTCGACCACAGTTCGTCAACCATTTCTTACATCCTCCCCACTTCATCACTCCATCCTTGTACGTAACCCAGGGTAGGAACCTTCAAACCTAACGTTGAAGTGTTCACCTACTAGAATTAAACTTATCCTGAAACACATCAAATCCTCGCTGATTGCTACGTTCGTTCAATCATAAAAACATAGCTCCGGTTATCCTCGCCCAACTGGGAGGAGTAACCATGGTCACACCATACTATTCTCACTAGCTTAAACACTGCACGACCAAATCGTTTACACATTTCTCGCAAAGTCACTAACTTAACTCATTTAGTTGTCTCATCCACTTCTTCCCCGCACATAAACTTACACAATTTCCTTCCTCAATATTCTTTCCAACGGTTCGCACACTAGTCAAAGACAATCTACACAATACTGTCAAGTTTACTACTTCCAATTTACTCACTTGTTCTAACATACTATCTACACCTTCCCCACGTTAGCGTGGAGCACTGCTCACCACACATTACTTGCCCCTCTCTCCCGACCTTTCCACATGTTGCTATCGCTTTCTCATTACTTACATAACCAAACAGTTGCACCAAGATCTTATCTTAAGGCATTCAACCAAGCCGTCTTGAAACAAGACCAGTGTTCGACGTCACTACACATTCTTTAATCTCCAACTTTTACCTTCTGTTACGTGCGAAATGTGTGTTTTAATCGCAGTGGGTTGCAAACTGTCCACAGTGGGAAGTGCAAGTGTACATTGTCCACTATGATCATCACAACAAGTAATAGTTGGTAAAATACCAGAATCGAATCCACAGGGACTGGACAATCAAGACAATACGGTTCTTATGAGCTCCTTTTACAAGTTTCAACTAGAGAGGAAAATAATACTTGGTTCTGTTTGGTGAAAATAGCTACTTTAATGATTTTACTAAATGTTAAAAAGGAGGAATGTAGGTTGGATTTTCCCTAGATTTTATCTCAAATACTCGGTCCTTAGAAGTGATCCTCGTATTCGTGGTAGACATTCTCGCTAGAAAAGCCCGGTTACAAAATACTCACACCGTTAATTAAAAATCCCATACTCTTAGTACTTGTTGTTTTGTCAATGGTAATCTCTAAATGGACATTTTCAGGCCTCGATGGAATGTGTAGAGACAAATACTCTAAGTGTTTTTAATACACAAATTAGCTTGCCTACTACTCCAATGGGTAGAGATTAGCTTACTATGCCGACCTCACTCTCGTAAGTGTCATAAGAATTCTTTCGAATCCCCTAGCATCATTCAAGCTCGTGTTACTGCGTTATACTCATTTCTAAGTTAAGAACTAGACTTTAGATCCTTGCAAGTGATCGGCTTGTTCGCATCTTTGGGTAAATATCGAGAATGAATGACCAAAACAACAAATATTCTACGTATAAAGATTACTCAAGCATTTTTAATAAAATCCACGTACTTCTCCTTCCTACATCCCAAGGGATGTTTAGCCTAACATTTCCGGAGTAAAGAAAACACAAGATGAAGATTTGCACATAATAAAACTGATAGTGGATTGAATAGTACTCACAGTGGGGAACGAGAATTCGTCCCTGTCCACTGTGTTTTACGAACTACAATTAACTAGGAAAGGAAATTACAGAAATTGAAGCTAAGTTAATGCAGTAATTAAAAGACTAAAACTAATGTGGTAGATGAGAGAAATTAAAGCTATTCAACTATCTAAACTTAACCCAAGATGATTGTAAGATTCCAAGATTGTAATAAATGAACCCAAGTGCTCCTTTATATACTAGGAGAAAGAGTTGGGTATTACACAAAAGAAATGAGTCTTCCAATGGGTAAAAACTGCTGTGTTGTGGCAGAAATCAGCACCTTGTGCAAACCAATTACCCAATGGACCCTTTTCCAAGTCAATCTCCAAGTACATAAAGGAGTACTTGTTGCAATCTTCAATGTAGATGCCATTTTGTACTTCCTCCAGCCATTTCCCTGCTAATGAACCTTCTTCCTCCAGCAAATTAAGTCCCAACTAGTAGTTTCTTTTGTCTTTCTTGATCAGCTCGAATAGTGGGCAGCCGGAGTGGGCACAACAGTGATCACTGCAGGATAAAATGTGAAAAACACCCAAATTCTACCAAAAAGTTTATTAAACACTAAGGTTCGCTCCTTTTGCTCATTTTTCGAGATTTATACCAAGAATGGGGGTTTTGAGAGGCGGAATGGCTAAATTTGACAGAATAAAATAGGAAATACAAGGAAATAATAACTCTAAAAATAGAGTTATCACAACCTCAAACTTAAACCATTACTTTTCCCCAAGTAATAAAAATAATGCACTTAGAGCTTTTAGAAATTTACCGACTTCTCATCTTGAATGGACGTTGATCTCCCTCCTTGGATACTTCTTTCGATTCTAACACTTTAAAGTTTCACTTTGTTCTTGACAAAATCTTCCCTTGTTCACAATTTGATCAATAGGGCTTTTCTTGGGTTCGAAAGGTTTTGTGGCTTTGAGTGTTTGTCCCAAGGGTTTTGGCACGCAGTTCCAAACATAGACCGAAGATCTCGCTTTGAGATTTTATTTTGAGAAGTGAGTGGTTTAGATTTTTCATGGGTATGGACGCACACTTTCAGGCTTTATTTTGGGTATGGCTGTTTTTGTGAGAGTGGGCATTCTGATGGTCCAGAAAAGGCACACCATCTTTTTCTGTGGGAGTGGTCACTTTGATGGTCCAGAAAAGGCACACCATCAATTTTATTAGTGACACTCCGTTTTTCTTCTGTTTTTGTATTTTTGTGTTTTCTTCTTTATTTTTTTTGGGAGGTGGGTACGGCTTACCCACCTCAAACTTAGACTTCACAGTGTCCCCACTGTGGGCAGACTGGAAATCACTATGGAAGTCCCCACCTCAAACTTAAAACTGCACAATGTCCCCACTGTGATTTGAATATTGGGCTCAAAGAGGTGGTTTTTGGTGTTTCAAAAATAGGTCGTGTTTGGATGCAAAGATGGCCTAAATCATTTCATAGCGTCAAGTTTAAGACTCGTACTTACAAAAGTTACCCTTTTATGTTGGAAACCGAAAGTTGTACCTAGAGCTGGAAACGAGATCAAACAAACATGCAAATTCGAAGTGAGTTAGTAACCAAAAGCACCTGCTAAACATAGCAGGGATCCATGCATTGTTAACCAAAAGTATTGAAAGCAACAAATTGTGTCAAGAGCTTAGCCATAGGCATCATACAGAAAAATTAAAATTGTTTTGAGAGCATAGGGAATGAAACCAAAGTGTTTAAAACAAACCATTACGGCGTTTGGGTTGCCTTTGGTGAATTGTCGGCCAAGTCTTCCTCAAAATCATCCTCACTTGCCACAGTGGGGCAGATCCCCTCTGGAAATTCTGGGATTTGTGCGGCAAGGAGAGGATCGGTCGCGGTTGTACATCCAGACTGATTCAAGGGCGCGGTTGATAATCTTCTGCTCAGCTGCGAGGAGGTCGACTTTGTACGTGAGTGCTGAAATGGCGTGCAGAATGGCGGTCATCGGGTTGACTGTGCTGGTGCTTGCTTCTCCTGTAGTCTTCGGACGCAGTGAGGTACCCTTCTTCTCCACAGTGGGCGAATCAGTGCCCACTATGTGCTCGTCGGCTATTAGCACGTTGGGCTGTACCTGGGCAGGCTCATCAGACTGGCCTCCTATCTCTCTTCTCATCTTCTTAATGGTCTGAACACTGATGTTTTTCGTGGAAACGATCCACAGGTCTTTTTCAGCTGTGGGCACTCCGGCATCTATTAGCAAATGTGTAATAAGGCAAGGAAGGGGTAGGATTACCTTGGTTCGTGTTCGGGCCTGACGGATGGCACCATGCATAACGATTCCCAGATTGATCTTCTTTCTAGTGAGAACGCA
This sequence comes from Saussurea involucrata, assembly GCA_033807775.1. Taxonomy (NCBI): domain Eukaryota; kingdom Viridiplantae; phylum Streptophyta; class Magnoliopsida; order Asterales; family Asteraceae; genus Saussurea; species Saussurea involucrata. The sequence goes on along the minus strand of CM066321.1, from coordinate 219,535,418 downwards.
GTAAAGCATGGCACACTTATGCATGGAGAGAGTCGTGTCGTGTGATGTTGGGGCCACAGAGGCCCGAAGGAATTGGAACCACACAGCAACCTCAGTTGTGAGAGAGCCAGCGTATAGACACCTCCTCTGGCCATCTTGATTCCATGGCCTTCCCTCTATTGCTATTTCTTTTAAAATCAACTCCTCATCAGCCGGAGTCATCTTTGCCAAGAACTGTCCGAAAGCACAAGGTTCCGGGGCTCCTCTACCTAACACTCGATTTATTTGACCTGGAGTATAGTCCACAACCTTTCCTCTAACCTTCACAAACGATTCTTTGGCTTAGGAGGCTTCAGCAAAAAATTCCCGGACTAATGATGCATTAGCGCGACGATTGGCAGTGGCAATGGTTGCCCAATCTTGCGCTATTAGTCTATCTTTGATAAAAGGATTAGCTTCTACGAAGTCGGGGTCGAAACCCCTCTCTAAGTTCAACTTCCGAGTGCAAATACACTCATAGTGGGCTCTAGCTGCGGGGGAAGTGAACTGCCTCGGTATCCCACTGGGGGCATGAACAGTCCCCACAGTGGACAGATGTGGACTTTCAGATGGGTTTTGTTCACTCCCCGTATTAGTATCACTAGAAGAAGAACTTAAAGAGGGTTCGATACCCTTACCGTTTCTCGATGCTTTTCTTTTAGGCTTTGCGGATGATGCCTTCTAGGTTACACCAGATCGTGTAACCACTCCCCTGCTCCTCTGGAGTGTTCTGGTCGGTGTTTCCTCTCCGTGGGCAGTGGTGTGGACATCCTCCACACTATCAGCATTCTTGTCTTGGGGAATTTCTACAGTCTGAGTCTGCTCCTTAATCTTTTTCTGCCTTTCTTCTTCGACTCTTTTTCTTTCTTCTTCCTCACGTGCCAAACGCTCGTCTTCTATTTTTTTCTTTTCTTGCTCGAGAATCCTTGCCTCCTCAGCCTTCTTTTGTTCTTCCTCCTCTACTCGTTTTCTCTCCTCTTCTTCTCTAGCCAATCTTTCGGTTTCTTCCCTCTTCAATCTCTCCTCCTCTTCTCTTTTTAATCTTTCCTCTTCCTCTCGGCGCTTTCTCTCGACTTCTTCCTTCCTTATTTTGATTTCCGCGACCCTTTGGTTGAATTCCTCTTGTAACCTCTGCATTTCCTCATCCTCTTGCAAATCTGTATCATCAAAAGGGGTTTGAACAAAGTCCGAGACCCTTGATGAAGATACGGCTTTTGGACTCTCTGGTTTGGACGAACTCGCGTCTGCAACATTGGAGAAGAACGGAGGTTCGCCGGAGATCGGTGGGGTTCTATTGAGATCGCCGGTGACGGCCTCCGGTGGTTGGTCTTCGTTGGTTCGGCGGCGGACCGCCGGACGTGTGGGTGCCTCGGGATGAGAGTTTAATCTTTTGCTTCTAGCCATTTTAGGGTTTTGGGATTTGTCTGGTTCGTGAAAAAGAAAGAAGAAGATGAAAAGTGTAGGTGGTTTATGGAGAGAGAGAGGTTTTATTTTTGAAAAGGAGGGGTTTTTGGTTTTTGAGAGGGAACGGTTTATAGGAGAGAGAGAGAGAAGGACAATGATGGTTCTCTTGGGAATAGGTGGGGAGAGGACAAGTGGCAGGAAAGGATGACATTTGTGTAAGAAAAAGTATGATGTGTGTCAGCCTTGGGCCCCCCAAACCGTCTCTTCATAAGTCACACCGAGAGTGAGGAGCGCAGTGACCAGCCTCTGCCCACTGCGAACCTTTTTCTTCCAAAAAGTGCTAAAATTCTCCTACACACATAGAAATAAACTACCATGCAGAATTAAAAATACCAACTTTAATAAAAAGACAACATTTAACTGAAATAAAATATTTACAAACAGCGTTGACTTTCTCTAACCATAGTGAGGTGGAGAGTGATTGGGGATGTGGGCACTCTCATGCAGAAAATGCTTTACCCTTTGCCCATTGACTTTAAAGGTCTGACCCGATTGTGGAGATTTCAACTCTACTGTTCCGAAAGGACTCACCTTGACAATGGTGTATGGTCCCGTCCATCTTGATTTTAGTTTACCTGGAAAGAGTTTGAGACGGGAGTTGAACAATAGTACCTGTTGTCCTTCTATGAACTCCGTATGGTTGATCCTACGATCGTGCCACATCTTGGTCTTCTCTTTATACAACTTTGCGTTCTCATAGGAGTGATATCGCAACTCCTCTAGCTCATGCATTTGTAAACTCCTTTTGATTCCCGCAACATCCTCACTCATGTTAAGTTCTTTAAGGGCCCAAAACGCCTTGTGCTCTAATTCAATTGGTAAATGGCAAGCCTTGCCAAAAACTAATTTAAATGGAGACATTCCCAAAGGAGTTTTGTAGGCCGTTCGATAGGCCCAAAGAGCATCATCAAGTTTGGTTGACCAATCTTTTCGGTGCGGTTTAACAACTTTTTCCAAAATCCCTTTGATTTCACGATTTGAAAGTTCGGCCAAACCATTGGTTTGTGGATGGTATGCGGTGGCCACTCTATGATGTATGTCATATTTAGCAAGAACCGAGGCCATGACTTTGTTTATAAAATGGGTGCCTTCGTCACTAATCAATGCCCGTGGTGTTCCGAATCGAGTGAAAATATTTTTATGCAAAAATTTCACCACGGTGTTGGCATCATTAGAGTGACATGCAATGGCTTCTACCCATTTCGAAACATAGTCTACCGCAACCAAGATATAAAAATTATTGTTGGAATTTGGAAAAGGTCCCATGAAATCGATTCCCCAAACATCAAAAAGTTCAACCTCTAAAATGTTGTTAAGAGGCATTTCATTTCTTTGCGATATATTCCCCGTACGTTGACATTGCTCACAATTTTTCACAAATTCATACGAGTCTTTAAAAACAGTGGGCCAAAAGAATCCACTTTGCAAGATTTTCGTCGCGGTACGGTTTCCACCGAAGTGGCCACCGTAGTGGGATGTGTGACAACTATGGAGTATTTGATGTTGCTCACTCCCATGGACACAACGCGTCAATATTTGGTCCGCCCCTATCTTGTACAAGAAAGGATCGTCCCAAACGTATTGTCGTGTGTCGTGTAAAAACTTTTTGAATGGTTGTCCACTCATCCCGTGGGGCTTAAGTCCACTTGCTAAAAAGTTTGCAATATCAGCATACCAAGGAATATTATGATGTTGAACAGATAGTAATTGTTCATCGGGAAAAGTTTCTTTTACCGGAGTGGGATCAGAAGTGGGATCAACAGTGCCCACTGTATTCTCGAGCCTGGACAAATGGTCGGCAACCTTATTGCTTGTTCCTTTTCTGTCGACGATCTCAAGGTCAAATTCTTGCAGCAATAAAACCCATCTAATCAACCGTGGCTTGGAATCAGCTTTGTTGATCAAATATTTGATCGCTGCATGATATGTGTGCACTATGACCTTCGTCCCTATCAAGTATGACCTGAAACGATCAAAAGCAAACATCACCGCAAGTAATTCTTTTTCAGTAACAGTGTAATTAATCTGAGCTTCAATCAGTGTTTTACTTGCATAATAAATGGGGTGAAAAACTTTGTTCTTTTTCTGTCCGAGAACAGCCCCACGGCCCAATCGCTGGCATCACACATCACTTCGAATGGGAGTGACCAGTCAGGAGTGGTCACTATGGGTGTTGTGACTAATGCTTCTTTGATTTTTTTCAAAAGCTTCTCGGCATTCTTGGGTAAAAATGAAGTCTTTTTCATGTTGTAACAGGTTACATAGGGGTTTTGTAATTTTCGAAAAATCCTTGATGAACCTCCTATAAAAACCCGCGTGACCCAAAAAACTTCGAATACCTTTCACCGTTGTAGGTTCGGGAAGTTGTGCCACTACCTCAAGCTTGGCTTTGTCAACTTCCAACCCTCTTTTTGAGACAAGGTGTCCTAAAACAATACCCTCTTCGACCATAAAATGACATTTTTCCCAATTTAAGACTAGGTCGTGGGTCTCACATCTCACTAGGCTTTTCTCTAAATTTCCCAAACAATTGTCAAATGATGTCCCTATCACAGAAAAATCGTCCATAAAAACTTCTATGGTATCTTCTATCATGTCGGTAAAAATGGCCATCATACAACGTTGAAAAGTGGCGGGGGCATTACACAATCCAAATGGCATTCTCCGGAATGCAAAAGTGCCGTAGGGACAAGTAACGGTGGTCTTTTCTTGGTCCTCGGGTGCAATGTGGATTTGGTTGTATCCGGAGTATCCATCTAGAAAACAATAAAATTCTTTTCCCGCTAACCTATCAAGCATTTGATCGATGAAAGGTAAAGGAAATTGGTCTTTCTTAGTGGCCAAGTTGAGTTGTCTATAGTCCATGCATATCCTCCATATCGTGACAGTCCTAGTGGGAATGAGCTCGTTCTTTTCGTTCTTCACTACAGTCGTCCCTCCCTTTTTAGGGACACATTGGACGGGGCTCACCCAACTACTACTAGCAATGGGATAGATAATATCGGCATCTAACCACTTCAAGACTTCTTTCTTAACTACCTCCTTCATGATGGGGTTCAACCTTCTTTGAGGTTGGACTTTCCCCGGGTGGTCACTCTCCAAATTAATCTTATGTTGACATAAAGATGGGCTAATTCCTCGAATGTCCGCTATGGTCCAACCAATTGCCTTCTTATGCTTCATCAACAAATCGATCAGGAGTTGTTCTTGTTTCTCACTAAGTTTGGAAGAGATAATAACGGGAAGTTTATTATCTTTAGCGAGATAAGCATATGTTAAATGGGAAGGCAATGGTTTAAGCTCTAACTCGGGAGGTTGTTCTATTGAAGGGGGTTGAACATTTCTATCCTTAAAGTCCAGAGGTTCAAAAGCTGCAACCATTTCGTTACACTCATCCTCAAAAGTGTCATCACTCTCAGATTCAGAGTGCTCACTATCACTCCTCACTGTGGGAACTATTCTCCCCACTGTGGGCAGTGTGTCAAAACTGTGGGTTCCATAAATCGAACTCAAGGCAAAGCAATCTTCGGTATCTATATATTTAAGAGACTTAAAAACATTGAATGTCACCTCTTGGTCATTAACTCTCATCGTGAGTTCCCCTTTGTGCACATCAATCAAAGTACGTCCGGTTGCAAGAAACGGACGCCCTAAGATGATTGGGATTTCTTTATCGGCCTCATAATCTAGAACTAGAAAATCGGCGGGGAAGATAAATTTATCCACTTGGACCAAAACATCTTCTATTTTTCCCTTGGGATAGGCAATGGACTGGTCGGCTAGTTGTAATGTCACGGTTGTGGGTCTGGCCTCTCCAATACCTAACTTGTTAAAAATGGACAGCGGCATCAAGTTAACACTAGCTCCTAGATCATAGAGTGCTTGACCTACTTCTTGTCCTCCTATTGTGCATGGAATGGTGAAACTACCTGGGTCTTTCAACTTAGGTGGAATCTTGCTAGTGAGGAGGGCGCTACATTCCTCGGTCAAAGCCACAGTTTCAAATTCACCCAATTTTTTCTTTTTGTTCAAAATATCCTTTAAAAATTTAACATTGGTTGGCATTTGCTCGAGAGATTCTACCAAAGGTATGTTAATGTGAAGTTGTTTAAAAATGTCTAAGAATTTTTTAAACTGAACATCGACATTTTTCGGCTTCATTCTTTCAGGAAAAGGAATATTTCGTGGGTCGATTTGAGTTTGCTGTGGTATTGGCTTTGGAACAGTAAGCTTTGGGACAGGTCCAAGAGTGAGAAGGTCAGGGATGTCGGTCTCCACTATGGGGATCACAGTGACTTGAGGAGTGCCCACTGTGGTGCTCACAGTGGGTTTTTGAGGCGAATCATCAGACTCAAAAACGATATCTTTCAGATCCTTTCCACTCCTTAGTGTTATGGACTTGATATGTTCTGGTCCTTTTCCTATCACCCTAGCTTGCTCGGTGTCACTAGGTAATGTTCCTGGCGGTCTATTCTTAACTTCAACGGCTAGTTGTCCTACTTGAGTCTCTATGTTTCTAATGGCTGCTTGAGTTTGATTCATAAAACCCTTGAGAATTGATTCAATCGATTGTTGAACCTCAGCTGGTTGGTTGGATCGTGGTTGGTAGGGTTGTGAGGACTGCCCTTGGTGAAAGTTCTGTGGGTGCTGCCCACTGTGATGTGAGGATTGCCCACTGTGATGTGATTGAAATCCAGGGGGGTTGTGTGGTCTTTGCTGGATATGACTCGGCCCTTGGGGTTGGAGTCCTTGATTACCAGACCAAGAGAAATTTGGATGATTTCTCCAACCTGGATTATAAGTCCGTGAATAAGGGTTATTCCTCGGGTTGGTTCCTATGACATTAACAGATTCGGGATTTGCTGGACAAAAATCAAAAACATGCTCCTCTCCACAGAGGGAGCAGTTTTCAGGGAGATGTGTTGCGGAATTGACTTGGCCTCTATTTTGATTTAAAACGATTTTGGTCAAGGCCACTAATTGCGCATTCATGGTTTTAAGTGCTTCGGAATCGATGGTGTTGGTCTTTGACATGGGTGCTCTCGGATTTGACCATTCGGTATTGTTGTTGGACACTTTTTCTAAGATTTGATATCCTTCGTTGTAAGTCATACTCGTAAATGTTCCACCGGCTATTGCATCTAAGATGATTTTGGCTGCATTGGAAAGACCATTGTAAAAGGTCTCCAATTGGATGCAATGTGGGATGCCATGATGTGGGCATTTTCGAAGTAAATCATTAAATCGTTCCCATGCATCCGAAACAACCTCATCTTCCTCTTGCCTAAACAGAATTATATCATTTCGAAACCTTACATTCCTTGTTGGAGGAAAGTATTTTTGCAAAAATTTATCGGCAAGCTCTTGCCAAGTGGTTATCGAGTGAGGTGCATGTGCGTTCAGCCAAGACTTCGCCTTGTCCCTTAATGAAAAAGGGAAAAGCCTTAGTCTTAATGCCTCATCACTAACACCTTGCAACTGAAAGGAATCGGTCATTTCTAAAAAAGATTTTAAGTGCGAGTGCGGATCCTCAGATGGCGATCCTCCAAATTGACCCATGGCTTGGATCATTTGAAACATCACCGGTTTGAGTTCAAAATGCGTTGTTTCAAGGACGGGCCTTCGAATCCCGGAGCCTAAATCACTAACTCCGGAAGTAGCATAGTCCCGTATTTTTCGATCTTTGCTATCGGCAATCGTGATTGTGGTCTCCACTACAGGTGGCGGTATTGCAGCCATGTTCACAGTGGGTATCACAGGGGGTTGTCGATTTCTGTTTCTGCGTCTTCTTCTAAAAGTTTTCTCTATTTCAAGATCGATTGGTAACAAAGGTTCGTGTTGTTGCCTTGGCATGCAACACGAAAAGCTTAGAAAAACGAGTTACTCGGGCTCGAACAAAAACTAATGTCTTGAGATTTAAAATCACGCCAGTCCCCGGCAACGGCGCCAAAAACTTGTTACGTGCGAAATGTGTGTTTTAATCGCAGTGGGTTGCAAACTGTCCACAGTGGGAAGTGCAAGTGTACACTGTCCACTATGATCGTCACAGCAAGTAATAGTTGGTAAAATACCAGAATCGAATCTACAGGGACTGGACAATCAAGACAATACGGTTCTTATGAGCTCGTTTTACAAGTTTCAACTAGAGAGGAAAATAATACTTGGTTCTGTTTGGTGAAAATAGCTACTTTAATGATTTTACTAAATGTTAAAAAGGAGGAATGTAGGTTGGATTTTCCCTAGATTTTATCTCAAATACTCGGTCCTTAGAAGTGATCCTCGTATTCGTGGTAGACATTCTCGCTAGAAAAGCCCGGTTACAAAATACTCACACCGTTAGATAAAAATCCCATACTCTTAGTACTTGTTGTTTTGTCAATGGTAATCTCTAAATGGACCTTTTCAGGCCTCGATGGAATGTGTAGAGACAAATACTCTAAGTGTTTTTAATACACAAATTAGCTTGCCTACTACTCCAATGGGTAGAGATTAGCTCACTATGCCGACCTCACTCTCGTAAGTGTCATAAGAATTCTTTCGAATCCCCTAGAATCATTCAAGCTCGTGTCACTGCGTTCTACTCATTTCTAAGTTAAGAACTAGACTTTAGATCCTTGCAAGTGATCGGCTTGTTCGCATCTTTGGGTAAATATCGAGAATGAATGACCAAAACAACAAATATTCTACGTATAAAGATTACTCAAGCATTTTTAAAAAAATCCAGGTACTTCTCCTTCCTACATCCCAAGGGATGTTTAGCCTAACATTTCCGAAGTAAAGAAAACACAAGATGAAGATTTGCACATAATAAAACTGACAGTGGATTGAATAGTACTCACAGTGGGGAACGAGAATTCGTCCCTGTCCACTGTGTTTTACGAACTACAATTAACTAGGAAAGGAAATTACAGAAATTGAAGCTAAGTTAATGCAGTAATTAAAAGACTAAAACTAATGTGGTAGATGAGAGAAATTAAAGCTATTCAACTATCTAAACTTAACCCAAGATGATTGTAAGATTCCAAGATTGTAATAAATGAACCCAAGTGCTCCTTTATATACTAGGAGAAAGAGTTGGGTATTACACAAAAGAGATGAGTCTTCCAATGGGTAAAAACTGTTGTGTTGTGGCAGAAATCAGCACCTTGTGCAAACCAATTACCCAATGGACCCTTTTCCAAGTCAATCTCCAAGTACATAAAGGAGTACTTGTTGCAATCTTCAATGTAGATGCCATTTTGTACTTCCTCCAGCCATTTCCCTGCTAATGAACCTTCTTCCTCCAGCAAATTAAGTCCCAACTAGTAGTTTCTTTTGTCTTTCTTGATCAGCTCGAATAGTGGGCAGCCGGAGTGGGCACAACAGTGATCACTGCAGGATAAAATGTGAAAAACACCCAAATTCTACCAAAAAGTTTTTTAAACACTAAGGTTCGCTCCTTTTGCTCATTTTTCGAGATTTATACCAAGAATGGGGGTTTTGAGAGGCGGAATGGCTAAATTTGACAGAATAAAATAGGAAATACAAGGAAATAATAACTCTAAAAATAGAGTTATCACCTTCTCAGACATTTCTCTCACACATAAGCAACAATTCACATTCTTTAAGGATTTCACATCAATCCCACCACATTCTGACTAACACAACCCTCATCCTCTTTAAACTACCAATGACCCCAAAGTGTGTTGCTTAGTAACGTCCCCTATTCATTCTAATAATCCACCCCCTTGGATTCCCTATTACAAACGGATCTATTAACTCAGGAACACCCCGAAGCTCGGGTTCCACAATTCTTTCGATTAACCACCATGATCATAAAATCAGACAGATGTATATATACCGTCATCCCGGCTTTCTTACTTAGATTTACCTTAAATAATTCTTTAATAATCAGTGTGTTAATCTCAATAACACTTTCCCAAGAATTGTAACACATCCTGTAAGAACAAATGAACGTCATTACTTAACAAATCTATAAAATTTTAATCAACCAACCAAAGGCTTATACCTCCTATCATGGCATTTCAAATCAACTAATGATCATACTACCACTCCGACCCACAATCATCATCATGTCATTCCTTAAACATAACCAAAATTTCCAACTATTTCCTTCTAGGATCATTCCCTCACGCATAAGGAACAATTTTCATTCTTTAACGATTTCTCATCTACTATACTACAGCTTGACTAATCTATTCATCATCTTCTTTAAACTTACTCTACCTTTAAGAATATACTTAACCACATACATAACCACAAAGCTTGGTCTCACAGCTGGGCAATCACCCAATTCTGCCCCGACATTCCGTTCCGATAACATAAAAAATACACACCAACTTACAAACCACGTACTTCAACAGCTGGGATTGCAAAACGTACACTCTACCCGAAATCCCAAAAGGACTTCCTTCTAATCCTTCATCTTTCTAACATCGCCTTACTACATCACCGGCTGACACAGATATCTTGGCAATTGAAGCTACTATTCGTTCGTACATTCACCACTCCTATCATCACACTACCGACCAAGTCTCTCATGGTCATTCGTACACAATTCACCCCTTTCCTTCATATTCTCCCATATATTACAAACGAGTCTGTCTTGCTACTTAGTTCTCTCCCAACTTGTCGAACTATGACTCACGAGTTCACACTTAGCTCAAACACAAACATCCTAGCTAGCTCTTTAAGATTCGACTCCTTTCTTAGACACGACACATTTTCTTACTGACTGGAATAGTCTACACTCACTCCGCTTGTGTTACACACCTTGTCCTTCTACGGACCCTCCTAACCTCGTAAATAGAACGCCTATTCAACAACAACAGTCTCTTACTAATTTAACACCTCTACAAGATATTCTATCAACTTACACTCGTCTGGTTGAGTCTTCGGTCTCGGCCAACATACACCGTTGCCGACTTCAACAACAAAAGACAACTCTTAACTACTTCCTTAACCTATCCTTTAACATGAGTTCCTTACGGGTCCCATTCCTCCCTACACATCATAGTTAACTTTATAATTCGTCGCCCCCATTTCGAAACTTACTCATGTAACATCAATATTACAAGCTCCCTTCGAAACTCATGACCCACACCGTGGACCTTTCATTCATGCCTCACCACACCACTCATAAAGAGTTGCTAAAACCATTACCTTGATGACTCCTAGTCCTTCCTCCGGACACCATCGCCCCTCGGCAACTGTGTTCTCAGTCACCGAGCAAAGGTACAGTCCCTCATACACCTGACACTAAAATCCATTCCCGACTCTTCCAAGGTCCAACTCTCCTTTTAAACATATATACCAAAACTACATACGTTCTCCACTGACTTGACCAACGTCTCTCCGCTCTCGGAGTTCTTCCTTAGCTTAAGAGGTAATACTCTACGACTTAGTGGGTTCATAGCCTTCATGCATGACAATACAGTAAATAAATCCTTTTACACATTTTATCATTTTAAATAAACCACGTTTGGGAAAACACTTGGGTACACATGACCCCATCACTCTTATAACTTCAACGCCGTGCACAACGATTCGAGAATCGTTTGCATGCATCTTTCCGTGAACCTTAATCTTACTCAATTCCGGACGATGTTATTACGGCAGTAATACGTTGAATGAAAATCCTTCCATACGACACAATTTTGAAATAAATTACTGACACCACGTAAACCGATCGGTTCTCACATTCTTTTATATGATCTCCATCGGTTAAAATTCATTTGATTGTAAAAGTTTTGCTGGCACACGTCTTCTCGACCTTTTGTAATAATTTAACTTATCATGAAAAGTGTGAAATACTTTGCAATCGTTAGGCTCAAAATTTCATTGTGCAATGTGAATGAAATTACCTTTTCTTTAAACATACGCTTGCACACTCCGACTCCTTTTCGATCAAAATTGATATTTACCCATTTAATTTAATTCGTGAAAATTTTCATGTTATAATTAAGGAAGCTATGCATGAAACTCTACTTGCAATTGAAGGCTACTCACCCTAGCAAGGTCAACCGCTTTACCCACGCAACTTATCCTTGGCATTCTACCTACGACCAATGGTCGTCCTCTCGGTCAAGCACTAACTTGATGTACCTGCGTTCCACATCTCACTTACTCAACCATTTCACACTATTTTCGCTTTGATCGACTATCTCACTTTCTACTTCTACATGCTTTCAATTCACTATAAGTATCTTATTCCATTTATTCTGCCAATGAAAAGCTCGGCTAAAAGTCAGGGCTCCAGTGATACTTTCAAGGTTTTGACATTGTTCTATCTTACCATCCCAACTGATCTATCCCATAATTTCCATAACTAGGATTCTCCCGAAACTGGAGTCTTACTCAAACTCAAACATTCATCCTCTCCGAATTCACGAAGAGCTACCTCTAGACGACTCATAACATTCTTCACAACGTTTCTTCTCTACGATGTCTACATACATCACATCATAATGACTCTTACACGACACTTCCCCAAGCAATGGAGCTCGGTCTATCCCTCAGGGATCTTGCTGACTTATTCCTCAACGTTCTCCCAGCCATAGCGCTAAACTGAAAGAAACCGATAGTTAATCCTTGCTAGACGTGACACAACAAATTTGCTATAAGTAAGGTATTGTAAGCACGCACGTGTACCTGTAAGTTCGTAATTACACTGGCCAGGTGTAATCCCAAACTTACCTTACACGTTTGTCCTTGGCACCTTATTCCTAAGCGCATTTATAGTGATCGTTCCTAGAGGCAATCTTATGTCTCGGCTGTGTTCCTCATCTTACAGTTTAAGTTTAGGCCCTATTGGTCAACTAAATCCCTTAAACTAAGGCTCTGATACCATTTGTAACGTCCCAAATTTCATAACATGCAACAACCATAAGTAAGCATTCGAATTACATAAAATCTTGTCTTTACATTATCAATAATTCATACTAAGCAAAATTGACAGCGGAAGTCTTTAAATTCCACAGCCGAGAACTATTCTATAATTATCGTAGGCAAATTCTTGGAGACGCCCTAAGCTCCAAGTCCTTTCTTATCGCCCCTAGTTCTTACTTGAAGAACCCATGGCACGCTTACCTGAAAATGGTTTAGTTTTGAAAAGCGAGGGTTAGACCAAAAGGTCTAGTGAATTCCCTCCGAAAATAACATGTACACAATATAATATCGTTTATAAAAAAATATCAACGTAAACCTTAACATAACATCAGGCATGGTACTACACTATACATAGGATCACCTAAACATTCCGCGATCGGGGCCCTATGGGTTACCCTCTCGCCCTCAACCGGAGCCTACGCAAACTCCCCTTCCCGGAGCTTACGCAGACCCCCCTTTCTACTCGAAATAGGAGGAAACGGATTCCAACCTACCAGTCTGTCATAAACATCCAAGGGATCATCAGACCCCGAGGATCTATCTCTGATCCTACAATGTAGACCGACTCCACATAGCACGTCATTCATTTCATAAAACTTGCACCTTTAAAACCTTAGTAAGTCGTCATTCTCAATTCATCAAGTACAATACATTTTCTCAAGTAAAATAGGTATTTCATGGAAAACATGCGTAACGGTTATAAAAACTTCATGCTCGTAAATGAAACCATAATCAGTCAAAATCATGTAACACTTTAAGTCGTAAAAGGGTTTAGGGAACTCACCTTTGATTATCGTAGAACGCGCTTCTTAAATTCCTCCCAGCTAAACCAGTCGAACACCTAGTGGCATTAGATTCGGATCAGATTAAACGGCTCGACCTACTGTCCAACACACACTTGTCCGGATACCATACTTGTCCGGATACCACACTTGTCCGGATACCATACTTGTCCGGACGCTAGACTTTTCCGGGCAAAACTACCCGGACACTAATATATTTCTATTACTTTACTTATTGCTTTGATTGATTTCTTTCTGTATGTAAATTCTCAATCTTAAATAGTTCTTGAAATCACAGAGCTTCTGTGGGTCTGCTCAGAACCTCTGGTAAACATGCCCTATGTACTATGCAAAACTTATCCTATTTTGATCCAAGCATAGGTCAAGGGGGAGCAAAAGGGACCTTGAAATGATCGACAGAGGTTAATCACTCAAGGGGGAGCCAAAGAAAAGTGTCGATGAATCTATCGACAGAAGTCAAACATCACCGCCGAGAAAAGAAGAACCAAAAGGTATGTCTCTCGTACAAAAGGTTTTTGAAAACAGTTTTCTGGGACTCAAATTGTCAAATATATCCTAAAGATACTGTAGATAACATTTCAAAAATCAAAAGATCAAAAAGTTTCATAAAATTTGAGTTATGAGAAATTTGAGGTCATAGAGCCTCTGCTGATCTCAACAGAGGTTCTGCCAGAAATATGCTCTGTGATCGCAAATTTAACCTCTATCGATCTTTTGGAATGTCATCTCGAAACCGAATACTTACAAATACACACACCATGACCTTCTCGCACAAAATTTTTTCCAAAACAGTTTTCTCGGACACCAACTTTTAAATATGTCCGAAAACCATTTCTTAATACAAATCAAAACTTGGATGATCAAAATTGTTAATAGATTTTTAGTTATGAGAAATTTTCACTCATAGAGCTTCTGCTGGCCCTGACAGAGCTTCTGCAAGTTCCAACATAGCCACAAAACCTCTTAGTAAAAATTCTTCACTAAAATCCTAACGATCCTCTCCAATGCCTTTACAAATGTTTTGGTTAAAGAAGAACCTACAGAGTCATGATAACAAGAGATATATAAGAAAGGGATAAGAACAACCCCACGCGCCTAGCATTAATGGGCCGCACACGACGTCCTGTCATCCTCTGACATGGCCTACGTGTCTCATTTTCATTGGGCGTACTTGGGACGTTTTCTATGGAAAGTTGAACCCGCCGTTCGAACTAAAGTACGGATTCCAAATATTTATCCATTGCCATATATTTTTTTTACCCTTTCGTATTCTACCGTTTTATCAACCTATAAAACCCAAGCTTACCCTCTCATAAAACCTTTACGAACCCTCATTCTTCTCCGGCGAAACGCTGCAAAAAAAAATCTGCAAGTATCTTATTCTCATTACAAATGGCTTCATCTTCCCAAGCTATCTTCCCTGCACACTCTCCGGCGAACTCTCAAGAACACTCCCCTGCTCAGTCTGAACACTCAGAAAACCACCATCTCACCAAAAACACCGAACAAGAATATTTCGGCGACTCAGCAGAATTTACTCCGACCACCCATCTCCAGAACTTCATTGCTCAATAACACTTTGACAAGGTACTACCCATAAAGTCAAATAACTGCTACTTGGTCCCCTCACCAACTGCGTTCGGCGAAGCCCATGCTCTTCTTCTACACATCATGGAAAACCATATTCTCTTTCCTTTACTCTCAAGAACCCCAAAGAAAATACCTGTTAGGTATTTGAACCAATTTTGGCAAAGTTGCCGATATGATAAAGATGATTCTCTTATCAAAGGGTACATCTCAAAGCCAGACAAATCTGAACATTTGGAACTCAAATTCAATAGAACAATGTTTTCTCTGGAGTTCAATCTACCAACAAGGGGTCTTCTTGGACTGAAGAAATATGCAGATCAACCAACAGACGACGAACTCTGTCGCTTTGTAGAAATGCTTGGGTAGAACACCCACCTTAGGAAGAGAAATGACTTCCGCAGAGGCAGACTACCACCTCTGTGGAACACCTTGTTTTCGATCCTCAACAGATGCCTGACAGGGAAGATAGGCAGCATTGACCAAAGCTCGCATCAGATCTTAACCATCATGTACGGAGTCTACTACGATCTCCCACTCGATTACTCGACCATCATGCTACAGGAGATCATCAATACGATCGACATAAAGAAGAACACCAAAACGGCAAGAGAGAACGATCCTAAGTATCTACCACCTCTGCAATTCCAAAGGATATTGGGAGTCCTGTTCGAACCTCTGCTGATGATGCAGAACTGGCCTATGGAAGGGCCGACTCCCAAACAGTTCCCAATGAACAAAAACATCCCCACCGATCATGTAGATGGCTACATCCACTGCAGACCTCTGTCACAGAAGCTTCTAAAGTATGCCAAGAACAAAACCCTTAAGTTAGAGTATATACGCGATCATAGGACTCCAAAACCGAGCCCTGTGACACCCCCACGTTTAGGTGTCCCCCTAGGAACAATGGTTGTAGAACCCCTCTCTACAGAAGCGAAGAAGCAAAAACTAGCAAAACACTTGGCAATCCAACTTAGTTTTATGGCCAAACGTGACGAACTCATGGGAAAGAAGTCTTCTTCGAAAGCCTCTGCCTCTACCCAAAAAACAAAGAAGATGAAAACTGCAGAAGACACTTCTACAAACATTGCAGAAGATCAACCTTCACCTCCTCGTACCAAAGAAGTTGGCTCCTCTGCTCCTCACTCTTCTCCAAAACAAAAGAAAAGAAAATCAAAATCCACAGAAGAAGGGGCACCAAAACCCAAGAGGAGGAAGACCAAAAGGAGGCATGGGAAATCACTTGATCAAATGGTTACCATCGCAGAAGAGGCAGCAGCAGAAGTGGTTCAAGAAGAGGTCGCAGAAACCCGGGTCGAAGAAACTGCAGAAGATGAGAATGCAGAAGTCGAAGTTGCAGAAGAGGGATATTAATCACCTTATCAATCCCAAATCGATTCGCTCATCAAGGTAGCTTAAACGATTTCCTTCAAAACCCTGACATTGCCAACACCCTAAATACAGCTGGGTGGACGGCACAACCACTTGACCACCACACCACAGAAGAACAACACTTCTCTATCTCTGGTATTGACACCAATCTGCAAGAAGATGATCAAACCCCCAGAGATCAACCATCTGAAACCCCTTACATTCTACAGAACCCCTTCATCCAACAGGGATTGGACGTTCACAGAAGGAGTCCAAGCCCAACTTCAGAAGAAGGTATAGAAGAAATAGAGACCGAAGTTGTAGAAGACCATAACATGGACACCATGTTAGAAAATCCAACAGAGGAGGGGTTTGAAACGAGGGAAACAAGGATAGAGGTCTCAGAGGTAGATTCAGATGAAGAAGAAGCTGTCCAAATACGGAAAGGTCTCTATCATCCACATGTCATGCAATTATACGGCTCTCATCCAATCTACGACTTCTTAGTCACAGAGGCAGGAACTACAACAGAAGTTAGGGAAGAAGCACCAAGCCATAGGATAGCGACAGAGACTGAAGTGATAGATAATGATGTAGTGCTTGGATGCCTAATAGAGGAAGAAACAAGAAAAGATGCCTGGATTAATAGAGGCACACAACCAAAACCAACTCCCAGTGCAACCCACACATCTAACTCTGCAGGTCTAGCTGCAGAAGGAGTTATTGAAAAAGAGCAGCACAGCTCGATCCAAACCCAAACCATCCAGCCAGAGGTTATTCTTTCAACCTCTGCGCCCACAGAAACCGGGGAATCCATTCCTAGGGAGTCTCCTCGAAGAGACTCACCTATAGTTCGTGATCAATCGCCCCAGATCACACTAGAACATCCTACAGAGGAATTCGTTTCCTCTGACACGCACAATTTAGGGCCAAAACTTCTTTCAGAAAGAAGTAGTGAGCACAAAGACGAAGAGACTCTAGACAAGTCTTCGAGTCAACAGAAGAACATTCCGATACCCACCTCTGGAGTGGATTTGGACACTGTTCTTCGCAGAACTTCTGTAGAGATTGAAACTCTTGTTTCTTCTCGAAGATCAGATGGAAATCCTTCCACCCCCAACGTACAAACAAGGGTGAACGAAGGTGTCCCAAGAACAGGGACTCACTCTGGAGAAGGGGTTGTTCCTCCAGAGGTTACCACAGAAACACAAGTATCAAGGGATGAGTTCCAAACCATTGTCACCTCTGTGAACCAAACCATGAAAGAGTTGCGAAGCTCTTTCAAATCTTTTGCAGAGACAACATCGACGGCCTTACTAAATCTGAACACCAAAATGGACAGTCTGTCCACATAAGTGAAATCCGCCATCAACGAGATGAAGTCTTCTGCTGAAACAACTGCCACGAATACAGCCACTTCTGCCGCTAAAGATTTCGGGATAGCCACAACTTCTGCGTTCAAGGAATCAGTCAAACATTTCCTTGAACAAATGAACAAGCAATCCAATAAAGCAAAGGGCATTACCCCTGCAGATCTACAGAAGGCCCTGAAACACGTACAAGAAGAAGCAATGCGCAACACTGTGCTGATGCAGCCTAAAGATTACATGACCAGAGCACAGCTAACAGAGCTCGGGCAGAATGTGATAAACCAGGTCACAAAAGTCATCGTCTCCTTCACTAATGCAAATGGCAACTACGTTAAAGAGTTCAGAGCAAGTGTCGGCAGAATGCGCTTCAACACAGAAGCAGAGCTTGCAACTCTATTCGGCCTCTGTGATGATGTATGCGCAAAGTTGATGGCCGCATGAGCAGAACTACCAAAGAAACCTAAAGCTTCTTGCAGAGCAGAGGGTACTTCTGATAAGGGTCAGGATGACTCTGATGATGACCACCCTGGTCCATCAGATCATCCTGAGGGGGAGAATACAAGGGAGAAAGCTACTAGCAGAGGACTTCCAGAAGCACCAATAGCCGCAGAACCCATCAACCAAGCCCCTCTAAAACAAACCCAACAACAACAAACTCAACAGACCACAGAGCCAACACCCATCTCTGTGGAATCAACTGCTGAAGAAACCCATGTACCAGAAACTGCTCAACAAACCACAGAGGCAACAACCACCCCTGTGGTAATCATCTTGGAAGAAAGTCCATCAAACCAACAACCCATAGGAACAGAAGCTCAAAAGACCACAGAGGAAACACCCACCTCTGTGGAATTCCCTACAATGTTTGGAGTAGATGTTCAACATCTGTCATCCTCCTCAGAAGAAGATCTCCCCCCCACTACAAAACCAACAGAAAAAACGCAATCCATCCCAAGAAGAAAGTCTATTGCCCACAAACCAAAAAGAGCAAAGACCCCTGCTTCTTCTGTTCTAAGAAATATGCACAACACAATGACTGAACGAATGGCGCAAAGAGCAGAAGAAAGACGGAGGTTTACAACATCTTTCCGAATGGCAAAAAGATTCGACATTTCTCAAACCACAGAAACCGAGCTCACAGAAAAAGTCACCAAAGAACCTCGAACAGAGGTTACAGAGCCAATCAAGCCAACAGAACCAACGCCACAAAAGTCCTCTCAAACACAAGTGTCAAAACCTACAGAGGCAACACCCATCATTCCAACAGAAGCACCAATACCCAAACCTACAAAAACAACAGGTTCTGCACCTCCAAAAGCCAAACACAAAGGCAAAGCAATACTGACAGAAGAGCCCAAGAAAAATAAATCATTGCCCAAGCCTACAGAGAAATTGATGAAGAGCGCCTTTGATGCCTTCCAAACTCCAAAGCCTGAAGAAGAGGACTGGGCATATGGAATGAAGCCTCTGTCAAACATTCCTCTAACAGGTAGAGCTGCAGAAGTTGTTCGAAAGATGGAGAGTCTCAGAAGACAAGTACCACAACCTGGTCCAACACAAGAAGAAATGGAAGAAGTGGTATACAAATACCTCTATAAACAATCCTTTCAGACCAATCATCCAACAGATCGTGTGACAGATCCAAAGATCAGAGAAGAATTTGACAACGTCTTCACCAGGACAAAGCCAAGAACAAAAGCAAAAGTCTTCTCAATCCACAAGATCAAAAAGGTAATCTTCTGTAGGTACTCCTTTACAAGAACCTATCCACGGGTCAGGTACAATCTTTACAGAGTCAAAAAGGGTAAACAATTCAGAAACCACTTTCGCTGATGCTGACCTAAGGAATCTGAATCCCTATGATCTACCTGACCTTCTGCAATGGACGAAGGACAACTACAACACAGAGCCAAACACCAGAGCCTATCAAGTGTTGAGAAAAGCAATGAGGGAAAGGCTTCTGATCTACAGTCTGATAGACTTTCAGCTGGGAAAGGATCTTGGTCTCAAACATCTGAACCTTCGACCACCAGAAGATCGCTGCCCACCTGACGCAATGCCCAACTCAATCATTACAGAACCAAGGTTCGGGTTAGTATTTCAAAACCCACAAGGCGAAGTCAAACTTTTTGTGACCATGGACTGTCAGAAGTACGCAACTTGTACTCTGAACAAGTTCAGAGCAAACCTTGTAAAATACAGAGATACCGAGCAAATGGATAGAGACGCTGCAGATACCTTCATCAGAGAGATTGATGCTACAGTCCGCTTAAAAGAACTCTGCATCAGTTTCTACAAAAAGATAAGAGAAGTCGGAAGAGACAACAGAAGCTACAACGATTTCAAAGACGCCAAAATCTGATTCTCAAACAACCAATCTCTGCAAACCATTTTTAAGTTTATCTTTCATTATACTCAAATGTAAAATGCCTCTGGCATATTTCTAAATGAAAGAACTTTCGAGGTATTGTTTAACCTCTGTCTTATCTAACTTAGCCTAACTAAACTCAAGTTCAATTTTTTATTTTTCACTACTTAGAGGGAGATTGTTAGCCCAATCTTCATAATTATAGAAAGTAGTTACAAGTAGTAAAAAATAGGCTAAGTGAAGAAAGCCTCTTCTAGAGGCTCTGCCGAACTTACCGAGAGATCAAGGTCAAGAAGCTACAGAAGCTCTGTCATACGCGCAAAGAAGACCAAAGACTCCGAATCCGGTGAAGACTGATCTACAAAGGACCATACCGCAGAACCTCTGTAACACTTTACAGAGCCTCTGCGGTCCTCACTAAAGACTTGGAAGATATTTATAATATCTTGCTACTGTTCCTGACCTGTTCATCAACTTGCATGATAGCATGCCCTGTCCAACTTCAACACGTGTCAAACTCTGAGTGGACTCAATAGGGCTCAGTACAACATAGACGTCTGCGCCATTAAATGCAATACAGCACATACAACTGTTCATGCCATCCGTTCTAACAGCAGCTCATGCTTTATGGTCCCCTAGAGTAGTATAAAAGGAAGTCTCTTGTTGAGATCTTCCTTAACAATCTCAAGAACTAATCTAAGAATCTAAGTTTCATGCTTACACTTTATATCGTCAAATCTGTTAAGCATTACACTTTCACCAAACAGTTCTTAATCTCTTCTTGATGTTCTTATTATATATTGAAACTCAGTAATCTTTTAGATATCATATTCTGATCATTGTTTCTTTATATTCTGTATTGTTTCTACAAAAACTTATCTGTTAGTTCTTCAAATACGCTTCCTCATCAAACATAAACTTGAACTAATAGATCTGATAATCTTGTATAAGCAAAACGGGAAACCAACAGGAACCGCCGAAGACGCCAACGGAAGTACGAAGTTTTCTGGGTTTAGCCGGTTACTATCGAAAGTTTATAAAGGATTTTTCTCATATCGCTACGCCTCTCACTAAGCTAACCCGGAAGAATCTAAAGTTCGAATGGAAAGCAGAACAGGATGAAGCATTCCGAATATTGAAAGAGAAACTCTGTAGCACACCGATACTAGCATTACCTGAAGGTTCCGATGATTTTGTTGTTTACAGTGATGCTTCCAAATTGGGATTGGGTTGTGTACTAATGCAGCGTGGAAAGGTTATTGCTTATGCTTCTCGTCAGTTAAAAGATCATGAAAGACAGTATCCTACACACGACATGGAACTGGCAGCAGTTGTTTTCGCGTTGAAGATTTGGAGACATTACCTTTACGGCTCTAAATGTCAAATTTATACTGATCATAAGAGTCTCCAACATCTTTTCGATCAGAAGGAACTAAATATGAGGCAAAGAAGATGGCTAGAATTGGTGAATGATTACGACTGTGAAATCCTTTATCATCCGGGAAAGGCGAATGTGGTTGCTGATGCACTAAGTCGTCAAGAAAGGAGTGGAACAATAAAAGCTATTTCCCTACGAGCTGAACTCCTACCTAACATCTTTGACGAATTGCAGAAGTGTCAAATAGAAGCTTTTCAAGAAGAACACTTGAAACCAGAACGGTTAGTGGGGTTATCAGCATTGTTAGTGAAAGATGATCGTGGGTTATTGTGTCTGGGGAACAGAATTTGGGTGCCTCGTTTGGGTGGTTTACGTGATCGGGTACTACAAGAAGCTCATCAATCTCGTTTTTCTATTCACCCAGGTACGAATAAGATGTATAAAGACCTGAACCAATTTTATTGGTGGCCTGGAATAAAAAGGAGTATTGCTCAGCATGTGGAAGGTTGTACTACTTGTAAGAAGGTGAAGATTGAACATCAGAAGCCGTTTAGGCAATTACAGCGTTTAGAAATACCTATGTGGAAATGGGATCAGATTACTACAGATTTCATCATGAAGTTACCAAGAACTCCGAAGGGATTTGATGCCATTTGGGTGATCGTTGACAGATTGACGAAGTCTTCTCACTTCCTGCCAATAAAAGAAACTGATTCGTTGGAACGATTAGCCAAGTTGTACATCAACGAAATAGTAACTCGACATGGGGTTCCAATCTCGATTATTTCTGATCGTGATAGTCGTTTTACTTCAAGATTCTGGAGGAGCTTTCAAAAAGAAATGGGTACACAGATAAAGTTAAGTACGGCGTATCATCCTAAAACTGACGGTCAGAGTGAACGGACGATTCAGACTTTAGAAGACCTTCTCCGGGCTTGCATTGTTGATTTTGGGGGATCATGGGATAAGCATTTACCGTTGATTGAATTTGCTTACAATAACAGTTATCATTCCAGCATACAAGCGGCACCGTTTGAAGTTCTGTATGGTAGAAAATGCCGAACGCCTCTGTGTTGGAACGAAGTGGGAGAGAAACAGTTAGCGGGGCCAGATATAGTTCAGTTGACCGCATATAAGATTTCTCAGATTCGGGAACGTTTGAAAGTGGCCCAAGACAGACAGAAAAGCTACGCTGATCGACGTCGAAAGCCGTTAGAATTCCAAGTTGGAGATTTTGTGATGTTAAAAGTCTCGCCTTGGAAAGGAGTCATTCGATTCGGGAAACAAGGTAAGCTGAGCCCGAGGTAAATTGGACCGTTTGCAATCATAGAAAGGATCGGTGAAGTAGCCTACAGGTTAGATCTTCCACCAGAGTTAAGAAGAATCCACAATGCGTTTCATGTATCGAATTTTCGAAGGTGTTTGGTTACGTCGGATCAAGCAGTTTCTCTACCAGATATACAAGTTGATGAAAAGCTGAAATATGTGGAGGAACCTGAAGCCATAGTTGACCACAAAGTTAAAGTGTTGCGGAACAAAGTAATCAGACAAGTGAAAGTTCAGTGGAAACATCATAGGGGTCAGGATGCTACTTGGGAATCAGAATCAGAAATGAGAACTAAGTACCCGCTCCTTTTTGCCTAAACCGAATTTCGGGACGGAATTCTTTTAAGGGGGAGATGATGTAATACCCCGGGTAAGTTCGTTAGTTAAACGTTAGTTCCGTTAAATTTATTTAACTTTATAATTAATGTTTAGGGTGAATTTGGGTTAATTTATAAGTTTAGGATATGTTGGTTATTACTGATTAGTTCAAGGACTAAGTGTGTAAAATTGGGTAGATATTATCCTTTTCAATATACTGATATTACACAACTCAGAAATATTCAGAATTAAGTGTGTGTGTGAGGGTGTTTGAAGAGAAAAAGGGAGAAGAAGGAAAAGGAAGGGTTAGAGCTCCATTTGGTGTGTTTGGAAGTAATTTCAGGTATGTGCCTTTACAAATTGTGTTTATAATTGCTAGTAGATTGTTTCTATCGGATTAGAATCAGCAAAATCGAACTGGTATAAATCATGGTCGGATTCTGGGTTAAAATTAGCCAAACCGACAGAGGTTTCCGGATAGTTTGAATGTGTCCGGGTAGTTTCGTTGGTAGTGTTCGGTAGTTTGATTGTTGGTGTCCGGACCATTCATCTAACCGGTAAGTACCCCTTTTCTTTAAGTTTCTGGATAATATAAGATACCGGATGGAGTCCGGATAACTGTGGTTTCCGGATGACGTCCGGATTGAAGATGCTGTCCGGAAAGTTGGGGTTGTCCGGATTGGTTATGTTGTCCGGAAAGTCCTGTTGTCCGGATAGTTTTGTGTTGTCCGGATAGTTTAGCTGTTTGATCAATTTTGAGAGTTTAGATGCTTTTGGGTATCCAATAACCTGTGTCTTGTTAATTATTGTATGGGGAATGAATGAGGAATGAATGCATTATGGACTCGACTTAAGTTTGGGTTTGGGGGTTACATTTGAGGATTTGAGTTATCTAGAGTACTTAACTTTAGTAAGACGTGTGTGTTCTATTTGGTAAAGAGAAATCTGTATTCAATTGTTTCAAATACTGTGAATCAAAGGTGAAAGTTGAGTTCTTTGTGGAAGACTGGAAAGAGTTTTGGATAAGCAAACAAGTGGGTTTTTTATTTAAAATGTTTTCAACTGGAATACATATATGTGGAATAAGTGTAATAATGTGCATATGGTGTTTATATGAGTATTACACTGCATGAGTGCTAGTTGGTCGGGCTTAGGACCGGTGTATGTTGGCTGTACAGAGGGACAGTGGTGTTGGCTGTATTCAGTACATCGGTGTAAATTAATTAATTGGCTCGCAACCAATTAATATGGCCAAGAGAATGAGATGGAAAGATACATGATGCATGAGTCTTAGTTGGTATTCCTATGTGAATTATGTGTATGATGTTGTGCAAATGGTTTTTAACTAACGGGGATTTTCTCACTAGACCTCAAGGTCTAACCCTCATTTTGTTTTAAAAATATGTATTCCAGGTCGTGGATCGAGTAAGAGCAAATAAGAAGGTTAAACCGCGAATAGCTTTTGGAGGACTATGTAGTTGAAGACTATGATGTGTTTAGTAGATATAGCATGTTGTTAGTAATGATGTAATTTACTATGTAAACGTTTGTAATGATGTACTGAATGTTTGTAAAAGACTAGGGGACCGTATTTGTTATATAATGTATCTCTTGTTTTAACGACGTTATGCAATGTATGCTATTTGAACTATGTTTGGGAAATCGGGTCGTTACAGATGGTATCAGAGCCCTAGTTTAAGGGATTTAGGTATTAGTATTTGTACCTAGACTTAAATTGCATGTGAAGTAGGATGTCCCTATTATTGTAGAACCTTGGGGTGTTAAATATAAAAAGGTAGAAGGAACATCATGTAAGGTAATTTCATTTTACACCTGGCCAGTGTAATTGTGATCTTACAGGTACATGTTTGAACTGGAATACTTTGTTATATGGGGTATGTGGTTATGTGTATATTAACCTTGTCTGAATCTACAGAATGGCAAGTTGTACTAGACAAACGAATCGTGAAGGAGGAGAAAATCCGAATAGAACAAACCCAACAGCCGGAGGAAGGGGAAGAGGGGGGAGAAAGAGGTGGAGGCAGAACAGGAGGCAGAATTGGAGGCAGAATTGGGGGTAGAACGGGGAGGACTATGTAGTTGAAGACTATGATGTGTTTAGTAGATATAGCATGTTGTTAGTAATGATGTAATTTACTATGTAAACGTTTGTAATGATGTACTGAATGTTTTTAAAAAGACTAGGGGACCGTATTTGTTATATAATGTATCTCTTGTTTTAACGACGTTATGCAATGTATGCTATTTGAACTATGTTTGGGAAACCGGGTCGTTACAGGTGGCTGAATGTCAGATTCTCCATCATCTTTAGGTTGTATAACCTCTTGATGGTAACTAGTGCCAACATCGGATTCCATGTTGGTTGATTCTTGAACTTCATCAAGATCAATTCGGCTCCCACTGGCCTCTTTGGACATCAGCTCCCTTTCTAGGAAGACTGCCCTTCTAGCAACAAAAACTTTATTTTCAGAAGGCTTGTAAAACAAATATCCAAAAGATCCAGTAGGATATCCAACAAAATAACACTTCTTTAATGTGGGCTCTAACTTGTCTTGAGATTCACGACGAACGTAAGCCTCGCAACCCCAGATTTCTAAATATGCTAGTGAAGGGACTCTTCCAGTCCATATTTCAGATGGTGTTTTGGAAACCTTCTTGGTTGGAACGAGGTTAAGGATTTTTGCGGCAGTCTCAAGGGCATAACCACAGAAACTGATCAGAAGCGTAGTGCGACTCATCATGCAGCGAACCATATCTAACAATGTTCGGTTTCTCCTCTCGGACACACCATTATGTTGTGGTGTCCCGGGTGGAGTTAATTGTGAGATAATCCCACAATTTCTTAGATGATCGCTGAATTCTAGACTAAGATACTCACGATCTCTATTAGATCTAAGGATCTTAATCCTTTTATTCAATTGATTCTCCACTTCGTTCCGGAATGTCTTGAATACTTCAAAGGTTTCAGACTTATGTTTAATCAAATAAACATATCCATATCTACTGAAATCATCAGTAAACGTAACGAAGTACTTTTCGCCATGTCTTGTGGCAGATCTGAACGGTCCACACACAACAGTGTGTATAAGGTCCAACAGATCTTTGCCCCGTTCACATCTTCCTGTGAATGGTGCTTTAGTCATCTTCCCTAGTAAACAAGATTCGCATTCATCATAAGATGCATGATCAAATGATTCCAAAATCCCATCCTCTTGGAGTTTGGCGATGCGCTTCTTGTTAATGTGGCCAAGACGACAGTGCCACATATATGTCTTATCCAAACCATTTTTAGATGAAGTCGAATCAACATTAAGGATTGAACTATTATTGTTTCTTAAGCTGATGTTGGTTTCATAGATCCCATTGCAAGGACTAGCTTTAAAATAAAGTAACTCATTTTTAAACACAAGAATTGATCCATCATCAAATACGAAATTAAAACTATAATCATACAGTGCTTTAAAAGAAATAATGTTTTTGGCCATTTCGGCCGAGTAGCAAACATTCAATAACAGCACAGACAGACCAAATTCAAAAGTAAGCTCATAATTCCCAATCCTATCAACTGGAGCAACATGCTTGTTCCCCATGATTAGGTCAAGCTCTCCGCGTCTTAGCTTCCTACTTCGTTTTAGTCCCTGCACATCAGTACAAATGTGAGTACCACATCCTGTGTCCAATACCCAGGAATTAGAAGAAGAAGTGTTGTGGATTTCAATCATATACATACTTGAAGGTTCGGCCACACCCTTGGCCTTGAGCTCTTTCAGCTCCTTCAGATATTTCGGACAGCTATGCCTCTAGTGTACTTTCTCCCCGCAGTGGAAACATGTTGCATCCTCAGGAGTTTTCGCTTGAGGAATCACAGAGTTAGCCTTACCCATACCCTTGCCTTTGGTCTTGAAGTTGGATTGACCAACTTTCTCCTTCCCCTTGCCTTTGGGTGGGTTTGGCTTCTTCTTCTTGACTCCTCCTTCCCTGATGGCCAATACGGGAGCAGCAGGTTTAGCTTTGGCCATGTTAGACTCGGCGGTCTTCATCACGCCATGGAGCTCCATGATGGTTTTCTCCATGTTGTTCATATTGTAGTTCAGAGTGAACGATTCATATGAACTAGTCAGCGAGTTTAGGACGAGATCCGTGGCAAGCTCCTGACTAAAGGGAAAACCAAGACGCTCCAGCTGGTCAATGTACGATTTCATTTTAAGAACGTGTACACTGACACTGCTTCCCGGGGCCATTTTGCAGCCCACCAGAGATCTGACTGTGTCAAATCGTTCTTGCCTGGCCTGCTATTGGAACATGTTCCCCAGCTCGTTAAGCATGTCATACGCCCCAAGGCTCTCCATACCCTTTTGGAGTTCATGTGCCATGGTCGCTAACATGAGGCAAGCGACCTCGTTTGATTCGGTCCTATGTTTTTCGTACTCTTCCCGAATCGCCCGAGATGCTCCGGTTGGTGGTGCCTCAGGGAGGGGTTCCTATATGGCTCTCTGCTTCGTTTCCATCCTGAGTACGATTCTCAGGTTGCGAAGCCAGTCCATGAAGTTCAAGCCCGTGATCTTGTCCTTCTTGAGGAGCCCTTTCAGACAAAAGTTTGAAATCGATGAACTCGTGTTGTTGTTTGACATCTATCAAAGTAGAAAAATATATTTTAGTGATCTGAATTAAATAATCCTTGTTATAATAATTACCCAAATGTTTAAATAAACAATTATTTTTAACAAGGCTAAGATCCATATTTCACTTCTTAGCTACGACGGGTATGCCGCGGATCGCAACTAGAAGCTATTTAGGTAGGTAACCATTTTACCAATTCCATTCTCTATGAAACTCTTAGATCCTTGCGGGATTCGTTGATATCCATTATATCAGTTGGCATGTTTAATCCCTTCAACGCTAATCCTTTCTCGTGACGGGTATGCCGTGGATCACAAGTCTAGATTGTAAACCGTCCATTATAAAACACGTGACATCCGGCCCAAGACTCTCGGGTTTCGCGAATTTCACATCATCATCCCCAATGTCTAATGGACGTGTTGGCTTTAGCACTTCCCACGCCGAAAGACGGTTAGTTCAAATGTGTGTTTTAGTCATGGGTAGCGTTTGATTTACTTAAAAAACGGGTTTTCGTTTTTCTAGTTAAAGCCTTTTAACTTTCTTTTTAGCAAAAAATTGTTTTATACCATTTTAAAACAATTTTTATATTTTTGCTAAAATTCATTTGCTTTTTTAGTCTTGTTAACTCATTAACGAAAACTTTGTGATTCTTTACTTATTTTAAAATTAATCTTCTAGCATGCAAGGCCTAGACAAATTCATAAAATAATAAAGCAACCACAACAAGCAAAAACGGTAACAATGCCTCAAGTCCTATGCGTTTTTCGGTGAGCCAACACACGAAAAAACATGGTCAATCTTGGGACACAACCAAAGAGACGAGAATCGGCTACCACTAAAACCACCATCACAAACGATGCGCGGATGGGCTGCCTTCAGCTTTAGCGACAGTTTTGCAGCATCAGCGACACTTTTCAGGCATCAACGATGGTTCTGTCAGCATCAGCGACGGTTCTGTCAGCATCAACTTTCATTTCACAGCTTTCAGCGACAACTTTGTAGCACTCAATTTCCAGCTTTTACCGACAACTTTTCATCACTTGCCTCCTTTAGTTGCACCGTCTTCGATTTACAATTTTTGAAAATAATTTCTTACTTTATTCTATGCTATTTTACAAATACTTTTACATAGCATAAATGAAACGACATGCAAGTCGCGCAAATTATTACAACCCAATAATAAATCGAATATTAATCAACCATCACAAACACATGGGTCAAGAGAGGCACTTGTTACCGGATCCATACAAACACAAAATGAACCAAAACAAGGTGTGCCAAAAACATTGTAAGCCATATTTTGATAAAGATTGATTTAAACATACACTTTTGGCACTTAAACAAAATCAATCTTTGTTTATATGTTTCTATGCCATCAAAAAAAACTTTTGACAACGTAAACACACAAACACACAAACCCACTTGTTTGTATAATATGTTTCTAACCAAATAACTCTTGCAACTTGGTTTGGACTTTGTGTGCGACCGAATAGGAAAATGCCAATAATTAATTATTTTGTGTCAATGGGCATATCTCCAACAGTTCCCAATTAAGTTCGAGAGAATTAATTGTTAACCAGAATTAGATATTACATGCCTAAGGTGAGATTTGGGATAGAGATATCCAAGTCACCCTTCGTCCCGTTAAAATCCTGAACGTAATGTGTTTTGATTACATCGGTTGAGATCGAGAGGTAAAACTTATGCCTTCAAAACAAGATCCGTTGTTACTTGAGAAAGAGCAACGATGATTTTTTAAAGATTGGGTTTCATAGAAAAGAACCGATTGGTAGATGTTTTGGGTGAAGTGTTCGCTGAAAAGAACCATAAGATTTTCAACCCTCAACCTTCCTCTTTATAAAAAGTCTCTTTAAAACTTGTTTGTTCGTTCGTGTTTACTTATCAGCAATTAATTATGTTAGGTCTCATGTTACTGGAATAGATGTATAGGGACCATTATTGACATATCTTGTAAATATCCTTTCTAGGATATAGATAGATAGGTTAAACCTAGATTAGGGTTTAATGACCTAATTACTATTTGATTACCTTTTGTACGTACGGCTACAGTTTACATCTTTCTGATAATCAATCGAAGTGAGATTTGTGACGTTTATACTGATTTGTGTTGATTCTTATTATTGCACTTGTTAATCTGGGATCCATAATTGGTATCAGAGCAGAAAGACGATTGATTCAAAGGTACATTCTTCTATTCTGGCCATTCAAACTTTTGTTAAAGGTATTTTTTTTCTTTGATTGAA
This sequence comes from Saussurea involucrata, assembly GCA_033807775.1. Taxonomy (NCBI): domain Eukaryota; kingdom Viridiplantae; phylum Streptophyta; class Magnoliopsida; order Asterales; family Asteraceae; genus Saussurea; species Saussurea involucrata. Next base: position 219,505,620 of record CM066321.1, on the reverse strand, counting down.
GTGTTAAAACTTGAAATTGAGGCTTAGGAAATTATCTTTATTGTGTTTCAAGAGTCATATCAAAGTTTCATAGAGTTTAATCAAGGTTTGGTTAATCAATTTTGAGATTTTTGGTTTCTGGGTTTTCTACACTATGTTCTTTACAAAATCTCAATTTTTTGCTTCAAAGTGGTTGATTAATCAATTCGGTCAGTTGTTTTTGCCTTCCCTACTTGCTTGTTTTGTTTCTAAAGTGTTTGCAGAAGTTCTCCAAGTCAAAAAGTGCGATTTCGATCTCCTGGTAAGTTTTTCTCTATATCAGACTTTGAATACGGGACTCAGTTGCTTGAGTTCCGGTTCTAGTTTACGTACCGGATCCAGAAAAGTACCGGATCTTATTCCGGTTCCGGTTTCATACCGGGTTCCCAATACCGGAACTTATTCCGGTTCCGGATTCACCAATTCCGGTTCCAATAATTCCGATAGCCATACATTCCGGATCCGGTCCACTATAGCACTCAGAGTTTGACTCCGGATCCCATACATTCCGGATCCATTTGTTTTCTATTCCGGATCCCCAAGTTCCGGATTCCAGAATCCGGATCTCCACTCCGGATCTACTCTGCACACTTATTTTTTTCATCTTCTGTTTGGTTCTATTTTCTCCGTGTTCCTTTCGGTTTATTCCTGATTTTTATTAGAATTGCGTTAGGTTACCACTCCCTTAGGAATTTGCGTTAGTTTGTGCGTTAGATCACTCTTTTACCTTTGAATCATCCTACTCGTCTTACGATCACATACAAGTTCCCGACAATGAATGCTCAAGACGCGTTAGCTATCGGATCTGAACTCAAACCTCCGATCCTGTACCGAGGGGAGTACAATGTCTGGAAAGACTGCTTCATGTGCTTCATCGAGACCAAGCCTCTCTATGAAGAGATTCTACGATCGCTGACCGAAGGACCGATCACTCCACCCATGATGGAGATTCAGTCGCAAGAAGGCGGACCTCCAGCTCAAAGGGTGGCCAAACCATACGACAAGCTGACTGTCGAAGAAAGGAGGAAAGTCGATGGGGACAAGCTGGTGAAGACTTATCTTGTATATAGTCTTCCTAACAACATCTATTGTAGACTCGACAGTCACAAGGATACATTGAAAGGTATGTGGGATCAGCTCGCAAAGATCACGCAAGGCAGTCGTGAGGGTAATCAGCTGAAGATAACCAACTGCCTCACTCGATATGAAGCATTTAAAGCCAAACGAGGGGAATCACTCACTAAAACCTACGAACGTTTCTGCACACTCCTTAGAGACCTGCACAAGAACAACATCTTCAAGACGAACCTCGAGTGTAACATCAAGTTCCTCAACAACCTTCAATCTGAATGGAAGGGATTTGTACTCCACATTCGTCATAACCGTTCTTTAGAAAGTGTTCCGCTGCACGAGCTCTACGAGATGTTGCTTCAAGACGAAGACGATGTACGTGAACTGATGGGAGATCATAAGTCGAATGAAAAGACAAAAGAAGACCCCTTAGCTCTCATGTCTCACAAGAAGGACAAGCAAGTCCAACGCAGTTCGTATAGAGAAGAAGCTCAGAGTGAGTCTGAACATGAGGACGCATAACCGGAAAGTGATTCCGATCCAGAGCTAGACAGTATAAAGAAAGCCGTTGCTTTACTATCCCAGGAGTACGCTAGAAAGAAGTTCTTCAAGAAACCATCTAACAACAACCAGCGTTACTCCACCAATACAAAGCGACGAGATTACAGAGATAAGTATGAAGGCAAGCGCAAGTCTGATGAAGGAAGAAAGAAGAACGATGAAGGAAAGAAATCTGAAGGAAAGTCTGATGATCGAGCTGATGATGAACCAGTTAAATGTTACAATTATGGAAAGCGAGGTCACTTCGCCAAAGACTGCCGGAAACCCGTAGTACGCAATGCTGAGTACTACAAGAGCAAAATGCTGTTGTCAAGGCAGAAGGAAGCTGGTAAAGCACTGATGGTGGAAGATGATCACTGGCTCGCACTGACTGAAGACGAAGACGACGACGAGGAAGCTCACATGTGCTATACTGGCCTCAACCCAGAAGAATCTGAATCTGAAGATGATTCTTCTAAAAAGAAGAAGGACAAAAGCGAATGCCAGGTATGTAGTTCTTATAATGCTGACTTAATTAATCAGAAGAAAGTCATGGTTCGTACCTTAGATACTTTTAAACTTAAGTTCAAAACCAAAGATGCCCAAATCTCTAAGCTAGAAGCCGAAGCCAAAATTAAGTATGATACTATAGGCAAGCTAGCTATTGAAAAGGCCGAGGACAAATATGTGATAGAAAACTATCAAACTGAATGCTCAGTCATTTAAAACGAGTTGAATCCCTAGAGACTCAAATATCTGAATTCACACAAAAGTTAGAAAAGTCTCAAGAGGAGTATTCTAAGAGCGTTGTTATTCAAGAGAAAGTTCAAAAAGAAAATGAGTTGTTGACCACTAAGCTTAAAGATCTTGAATCCAAACTTTACAAACTTGGTCAATCGGAACAAACCATCCACTTGAACAAACCAAAGGAGTTTAAGTACTACAACTCACAATGGGGACTCGGATATCATAATCCGTGTTACCTGAAGAAAATTTTGTCTAAGGTTCCCACTCTTTATGAATTCAATTTCATAGGCCTAAATAAGAAATATCCTGAGTACAAGATTAAGTGGACTAAGCCATCTCCGGAAAATGAGGAGAAAGAAGACCTTAAACGAAAAATAGGTATATCTCTACCAAAAATAGAGGCAAAACCTAAAACTGGTAATACTAATTCTGAAGATAACACAAAATCGGAAGATGAGCCGCCTAGGAAGAATATAAATGTACAAGTTCCTTTCGTGTACTAAACGCTAAATGCGTCATATTTAAAAAGCAAAACCCCTTATCTCTCCAACGATTACTTCGACATCTGTTCACTTGCCAAAACGGTGGAAACTCCGGTTCCCGTTACAGCAACACCATATGTAGAATCTAACGATAAATCAGAGTTCAAACGTTATGTTCCACCTCTGATTTTGGAAAACATCATTTTCAAACTCGAAGAATCGATTTTGAGGGATAAGATCATTTATGAAACCGAAAGAACTGTACTTTTATCCACTATCGATAATAGGGGTGCTCACGGGTTGGGTTGATCGGGTTGAAGGCATTTCGACACATCAACCCAATGTTGGCGGTTTGAAAAAATTTCAACCCAACCCAAACCAACCCAAACAAAGGTACAACCCAACCCAACCCAACCCAACCCAACCCGTTCGGGTTGATCGGGTTAGTCGGGTTGGTCGGTTTGTGTTTAAACACGGTAAAATCAAAATTAAAAACATAAAAATAAAGGAAACATGTCTTTAAAATACAACAAATAATTCAAACAATATCTAGATACTACATATTAAAATGTCTAAACTAAATATGATCAAATAACTTGACGTCTCCAATTTATATATTTCTTAAATCTTAAACATATCGCCATCAACTGTTTTTCTCAATTTGCATATATATATAAACATTTACTATATAAGGAGTTATATAGAGATGGATAAGAGATTGAATATATATATATATATATATATATATATATATATATATATATATATATCAGGTTCATCGGGTTGGGTTGGGTTCAAATTATCGTAACCCGATATCAACCCAATACATACGGTTTGAAGATTTTACAACTCGATTGGACATCGGGTTGCTTCGGGTTGGGTTACTTCACGTCGGGTTGGGTTGGGTTGATCGGGTTGTTCGGGTTTTTGAGTACCCCTAATCGATAAGCTCAAAAAGAACAAAACCGAGTCATTATCCGAATCCGAAAGAGCGAGTTATAGGACCGAGATTGCTAAGTTGACTTCTCAACTGTCCGCTTTGACGGTAGAAGCGTTAACGAGTAAAATGGCTAAGGAAAGTCCAGTGGATACTCCAATGAAGACTGTCACTCCGGAAACCATCTCGGTTGAATCTTCTCCTATTTGTTCGGATAGTTCCTCGTGTAAAGCTTTTCTAGGAGTGTATAATGACACAAATGATATGCATTTGAACTTCAAAGATAAAGATAAGGCGATTCAACCCGATTCTGTACAAAAGAATCTTTTTCCAGTCTTTGATAATCCCTTTAGGGACAACTCCTCGTCCGACTCTGATGGCGAAACCCCACTTGACTCTGCACGACGGTTTTCTGAGTTTATGAATTCCTCGGCTTGTCATGATGATAATATTTATAAGATTGACTTTGCTCCGAAGCTTGCTAGTCACACTGAATTTTTAGAAAAAATGCCCACACCGGTTAATTTTGAAAAAGGTGAGTGTTCCAACTCTAAACTCGTTTCTGAGACAATTTCAAAATCTAAATCTAAACGTCGGTCCAAGAAACGAACTAAAACCGGTAAGAATTCTAAAAAACAACCATATTACTCAAGCTCCTCTGACAATAACTCTAATGTAATTTCAGATAGAACGGGTGTAACACCCCAAGTCTTTGAAATGTGAACCTTTTTGGAAATCTTGGGGCTAAAGTGTGAAGTGTGAAGTGTGAAACTTGATAGTTTTAGTGGCAAAATCTGAAACTATTCACATGTATAAAAAGGGGCAAAACCCATAAAATCCCTTAATCTATCTTCTTGGTCGGCTGGAGCAAAGGAGAGAAGCATTGGAGGGCCAAAACCCTAATTTGGAGTGTGGAAGAAGAGTAGCATCAAGGATTGACGGTAGTATCTTCAAGGTATGATTAATCTTTCTTCTTCCTCATTATGTGACTAGTTTGGTTGGTGATATAAAGTTTTGTTAAACCATAAGATTGTGATTTCTAATCATTGGAAAAGGAAACAAATGATTTTGGGAATGATCCCCTTATGATTTTGATCAGGTCATTAAGAAATTTCATCATCTTTGCTTGATAATCTCCATTCTTCATATGGTTTGAGTTTTGAGCTTTTGGGTTTTAAACCATGAATCAATGGTTGGGTTTTGGATGGATTTTGCTATACTAAATTATGTTTTGATGATTGGTAATTGTGGGGAAAGGTTTAGAACATCCATTATTTCATTTTGGAGGCTTAAAATCAATTTAGGATGAGTTGGGATTGAGAAAGGGTGAGATTTCAGCTGAAATTCGTGTGTAGGTGCTCCGCGCCAGTGGTGGCGCCAGTTGGCTAGCGCCAGAATTGGCGCCAGTTACTGTCCAGAGCCCTGCGCCAGTTGTGGCGCCAGTTGGTTGGCGCTCGCAGTGGCGCCGGGCACAGTTTCGCGTTTTCGGGTTTCGTTTCGCGTATTGTTTAAGGATATGTTTGTGGTATCACCTAAGGGTTGTATTTGGGGTTTATTAGGAATGGATTTGGGATATAATTAGATGGTTTAACACCATTCTTATGGCGCCAATTCAGGTGTTCGGTTTGAAGTAAAGTGGGTTTCGGAGCGTGTGTCGATGTGCTAAGGCTAAGGTGAGTTCCCTTAACTCTTTTGGTTCAAATGAAATGTTTTGCTAAATCTTTTCATAACTGATTATGGTATGGAACATGATGGCATGATTAATCATTTTGAAAATCTCTATTGTTACTTGACGTGGGAATGTTTTTAATGCATGCAAGCTGTTTATACGTTATATCCTACGTGAGCTTTAAATACATGATCTTGTGAGCTGTTGCTATGTGTGGAGTCAGGTGCACAGTGGGAGTAGGGTACCTTGGGATATCATATATCCCCTGGGAGTTGATTTATTTACCCCGTACATATGGAATCCATTTCATGTGTATGTGGAGATGGGGAGTCTGCTTGGGCCCCGAGGGCGAGAGGGGAGTCTGCTTGGGCTCCGATCGTGGAAATTACCGTGTGGTGGGATGGTCTACAAACACTGTGCAAATACCCATATGTGACGTTTCTTGGTCGGAATATTTTGATGGGCCTTTATGGCAGTTTGCATATATATTTTTAAAGGGATTGTTAAACTGTTTTCGGGAGGGAATTCACTAGACCTCATAGTCTGACCCTCGCTTTTCAAAAACTAAAACCATTTTCAGGTTGGAGTCTTGTTTGGGGCATCATCTGATGATGAAGGAAGGTTGTGGCGTCGTAGAAGAGCTAGAGTCTAGTGAAGACTTGTAAATTACCGTCGGGCTTCCTGTAGCATCTCAGTTGTGAAGGTGTTATCCGCTGCGAACTTAGAGTAGATTTATGAAATTTGTATACTTTAGGACCGTTTTTGGTTGTAATGTTACAAATTTAATTTATTAAATTTGGGTTGTTACAAATGGTATCAGAGCCATAGTTTAAGGGATTTAGGTGACCGGATGGGCCTAAACTTAAACTGTGAAGTAGAGTGGGACACAACTGAGATATAGGAAGCCAATAGGAAAGACCTTAATCATAGGATATACTGACAATGGTTGTGAGAACCCTCGTGTAAGGTAAATTCAAAATTGCATTTGGCCAATGCTATTATGAATTTACAGGGGCATGGGTGTACTAAGTCTCCATTGTTGGGACGATTGGTGAGAGTGACAGTATGTAGAAAGTTATAACCTTGCATGTGATAGCAAAAGGGTTGGTGTGTAATGAGTGATCACTTATAATGTGATGCTTTTACCTTCTAGAAGAAGTATTGTTCGGTATGTCGGTTAACCGCCTAGGGTATATTCCTTGGGATTCAAAGAGATGAATGGTTGGTTGAAGACAAACTCCTAGTTGCTAGTGAGTCCTCACTCTTAGAATTGAGGTGTCAATCAGTTGGGATAGGAAGTGAGAGTTATATTGGAATCCTGAAAGCTTCAATTCAAGATCGAGTGAGGGAATCTAGTCTATCACTCCTTAGTCAAGCGGTTTAGTGGCAAGAATAATGAATGAAAGATATCAGTGTTGTATTGAGGTATGCATAAGAGTAGAAGGTGAGATAATTGGTCAATTGGTAAACCATGTTGAGTGGTCGATCAGGTGGGTTGTGAAGCACTTGTGCAACAAGTTGTAGCAAGGGTAAGAAGGCGGTTGTTGGTCATAGTATGGTGTCAATGATGAGTTGATATGAGTACAACGGTTGACCTGGTTAGAGCGAATAGCCTTCAATTGCGTATTGAGTTTCATGCATATGTCATTAAATGTGTTACACGAGTTCTTTCATGCTAAAGGCGTGTACGTGCGTAACAACTTTCCTTGTTTTGAGAAATAAGTTGACGCTCGCAAGTGTGTATTTTTAAAAGGTAAAAGACAAACTTGTTTTCACTATACGATAAAGCTTTGAACTTAGTTCTACGAATTATTTCACGCTTTTTCTTGTGGAGAGAATCTTCGTTACGAAAATATTGAAAACGTTTTATTGCGAGGTTTTGTATTATAAACAAAATGAGTATTGACTCGTTATTATCATATAAACGAGTGTTGGAGTTGACTGACCCACTTTGGGTAAGTGATTTCGTTCGGATTTTTCTAGTCGTATTTGAAAGGGTTCCATTGGAGACAACCGTTGTGTCGGCATCGATTTGGATGGACAAGGATGCAAATTATCGTAGGGTTGCCTGTGAGCGATCCTTGCGGTCGTTGTGTTTTACTATTCATTTTGAGTGGTGTTGTATCATGCATACTCAAGCTTGTTTTATGATTGTGTATCTATTGCATTTTTTAAAGGTGTACAAAATGATTTCAATCGTTGTGTCACCGTCCATGAAGGCTATGAAGTCGCTAGGTCGGAGAGGGTATTACGATTGAGGTTAAGGAAAGGCTTGGGAGTTGAATTTTTCGATTGAGCCAATTTGTGGTCGTGTTATTATCTTCGTGTTTCCGTTAGAAGAGGGTGGTGAATAGTAGAAGTCTTGGATAATGAACTCGAAAATGCTGAGATGATGGTAGTTCAAATGTTTGTCCGGTTATGTGAGAATGGTTTTATTTGCGGTGAGTTTTGAAATGGTCAAAGTGATTCTATTCGTGGAATAGTAATAAGTAGCGTTACGTTACTTGACGTAATGTTATCGGCTGTGAGTCTGAGTACTGAGATGGTTTGGTAATTAGATTTTGCACTAAGAAAGGTCTTGTGTTTTCCTTAAGTGAAAACGGTGGGTATAAGTTGGTTATGATGCGTTGGACGAAGTGGGTTCTGTTAGGAATACTAGATTGTCAGGAAGGAATGGAATCATCATCATGTAGTCCATTGATATGGAGGTTTGCGATTGTTTAACATGTCCCGAGTTTGAGGTTTTGTCAGGAGATTGAAACTGGAGAAATGAACCCGTTGTGTGTGAACGGATGAGGTCGTCCGAGAATGTGTAAATGATATGGTGTAGGAACACCTAGTGAGGGCATTAGGAGAACGGAAGATCACCAATGTGGATGTGATGTCCATTGAGGTTTTGATGATTCGCTTATGCGTAAGGTGTTTAGCACAGCAGAGATAGATCGCGAGGAGTTGACGAGAAACGAGGACTTGTTTGGGGAGTTAGGAGAAGTAGATCCCTTCGGGAATCCTTGCATGTTGTGAGGCGACTGGACATTAGCATGTCGATTGTCGATGTTGAAATCAATGGCCGTTCTGTTGGATGGTTGTCAGGAGGCTGGTATTGGAGAAGTAACTATAGTATGGTTATCTTGTTGAGTTTTTCTTGCAAAGATGTAAGAAGTTGTTCGGAGAAAGGTGTGTATCCGGCATGACACTGGACCATCTTGTGTGAGTGTTACAAAGGTGAAAGATCGTGGTTGCGTAAGTGATTTCCTATGGGGTTTGATGATCCATATAAGAACGAAATTGTTAGTGTAATCGAAGCGGGTGTGCTTTGATTAGATGATCTTGACATGTGGTTTGTCTAGACCCGGGAAAGACAAAGTCGGGAAATGATTTTTGAAATGGTGTTATGGGTGGCATGAAGGAAGTAATATCTTTTGTGTGTGTAAAGTCATCATGATAGTGATAACGCCACTTTTGGCGTTATTTCCGGTTCTCAAACCAATGAGATTGGCTTGTATTCAAGTAAAAAGGCGTGTATTTTACGGGTTATCTAGTGATTTACACAGGTTATCTAAAAGGCGGCATTCCTCGAGAAAAAGAAGCTAAAAAGAACCCAAAACGAGTCCAAACGAAGCCTAATGGAAGCCCAAAAGCCAAGCCCAAGACCCGCGACCGAACCAGGACCCGACCCGCGAACCAGAAAACGACCCACGCTGCAAAAACAACACGCGCGACTTACCACGCGACTTGCAAGTCGCGTGGAAAGTGGCGTAACCCTCTGTTTGTCGAAAATCAACTATTTTATTCGGGGTTTAGGTCATTCTTTCGGTATCCAACTTTCGGCAGACGACCAGGGGCGATTTTGGGGCGATTTCCGGTGACTTTTCGGAGCTTTCAGAGTCACGTTAGAGGGCCGATCACGGAGACAATCATCACGGAACGTAGATACAAGCACGATTAAAGGGAGTTCACCACGTTATTTTTCACGTAGTTTCATCTCTCTCTCTTGTGTTTGAATCCACCACCAACATGAACTAACCGGTTCGTGTTGGGGGTTGGAATGAATTCGGTTTATAAAGCATGTAACCAGATGATTTGAACTTTTATTGGTTTTTCCTTGATTAATGAAGCATGTGATTTTGTGTTTAATGCCTTTGAAAGTCTAGCTAGCTTTTAATTGATTTATTATTTTCAGTTGAGTTCGAGAGAATTAACTGTTAAATAGAACTAGGAATTGCATGCTTAAGACGATAAATCAGTGATAGAGATATACTGAATAAGTCTTAGTCCCAATTAACCCGTTAGGTTGATTTCGAGAGAAAATCTAGCCAAGTTAAATATAAATCGAGTACTTAATGTGTTTTGAAATCCATAGGTGAAATCGAGAGATTAAACTTATCCTTTTCAAAATAAAACCCGTTGTGGCTTGAAAGAGAACAACGGTGACTTTAAAAGATTTGGGAATCATTAAGGGGATAAACTGGTGATTGTTTGAGTTGTTTGTGTGCATGTGTAGAACCGGAGGATTTCCAACCCTCAACTTTTCTCTCTATCGAAGTTCTTAATTTGTTCTTTGTTCCGTTTACGTTTAAGTTGTGATTTGCTAGTAATTAGTTTTAAAACCCATCTTCCAATTTCGACAGTCCAGTTAATCGAGCTTATAGTAATTGTGATACTTAGTTCCTAGTTCCCCGTGATTCGATACTCGTACTTTCTCAAGTACTATTATTTGACTTCGACCCGTACACTTGCGGTAAGATTCGCGGGGTGTCAAAACCCCGTGTCAGATAGCTTGTTTGCAATGTGGTCGCGTGGTGCGATAGTTGTGTGAGGAAGTGGTAGCACTTTGTACCGAAGGAATGTGTAAGTCATAGATGTAATGATGGTTTGCCGTGATATTGAAGTATTCAAAGGTGGAGAGTATGCTCGATTGAAGTGTATGGATTTTTAGGAAGTGTACGTTAATGCTATTTTGAGATCTGGAGATTGAGTTGCGGTTGGTGACGGGATGAAAGGAGAACCCTTGTTCTTCTCGATCCCATTGGATTTTGGGTGAGTTTTCATACTTCACTTGATTGTCGAAGAGGATGTTGTAACCGTTAAGCTGTGATGCTTCGTTATGAAGTTTAGTCAGGAGCGTTGGAGTATCCCGTGGATGTAAAGAAATACAATGAGTGGGTCGACTGTGTTGGAGAGTTAGGAACTCGTGGTAGTTCTTGGTGCTAAGTACTTTACGAGAACTTGGCTAAAGGTCTTGACTGATGATTTTGGAGAAACCGTTCTTTTGGACTGTAGCGGTGTGTGATGGGTGTTCCGTGTAAGCACAAGAGAAAATTATGACGGTATGGCAGATCAAGTATGGACAGGCTTGCAGTAAGAAGATGTCATGAGACACTGGAAAGGCGGACTATAAATAAAGAACTGTAATTTGAAGGGCATAAGAAAAGGGATCGTTGTGTATGTCATGGTTAAAGAGTTGAGAAAGCTAAGTTCGTGCGACCGGTCTAAAAACTGGCTCATGTTAGCGAGTCATTCTTTTAAAGCATCCTTAATGTTTTGAAGTTAGAATGGAAACAGGTGGTCGAATGTGGTGCCCTGGTTGAGAGACCTTTGGATTAGATTCGGTATTGTCAGGGAGAATGTTTCACGTGAGCGTGTCGCTCAGTGTTCGATCAATTGGAATAGTTTGAGTGAGCTTGGTCACTCCTACTTGTGAGAGGGCAAGTGAATTTTGGCAGGATTGCAAATTTTCGAAATGCATGTGGTCCGATTAAGGAACTCATGATTGCGAGTTCAAAGTGACTATCCAAGGATGACTTCGTGTTTTGGTGGTGAATCGAGTGAGTAGTCTTTGGATAGGGATCAGTGTTATTAGAGAATTAGTGGGTGCGTGAAGCCCTTAATGTAGACGCGTTTTAAAACCGTGAGTCCAGGTGTGTGGACAAGGCGGACAATATCTGGTACGGTTGTCTGAAACGGTACGGTTGGTCTAGGGTATTACAGGCATAGACAAGTAGTTGATACTTGGTGCGTCGGGTATGGTTGATCGAGGAGATTTCAAGTATTCATATTTTTGAAAGTTACCGAACTAAGAACGTTGTAGTTGGCCGAGGAGCGATTTCAAAGAATGTCGTACGTTGTCGGTTCTGATCAGAAATGGATGGATAAGTGAATGGGACTAAGATGATTGGATTGAAAGGTATGACGTAGTTTCTGCAAACAGTACGACTGGAGGAGGAATTGGATTTTTTTGTCATAAGGCCGGAAACGATCTTTCAGCTGGAAAAAAAATATGGGAAGTTGTAAAGAAGTTGGTTATGTGGAGGTGCAATTTCAACTCCTTAAGAGTTATTAGGCAATATAAGATTTGGAATCAGAAGCTAATTCCAAATATCATATTGTGTTCTGCAGTGGAATTCCGGGGACAGAATTCTTTTGAGGGGGAGGTATTGTAACACCCCAATTCTTTGAAATGTGAACATTTTTGGAAATCTTGGGGCTAAAGTGTGAAGTGTGAAACTTGATAGTTTTAGTGGGAAAATCTGAAACTATTCACATGTATAAAAAGGGACAAAACCCCTAAAATCCCTTAATCTATCTTCTTGGTCGGCTGGAGCAAAGGAGAGAAGCATTGGAGGGCCAAAACCCTAATTTGGAGTGTGGAAGAAGAGTAGCATCAAGGATTGATGGTAGTATCTTCAAGGTATGATTAATCTTCCTTCTTCCTCATTATGTGACTAGTTTGGTTGGTGATATAAAGTTTTGTTAAACCATAAGATTGTGATTTCTAATCATTGGAAAAGGAAACAAACGATTTTGGGAATGATCCCCTTATGATTTTGATCAGGTCATTAAGAAATTTCATCATCTTTGCTTGATAATCTCCATTCTTCCTATGGTTTGAGTTTTGAGCTTTTGGGTTTTAAACCATGAATCAATGGTTGGGTTTTGGATGGATTTTTCTAGACTAAATGATGTTTTGATGATTGGTAATTGTGGGGAAAGGTTTAGAACATTCATTATTTCATTTTGGAGGCTTAAAATCGATTTAGGATGAGTTGGGATTGAGAAAGGGTGAGATTTCGGCTGATATTTGTGTGCAGGTGCTCCGCGCCAGTGGTGGCGTGATAACGCCACTTTTTGGCGTTATTTCCGGTTCTCAAACCAACGAGATTGGCTTGTATTCAAGTAAAAAGGCGGGTATTTGATGGTTTATTGAGTAATTTAAGCAGGTTATATAAAAGGCGGCATTCCTCGGAAAAAGAAGCTAAAAAGAGCCCAAAACGAGTCCAAACGAAGCCTAACGGGAGCCCAAAAGCCAAGCCCAAAACCCACGACCGAAACAGGACCCGAACCGCGAACCAGAAAACGACCCACGCAGCTAATTGGACACGCGCGACTTACCACGCGACTTGTAAGTCGCGTGGCAAGTGGCGTAACCCACTGTTTCGCGTTTTTCAGCTACAAAATCCGATTTTAGGTCACTTTTTCGGTATCCAACTTTCGGCAGACGATCCAGAGCAGTTCCGGGGCGATTTTGGGCGACTTTTCGGAGTCCTCGAGGTCACGATACAGAGCCGATCACGAGTGCATTCAAGACGGAACGTAGAGACGGACACGAGAAGAGGGAGTTTTCATTATTTGTTACCACAATTTCATCTTTTCATTCTTAATCATGTTTGCATACACTTTCGCACCTTTCTCTCTTGTGTTTGAATCCACCACCGACATGAACTAACTGGTTCGTGTTGGGGGTTGGAATGAATCCGGTTTTTAAGCATGTAACGAATTGATTTGGAATTTTATCAGTTTCTCCTTATTAATGGAAGCATATGATTTTGTTCTTAACGCTTTTGTGAATTTGGCCAGTTTACAATTGATTTGTTGATTAGCAATTAAGTTCGAGAGAATTAACTGCTATATAGACTTAGGAATTGCATGCCTAAAGCCCAAAAAGGTGATAGAGATATACCAAGTAAGCTTTAGTCCCATTTAAACCGTTAGGTTATTATCGAGAGATAAAATCTAGCCAATTTAACATAAATCGAGTACTTAATGTGTTTTGGAATCCATAGGTGAGATCGAGAGATTAAACATATCCTTTTCAAAATAAAACCCGTTGTGGCTTGAAAGAGAACAACGGTGACTTTAAAAGATTTGGGAATCATTAAGGGGATTAACTGGTAAATGTTTTGAGTTGATTGGTTGCATGTGTAAAACTGGAGGATGTCCAACCCTCAACTTTTCTCTCTATCGAAGTCTTTAAAGCTGTTATGTTTGTCTTGTGTTTGTTTGATTTTATTTTCTGCAATTATTGAGTTCGAAAACCAATCCTCCAATTTCGACAGTCAAATTAATAGTCCTTATAGTAATTGTGATATTTAGTTCCTAGTTCCCCGTGATTCGATACTCTTACTTTCCAAGTACTCTTACTTGACTTCGACCCATACACTTGCGGTAAGATTCGCGGGGTGTGAAAACCCCGTGTCAAGTTTTTGGCGCCGTTGCCGGGGAACTAGTTGTAATTAATAGCACTACCATCTATAAGCACTATTAGATTGGACATTTTCTTTTATTTCGTGTTTTATTCCATCTCTTTCAGTTTTTTTTTGGATTACTGACTTTGTTTTTCTTTCTTTTCAGGTACCACTTGGTTTATGCCAAGGACGGCCCGAGGGAAAGAAATTGAAGAACTCGATCCGGAAATAGAGAGAACTGCTCGTCGCCTACGTAAAGAGTCGAAAGCTAGAAAGCAATTGAATATGGGCGACGAGAGACCACCTCCAGAAAGGGTGCCTATGCGGTCGTTTGCCGACCCGAATGTGGCAGCGGCCCGCATAGGTATTCAACCACCCACCACCGCGGCTAATTATTTCGAAATCAAGCCGAGTACCATCGTAATGGTACAATAGAATCAGTTGGGAGGAGCACCGACCGAAGATCCTCATGCACATCTCCGTGCATTCGAGAGGATTTGCAGCACCTTCAAAATCAACGGGATGGAAGAGAATGCGATCAAGCTAAGACTTTTCAGCTTCTCTCTAAAAGGAAGTGCAAAAATTTGGATAGAGGGCCTTCCATCAGACCTTATCACCACTTGGGCACAACTGAAAGCAGCGTTCCTCCAGAAATTCTTCCCACCGGGAAGAACTGCGCAGTTAATGGCCGATATCACGCACTTTGCGCAATGGGACCAAGAGACGCTATACGAGGCATGGGAGAGGTATAAGGACATGCTGAAGAAATGTCCACATCACGGTCTTCATGGGTGGGTCATAATCCAAACGTTCTTTGGAGGCCTTCACCCGCAATTCAAGAATGACATCACTGCTGCAGCGGGTGGGGCACTCATGAACAAAACCTATGAAGAAGCAGTCGAGCTGATCGAGAACCTCGCCGAACATAGCTACTCCACTCCACGATCATCCATTGCACGAGTAGCGAGTGTTCGGGAATCGGATGAGCTAAAGGAGATCAAAACCCAATTAGCAGCGATTACGAGCCATTTGCAAGCAAGCAATATTCAAGAATCTGATCAAGTCCATTTTGTGGCAAACCGGAACCAACCGAGAAACGATCTTTTCTCGAACACGTATAACGAGGGGTGGAAAAAGCATCCCAATCTTTCATGGAATCAGCCCGGGCAACCACAGTCAGGTAATTTTTCTAACTCATCTAATTTTCCTAATGCTAATAATGTATACCGTCCTCCAGGTTTTCAGCAAAGAAACGAAGGACCATCCGGGGAGAAGAAGCCGGGCCTCGAAGACATGATGATGAAGTTCATGTCAAAAATGGACAGCACGGTCGGAGAGCTAGCGAGCACGGTGAATACGGTGAAAGCCGCAACTGAACAAAATACCGCGGCAATAAAGATTCTCGAGAGGCAAGTGGGGCAGATTTCTGAAGCTCTACAAACCCGACCTGCTGGTACTTTCCCGAGTATGGCTGAAAAGAGAAATCAAGAACATTGCAATGCCATTCATCTGAGAAGTGGCAAAGAGTTGATTGGAAACCCGGTAAGCAAGTCCTCCCTAAAGAGAGCCGAGGAAGATTCCGAGATGGTAGATGTGAGTGAGTTAGAAGTTGATAAAGAGAGTGAAGCTGATGAAGAGCGTACGAGGAGAGAGAAAGAGATCGAGAGCAAAGTGAAGGAGCAAGAGCAACCATCGGTCAAGCCGGTGGTACCTACAGTGCCTTACCCAAGCAGGCTGAAAGCAAATAAGGATCAGGTTAATTTTTCTAAATTTATAGAGGTGTTTAAAAAGCTAACGATTAATATTCCTTTCGCAGATGCTCTCACCCAAATGCCCTCTTACATGAAATTCATGAAAGAGATCCTTTCCAAAAAGAGGGCACTTGATCACCAGGCCACCGTTGCACTCACTGAAGAGTGCAGCGCGATTTTCCAGAATAAGCTGCCCCAAAAGCTTAAAGATCCAGGGAGTTTCTCGATTCCTATTCAAATTGGCAGTTTTAATTTTAATAAGGTTCTATGTGATTTAGGGGCAAGTATTAATCTGATGCCCCTTTCTGTTTTTAGGAAACTCGGACTGGGTGAAGTGCAGCCAACGTACATGACGTTAAAGCTTGCGGATAGGTCGATCAGATATCCTTACGGAGTGATAGAAGATGTGCTCGTCAAGGTTGGTAAGTTCTACTTCCCGGTAGACTTCGTGGTGATCGATATAGACGAAGATGAAGAGGTTCCACTCATATTGGGACGATCATTTTTGGCAACGAGCCGGGCTCTGATTGATATGGAAGAGGGTGAGATCACGTTCCGAGTTGGCGGTGAGAACGTGAGATTCAAGTTGCTGGAAAGAGGAAGTGGTGCAAGAGAAGAAGGAGAAGAGAAATCTGCGGGAAATCGCAAGTGTGGGCGATTCAAGTCTGCGGATACGGAGCCAAGTTGAGAACCGCACAGTCGTGCCACGACTTTAAAAAAGGCGCTGGGTGGGAGGCAACCCACCAAGGTTAGTTTCCTTTTCTTATTTTTTATCTTGTGTGTGTTTTTAATTCCGGAAAAACCATAAAAATCGAAAAATCGAAAAATCAAAAATAGCTGAAATAGGGACATACGCGACTTGTCACGCGGTTTGCATACCGCGCAGCAAGTCGCGGGGCCCTCTGTTGGTTTTCTGAAACAGAGAGTTACGCGGTCTGACACGCGACTTGCAAGTCGCGGGCTAAACCGCGGGAGTCCCATTTGCCTCATTTTTCATGTTTCGTGCAGTTTTTATTCCTTTCTTGCTTTGTGTGTTTTTGTTTTCTTGTTTTTCTTTCGTCGTTTGTTTGTTTCTTTTGTGTGTGTGTGCTCTCCCCTCCTACTCCAAATGCTCAATCTTTCAAGAATCTCCTCTGGCCGGGCAAAACAGGTATGTTCTAATCATTTCTCTGCTAAAAGAGTGGTGTTTGATGTGTTGTTCTATTTTAATTGCACGAGATGCAACAAACCTAAGTTTCACTTAGGTTTGGGGTGCCTCATTTTTGAACCATCTACACACTCACATTAGACCCTGTGCAAACCTCGGTTTCACCGAGGTTTGGGGTTGGCTTTTATTTGGCAAACCTAGGCCACGGCCTAGGTTTGGGGTGCCTATTTTTGGAAACTTTGGGTAGTCTTTTTATGTTATGCTGTATGATGCCTTGCCTGCTCTTCTTAATAACTGCACAATTACTGCGTCTCATCACCTAAGACTTTACTTGCACATTGGGGACAATGTGTGCGTAAGGTTTGGGGTTGCCCAATCGGGCCCAAGTTATGCACGTAGAATTCCTACACTTCTGAGTGTCGAGATCAAAGTAGCTAAAATTTATGTTTTGAATGATTGAGACCAACCATTGTGGGAGGGAATCTTGTGATAGTGACGTGACCGTTAGGGAAAGACCGGGAAAGGACATGACTAGGGACATTAGTGGAGACCACCCGATAGTGAGTTTTGAGCCTAATAAGACGTTTTTCATTTCGAGGGATTCATACACATAATTCTTATACACTTTTCGAATTCCTTGTCGTGAATGTAGAATGATCTCGCTACATTATTGCATTGAGTAGCAAAGACGAACATCGGGATATTAGGTAAGGGTACAGTAGACCATATCGTGTGGACCTTAAGACATGATTCCAGGCATTTTGTTTATGTTTAAACCCAGTTTGGCTATCGTTCCCTTTTCACCCTTTCATGTATATCCATTAGCCCATTTGAAGCCAAACACTCACCGTATTTCTTTCTAAACCCATCATTTACCCTTTAGCCAAAAGCCTTAGCCAACCCTTATCCGAAAGTGTGTCAATCGGAAGCAGTAATGAACTACTAGAGATAAAGCAGAAAATAAAGAATTCCGGCCAGTCATGAGAATAAAACGGGTCAATGTAACCCGAGAAGTAGAAAAGAGGACCAATGAAGTCCCAAAAAAAAAATATTTAGATAATAGTTAGAGCTGCAAAATAAGAGAGTCAAAGCGACTCCAATAGTGACGAAAAGGGCCAAGTAAGCGAATGTAAAACAACGAGAGTTCAGGAATTGCCAATGATTGACACACCGAGGATTGTTGATCCTTTTTACCCGTCGTTTCTTAGCCTTAACCTTAGCCCCATTACAACCCGTGTAAAGACCTGGATGATCTTTTGGAAAATGTGATTACGGTTTACGACTACCTTTACTGATATTCCCTGTCTTGCCACTTGATTCCGTCTGAGATCAAACTTCTGGACATTTGTGCGTCTTTCTTTAGAGTTGTCATGAAATTTGAGTATTCTTGCACATAACCTCCTTAAACATGACAACACGAGCGATAACCTAGGTTCGAGTGCAAAGAGAGTATCCCGTGAGGTAGGGTCGAGGTGAAATGTTTTCCCTAGCATGTCTGGACTTAGTTTAACCCGAACGTAATCGGAACAGTCACGAGTTCAACTCCCAATAGAAGGTCATAGATCGGACAAAATAAAGAATGAGGCGAGAGTGAGATAGATATTCACGGGTATGGGAAATCACCGATGCATCACTTGGTACCGATTGGGAATTGTGCAGTATTATTTTTTCACTGATATGTTCTTTAATTCTGTTTTATCGCTAATTTGCTTGGGGACAAGCAACGCTCGGTTTGGGGTTGTTGATAACGCCACTTTTTGGCGTTATTTCCGGTTCTCAAACCAACGAGATTGGCTTGTATTCAAGTAAAAAGGCGGGTATTTGACGGTTTATTGAGTAATTTACGCAGGTTATATAAAAGGCGGCATTCCTCGGAAAAAGAAGCTAAAAAGAGCCCAAAACAAGTCCAAACGAAGCCTAACGGGAGCCCAAAAGCCAAGGCCAAAACCCACGACCGAACCAGGACCCGAACCGCGAACCAGAAAACGACCCACACAGCTAATTGGACACGCGCGACTTACCACGCGACTTGCAAGTCGCGTGGCAAGTGGCGTAACCCACTGTTTCGCGTTTTTCAGCTACAAAATCCGATTTTAGGTCACTTTTTCGGTATCCAACTTTCGGCAGACGATCCAGAGCAGTTCCGGGGCGATTTTGGGCGACTTTTCGGAGTCCTCGAGGTCACGATACAGAGCCGATCACGAGTGTATTCAAGACGGAACGTAGAGACGGACACGAGAAGAGGGAGTTTTCATCATTTGTTACCACAATTTCATCTTTTCATTCTTAATCATGTTTGCATACACTTTCGCACCTTTCTCTCTTGTGTTTGAATCCACCACCGACATGAACTAACCGGTTCGTGTTGGGGGTTGGAATGAATCCGGTTTTTAAGCATGTAACGAATTGATTTGGACTTTTATCAGTTTCTCCTTATTAATGGAAGCATATGATTTTGTTCTTAACGCTTTTGTGAATTTGACCAGTTTACAATTGATTTGTTGATTAGCAATTAAGTTCGAGAGAATTAACTGCTATATAGACTTAGGAATTGCATGCCTAAAGCCCAAAAAGGTGATAGAGATATACCAAGTAAGCTTTAGTCCCATTTAAACCGTTAGGTTATTATCGAGAGATAAAATCTAGCCAATTTAACATAAATCGAGTACTTAATGTGTTTTGGAATCCATAGGTAAGATCGAGAGATTAAATTTATCCTTTTCAAAATAAAACCCGTTGTGGCTTGAAAGAGAACAACGGTGACTTTAAAAGATTTGGGAATCATTAAGGGGATTAACTGGTAAATGTTTTGAGTTGATTGGTTGCATGTGTAAAACTGGAGGATGTCCAACCCTCAACTTTTCTCTCTATCGAAGTCTTTAAAGCTGTTCTGTTTGTCTTGTGTTTGTTTGATTTTATTTTCTGCAATTATTGAGTTCGAAAACCAATCCTCCAATTTCGACAGTCAAATTAATAGTCCTTTTAGTAATTGTGATATTTAGTTCCTAGTTCCCCGTGATTCGATACTCGTACTTTCCAAGTACTATTACTTGACTTCGACCCGTACACTTGCGGTAAGATTCGCGGGGTGTGAAAACCCCGTGTCATGGCGCCAGTTGGCTAGTGCCAGAACTGGCGCCAATTACTGTCCAGAGCCCCGCGCCAGTTGTGGCGCCAGTTGGCTGGCGCTGGCAGTGGCGCCGGGCACTGTTTCGCGTTTTCGGGTTTCGTTTCGCGTACTGTTTAAGGATATGTTTGTGGTATCACCTAAGGGTTGTTTTTGGGGTTTATTATGAATGGATTTGGGATATAATTAGATGGTTTAACACCATTCTTATGGCGCTAATTCAGGTGTTCGGTTTGAAGTAAAGTGGGTTTCGGAGCGTGTGTCGATTTGCTAAGGCTAAGGTGAGTTCCCTTAACTCTTTTGGTGCAAATGAAATGTTTTGCTAAATCTTTTCATAATTGATTATGTTATGGAACATGTTGGCATGATTAATCATTTTGAAAATCTCTATTGTTACTTGACGTGGAAATGTTTTTAATGCATGCAAGTTGTTTATACGTATATCGTACGTGAGCTTTAAATACATGATCTTGTGAGTTGTTGCTATGTGTGGAGTAGGGTGCACAGTGGGAGTAGGGTACCTTGGGTAATCATATATCCCTTGGGAGTTTATTTATTTACCCCATACATATGGAATCCGTTTCTTGTGTATGTGGAGATGGGGAGTCTGCTTGGGCCCCGAGGGCGAGAGGGGAGTCTGCTTGGGCCCCGAGCGTGTAAATTACCGTGTGGTGGGATTGTCTACAAACACTGTGCAAATACCCATATGTGACGTTGCTTGGTCGAAATATTTTGATGGGCCTTTATGGTAGTTTGCATATATATTTTTAAAGGGTTTGTTAAACTATTTTCGGGAGGGATTCACTAGACCTCATGGTCTAACCCTCGCTTTTCAAAAACTAAAACCATTTTCAGGTTGGAGTCTTGTTTGGGGCATCATCTGGTGATGATGGAAGGTTGTCGCGTCGTAGAAGAGCTAGAGTCTAGTGAAGACCTGTAAATTACCGTCGGGCTTCCTGTAGCATCTCAGTTGTGAAGGTGTTATCCACTGCGAACTTAGAGTAGAATTTTGAAATTTGTTTACTTTGGGACCGTTTTTGGTTGTAATGTTACAGATTTTATTTTATTAAATTTGGGTTGTTACAACGGGTCGGGGGAAAGCAGTTCAGAAAGAGTGGGTAGAGAAGAAGGCTAAGTTACGACTAGAGAAGACCAAATCATTTAATTCTTTTTCACATCTTAGGAAAAATAACAACAATCATAGTTTTGTTTTGAATAATTCTGTTGAACATGGTTTTGAATTTCCAGTTAAACTTGACTCTGTTCAGCAATTGATTGAAATTTCGCGTGATTGTGTTTGTTGTTCTTTGTGTGGATTGAATGATTTTGTTGTGTCTAAGCATGCATCTGATTGGTTTGGTACATATCATGTATTTAATTCTAATACTTCTCGTAAATCTTCTCGAAAAAGACCCAGATCTAAACGGGCTCCAAACAAAGGTGCTGCACCTAACACTCAAGGACCCATTTACAGACGGGTACCTAAACAACCCTAATTTTTGTTTTGCAGCCCGGTCATGTGTGGTTTTTAGATTCCGAATGCTCCAAACACATGACTGGTAAACGGGAGTTGCTCACCAACTTCAAGGAGAAGTACTGCGGTGACGTCAGATTTAGGAATGATAACGTGACCCCGATCATGGGCTATGGCGACCTTGTTCAGGACAACCTCACCATCAAGTGTGTGTCCTAAGTCACGTCGAAGACCTTGGTCACAACCTATTCAGCATCGGCCAGTTCCGCGACAAAAATCTAGAAGTCAACTTCAAGGCAAAGCGGTGCAGTATTCGTAACGACGATAGAATGGAGATCCTTGCCGGAACTCGACGGTCGAACCTCTACACCATCAATCTTGCCTCCGTGAAGACTGATAAAGCCGTTTGCCTCCTTTCCAAAGCTTCTACTCAACAGACCTCTCTGCTCCGAATGCGAGATGGGTAAGATGAAGAAGGTGTCTCACAAGCCGAAGACGGTTCCTGGCATGGACAGACCTCTAGAGCTGATCCACATGGATCTCTGTGGCCCTATGCACGTCCAAAGCATAAGTCAGAAGAAGTACGTATTGGTGATGGTGGACGACTACTCGCGATACACCTGGGTCAAATTCCTATGTTCAAAGGACGAGATTCCTGGGGTCATCATCAACCATCTGAAGGGTGTCCAGAACAACTTGCAGCTAACCGTCATCACGATTCACATGGATAACGGAACTGAATTCAAGAACCGCATGCTAAGTGACTATGTCACATCGGCTGGGATTTCACACAACTTCTCTGCTGCTAGGACTCCTCAACAGAACGACATGGTGGAACGACGCAACCACTCTTTGGTGGAAGCGGCACTCACCATGCTTACTCAGTACAATCTTCCGATGTTTATATAGGCCGAATCCATCACAACGCGTGCTATACTCAGTATAGATCCATCGTCAACAAGCGCTTCGACAAGACGCCATACGAGCTCATCAACAAACGCACCCCCAATATCAGCTACTTTCACGCGTTCGGGTGCAAGTGCTTTGTACTGAACGTCAAAGATGATCTCGGCAAGCTCAAGCCAAAGGCGGACGAAGGGATTTTCAACGGATATTCTACCTCTTCAAAAGCATACCGATTCTATAATAAGAGGACTAAGAGTGTTTTAGAGAGTATAAATGTAACCTTCGACGAATTGGTCGATTTAGATTCTGAACGTACCAGTTCAGAACCCGTGCTTACTAGAGTGTTGGCTTCTGATCACACTAGATCGGAACCCAAACACATGACAGTAGATCCTTCGTCGTCCAATACGTCGAAATCACTTCTTTCTGAGTTAGATCTATTGTTTGAACATTTCTACAATGATTTTCATCTTTCCCCTGTATCTACTGATGTTTCTATGAATGCAGATGGAGCTGTAGTGGTGTCGACACACATCTCTAGTCCTCCACCAACCCCCAACACTACGTCATCAGAGGACTCGCCCTCTTCACATATGATAGAGACGACACCATCATTAAGTACAGCAACGGTGACCGCGACTCCATCCCCGGTGGTTCAACCCACTCCGTCTTCCCCCAGAACTAGCAACAGTACTGATGCAACCGCCGAATCTTTGTCAACTGCTGTTGTTTCCCAACCTGCGGCCGCCGTCCGATTACATCCGGTTCCATCCTTAGAAGCGGTTTAAAACTTACCCTTAGGCTCCTACATCGATGCTGATAATTATCAACCGCTCACAGACCCGCTACCTCACATGTGGAAGTGGACTCGAGCGTAACCACCTGAGAAAATCATTGGAGATCCGTCTGCTCCCGTTCAAACTAGAGCAACGACGGAGACCGAAGACGACGCTGCCCCTGCACTTCTGAGAAACACTCCAAAATGGGCGGCTACGGGAAATGAGTGCCTCTTCTCCATCTTCCTCAGCAATGTTGAACCAGCGACGGTCAAAGATGCCTTACACGACCCGGACTGGATAATGGCCATGCAGGAGGAGTTAAACGAATTTGAAAGCCTCAAAGTATGGCGCCTGGTCCCTCGCCCGAAGAACAAGACTGTTATCGGAACGAAATGGATTTTCAATAACAAGAAGGACGAGAACGGGATCGTGGTTCGGAACAAGGCTCACTTGGTAGCAAAGGGGTATCGGCAACAAGAGGGGATCGACTACGAAGAGACGTTCGCCCCAGTCGCCCGAATCGAAGCTATTTGGATGTTCCTCGCGTACGCCGCTCACAAAAACTTCACCGTCTTTCAAATGGACGTGAAGACGGGGTTTTAAACGGCAAACTCAAGGAGGAAATATATGTCTCTCAGCCGAAAGGTTTCGTCAGTCAAGATCACCCCAACCATGTGTATCGCCTCGACAAAGCGCTATACGGACTCAAGCAAGCACCAAGAGCCTGGTATGACAAATTATCTACTTTTCTCACGAATTTCGGCTTCTCGAAAGGTAAGATCGACACAACCCTTTTCATCAAAAGGGAAGGTGAGGACATAATTTTAATTCAAGTCTATGTCGATGACATTATTTTCGGCTCTACGAACCCACAATACTGTTACAAACTTTCAGTCCTCATGAAAGCCCATTTTAAAATGAGTATGATGGGTCAGATGAATTTCTTTCTCGGTCTTCAAGTTAAATAATTGTCGACCGGGATATTCATCAATCAATCTAAGTACATCGCGGATATTCTTCGAAAAATCAAGATGGAATAGTGTACACCTATGAAAACTCCAATGTCACCGGGTACAAAGTTACACGCCGATCCTGATGGAAATGATGTGAATACTACTACCTATAGAGGAATGATAGGTTCGTTGATGTATTTGACGGCAAGTAGGCCGGACATAATGTTTTCTACCTTTTTGTGTGCTCGATTTCAATCTAAACCAAAAGAGTCACATCTCATAGCAGTTAAGTGTATTATCCGTTATTTAAAAGGTACTGCTAATCTTGGCCTTTGGTACCCTAAGGACACAAGTTTCGAACTCACAACGTTTTTTGATGCTGATAACGCGGGAAGTATGCTCGACCGGAAGAGCACCACGGGTCATGTCCAGTTCCTTGGCGATAAGTTGGTTAGTTGTGCCTCCAAGAAGCAAACTTGCATCTCCACCTCCACGGCGGAAGCGGAGTACGTGGCCGCGGCTAGTTGCTGCTCCCAAGTTATCTGGATGTGCACGCAACTGAAGGACTATGGGTATAACTACTCGAACATCCCGATCTACTGTGACTCCAAGAGTGCCATCGCAATCACGAGCAATCTGGTCCAACATACGAAGACAAAGCATATTGACGTGTGCTACCATTTCATTAAAGACCATGTGGAACGAGGTACGGTGGAACTCTACTTCGTAAGTACAGAAAATCAACTAGCAGACCTGTTTACCAAAGCTTTGGACGAAAAACGGTTCAATGAACTCGTGTCCAAGTTGGGTATGCTTAACTTGAAAGTTTGAGTCACAATTGTACTTGTCACACCTTTTCTTCACTACGGGATAATTGTACCTTAATCGTTACACTTGTCTTGCAGCGTAGTTTAGGTGTTTCAAGCACATCGATGACATGTACTATGTATTTACGTTTTAGTGTTTCTTACATTTTTCAGTTTTCTGCATGCTTCTTTAATTCTATTAGTCTTGTCTTTGTTTTTCCATTTGTTTCCCGTGCTACTAACCCTATGTTCTACAAGGCGTTTCCTCGTGAGCCAAGTCCCCAAGGTACGTTTCTCGTTTCTGTTAGAAGAGAGTTGCATTTTTTGGAAACTTGAGGGGGAGAGGTGTCAGGTTGACAAGTCAAAGGGGAGCATCGTCAACTAAACAAGTTTAAAGGGGAGATTTATCATGTTTTGTTTGACGTTTAAAAAAAAGTTGTTATTTTGAAAAGTCGAGGGGGAGCATCGTATTTCTTGAAAAGTTGTGGGGGTGAAGTGGAATTTTTAAAACCTGAGTGGCAAAAGTGTAATTAATTGAAACTCAGGGTTATTTTTCCAAGTTTCTCAAACTTCAGGGGTATTTTTCGCCAATTTCCAAAAAGGTTGAGAAAAAGTGGAACCGGGAGAGTTTAGGAGACCGGTACCGGGTTCACTCTCGGTATCGACCGGTATAAATACCGGTTTTTATTTCTAAAGTCTTCACAACTTCAAAAATTTCGCGCTCAAACTCTCCCAGAACCAACTTCTTCTCACTTACTCACCAATTGTGTGTTTTCGCTCCAATCAGCCTCAGATCTTCATCCAAACATCAAGGTATGTGTTCAAATCTCAACTTAAAAGATTTAACAACATGAGATCGATCCACACAGCACCAAAATCGATCGATTTGATCGATTTCATACGAGTCGACACTGTTAGGGGTTTTCAATCCTTCGGCGTGTGTAATCGTTCTCAAATCGACTCGAAATGCAACGAACTCGACTCAAATCGAGTGATACTTGTGTTTTCGACCATGAATTTAAGCCGAAGTTGGGTCGATTTTGTGTTTGAAGGTCGATTGAGTCCCGATTGGACTCCGGATTCGGTTCCGGATGTTGTATCTTCCGGAACGGAGTTCCGATTTGTGTCCCGGATAGAGTCACGATATGGGTTCCGGATTCGGTTCTGGATGTTGTCAAATCCAGAATGGAGTCCCGGTTTATTCATATAACAAGTCCCGGTCCCATCTGGTTCCGGATTCCCTTCCGGGTCCCGAACCCATTCCGGTTCCGGTATATGTTCCGGATCCGGTCTCTATTATGTTCCGGTATCGAGTTCCGGATCCGGTCCCTATTCCTGTTCCGGATTCCATTTAGGTTCCGGTTCCTATTCTTGTTTCGGATCCCTTTGGGTTCCGGATTCCATTCCTGATCCGGATCACATCCATTCCGGAAGTACTGTTCTATTGGTTTATATTTGGTGTTTGGTACTCTGTGTCACACTTAAAAGGTGTACACTCACTCCGGGCTCGTCAAGAACCGAGTAGTGACCTGTTTCGGACTGTCACCGACTCTCGGTTTTCTAAAACCCGAGAATACACGCCCCGAAACAAGCTTTTAGTGTCCATTTGCCATGCACACTCAACATCGTTTGGACTTTAACAGGTATGATCATGGCACAACCGATTCCACCTCAATGCGATGCCCCGTTACTTCCCGTAGGTCCGAACCTACCGCTAGTGGCAAACAATTTCCATTTAGACACATCCAATATTGTTTGCCAATGCCCTGTTATCGTGGAAATTCTCAAGCGCCACACACTCAATCGCGCATTGACGACCACCGCTCCAGTTCTAACACTGTATGTGCACCAATTATGGAGATCACTCACACTCGTCGCACACGGCCAACACTTCGACCTCTAAGGTAGTATTGGCGACTCCCAGGTGTTGATCACTCGAGATATCCTTCGCCAGATGCTTGAGCTACCAGACGCGACAACTGTTCCAGGACGAGTTGCATACGACGCTCCAGATTCTGATGCCGATCTCTGCCGGGATTTGTGCGCACTAGGATATGCCGCTGCTCTCAACCATCCACCGCGATTCTCCCAGATTCACATCCAGCCGGTGTGGTACACCTTGTTCACGATATTGGACAGGTGTCTATCATCGATCAACAAAGGAATAGATCAGACGACCGTAAACCTGTTTCGACTATTCCATGGCATCGTATACATTCGACACATCGACTACGCGTCAATCCTATGGACTGAGCTAATCGAGAAGGTTCAGAAGAAGCAAGGCAACAAACGCCTCACGTTCCAGCCGTTTCCGAGATTCCTATAGCTGATCGTCGCTCATTTCATGGCGATATACCCGACGATCCCTCGACGCGCCGATCATGAGGTACTTCTTTCAACCAGAATGACTAGGATCCAGAACAAGCAGGTGATCCCGGACCTAGTCCCCATGTTAATACCTAATGACTTGCTAGCTATCGCAGACCAATCGGCACTGAGTGTGATAGCGTATAGGCGTGAGAATAACATAGACTCTCCGATGGTCCGGCCAGATCCGGCAAGACCTCCCCAAGGAGCGCGACCCGAGAGACGTGAGGGTCCATGCACTAGAGGCGGCAGGGTCCGGCGAGCAGGGGCTCCCGGCCAGGGCGTGACGAGAGAAAATATTGTGAGGGGAACAGGCATGGGCAGTGCCGGTAGGTCAATACACGATGCTAGCTCATCAAGACAACCACCCACTCCACCACGTGCACCTACGCCACCTCGAGACGGAGATCTAGAATTGCACGACGTGGAAGTAGAAGGCATTACGCGCAAACAAACCGAAGAAGAGGCAGCCTCCTCTTCCAGCTTCGAGTCCGACTCAGCTTCCGAATCAGCTTCCGAGTCCGCCTATGGCTCGGAGTTGGGATCCGAATCAGGGTCAGACTCCGGTTATGAGTCAGGGTCCGAGGAATATGAGAGTGAGTCCATCGAATCAGATGACGATGATGATGCCACACCCCACCCTAAAGCCAAATTTGGAGAGATAAGGAAAGCGGAGGGTGTAATAGTCGAACAAGAAAAAGGAAGTGAGCAAGTGCATGAAAGGAGGAGTAAGCAAAAGAATGAGAGTGAAAGAGTGATGGAGCAATCTACTCAGGTTGCTCCCAACCAGCCTCCACCTAGGCAGGCAACCACATCTGGTACCCCGTCGCATCCGTTGCGACAGCGTATTGAACAAGACGTCGTGGGCCTAGTGACGCATTTGCACACCCCACCTAGACACTCAGTTTCCTCTCAAAAGGAATTTGTTTCAACTTCGCATGGGGATATATCACAACTGCCACCGGTCTCTCACTTGGAGATTTCCGGTGTTGAAACAAGAGAACATCAGCCCCGGTTCTCGACTTCCTTGGGCGCACACTCGAGTCTAGATCCATTCGAAGATATCATTTCTTTGGCTAGGACACCGGTCATATCTACTGCTACCGTCGAGATTCTTCGTGACTCGACCGGAACACCCAGAGTAAGTCTACCTTTTGGTTGCTTACAAGGACAGGATGGAAGACCTGCCACGGCTATCTTTAAGCCAACCGTGAGCACAGGCAGTACTGTGGTGCAATCCACCATAGTTAGTATAACTGGGAGGCTAAGTTCTCCAGGTATTAGTACCCCGGAGTTCGTCTCCAAGGAAACCATTGACGGTGCCTTAAAGGCTATCCAAACGGAAATTTTGCAGAAGCTTTCAGAGGAGATGGCATTCATCAGAAGGGCAGTCACGGGAAAGGCAGTGGCTACAAAAGTTCCCCCTACGCAACCACAGATTAGAATGCCTCACCTAACCCTGAACCTCCAGAACATGAGCATCGAGGCGCTCAAAGCCGAACTCCTCGATAAGCTCTTGTCCCAATCCAACACCGACGCCTCCTCTGAAGCCGATTTAGTGAGTATTCTACGCTCACAAGCCCAAACACCACTCCCAGTCACTCCAAATGATCAACAAACCCAAATAAACACCAAGCTTGATTCACTTATAACTACCTTAACCGAAGTCAAACAAACCCTCGACACTTTATCCGAGAGGGTTGCCAGCTTAGAAAACACATGTAAGAGTCAGGCAGAGGGCTCCAAACGAAGACATGATGATCAGGAGGATCCTGACCAGCATGAGGGGGAGAAGAGACTTAGGTGTCAACCTCAGCGACAGAACCTTCAACCGTCACTCCAGCCGAAACTGAACCACAACATCAGCCAGCAGACTCAGAAATGGTTCAGGATATGGAGCTATCAACACCGGTCAGAGAATCAGTGCCAGAGTCAGCATACCCAACAGTTGAAAAGCCCGAGGGTCAACCAAAAGAGAATTTATTGCTGACGGTTCCGGAAAGGCCATTCCTGGAATTAATCGATGAGGACTCTGATGACAATCCAGAATTATAAAGAGAATGGAGAGAGAAAGCAATTTCAGCCATCCAATCAGAGACAGATTCTCTTTGTAACTTCTCTGATGAAGACGAACGCATGAACTTTTCTGATGAAGACCGTTGCCATACACCAAAGCCCTCGAGACGATAAAAAGGTTCATGAAGTGCACCATCACTCTCGCATACATAAACGATTTTCAGATGGGTTTGGAAAGCAATCAGAAGAAGATCAACATTCTAAAGCCCAATCTGAATCTTCTCGATTCTGAAGACGTACAGGTACATACGCTCCTGCCAAAACCAGAAACAGGGATTGTGTATCTGAATGACAAAGGGGAGAAAAGATTCATGAGGATCAGCGAGGTGCACAAGTTCAGTGAGGGAACATTGTTGAAGATAAAGAACGTGCTTAAGAAGATCGTTGAGAAAGAAGAAAGGGATTCGTCAGAGAACTATGCCAATATCCGAAAGTATCTTGCCAAGGAGCTTCTCAAAGCAATCGAAGAAAGGCTGGAATTCAGGAAATCCATTCGGCACTTCGAGATCTTGTTCGCTATTCGAAAACGATATGTCCCTAACTGGCGTGAGATCGAACTTCAATTACAAGGGGAGATTGTTAGGTCTCATGTTAGTGGAATAGAAGTATAGGGACCATTATTGACATATCTTGTAAATATCCTTTTTAGGATATAAATAGATAGCTTAAACCTAGATTAGGGTTTAATGACCTAATTACTATTTGATTACCTTTTGTACGTACGACTACAGTTTACATCTTTCTGATAATCAATCGAAGTGAGATTTGTGACGTTTATACTGATTTGTGTTGATTCTTATTATTGCACTTGTTAATCTGCGATCCACAAATTATTTTATCACCAACAACTCTCAATTTCGATAGTTCAGTTAATAGTGAAAATAGTGATTGTAATACTCAGTTCCTAGTTCCTTTGGTTCGATACTCGTACTTTCCAGTACACTTGTGGTAAGATTTAAAGGGTGTAAACTCACCTATCAAGTTTTTGGCGCCGTTGCCAGGGAACTAGTTTGCACTGATAGCACTACCAGCTATAAGCATTATTATATTGAACATTTTTTTACTTTATTTCATTTTATTTCCGTTCCATTTTTGAATCATAGAACTCTGTATTTTGATTTCAGGTTTTGATTGGTTTATGCCAAGAGGAACCCGAGGGAAAAGTTTAGAACCTTCGATTTAGAGATTGAACGAACCGCCCGTCATATAAGAAAAACGTCCAAAGTCAGAAAACAACTAAAAATAGGTGATGAAATTCCTGTCAATAACCCACCGATCGTCAATCCATCTCCTCCTCCAGAGAGGGTGCCTATGAGGTCCTTTGCCAACCTGAATGTCGCTGAAAGTCCAGGATACACTCTTACAATCAAATATGAACAATTAAGATCGTATTCACAACAACTGGTCATATGATTTATTAACAATCTGTGAATTACAAGATATTACAATGAATTTTTCTCTAAATGGATTCACCAAAGATTATATCAAAGATTAGTTAGCAAACTGTTGCTAACACTATATATACTGTAGAGAAAAGCTAAAGCTACAGTACATATGAGAAACAGACTAATAGAACAATTACACGTGTCCTAATTAGTAACTGAATATAACAGAGAATATCCCAAGATATGAATTCTGAACATACTTCTGAATAAGCGCTTCAGAACATTTGTCTTCATAGTCAGAAGTTCTGAGTCTCCTACTCAGAACTCTGAACCTTCTAGTCAGAATCCAACACTTAGAATCTTTTTGAGATTTCTCACTCAGAACTTCTGAGTCTTCTGAGTCTTCTTTAGTCTTCTTACTCAGAACTCAACACTTGTGTTTTTGACAAAACTCTAGACCTAACAATCTCCCCCTTTTTGTCAAACACACTTGTACTATTCATCATCAAATTCTTAGAGCATGAACAATCTTCAGAAGGAGCTCTTCTGAATGCTTTGACAACTTTTGCTCAGAATTCTGAATAATCTGAGTTAACAACTTCTGGTCAGTCTTTAATCAGCAGCATCAACTATTTCCAAATTGATTTCTGTTATATATTTGCTTTTTCTTTGCTCCCCCTTGAAATGACAATTCTCATCTTCATTTCAGCTTTTATAAGATTTCTTTATAAGAAACAACCGATCAGTTTTCTTTTCCTCTTCTCCTTCTTAAAATAACATTTCTCTCTTTTGTTATTTCTGTACAAAAACCATATCAATCTTCAAAATCTTTAGCTTTTCTCCCCCTAAAGTTTTGGAAAGCAAAATCATCTTCAAAATCTTTAGCTTTTCTCCCCCTTGATTTTCAAAACTTTAGCGATGCTTTTTCTTCGAATGAAGTCTATGCTTTTTCTCCTCCTTAATGAATAACCTTGCTCCCCCTCAAAATAAGAATTATGGAGCAATTTGTTTTCTTCCCCTGAAAGTATGCATATATTTCATTAAAATTATTCATTTCAAATATAGTGCTTTAATGAAAACATTTATACAAGAAAAATAAGATTCACTGAACTACACTTGATAACTACTAACATTTGATCATTTGAAAATTTTACAAAAGAAATCCAACTTAATGAAATTTATCAGATTTTTCAATCAAATGAAATCAAATGCATGTGTTTGGATTCAAATACAAGTCATCATTGCATATCAAGTTAAAAATGTTCAGTTTCAATCTCTTTATTAAATCTATTTGGTGTGCTTAGCATGCGAAATATGATTAGCTTCAAGCATATGCAATTCTAAAAACATATACGAATACTTTGCTCTACTCACACTATTTGTCCAAAATCAGGATTTTCACAAATTTAAAAGTTTATTGCGACTTTGTATTTTCCCAAAGTTTCAAGAGATGTGTGCTCATTGGCATCTTTTAATTTTGTGCTCATTGACATCTTTTAATTTTGTGCACATTGGCATCTTTTAATCAAAAAGTTTAGTAAGAATAAGATACATCGTTAAACATGACTTTCTATCTGGTTCTATTGCAGGATTTGGGTCAGCATATCCCAGACCAGTTGGTCTTAGGTGCTAGGTGACAAGCACCCCTTGGAACTTAATTTCCCAAACCAGAAAGGCCACATCGATATATCTTAAACCCATTTGTACCAGTAGAACATGGTTTTCTATCTGATTCTATTGCAGGATTTGGGTCAGCCGATCCCAGACCAGTTGATCTTAGGGACTAGGTGTCGAGCACCCCTTAGGACTTACTCTCCCAAACCAGAAAGGCCACAGGTACAAACTTTCAAACTAAATGATTTTATATATATTTATATTTCATCTCAATCACTTGGTACTAAAACGTAGTACTTCCCCCATATTTTTGTTTCCATCCAACATTCTGACATTTAGGCTTTTTGAACATTATATTCTATATAAGTATAGATTTCATAACATTGAGCATTCGGCATAATTTCATTCATGTTTTGCTTACCTTTCGATTTAATTCAGAAGTGAAAGTTGAAACAAATATAGCTCAGATAATACAAAATACTTGTAAAATCACTTTTTGACACACATTTATTCATTGAATGAAAATTAAAAAAAATCATATCATTGAATTAAATTGTTAAGATTCAAACATTCAAAGCAATAGAAATAAAACATAATACAATGTTACCTTTCACCACTTGTTCCTTGAAACAGAAAAATATGACAGTTAAGGATATCACCTGAGAAGTATGAGTTCTAAACTGATTTGTTTAGAAGTCTTAGTCTCTGAAGTACGGGTCCTGAACCGAATTATTCAGAAGCCATTGTCATTTAAGTACGGGTTTTGAACTGATATGTTCAAAAACCTAAAACGTTGAATCACGGGTTTTGAACATTATCTTGAAACAATCAGATCAAATTTTGAGTCAATACTTCCTCTGAAATCAAGATAATCCTGCAAAATCAAGAGATTTTGGTAATCATCTACGATGATTCCTCATTAGATATCAAAAATCCAAATTCTGAGTAGTAGAGTCAGAATTCTGATTATAAGAGTCAGAATTCTGAGTAACTTGCTCAAAATTCTAAGTATCAGAGTCAGAATTCTGATTAGTTGAGTCAGAATTCTGAGTAGTAGAGTCAGAAGTCTGAGTAACTTGTTCAAAATTCTAAGTATCAGAGTCAGAATTCTGAATAGTTGAGTCAGAATTCTGAGTAGTAGAGTCAGGACTTCTGAGTAAGAGAGTCAGAATTCTGATAAAACTATCCAGAGAAAATTCCTTAGAAAAATGTTTGGATTTTGTGATTTTTGAACATTTTGAACTTCAAATCACCATAACTTGCTCAAAAATCAGAATTTTTCAACCAAAATTTGCAGGGTTGCTCAAAATGTGATTCTGAACACATTCTCTGGAAACGTTTTCTAGCAAAAATATCCACAACTATGAGTTCGATAACCCCATAGTAAACAGAACTTTTTCGTAAAAAATATTCTTCAAAGTCAACAAATTGATCTGTATGAATCAGAAATCCATAATCACATTCAGACCGAGTTTTGGACTGAATTATCCAAAAGTCAAAATTCTCAATTTAAGCTCAACGTCTGTTTTAAGTCATGTGTCAGTATTATCATTCAGCTCTACACATGAATAACCTGCAAAACAGATTAAGTTGTCTTTGGTACCCATATGAACTTGGGTCCAGGTTTGTTAGGTGCAGTGGCATATGCAGATATTCTATAAGAACCATACCAGTGTTGAATAAAATTCTTGTTCACAAAATCATTAGTCCCACAATATGAACAACAAAGTTTCTTTTGTGCAACTCTGACTAATTGATTTACAGAATAAATCACATCAGGTTTAACAAAAGATTTTCTTTGAAATGTATTGTTCTTCTTGACATTTGAATTAGGAACCTTTGATTTTGGCACTTCTTTCTTGGAAGTTGTTCCTTTAACTCTCCATTCCATTTTTATCTTTTTAAAAGAACAATTATAAGATTTATCAATAGCAGAATCATAAAACAGATTAGAAGAACGAATCTGATCTTTTGAACTATGATTTGATTTGTCAACAACTTTCGTTTCAAATTCCCTAAACTTTTTAACATACAAATCAAACCTTGACTGCAAATCAGATTTGGACTTCCTCTCTATCATGATTTTAGTTGATAAATCAGATAATTTCTTAATAAGCCTCCTTATCTCCAAATGAAAAACTTTCTTTTCCTTCTCAAACTCATCTTTTAAGCATTTTTCTTTAAAGCCATTTACCTTCTTCTTTTCATTCTCTTTCCTTCCATCTTCTAACTCTTTCTCCAACTCATTTATTTTTACAGAAAACTCATTTAACATTCCTGTTTTCTTTTTCTCAAAACCATTCTTTTCTTTTTGAAAAACATTTTTCTTGCATTCAAACTCTTTTCTTTCTTTTGCAAGAATTTTCTCCAAATCAGAAATTTTCAAAGATAATTCAACAGACTTTGTTTCAAAACCTTTCCTCTCAGTTTGAAAGTCTCTTCTCTCTTTCTCAAATTTCACTCTTTCAAGTATAAGAACTTGTTCAAAATCATAGATCTGTTTCAAGAGTTGACAATTTTTCATTTCACATGATTTGATTCTATTTTCAGACTCTGTCAACATCTTTCTTCTAAAATTGCCTTTCTCTTTCAAATCAACATTCTCTTTTTCTAATAACTTTATGTTTTCTTGAACCTTTTCAAAATCCTTTAGAAAATCAGATTTCTCTTTTTGCAAAATCTTTATAACTTTTGCATATTCGTCTTGTTTTGCTTGAAGATTAGCAATCTTGCTTTCAAAATGAACAATCTCAGTTTTTTGGTTCAGAAATTGTTTCTTTTGCTTTTACAGGACTTAATTTTTGTAAATTGTCTGAACTGGTTATAGAAATTGCAGGTCTCACAAAAACTTCAATAATCTCAGGCATGATGAAATGACAAATTCGAATATCAACTATGAATTATGATAAAAAAATGAGAATCAACACAAATCTAGAACATGCAAGAATTAATCAAATCAGTCACATGCATTTCATCAAACAGTTAGAGTACATGAATTAATGAAATCTTCTTTTCAACAAAAAATTTGAATACTAATCAACATGCAGCAGATATAATCACTTTGATCCAGAAACCAATCAAGAATTTCGAAAACATACCTGTGATCTCTGTTTAATTTCGAGAATTAATCAGCATAGAGAGAAAATCTTTGGATGACTTGATTGTAAGATATCGATTCAACAGAAAGACAAATTCAAATTTCTTGAATCAATGATAGAAATGAATTCAAGAATTGTTAGGAATTCAAGAATTGTTAGCAGCAACGGAATCAATTGTCGAATTGATCAAGAAACTTCAAGAACGCGATCAAACACACTCTTGGACGAATTTGTTTGTTGATTGGCTCTGATACCAATTGAAAGTCCAGGATACACTCTTACAATCAAATATGAACAATTAAGATCGTATTCACAACAACTGGTCATATGATTTATTAACAATCTGTGAATTACAAGATATTACAATGAATTTTTCTCTAAATGGATTCACCAAAGATTATATCAAAGATTAGTTAGCAAACTGTTGCTAACACTATATATACTGTAGAGAAAAGCTAAAGCTACAGTACATATGAGAAACAGACTAATAGAACAATTACACGTGTCCTAATTAGTAACTGAATATAACAGAGAATATCCCAAGATATGAATTCTGAATATACTTCTGAATAAGCGCTTCAGAACATTTGTCTTCATAGTCAGAAGTTCTGAGTCTCCTACTCAGAACTCTGAACCTTCTAGTCAGAATCCAACACTTAGAATCTTTTTGAGATTTCTCACTCAGAACTTCTGAGTCTTCTACTCAAAACTTCTGAGTCTTCTGAGTCTTCTTTAGTCTTCTTACTCAGAACTCAACACTTGTGTTTTTGACAAAACTCTAGACCTAACAGTCGCTGCAATCTTAAGAGGTGTACAACCTCCCACAACAGCAACAAACTATTTCGAGATAAAGCCGAGTACTATTGTGATGGTACAACAGAATCAGTTCGGAGGTGCACCAATAGAAGACCCTCATGGACACCTCCGTACCTTCAAGAGGATTTGCAATACATTCAAGATCAATGGAGTGTCCGAGGATGCCATCAAACTGAGACTGTTCAACTTCTCACTAAAGGGAAGAGCACAAATATGGGAGGAGAGTCTCTCAACAAATCAAATCAGAACATGGGCAGATATGAAAACTGCCTTCCTTCAAAAGTTCTTTCCACCAGGTAGGACAACCTAACTCATGGCTGCCATCACCTATTTTGTTGAGCGGGACCAGGAGACACTGTACGAGGCATGGGAGAAATATAAGGACATGCTGAAAAATTGTCCTCATCATGGGTTACACGGTTGGGTTATCATCTAGACGTTCTTTGGTGGCCTTCACCCGCAGTTTAAGAATGATATCACAGCTGCAGCGGGTGATGCTCTCATGAATAAAACGTACGAAGAAGCGGTTGAGTTGATCGAGAACCTAGACGCGCATAGCTATGCAACTCCGAGGTCTGCAGTTAGAAGAGTTGTGAGTATTCAAGAAGCTGACGAGTTAAAGGCAATAAAAGCATAATTAGCCGCCATCACCAATCAGCTTAAGGGGTCCTCTATTCAACCTTCATATGAACGAGGATGGTATTCCGGATTTGTTCCCTGCATCACAAGAAGCTGAACATGTTCAATTCTTACAAAACCGCAACAATCGTCCAAAGAATGACCCATTCTCCAATAGTTATAATGTAGGTTGAAAGAGACACCCTAATTTCTCATGGGCTCAACAGCAAGGTCAACCGAAAGAAACCATGAGACAATAGCAACAACAATACGGTAATAATTATAACTTTTCATCTCCTTCCCAATCTAATAATATTTATTGTCCTCCAGGTTACAATCAAAGGAAATTTAAGGACGCACAAACTAGAGAGAAGAAACCCGGGCTAGAAGACATGATGATGAAATTCATGTCAAAGATGGATAGCACGGTTGAAGGATTAGCAAGTACGGTGGGTACAGTAAAAGCAGCTACTGATCAGAACACTGCCTTAGGTGCTGTTCTGTTCGTTTTCTGTTAAGACCTGAATCCATATGACTGTCTGAGTGGATATGGTTGTCTGAGTGTTAACAGATAAGTTGTTGTTCTGTTGTTGGGCTGAATAAACAGTCTGAATGTCAAAAATGACCGTTTTACCCCTGTTTTATATTTGTGAACCTAATTCCAAACTAGTTCATTTCCAATAATATAAAACCCAAATTAGAACAAAATCTATTATATTTCCCCCAAAATCAGTTATCGTGGTATTGTATTTCCCCCAAAATCTATTTAACTTTTCAAACCTAAATTATTAAACTGAAGTCAATGATCAATCTTCAGTCATGTAGATGTAAACACAAGTAGAGAAAGGGAGGATGAACAAATGAAACTATGGTGTCCCAATTCTTCTTCACCAAAACCAATCAAAAAACCTAAAATCTTCACCAAAACTTGCTGCTATCAGGAGCGAACCTTACACAGTTGACAAAATTCGAGTGATCCCTGCATACCCGAATAGCAAACGAATTGGGACACCATAGTTTCATTTGTTTGGTGGCGGTGACCTGGTGGAGAAGATCATCGGCGGCGGCGACCTGGTGGAGAAGAGCAGCGGCGACCGGCGATGGGTGGTGAGAGGCGAGCAGCGAGAGGAGGGAAAGGGGGTTGTGAGCCGATGGGTCTGCACAAGTGAGAGGAGGGAGAGGTCTGTGAAAGTTTTTAGGGTATTTGAGAGAGAGGGGCAAGAGTGGAAAAAAATGGCTGAGTGGTAAGGACACATATTTTCTAGCTAAATCGGTCAGCCGAAATTTTCCACATTAAGCCGCTACCGAACGGGGAGATATGGCTGTGCGAATCAGCCATATCTCCCAGACAGACCAATAAACCCCAAAAGAACAGCCCCTTAATCAAACTCCTTGAAAGGCAAGTGGGACACATATCCGAGGCTCTGTAAACTCGGAATCAAGGGCAGTTTCCTAGTAAAACTGAAAGGAAGGCAAGAGAGGATTGCAAAGCCATTAACCTGAGAAGTGGTAGGGAGTTGGTAAGAGACCCTACCCGAGACCCGTTGCCAAAGGAAACTGAAACGAAAGCGTATGGAGTTGATCTGATAGAGATAGAGGAAATTGAAGCTGATAAAGAGATAGAGATAAAGAGAAGAAAGAACAAACCACTACTCCAAAGTAGTCGCCAGTCAAGCCTATCGCACCAAGAGTACCGTATCCTAACAGGCTTAAAGCCCACAAAGACAATGTTAATTTTTCTAAATTCCTGGAAGTTTGTAAGAAACTGCATATCAACATCCATTTTCCAAATGTGTTGGCACAAATGCCCTCATATGTAGGGGTGTGAAAACCCGAATAATCCGAAATTCGAACCCGAACCCAAACCGAAAATAAAGTATTTTTTCAATACCCGAATACCCCGAAATCCGAAAATCCGAAACCCGACTTTTGGGGGAATATTTGGGTTCGGATCGGGGTTGATCTTTGGCCACCCGACCCGTCCGAAAACCCAAAATAATATACATATATATTTTAAACATTATATAAATATATTTATTTATCTAATTATCTTTAGAAAATCGTAAATTATAGTTGGTAGAAATGTTTTTAATTGTTAAACTTATTATCGATTTCATCAATCTCTCGTTTGATTGAATAAATCCTTAAAATCGATTGAATTTATATATACTTTTGTATTATAATAATACCCAAAACCGACCGACATTAACCCAAAACCCGACCAACACGAACCCGAAGAAATCTGAAATCCGAAACCTAAAGTTCGGGTCTTGATTTTCATATCCGAAATCCGATCGGGTTTTCAGGTTGTCCACTCGAACCCGCCCGACCCGCCCAATGCACACCCCTACTTATACATGAAGTTTTTAAAGGATATCCTCTCGAATAAGAGGAAGATTGAGGAGCATGCAACAGTTGCACTTACTGAAGAGTGCAACGCTATAATCCAACACAAGCTTCCTCCCAAGCTTAAAGATCTAGGGAGTTTCACTATCCCAGTTCATATAGGAAATTCTGAATTTAGTAAGACTTTATGTGATCTTGGAGAAAGTATTAATCTGATGCCTTTGTCTATTTTCAGAAAACTCGGGCTTGGAGAGGTGCATCCAACTAATGTGACATTGCAGTTGGCCAATAGATCAATCAAGTACCCGTATGGAGTGATCGAAGACGTGTTGATCAAGGTAAACAAGTTTTACTTGCCAGTTGAGTTCGTGGTCCTCGGCATGGATGAAGGTATGGAGATATCGTTGATCCTTGGCCGACCCTTTTTAGGAACGGGAGAAGCACTGGTTGATGTGAAAGGAGGAAAACTGACGTTGAGAGTTGGTGAAGAGGAAGCAGTGTTCAATGTGTTCTGAGCAGCAAGGCATAGCATGAAATCAAATGAATGCTACCGAGTGCATGTAATTGAGTCGATGCTTCAAGAGACGTATATCCAACAAGTATAGGATGATCAGTTAATGAAGGCACTAATCAGTACTGATGTTGATCCAGTGGGTGAAGAGGTGATGCAACTAAATGCATTACCAACTTACAAAGGACCGAGAAGCCCCGTTGTTGAAGACTTAGGAGCGCAAATACCAAAGTCTGAACCATCATCAAAGACGCCTCCAATGCTTGAACTGAAACCGTTACCTGCTTATCTCAAGTATGCCTATTTGGGAGAGAAATAAACATAACCAGTGATCATATCTTCTCACCTGAGCTCTAACAAGAAAGAAAAAATACTAAGAGTTCTCAGAGAGCATCAGACGGCAATTGGGTGGACCATTGCTGACCTTAATGGATTGAGTCCCAGGTTTTGCACTCACCGAATCAACCTTAAAGAGGGGCACCGTCCGATAGTTCAACACCAACGCCGACTCAACCCGAATATGAAAGAGATGGTCTGAAAGGAGATACTTAAACTCCATGATGCAGAAATTATCTAACCAGACCCTGATAGCCCATGGGTGAGCCCAGTTAAGGTGGTACCGAAGAAGGGTGGTATCACCATTGTCCGAAACAACAACAGTTAACTTATTCCATCCTAGACCATTTTCCACTCCCGTTCATTGATCATATGTTAAAAAGGTTGGCGGGGCATGAGTATTACTGCTTTTTAGATGGGTATTCGGGGTACAATCAGATACCGATAGCCCCTGAAGATCAAGAGAAAACGACTTTTATATGCCCGTATGGTACCTTGGCTTACAGAAGGATGCCTTTCGGACTATGTAACGTGCCAGAAATCTTTCAGAGATGCATGATGGCTATCTTTTCAGACATGGTAGAGTGGACGATCGAGATCTTTTTGAACAAATTTTCAGTGTTTAGACCCTCATTCGATTCATGCCTTATGCACCTAGAAGCCGTCTTACAAAGATGCAAAGATACTAGCCTAGTGTTGAATTGGGAGAAGTGTCACTTCATGGCGACTGAAGGAATAGTTCTCGATCACAAAGTGTCGAAAGCAGGAATTGAAGTAGACAAGGCAAAGGTGGCGGTGATCGAGAATCTGCCATACCCAAATTCCGTAAAGGGAGTTTGGAGCTTCTTGGGACATGTCGGGTTCTACTGACATTTTATAAAGGATTTCTCAAAAATAACCAAACCTTTGTGTTATTTACTTCTTTAGGATGCCAAATTTGAGTTCACTAACGATTGCATTCTTGCTTTTGACAGGTTGAAGAAGGAATTGACCTCATCCCCAATTCTCACCGCACATGATTGGAGCCTTCCATTTGTCCTTATGTGCGACGCGAGCGACACGACATTTGGAGCAGTTTTGGGCCTAAGAAAAGACAAACGGATGCACGTGATCTATTATTCCCGTAAGACACTAAACGATGCTCAAGTCAACTACGCTACCACCGATAAGGAGTTACTAGCCGTTGTTTATGCATGCGAAAAGTTTCGATCTTATCTAGTAGGTGCCAAAGTAATCGTATACACCGATCACTCATCGTTGAAGTATTTGATGACCAAGAAAGACGCAAAGACGAGACTTATCCGATGGGTACTTCTACTCCAACAATTTGACTTGGAGATCTTGGACAAGAAAGGATCGGAGAATACAGTGGCGGACCATCTATCGAGGCTTGAAGGGAAGGAAGAGCAAGGCAAAGACAAGTCGATCATCAACGACTCATTCCCGAATGAACAACTTTTGAAGGCGAGTCATTCGAAGCCATGGTACGCTGATCTAGTAAACTACTTGGTGGGGGCAGTCATACCTTACAACATGAACTCACGTCAAAGGAAGAAGTTTTTATCCGATGCAAAACGATACTATTGGGATGAGCCATATCTTTACAAGTTATGCGCTGACGTTATAATCAGAAGATGTGTATCGGACGAGGAGA
The DNA here is from genome assembly GCA_033807775.1 of Saussurea involucrata. Classification (NCBI taxonomy): domain Eukaryota; kingdom Viridiplantae; phylum Streptophyta; class Magnoliopsida; order Asterales; family Asteraceae; genus Saussurea; species Saussurea involucrata. The sequence continues at coordinate 219,463,927 of CM066321.1, read as the reverse complement.
AAGTCGCCATTCTGGCTCACTGCAACACATTAGAATGTGGGGCCATTTCAGCACAGATAGAACAGTTGCGAAGATTCTGCAGTTAGGGTTCTTTTGGCCATCAATGTTCAAGGAAACGAGAGAGTTCATATCTCAACGCGACCATTGTCAGAGGGTCGGAGACATCGCAAAGAAGGATGAGATGCCCATGAATATTTTTATGGAAGTGGAGCTTTTCGATGTACGGGGCATCGACTTCATGGGACCGTTCCCAAACTCATTCCGTAATGAGTACATACTGGTGGCGATCGATTACATGTAGAAATGGGTTGAAGCGATCGCGACCCCTACAAACGATTCCAAGGTGGTGATCAAATTCTTGTGGAAGAACATCTGCTCACGATTTAGAGTCCCAAGAGCACTAATCAATAATGGGGGTAGTCACTTCTGCAACTGATACCTCGATGCAGTTCTAAAGAAGTATTCAGTGAAGCACAAAGTGACCACACCATACCACCCACAGGGGAATGGACTAGCCGAAGTGTCAAACCGGAAGCTCAAACAAATTCTCAAGAAGACAGTGAGTGCATCCCGTAAGGACTGGTCGTCTGAACTAGACGACGCACTTTGGGCATACCGGAAAACATTCAATACGCCGCTTGGAACCACACCATCTCGACTGGTGTTCGGAAAATCGTTTCACTTGTCGTTCGAGCTCGAGCACAAGGCTTTTCGGGCGATCAAGCACTTGAATATGGATCTTAAATTCTTAATGCAGTCGATCAGCACAAGTTTCTCCAATTGAATGAGTTAGATGAGATAAGACAAGATGCGTACGAGAATGCGACCATCTACAAGGAACGTACCAAGCGATTCCATGACAGAAAACTTAATCCAAAGGTAATCCTTCCGGGCATGCCGGTTTTATTATTTAACTCTCGCCTTCGTCTTTTTCCAGGTAAGTTGAAGTGTAAGTGGTCGGGGCCATTCACAGTCAAGGAAGTCTTTCCATTTGGAGCGATTGAGTAGCAAGGAAAGGATGGAGCGACTTATAAAGTCAATGGTTAACAGGTGAAGCCGTACTACGGGGGAGAAACGGTGGTGGCAGACACCGTGTTTCTAGAAGAACCACGGTGTGATCTCGATGAATGGTCATGCCACGACCCTAAGTAAGGCTCTGAGTGGGAGGCAACCCACCAAGGTTAGAAGTTTCAATTTTTTTCCAGTTTGTTTTGTTTCGTTATGTCATTAATATAAAAAAAAGTAAGGCAAGGGGAACAGTGACGTATGTGGGTTTCCATGCGACTTCAAACCACGGTGGAAACCGCATAAGTCGTTGTTTGGTTTCAACGTTTAAGGATCCCCGCGGGATTCCACGTGGCCTCATACCGCGGTGGAAACCGCATAAGCCTATGTTGGTTAAAAAGGAACAGAGAGTTACACAGGAAACCGCGCGACTTCAACCTGCGGCTCAACCCGCGTAAGTCTCTGTTTAAGGCAACCCATCGCAACATGTGCGAGATATCCCGCGGCTTCCAATCGCGTGGGAAACCACAGGATTGACCCGCACCTCTAAAAACCAAACCTTATCCATTTTTCTTACCCATTTCTTCATTTCTCTCATTCTTTCTCTTATGGTCACTCCATCTTCTCCAAACATTTTGAGCAATTTTTCCACAATCTCAAGACTAATCACGTATGTAATCCCATTCCCTCACTCATACTCTTCTCCATGGTTGAGCAAGTACGTATTTATCTTTCTCCCTTACTTTCTAGATGATAGCCACCATATCTTAGAAATGTTCATGAATTGTTCTCCTTGTTCCAATCTACCTAGAAATCGAGACTGCATACTTACTGTGTATTAGAATCTTCATGATGAATGTGTGCTTATGGTAATAATAATGGTTCATCATTGCAATTAGTGTTTGTAGTATAGGTAAGATGTGACCGTTCTTCATGCTTGATTCAATGAGGATATTGGTGGACTTTGGTGATGTTTTGTTTTTGGAAATCTTTTATAAAAGGGGTTAGAAATGTGGTGAATTAGAAGAGGGTTAGTGACTATTTTGTGAGTTTGTCCAAAGTGTTGGTGTGATTGCCATTTCATTGTACTCTCTGCACATTATGAACTAAATTGCCCATCTTATGCTTGCATAGTTCATATTATTAAGTATCATGGTACGTAATTAGGCTAACTACACATAGGTCAACGCCTAGGTTTGGGGTTGCCCAATTTCATAAAACCTAGGCCAACGCCTAGGTTTGGGGTGCCAAGATGGGTTGAACTATGTTCTGTATAACTTATTATGTCTTGAATGGTTGCAGAGACAATGCGGACGCATCCCAACAAGCAACTCGACTTTGGAGACTACTCTTGTCATAGTAGAGCTATCAGGGATGACATGCAGACTGAGGAAGTGGAGCGCGATGTGCCAAAATGCACAAAAAAAGTTGTACATCGTACGCGGAGCGTGGCATTAAGCTGGCCGGGTTACTGACCGGTACTCAAGTAGCGAACATCATCCGTAAAAAATCATAGGACCATTTCATCCAGCCACACCCATGTACGACGAGGAGGTCGTAAATACGTTTTATGCAAATATGATCCCTCCCGTCTATCATGAGAGGTACATGATTATGGTTGGTGGGAGACGAGTCAGGATTTCACCGGATGACATCTGCACATACCACCAAGCGCCACGACGCAGGGAGTTGGTATTGAGCTATGGGTTGTCCCAACACGAGGCTTTCCACACCAACTTAAGCCCAATCATTGCTGGATCACTACGCAGAAATGGTTAAGTAGGATGGAACAAGACGAAAGATCACATTCTTAAATGTGATCTCCACTATGACCTAGCCTTCCTCATGCTATTCGTGAAGGCGAGTCTAAAGCCATCTTCTCACAACACCACCACAAGTAGCCAGATCGTTGAGGTCCTCTTCTCGCTCCAGCAGAACATCCCCATGGACATTGGCCATATCATCTGGATGGAGATCCGTGGTATGTCCCTCGATGGGGTCTTACCCTTCCCTTGCTTTATTACACACATTTGTAGGGAAGTAGGCGTGCCAATTGAGAGGCTGACCTCACCGAAGGCTAATTTCTCGGAGCGCCACTACAAAACTCAGATCACTGCTACAACGAAGTTAGAAAGCAAACGGGAGCACGGTCTGAGCGACTAGATGAGAGAGGTCACGCACCCGGAGCGAACCTTGTCAGACACGGTTTCGAAGGACCCATACTACGACCCAACTGCACCTCAGGCCAACTCGGAGGAGCATACGGGCGACACACCTTCATACATCCGCAGGCTGGCAGAGCAGATGGAACAAGGATTCAGAGCGGTGAATCAAAGGCTAGACAAATTCTCCGAGAGACTCAACCAAGCAGGCATACCGGAGTTCGCGGGTTTGTCAAGGGGCTGAAGACGGGTGAGAGGTCATCATACAGGAGGGGCATCGTAATAACAGCCTAACTAGCATGGTTTGCCCTTTTCAGACCTTTTTTTTACTGTACTTCACTGTTTTCCGTAAATTTGGGATGACTGTAATAATCGCATGATACTACTTACAACCATTTGTACCACTCCAAAATGGCACTCACACATTGGGGACAATGTGTGGGTAAGGTTTGGGGTTGCCCAATCGGTCTAACTGGTTTCATTCTTTATTTTCTATGCATTTCTGTGATGTTTAGATCAACTTAACTGTAACTCATGTGTTGAATGACTAAAACCGACCATTGAGGAGAGAATCTCACGATAGCAATGTAAGCACTAAGGGAAGACCATGGAAAGGTATGACTAGGGACATTAGTGGAGATACCCGAGAGAGACATCGAGCCAAGAATTACGCGTTTCATTTCGAGGGAATTAAACACATAACTCCTATACACTTTTCGAATTCCCTTATTGAGATTATAGAGTGATATCGTTATAATATTGTATTGAGTAGCAAAGACGACCATCAGGATATTGAGTAAAAGTGTAGTCACCTCATCGTGTGGACCTTAAGACATGATTCTAGGCATTGTGTGTAGTTATGGTTATTCTTTTAGCTATCTATCCCTTGATTAATTGTGTGCACCAAAGCCCCTTTCCAACCATACACTGACGCGTACTTTCTTTTCGAAACCCACCATTTAACCTCATCCTAAACACTAGCCGACCCTTATCCTATGATGTGTTAGTCACGAACGATAATGATCATGGTAATGGAAGAAGGATGGAAGAAATAAATAGAGGAGTAGGAAAGGGAAATCAAACAGCTGTTAAAATAAATAAATAATAATAATAATAAAAGAGGGCCAATGGTTGCCCCATTCAAAAAAATCTTAAAAAATAAAAATTAAATAAATAAATAAAAGGGGAGAAAGAAGAAAAGTGGGAAAGTAAGGCGGAAACGTTTAAGGACCGCATAAAGATTGACACATCTGGGCTTTTGTTTCAGTTTACCCTTTGTTTCTTAGCCACAACCCCTAGCCCCATTATAACCCAATAAAAGACATGGATGATCTTTTGGAAAATGTGATAAAGGCTGACTATTTCTATTACTAGTATTCCTTGTATTCCTACTTGATTCCCTTCTGAGATCAATTCTTTTTGGAAATTGGTGCGTTTTTCATGTTTAGTTGTGATGCTAATCCTTGTGTATCTGAATGCATGGTAACTTGTGTGACAGCCTAGGTTCGAGTGTAATGAGAGTATCCCGTGAGGTAGGGTCGAGGCGAAGTGCTTTCCCTAGCATGCCTTAAACTAGTAATAATTTAGAGTGATCGGAGCAGTTGTGAGTTCAAACTCACAATGGACAGGTAACAGTCAACCAAGAAAAAGGTACAGTAGAGTAGAGATAAGCGTTCGAGGGTATGGGTAAATAGGTGTGCAATAAGTGCGCCCGCTTGGGTATCATGCGATCGTTGGTTTTCTAAGTTTAGGCTTTAATTTATTTTTTGTCACTAATTTACTTGAGGACAAGCAACGCTCGGTTTGTGGTTGTTGATAACGCCGATTTTGGCGTCGTTTTTAGACCACAATCCAAAGAGGGTGGCTTGTTTTTGAGCAAATTAATGGTATTTTCACAGTTTTACGTCAAGAATTGCAGATAACCAGGAGAAAAGTAAAACTCAAGAAAAGCGGCGAGAAAACGAGAAATAAGGCCCAAATCTCGAAGCCCAAACAGTCAGTTAGCCCCCCCCCCCCCTAAATCTCAAGTGACACACGCGGTTTTCCACGCGACTTCAAGTCGCGGGGAAAGCCGCGCAACCCTCTGTTCCAACTTTTATTTTTAATCGACTTGGAGGAAAAGAGAGAGAATCACTTACAAACTAGGGTTAGCTGGAGGCGATTTTCAGAGAGGAAAAGACTATTTTTTGTCAGAGAAACGGAGAAGATTGAAGGGAAAGAAGATCCATCAACCAATTGGAATCCTAGTGTGTGGAGCATCATACCGAAGGGAGTCAAACTGCACTGCTTTCACGTTTGAGAAAACTATGTTTAGCAGATTTGATATTTTTCTCGATATTTCGATTTTCTTCACCCCCAACATGAATTAATCTTTAGATGTTGGGGTTGGTTTGATTATGGTTTGAATCTGATGAACATGTCACTTGAACACTTTCTATCGGTTGTTTTAATTTATGAAGCATGTGATTTGGGTTTAATGCTTTTGTAAGTCTGATCAACGTTCAATTGATTTATTTGTTCCCAATTAAGTTCGATAGAATTAATTGTTAACCAGAATTAGAGATTACATGCCTAAGGTGAGATTTGGGATAGAGATATCCAAATCACCCTTCGTGCCGTTAAAATCCTGAACGTAATATGTTTTGATTACATCGGTTGAGATGGAGAGATAAAACTTATGCCTTCAAAACAAGATCCATTGTTACTTGAGAAAGAGCAACGGTGATTCTTTAAAGATTGGGTTTCATAGAAAAGAACCGATTGGTAGATGTTTCGGATGAAGTGTTCGCTGAAAAGAACCATAATATTTCCAACCCTCAACCTTCCTCTTTATAAAAAGTCTCTTTAAAACTTATTTGTTCTTTCGTGTTTACTTATCAGCAATTAATTATTTTATCACCAACAACTCTCAATTTCGTTAGTTTACTTAATAGTGAATATAGTGATTGTGATACTCAGTTCCTAGTTCCTATGGTTCGATACTCGTACTTTCCGGTACTTGTTACTTGATTCGACCCGTACACTTGCGGTAAGATTAGGGGGGGGGGTGTAAACTCACATATCACTTAGCCAAAAAGAAATCAGTAGATAAGTAAATGGTCATTCGTTTAGCAGCATTATATCCATATTACCTTATAAAGCAAATTTGTTAAAAGTCTTAAAAACAAATTTTGTTGCATTGAGTACAACTTTTTAATGCAGTCTTAAAGTCTTAATTACAACATTACAAATATATTGTACAACTTGTATCAGGTTATGACATTTTCAAGAGTGAGTCACACCACATCCATCCTCTCCATCATGGGTTTAGGTTGTCAATACTAAGATGGTAATTCAATGTTCAAGACTGAGATGACAATAATGTCTTTTGAGGTGGCCTTTTATATTCCCCAAGTGAAATTTTAAGATTTTTTTCAAATGTCTTGCTAATTGATATACATGTATCTGTCCGCATATCTCACTGCGTGTCTCTTGATTCTTCATCTCACATTCTTTCATTATTTCCTTCAATCAATACAGAACCCTGGTTATTTCTTAGTATTCAATATTGCCCAGGTTTGAAACTCAAGAGTTCGACTTTCTGCATCTTCAATATTTCTATGTAAGAATTAACCTAATTTTCCTCATCTTTAACATTTCGCATTCGACTTTTTTCATAACAAAACATAACATAACACAACACAACACAACACAACATAACATAACATAGCATATATCAATGTTCTATGTTTGACAAAAATTTTATGTGTAACAAACAAAAGCATGGAGGAACGAAGTGGAACAGGCGTGTTCCACCCCTACCCTAGGGAACAAGGTGGAACAAACCTATATTTTATCAATATAACCTAAAAATAAAACCAAATTCTCTTCTAAAACATCAAATACACTTCCATCTTTACATTTTATTTATTAAATTTAATGCACTTTAAACTTTTAATTTACTAATCTCAAAATATTATTTTTATACAGTTTCTATGTTTTGATTAATTTTTGTAAATTTTTAAATATAATTAATAATAAAATACAAACATATAAATGAAAATTTTGGAAACTACATAAACTTTTTATTTTGATGTCACTTTAATTATTTTGAGGAAAACATTACAATAAGATATTGTGTTATAAAAATATTAATTTTTGTTATAATTTAATAAATTAGATAAATTAATTAAAATATATAAACAACTCATTAAGGATAATTTGATTATTTTATTTGTTCTATCTTGTCTAGTTCTATTTTACTAAATAATACATAATTATTATATTCTATCTCATTTTATTCTATCCTTATAGATGAATAAATAACTCACCGAGACTATTGAATTCATTAATTATACCCAACATAAAATCTTCAAATTATTTCTATTGTTTGGTTCAGTCATAAATGTTTTATTTAATTGTTAAAATACTTTTTTTTTTCAATATCCAAACTTTTATTAACATTAAAAAATATTTTTAGTATTAACCAATAATTGAATATGGTTATTATTTTTGTGGAAATCAAATATTTATATAATTGGCTTCAAACCTTCCCAAACATATGCACCTAAGGAGGGGTGGGAGAGAGAGAGATAAGAGAGAGGAGTGAGAGAGAGCGGAGAGAGAGGGGTGTGCGAGAGTGGAGATGCAGAGAAGGGGCGTCAACGGCAATTAGAACAAGACCGGGGTACAATCTTCAGGCTTCTCATAAGATTCATAACAAGGGTAGTCTTCACCGGATTTCATCGTTTATGTTCTAAATTTTCCTGGAATATTGGCTCGCAGAAGATCTTTGGAGAATGTTCAAAAAGTATGGCGCACATAGCTAGACAACGACTCCGATGTGGCCGTAGATTTGGTTTTGCAAGATTCTAGGATGTAAAGGACCTGTCAAAGTTTGAACAACTTCTCAATTCCATCTTTATTGGTAGTTTTAAACTAAGGGTTTACAAGGAAAATGAAGGGCGCGAAGATCCACAAGCAAGTGGAAACGGTACTATTCGGAAGTCTAGCAACGAGCGAGATGTCCCGGTGTCGAGCGGTCATCGAGATGGTAGAAAATACAGTGAGGTTCTCTCTGGCATGCCTCCAAAACATGTAGGTGGTTCGACTTCCCCTAAAACTCAGGTTTTTTATACAGAGGAGGAAAGGGTGTTGGGAATTAACTCTGAACCTGAAGTTCAAGAGGTCCTCTCACGAAGTCTAATTTGTGTAGTAAAAAAGATTGAGTTTATGGAGGATATTACAGTGTTTTGCTTATCTATTAGTCTATCAAACATTAAAATGAAGTATCTTCGGGGTCTGGAAATTCTTCTAATACTGGAAAATAAGGAAACGATTGCTCATATTTTAGAACACTCTAACCATGGAATCCATCAATGGCTCTGGAAGATCCGATTTTGGGATGGAAATTACAAACCTCAAGGTAGACTTACATGGATTTCCATTCTTGGAGTCCCAGTTCACGGATGGAGTTCACGGATGGAGTTCACGGATGGAGTTCACGGATGGTCCAAGCAGGTATTCTATAGAATCACAGAATGGTGGGGTTCAGTGATTGAGATGAGAAATTGTTCGTTGATGGAGAACGAGTCTTTAGTAGTGTCCAAAGTCCCCATCTAAACTCTGGGCATTCATGTGATTGAGGAGGTTCTCACCATTAAACTGGGTGGAATGGAGTTCAAGATTCGGATTTCTGAAAATTCAAAAGAAATTCTGGAAATGAATACGGAGATGATAAAGGATACCGATAGTGATGCGGGTTCCTCAAAATTTGATGACGATTTAATTTTTGATGATGAAAAGCTCTCTAAGGACGGTAGTGATGGTTATAACGAAGAGCCAAATACAAAAGCTGTCGACGCGGAGGACGGTGGGTTATCGGCGCCGGAGTTGTACCCGGAAACTAGACCGGAGCCGGAGACTAGGTTGAAATCGGGACAGTTGGAAAACACTATGTTTTTTCCAGGAAGTGTAAGGGACTCATTTGCATCCAGGCAAGAGCCTACTGCGGACACTTCACCTTCCTAGGGGGAAAAGGAACTCAACGCCGACAAGGGTCATACTTTTACTTCAAATGTTGTTAATAATTCTAGTGGGCCTAAAATTTATTTTGGGTCTGGTATGACTTTGCGACTCATTCTATAGTCTGTTTGAAGTGCCCAGCTGTCAAACCCAATAACCTAAATGAAGCTGGCCCAGACCCTCAACCCAATCAGACAACTGTTCTCTTGGATGTTGGGAAATCCGGAAGAACCGATAATTTTGAGATGCCCAGATCTCATGACAGGAAGCATCTTCAAAAGGGGAAGGCTTGACCTTGCGGGAGAAACGAGTTTTGGAAAGGGAAATTAAGTATGAGGAAAATCAAAGAAATGTCCAGAATAAGGAATGGTAGCAAATGTGATTGTAAATCGCGTGGGAGCTCAAAGCCTAAGAAAAAGTATTCTAGTTCTCTCTCATCGACCTGGAAGAATCCCACAGGGCCTTGCAATCACCTGTCAGAATCAGTTAGCGCCCAAAACTCGGCTTTGGTAAGAGAAACTGGTACTCAGATTGGCCTCAACTGCACCGAAGGAGAAAGCATTGGTGATCGTGAAGCCTGACCTCTTCAGGGGTAGGTCTTGTTTCCTGTATCCGGTAATTGTTTTTTCTTTTCTTTTATGTAGGTCATCTCTCTAAATATCAGAGGTTTAGGTGCTACTGAGAAATTAGGTTGGATTAGATAAGTTTGTATGAAAGAAACCCCCTGCTTTTTGGTCTGCAAGAAACAAAAATAGGGAGTTTCGATGATAACTATGTGGAACGGCTGTGGGGTTCCCCTTCGATGGGTTTTGCGTTTGTCCCGACAAAAGAGAGATCCGGTGGGATTTTATCACTATGGAACTCGTCCATCTTCTCTGTCCATCGTTTTTTGGAAGGGTGTCCTAGGCTATGCCTAGACTAATCCCTTGGCAAATTATGACTGTAAGACATTAGCCCTGATTAAACCTTAGTGGCCATAAGTTGTGTATGCCTGGATTCGAACCCTGGGCAAATGGGATATTCCTCCACATCCCCCAGGGCCTTAACTAGTACGCCACATCCCTTGCAATGGGGGATGATAACCTTTTGATAGTCAAGGGTTCTTGGAAAGGTATCGAGGAAAACATTTGTATCGTTAATGTCTACGGTCCTCAACCCGATGATAAAAAGTTTGTCTGTGGAACCATTTCGCCACGTTAATGGAGAACTCAACTTCAAGATGGTGCATTTTTGGTGACTTCAACGAGGTTAGGAAAGCTTCAGAAAGGAAAAATTGTACATTTAACTGTAAAGGGGCGTCTGATTTTAATAACTCCATCTTAGCCAACCAACTTTTCGAGGTTCCTTCAAGAGGGAAACATTTCACAGAATTGGTGAGGATGGGAGAAAGCTAAGTAAGTTGGACAGATTCTTGGTTTCGAAAGATTTCAGGTCGCCTTGGAATAATCTAGGGGTCTTCACTCTCGATAGAAAATCGACCAATCATTGTCCGATTGTCTTGAAGGATGGTACGTCTAATTTTGGGCTAAAACCCTTCTGGATTTTTAACTCTTGGCTTGAGGAGGAGCAGGTTCAAAGTTTAGTTTTAAATGCGTGGAAATGTCCGGTCTCTTCCGTGTATCCTAACTGTATTTTCCGTGATCGCTTGAAAAATGTCAAATCCTCTTTAAAGACGTCGAGTAAAATAAGGTTGGAAAGTTAGAGGGTGAGATTGACTTGCTTGGAGTCAAGGCTTCTAAATGGGAAGCATTGGCCAAAACAGAAGACCTGGAGGCTAAAAATGTTGTTGATTGGATGATCACAAGAAAGCGATGGTTTGAAAAGGAGGCGGAAAAGTCAAAGATGGCTAGGAAAAATCACAGATTAAATGGGACATCGAGGGTGACGAGAACACTTGCTTCTTCAATGCTTCAATTTCGGGTCGAATTAATAAGAACAACATTCACGGCTTGATGGTTATTGGAAAATGGTGTAAAGACCCGATAACTATAAAACAAGCCTTTTTTACTATTACAAAAACATCTTCTTGGAGTCAACTGTAGCTCGACCGTCCTTCTTAAATGTCCACATTCCGAATCTCTCTAAAGTGGAAGCCGATTCCTTGGAACTGGCTTTTTCGGAGGAAGAGGTGTGGGGAGTAGTTAAATTGTGTGGCAACTCAAAATCTCCGGGACCAGACAGTTTCAATTTTAACTTCATCAAGCGTTTCTAGGGAATTATTAAGGATGATCTAATGAAGGCCATTATCAGGTTCCATATCACGAGTTTGATAAGCAAAGGTTGTAACCCTTCTTTTGTGACGCTAATTCCCAAATGTTTTGATCCTATCGAGATGCGGGATTACAGACCCATCAGTCATATTGAATGTTACTATAAGATTATTGCAAAGGTTCTTGCGGAGAGATGCAAAAGGATTATCGGGAAGGTGATCGGAAATGCTCAAAACGCGTTTATCAAAGGCCGCTTCATTCTCGACGGTATTCTTATTGCAAACGAAACTGTTGATTACATCATGAAGAACCGTAGGAAATGCCTATTGTTTAAATCAGATTTTAAAAAAGCCTTTGATAGTGTGAATTGGAACTTTCTTACTGGCTTAATGCGACGGATGGGTTTCGGGTCTAAATGGTGTAGTTGGATTGATTCATACCTTCGATCGGCTTCCATCTCTCTGCTCATAAATGGCTTACCTACAAAAGAATTCATTATGTTAAAGGGGTTAAGGCAAAGTGATCCCTTATCTCCGTTTATCTTCATCATCGCCACCAAAGGTTTAAATGCAATGAAACAAGTGGTCGAGAAAGGCATCTTTAAAGGGATTAATGTTGGGAATGAGGTAGTCGAGATTTCACACCTCCAATATGCGGATGACACCATTTTCTTTGGTGAATGGTCGAAAAGGAACTCCTGAAGTCTGTTTGGTATTCTACATTACTTTCAAATCATCTCGGGTCTGAAAGCTAACTTGGACAAAAGTAAGCTCTTCGGTATTGGGATGTCAATCAGTGATGTAGAAAATTTGGCGAATTGGTTGGGTTGCAAGTCGGGTTCTCTCACTTTCGATTACTCAGGCTTGCCAGTGGGAGCAAATATGGGATGTATAAGGAATGGGAGCACTCTCGTAGAGAAATTCTTAAAAAAATTGGCGACTTGGAAATCCAAAATGTTGTCTTTCGGTGATCGATAGTGTAACACCCCAAATTTTCAGCAAGTCAACAATTGATGCTTGCAGAAGTCCGCTTAAGGCATGAACTGGACGCCCAAGTATAACCGGAAGTCCTCATGGTTCCACGGAAGCAGGAGGAAAATTGGGGCTTCTAGTTGGGTTAAGGTCGGACGTCCGCGGAGGTCTGCATCCGGACGTCCGCATGACATCTGACGGATTTTTATGCTTTTTACCTTCCAGCTCTTTTCCCTCTTCTCTCTCCTATTTGTTACAAACCATATCAGATCTGATCGCTCCCTCCCTCCCTCTCACTCAAATTTTCTCCCCAAAAACCCTAACTCCCCCATTTCCCTCTTCTTCAAGAATGCTAAAGTGGGTCTGATGAATCAATCTTCAAAGGTTTCAAATCTTCAAGATCATCATCTTCTTCATCATTTTCCCACCATTATTGAGCTAACTTGGGGGTTTTCTTCAAATACCCATTTGTTTTGGAAGTTATGCTTGAAGATGCAAGTCTCTTCGAAAGAGCTCAAGTTTGGGGAAAATCTAGATTTAGCCTAAATCTGACAAGGTGAGTTCAAGTTGATTTGTGAAAATGTTGTACATGCCAAAAATGTCTACCTTAAAGTGTTTATGTGTTTTACATGAAAATTATCTATTGTTTAGTTATTTGGTGGATTATGATTATTTGAAAGGTTTGACTTTATAGATCGTATAAAACACCACATTTGGGATTTTTTCTGAAATTTGATAAATAAATTGTAAATGAGAGTGTTTTGATGATTTATTACATAAATGGAGGTTATTTGTTAAAAATGCACTGTTAGTGTTTGTTGGAAATATGCATAGTGTATGTTATAGTACTTTCTTTAAAATACGAACGTGTGGGTATTTGGACTTTGGTCATTCCCGCCCTTGCAAACATTTTAGAAGTTGTAAACCTTTTGGTTTTAGAAAAAGTTGTATTTTGGGTATTTTTATGAATAAATCTTAAGTATTGATATTATAATGATTTATCTTACGAATGTAAACCTTTTGGTAAAAATGTACTTTGGTGTGTGCTTTGGAAATGATTTGTCTTAATTAAGAGTTATGTTGAGTTATCCGTGTCTATGGAGCTTGTTTTTCATGAACGTGGGTTATATATGTTTTATTGCATTATTTGACTTTTTATAAGTGGTCAATTGATTTTGGTTGAGCTTTTGGCTCGGTTTATGACTTTATTGAGTCTTGAGGACATTTGTCCGGTTTTAATAATTTTAATGCGGAGCTTTGGATGTGGGTTGCATTTATTGCATTTTATATGGAGAGTACATGTTTTGAGTATGTGTGTCATTCAAGTGGAGTCATGTACTATTAGACTGTAATGCATTGGATCCATTGGCATATGAGTTAGTCATTTTTATATAGTGGAGAGTCTTGGTATTCTCACTTTGGGAAGTATGCCATTATGGTATTTTGTGTCCCGTTGTTGTGGAGGAACCGTATTGGGTTGTACTCCAGAATTTTGGTTTTGTGGTTTGATGTTCTAACACTTGCACGCGGGTTGAACATCTTGAGTTATGAAGTAAGGAATCGAGACTCTAATTCTTGAATGCTAGTAAGTAGGCAATAAAGGTTCAATGGAAACCTTGAGGTGTAACTTACATGAGAATGAACAGACAATAAGACCGTGTATCCTTGAGGTGTAGCTGGGCAACATCAAAAAGTAAAGGATATGGTGGTGCCATCTGTTGTTGGGTGTGGGACTTGAGGTGTAGCTTATTATAGCAGGCAATGGAGTCCGACTCGAGTTAGAGCTTATTAAAGCAGATAATAGAGTCATGATCGGAGGTGTAGTTCAATAACATAGTTATGAGGCTTAACTTTGTGTTCCGCCACATACAATGGAAGCGGGTCTCCCCCGTCACCGAAAGGTTTTGCTTGGGTATTTACTTTTATCCATGTTTTCGGTGACATATTATATTTATATGAATTGTTTTCCATGATTTATGGGTTGTGTAATATGCCTCATCCGTGTTTGGATGTTTCAATAAATAGAGTTTTATTCACGTTTACATTGTATGGAAATTAAACAACTATTCATGTTTTGAGTGAGGTTTGGACTTGAGTTAATTTTGGGGAAATGCAATATATTTTGGAGCCTTCGTCATAACATTTTGTGTGCGTTGGTAAATGGGTTGTTTGCATATTTAACATAAACCCTTTTGGAAGTCATGATTTAAGTTGCACTCTTCTAGTTTAACGAATTATATAACCATGATAAAAACCCTTGAACTCACTAGGCGTTAGCCTAACCTTTTTATTTGTCGGCATGTGCAACAAGTTCCGGTTGGGAATAGTACTAGTGACACCGTGAAGAGACGAGAGCTAGTCGTATGTATGAGAAAGAGTTAGCTTGGTGAAGTCTTCCGCATTTATTTTGGGAATAACAACTTGTATTTGGGCTGAGTAACACCCGACCTTATTATCCTTAGTATGTGACTTAAGTTATTGAATGTTGGTGATTATTATATGTTTTAAAGTTGAGGTATTTCCAAGGATGGTTTTGTAGAAAGTATTTTATCCTTTGTCCGGTTATTTTATCGACGTATTCTTTAGTTGCTCTTTCCAAATTTGAGGGTGTTACAGATTGACCCTTGTGAAATCCGTCCTTGGTAGTCTACCTTTGTACTTCCTTTCATTGTTTTGTGCGTAGTTGAGCGTCCTAAATTCGCTCGAGAGAGTGAGGCGTCAATTTTTAGGGTGGGAGTTCGGGTGAGGGTCGATTGGCTTGAGTTAAGTGGTGGGTAGCTCTTTCCTCTCGTGCTTCGGGGGGGGGGGGGGGGGGAGGGCTTGGTACAAGAAGTCTCAAGGCCATGAATTACGCCTTGTTAGCTAAGTGGTGGTGGCAGTTCAGAATCGAGAAGAGCTCTTTGTGGGTCAAAGTCATTACCAGCCTCTATGGTCTTGATGGGGGTTTTGGACCAAGGAGGAATGGTAGCTTTCGAGGTCTCGAGGGTATTTGGAATAATATCACGACCTTGGGTCCGTTAGTTGATTCCCTTGGAGTGGATTTCTCACTATATTTCATTTTGTAGCTTGGTGATGGGTCGTCCATATCGTTTTGGTTAGATAAATGAATGGGTAACTATCGCCTTTGTGATCGTTTCCCGTGTCTTTATAGCTTAGAGAGGGTAAAAGAGGTTAAAGTGGTAACCAGGGTGGTTGGGTAGATGACAGTTGGTCCTAGACTTGGGAATGGAGTAGAGACCCGAGAGGTCGGGGTATCATAGAGTTTCGTGATTTATCTATTTTATAGCAAAATGTTTGTCATGTTCCTAATCGCAGGGACAAGTGGTGGTGGCCGTTAGACACCAACAAACTAAGGGCGCTGGTTGATGATGCAATCCTTACCAATGACGTCATTTATCTGGAAACTGGTTGGAACAATATTCCACCATCAAAGGTCAAGGTATTCGTTTCGAGGGCTCTTCACGGAAGGCATCCAGTTTGGGCAGCTTTGAGAGAACGAGAAATTGACTTAGATTCGGTCCTTTGTCCTATTTGCAACGAATCTCATGAAACTTTGGATCACTGTTCGTGGGTTGCAAGTTCGCTTCAGATATTTGGGAAATGATCCAAAAATGGTGGGGAGTTGATTTCATCTGTGTAATTCGGTAAGCCTCCTCCTTAAAAATTCCGGCGACTCTATTATTTCCGGTCCGATCTCAAGCTTTTGGCAAGCAACGATTTGGGTCGCGTCTTACTTGATATGGGGTCAACGTAACAATCTGGTTTTCCGAAACAAGCAGAGTTCTGTAGAAGTTTTGTTCTCCAATATCCAGGTTCGTGTTTATGATTAGATCTCGATACATTCTCGTAAATATGAGACATTCTCGCAAATATTTTATTTCTTGGGACAGTTTGCTTACGGCTCTGCTCCAAAATCCCAGTTGATACTCTTGTTGCTCTTGGGGTCCTCTTTAGTTGATTTGTCGGTTTAAGGGTCGTTGGTTCGTGTTATCCCTCTTTTATCTTCTTTGTGGCTGCATCTCGCTGCTCCTAACCCTCTAACTATGTATTTTTCACTGTTTCTTTTAATATAATTTGCTACCTTTTAAAAAAATTATTAATTATGTATCGATATTATATTAATTTGGATAAAAGTTGAGGAGCATATATAACCGATCACATCTTTGTAAATTATTAATTATTAATTAATATTACTGTATATAAGACGTTGACTTATCTATGCAATCAAGTACGTTACCAATAATATATTTTATGAGATATTGTTTAACACTTACAGATATTAAATATATTTAAAAAAATTGATGTTTAAAAATGTGGCTTGGAATATGTGGTAGTTTTCTGATCGCATAATTATAGGTGCCTAGGTGGTATTATTGGTCCCAAAGGGTTATACAAGTATTAGTTTGTAGAAGGGGGGTTGAATACAACCACATAAGAATTATGGTTTTTTAAATTGTTTATTGATCAATCAAACAATTTACAGCTTGTTGCTGAATAAGACTAAGTACAAGGCCTAATCTAAACAAACTATGAGAATCACACATGTTTCTTGCACTAAGAATTAGAGAGAAAAGAACAAAGAAAATTAAGGATAATTTTCTAAGGCACTAAGTAGGTTCAGGGATGACCACCTTCAAACTGAAGGTGCATTCCTCCTATTTATACTACACGCATTTAATGCATGTCATGAGGACTTTACACGTGTCAACATTTGGTTGGACACATGCTTCTGACTTTTGCAAACATGCTTTGGGCCGCATAGTGAACAGTGTAGTGGCAGAGTGGTTTGTACGATCCTGGACAAAGGTATGTCCTTTTGACAAATCGTACAAAAGTGTGCAAGAGGATAAGACAAACATTTATTGTGGAACAGGCTTCATGATCAGCGATCACTGAGTTGATCTTCCATCAATGAGACCTAATGTAAGTCAGCTATCGCTGAAGTCTTCTGCTTTAAATATCGCGTGTTGTGGACTTGTCTTGGTTTCACTGATATCCGCACCAGATCATTAGTGTAGACTTGTCACTTGTTCATCAGCTTTGTCTTCGATTCGGCGATGAACTCTTTTGTCGCGAGACTTGTCTTCAGGGGTTACAAGCAAACATTGATTACAAATGAACAATCAGTGATCATCAGCGAAACTGAACAAACTCAGTTATCTCTAATCAATCAACAACTAAAAGAAAGATCGATTCTCTGGGATCCTTCCTTTCTTCAAACGGAAGGAACATAGATAGAATCAAACCGATTCCCGAAATGTCTTTCTGGATATTCCTCAATGTCCCGGCTATTCACGGAACGTGAGAAGCAGATGATTAATCATCTACTTCCGGAAGAAATCGAAGAATTTCTTGCGAATATCACTGAGAAATAATGAAGAACAGTGGTTACCCATCAGTGATACTGAACTGACTCAGTATGTTATCACTGATGGTGAAACACTAATACATACAATGTCTACTTATAATTTTCAGTAAGTAATTCTAGGGGTCATCATCAAATCACTGAAAGGGTTTAGATCAACAGGTATCAACCTTATTTTATGTGGTTGCCTCATTTGTTAAATCACTTAATCATATTATAAATAGAAAAGATTAAGTTGATTTTATTGAGTGATATTAGATCCTGTTGATTTTGTTTTGATAATGATGTCATTATATTTAAATATGTGGTGAGGTTTCATCTTATTTAGTAATATTAAATATATTAAACTATCAAAATTATTTTCTTAAGTATTTAAGATAAATTACATAATAAAAAATTTATAATGAATAGTATTCATAAATATTCAGAAAATATGCGATTCTCGTATTCCAAAAGGAATACACATATATATATATATATATATATATATATATATATATATATATATATATATATATATAGAGAAAAATGAAGGATCATGTCAAGAAGAAAAATTAAGGTGAAAAAGTAAGAAGGAATCCGGACTCTTGATCACTTTTAATCTCATCTCAACCCATGAATTGCACTTGATGCGGAATTGATCCGGTGTATGTCATCTCGATGCATCTCATTTTAATGTGCATCCAAGGGGGGATCCCTTCTTACCTTTCTCAACAATAACTTTCATCCTCACTGGAACCCAATACTCACCCATGAATCGGGCTTGATACGGAGATTGATCCGGTGCATCACGGTGCATCTCATCCGTGCATCCAAGGATGGAGATCCCTTATTGCACATCTTACCATAACTTTCATTCTCACTGAACCCAACCCTATATATAACATAATCAAATGAGAACCACAAAAGGTTGTAAATTGTGATAACCATTGATCATGTGTTGTTTCATATTATGAAACAATGCATGTGAATGAACAATGTTGCTTCACATTATATATATGGTTAGCTTATTGTGATGCTGTTATAAAGGTTTCGATACACACTTTGAATGTTTTGTGGGTTATTCTTAGAGGTGCACAAGGACCGATCCTTAACCACTCCTAAAAATATCGAGCCAAAAATCTATATATATATATATATATATATATATATATAGGGGAGGTTTCTTTTACAAACCAATGCATTTGTAGAAACTATAGAAATCACTTCTTAACCAATCATTTTACCAAATTTAATTGAATTTAATTACTAATTAACATTAAGTCGTAGGGGTATTTATGTAATTTTATTTCGTCATTTTTTAATTAATATTTACAGAATAATTTAAACATGGAAGTTACCTATTTTTAAGGGATTTGTGAATATCCTATACTAAACCGTCCTAATCTTGATCGTATGTTTTTTTTTCTTTTTCCATGTTCTTGATTCTGCATATCATTCGAGATTAATATATCCAGAATCGTTTTCTGTTTTCGTGTTCTTTCTGGGTTAACAAAACAAATGGATGATTCAAGATATATAAACCCTAAAATCATGAATCAAGATATATAAACCCTAAAATCATAAACACGAATATCATGAATCCAAAATCATGAATACAAATATAATGAACCCAAAATCATGAATCCAAAATCCGTATATCATGAACCCAAATACATCATGAAACCAAAATCAGAAAACTTAAAATCGTGAACACCAAAATCATGAATCCAAAATCCGTATATCATGAACCCAAAATACATCATGAAACCAAATTCAGAAAACTTAAAATCGTGAACACCAAAATCATGAATCAAAAATTTGTATATCATGAACCCAAATACATCATGAAACCAAAATCAGAAAACTTAAAATCGTGAACACCAAAATCATGAATCCAAAATCCGTATATCTTGAAACCCTAAACATGAAACCTAAAGCTGTACTTTTTCCGGTCAAATCGTTGAAGACAATCTCTCCGGTTTCGTCGTATGAATCGCTCGTGGATTTCTCAGCCTCGAAACCGTCGCCGTATCCAGTGCCGGTTAATTCCGTCGTCCGTACATGTACGGAACAATATCCGGCGGTTAGTTCGTCGTTCCAGAACTCCGACGGTATCGCTCGATCTTGCTGTGATGATTCATCGTTGGCGGAAATAGTGACCGGTGGTATACGAACGCAGATGGTGACCGGAAAATTGGTAGAGAAGAGAGAGAAAGGGATCCCGTGAATTTTGGGGTGTGATTTGGGGTGGATGATGAAGGCAAGTTTGTTTTACCAATATACCCTTGTACCCGTTTTTTAATTATGAAATTAATTCACTGATGGTCAATATTTACCAAATTTGCCACTTGATGATTATTGTCCCTAGATCAAATTAATGGATGGTGATTAAGGTAGTTGCATAGTTTCTAACAATGTGGTGGTTTGTAAAAAATACCACCCCTATATATATATATATATATATATATGGGTGGGTTCAAATGAAAACTCAAATTCAATTATAAACGTGAGGACAAACCACAGCCGTTGATTAATAATCTGGTGAAGAGATCAATGGCAAAAAAAACACGGTGGCAATTTTGTAAATAAGTTGAAAACTCTGTCCATGGCTTAATGAATATTTAGCGCGCAGGGGTAAAATTGGAAAGATGAGAATCAGCGCCTATTTTTGTTGAATTTTTATTTTCTTTTTTAATTAAAAAACTTTTACCCCCTTAAATTTTAAAATAAATTATCTCAAAAATTACTAACATTTTAATCAAACAAATTACATCAAAAAAACGAGAATTTCGTGCTCTTCGATATGACATCCATCATGATATAGTTTTTTTTTCGATTTAACTGTTTTTTACGTGAAATCGTGTATATGTGTTATATTCAGACTGAATATAACACATATACACGATTTCACGTTATAACACATATTCAGACTGAATATAACACATATTCAGTCTGAATATAACACATATTCAGTCTGAATATAACATATATTCACTCTGAATATAACACATATTCAGACTGAATATAACACATATTCAGTCTGAATATAACACATATTCAGACTGAATATAACACATATCACTCACGTATTCTTTTGTTCACATCTATTGCTGCATTCTTTCACATTGCATATACATGCCACGCATGCATACTAAGGCCATTCTCCCTTAACCATTTGTGTTGTTCATCGAATATTGTTGCTGTTATTATCCATCTTTGGTTTTCTTGGTGACATACATATCAATACATCGCATGGTTTTTTTTGATTTGGTTATTGTTCAACTACCGCTAGCCTCATATTTTTCAGCTACATCTCGGTTTGAAGAACTTGATCATCACGTGATATCATATACCACATATTAGGTTTTACCACACAATTATTGGTCGTGTTTATCGCATGGTTTTATGTGTTATATTCAGTCTGAATATGTGTTATATTCAGTCTGAATATGTGTTATATTCAGTCTGAATATGTGTTATATTCAGATTGAATATGTGTTATATTCAGTCTGAATATGTGTTATATTCAGTCTGAATATGTGTTATATTCAGACTGAATATGTGTTATATTCAGTCTAAATATGTGTTATAACGTGAAATCGTGTATATGTGTTATATTCAGTCTGAATATGTGTTATATTCAGACTGAATATGTGTTATATTCAGTCTGAATATGTGTTATATTCAGTCTGAATATGTGTTATATTCAGACTGAATATGTGTTATATTCGGACTGAATATGTGTTATATTCAGTCTGAATATGTGTTATAACGTGAAATCGTGTATATGTGTTATATTCAGTCTGAATATAACACATATACACGATTTCACGTAAAAAATGGTTAAATCGAAAAAAAACTATATCATGATGGATGTCATATCGAAGAGCACAAAATTCTCGTTTTTTTGATGTAATTTGTTTGATTAAAATGTTAGTAATTTTTGAGATAATTTATTTTAAAATTTAAGGGGTAAAAGTTTTTTAATTAAAAAAGAAAATAAAAATTCAACAAAAATAGGCGCTGATTCTAATTTGATGAAAATACCCCTAAAGCTGAATTTTAGGAATGACTTAAATATGGCTGCGATCAATGGACGAGATTTGTCCTCATGTTTACAATTGAATTTGAGTTTTCATTTGAACTTTCCTCTATATATATATATATATATATATAGGGTCCCCTTCTTTTGTTAACCACTCAATTAGTGTTAATCTTGTTAACTTATTGTGGACGAATAGGATTCAAGATACATTGGTGGTTTTAATATTTATTGGACGGTTAATGCAATGGTAGTATAGGAAATTAACATTTTAATTATTTGCAGTAAGTATTATTTCCTAAATTCACGCCTATCTAATTTTGTTAGTTATTGATATGTTATATTTTAATATTCATCCTCCTTCATCCTAATCTTCATAATATTATCCCAATATTTTTTGTTTGGTTAACAAACTTAGCATTGTTTATGTTGTTTGTTTTGATTTCGACATATTCATGTCATTGAATAGCTTGTTTGATGTGTTAAGTCGTATCATCCAAAGAAATATTTGGTTTTGGTTCTCATATATGTTTTTCCAATATATACTTACTTTCACAGAATGCATATATCCAAATTTTCACATATGCATGATATGAAACTGCATATATGCATATCATAGAAATGCATATATGCACACTAGCCAATTGCATATATGCACACCAGCCAATTGCATATATGCACATATTACAATTGCATTTATGCACACTTTACATTTGAAGCATATATGCACACATAAAAACTGCATATATGCACTATTTACACCTACAACATGCACATCAGAGAAATGCATATATGCACATTATGGAATTGCATATATGCACATATTACATATGTCATCCAAATGTATCCCAAATTGAGTATTTCACTACATCACATACTTTACTAAAAAACATAATCTATACTAAGAAATCAATTAAACCCACTATCATAACACAATCATAGGCTTAAACCAAAACGTTCAATATCCAAAAATCTAACCCAAAGCTGTTTTAACACACAAATTGCCACGATAACCAAAAATAAACCCAAGTTTTAATCACACCTATTCAATCAACCAATGTTTCCACCTTATCAACTATCGGTATCGCGTGTTTCTTGAGGTTCGCGTCACTCATCAATATCTTCGTCACATACTTAAACCGCAGTTGCATGAGTTGGTTTTTTTGTTTGGTGCTTTCCTTATACAGTCCGTTTAACCATTTGCTTGGTTCCTCACCCATGTATGCCTCCATGTTCCTCATCAACGCAACGCCTTGGTCGATTTGGTTTTTTCTCATTTGCCATCGTACTTTAAACGTTCTTGGCAACATTTCCTCAAACTGCGTAAATTGCACGTAACCATGTTTGTGTATATGCATGTGTTCTTGCAATTGCATATAAAGCACATATTCAATTTTCATATATGCACATCTTAGTGGTGCATAAATGCACAATTTGCATAATATCCAAATTACATATAAAGCACATATTCAAGCTTTGTAATACTACCAAAATTTGTTTCTATTCTTTTCCTTCAAAGATTCAAGATACAACCAACAAGCATATATGCACATAGCATTATTTGCATATATTCACATACCATTATCCATACATGCATTTTCACAATTTCAACTTACACATCGGAATATCTATAAAAAACAAAAAATTTACCTTTATGCATTTTACCTTTATGTATTTTATCTATACATGCATTTTCAAAGATTCAAGATACAACCATCAAGCATAAACCCATTTAACCCTAGATTTTTAAACATTTACCTTTGATTTCCGCCATTAACCTCAACTTTATCTATACATGCATTTTCAAATATTCAAGATACAACCAACAAGCATAAACCCATTTCAAAACCCTAGATTTTTAAACATTTACCTTTGATTTCCGCCATTACTTCAAGCTTTACTTCGTATGGAATCAGCTTGTGTAAGAAACGTTTTGTAATCAACTTTTCTGGAATCGATTAGTGTCGATTTGGCTTTGATCGATATGGAATCGATTTGTAACGATTTTAAAATCCCTGATTTTTATCTTTTCTGGAATCGATTGGAATCAACTTGTTGATCTTAGCCCACTGTTTTTTGGAATCGATTTCAATATTCTTGTTGATGTTAGCCCACCGATTTCTTTGGTTGATTTTGTTTTGAATCGAGATTGGAGAGAGAGTCAGGTTTGGTATTTTGTTTCTAAATGAAGGACAGATAAGTTTATCAGGTCCTTGAATGTAGCGCATGGGGTAATTCATTCCTTGTCTATTAGGTACCCATATTTATTAAATGACAAGAATACCCTTGTGCATATATGCTTCATATGAAATCAAGCGTGTTTTTATTTTAATTATGAATTAAAAAATCAATTTAATGTTAACCATTGATTTGGTTATTGTTCAACTACCGCTAGCCTCATATTTTTCAGCTACATCTCGGTTTGAAGAACTTGATCATCACGTGATATCATATACCACATATTAGGTTTTACCACACAATTATTGGTCGTGTTTATCGCATGGTTTTATGTGTTATATTCAGTCTGAATATGTGTTATATTCAGTCTGAATATGTGTTATATTCAGTCTGAATATGTGTTATATTCAGATTGAATATGTGTTATATTCAGTCTGAATATGTGTTATATTCAGTCTGAATATGTGTTATATTCAGACTGAATATGTGTTATATTCAGTCTAAATATGTGTTATAACGTGAAATCGTGTATATGTGTTATATTCAGTCTGAATATGTGTTATATTCAGACTGAATATGTGTTATATTCAGTCTGAATATGTGTTATATTCAGTCTGAATATGTGTTATATTCAGACTGAATATGTGTTATATTCGGACTGAATATGTGTTATATTCAGTCTGAATATGTGTTATAACGTGAAATCGTGTATATGTGTTATATTCAGTCTGAATATAACACATATACACGATTTCACGTAAAAAATGGTTAAATCGAAAAAAAAACTATATCATGATGGATGTCATATCGAAGAGCACAAAATTCTCGTTTTTTTGATGTAATTTGTTTGATTAAAATGTTAGTAATTTTTGAGATAATTTATTTTAAAATTTAAGGGGTAAAAGTTTTTTAATTAAAAAAGAAAATAAAAATTCAACAAAAATAGGCGCTGATTCTAATTTGATGAAAATACCCCTAAAGCTGAATTTTAGGAATGACTTAAATATGGCTGCGATCAATGGACGAGATTTGTCCTCATGTTTACAATTGAATTTGAGTTTTCATTTGAACTTTCCTCTATATATATATATATATATATATATATATATATATATAGGGTCCCCTTCTTTTGTTAACCACTCAATTAGTGTTAATCTTGTTAACTTATTGTGGACGAATAGGATTCAAGATACATTGGTGGTTTTAATATTTATTGGACGGTTAATGCAATGGTAGTATAGGAAATTAACATTTTAATTATTTGCAGTAAGTATTATTTCCTAAATTCACGCCTATCTAATTTTGTTAGTTATTGATATGTTATATTTTAATATTCATCCTCCTTCATCCTAATCTTCATAATATTATCCCAATATTTTTTGTTTGGTTAACAAACTTAGCATTGTTTATGTTGTTTGTTTTGATTTCGACATATTCATGTCATTGAATAGCTTGTTTGATGTGTTAAGTCGTATCATCCAAAGAAATATTTGGTTTTGGTTCTCATATATGTTTTTCCAATATATACTTACTTTCACAGAATGCATATATCCAAATTTTCACATATGCATGATATGAAACTGCATATATGCATATCATAGAAATGCATATATGCATACTAGCCAATTGCATATATGCACACCAGCCAATTGCATATATGCACATATTACAATTGCATTTATGCACACTTTACATTTGAAGCATATATGCACACATAAAAACTGCATATATGCACTATTTACACCTACAACATGCACATCAGAGAAATGCATATATGCACATTATGGAATTGCATATATGCACATATTACATATGTCATCCAAATGTATCCCAAATTGAGTATTTCACTACATCACATACTTTACTAAAAAACATAATCTATACTAAGAAATCAATTAAACCCACTATCATAACACAATCATAGGCTTAAACCAAAACGTTCAATATCCAAAAATCTAACCCAAAGCTGTTTTAACACACAAATTGCCACGATAACCAAAAATAAACCCAAGTTTTAATCACACCTATTCAATCAACCAATGTTTCCACCTTATCAACTATCGGTATCGCGTGTTTCTTGAGGTTCGCGTCACTCATCAATATCTTCGTCACATACTTAAACCGCAGTTGCATGAGTTGGTTTTTTTGTTTGGTGCTTTCCTTATACAGTCCGTTTAACCATTTGCTTGGTTCCTCACCCATGTATGCCTCCATGTTCCTCATCAACGCAACGCCTTGGTCGATTTGGTTTTTTCTCATTTGCCATCGTACTTTAAACGTTCTTGGCAACATTTCCTCAAACTGCGTAAATTGCACGTAACCATGTTTGTGTATATGCATGTGTTCTTGCAATTGCATATAAAGCACATATTCAATTTTCATATATGCACATCTTAGTGGTGCATAAATGCACAATTTGCATAATATCCAAATTACATATAAAGCACATATTCAAGCTTTGTAATACTACCAAAATTTGTTTCTATTCTTTTCCTTCAAAGATTCAAGATACAACCAACAAGCATATATGCACATAGCATTATTTGCATATATTCACATACCATTATCCATACATGCATTTTCACAATTTCAACTTACACATCAGAATATCTATAAAAAACAAAAAATTTACCTTTATGCATTTTACCTTTATGTATTTTATCTATACATGCATTTTCAAAGATTCAAGATACAACCAACAAGCATAAACCCATTTAACCCTAGATTTTTAAACATTTACCTTTGATTTCCGCCATTAACCTCAACTTTATCTATACATGCATTTTCAAATATTCAAGATACAACCAACAAGCATAAACCCATTTCAAAACCCTAGATTTTTAAACATTTACCTTTGATTTCCGCCATTACTTCAAGCTTTACTTCGTATGGAATCAGCTTGTGTAAGAAACGTTTTGTAATCAACTTTTCTGGAATCGATTAGTGTCGATTTGGCTTTGATCGATATGGAATCGATTTGTAACGATTTTAAAATCCCTGATTTTTATCTTTTCTGGAATCGATTGGAATCAACTTGTTGATCTTAGCCCACTGTTTTTTGGAATCGATTGCAATATTCTTGTTGATGTTAGCCCACCGATTTCTTTGGTTGATTTTGTTTTGAATCGAGATTGGAGAGAGAGTCAGGTTTGGTATTTTGTTTCTAAATGAAGGACAGATAAGTTTATCAGGTCCTTGAATGTAGCGCATGGGGTAATTCATTCCTTGTCTATTAGGTACCCATATTTATTAAATGACAAGAATACCCTTGTGCATATATGCTTCATATGAAATCAAGCGTGTTTTTATTTTAATTATGAATTAAAAAATCAATTTAATGTTAACCATTGATTTTGATGATTAATGGTCCAGATTAGTTAATACAGTTAACACTAATTGAGTGGTTAACAAAAGAATGACCCCTATATATATATATATATAAATGAGGATGTAAGAGAGAGATTTAAGGAGAAGACTTCTTTCATATCTATCTATTATATATTATGAAACAAGCACATCCAATGGTGTACGGTGTAGTAGGAATTGAGACTATGAATTTTCTCAAAATATAGTTAAACCCAAGTTGATGAAAAACTAGGTGATGAAGATGTGTATATAAAGGGTTGATTGATTTTGATGAAAATTGTAAAATGATGTTGGGCAAAATATAGTTAAATAAGTTAAATGTATTTTATTCGTTTTGGCTTATTTTAAAATGTTTCAACTAAAGTTTAATGATTTAAACATCAATATATAAATTAAACATTAAACAACCAATATATAAATCTAACTATTTTTGTTTTTTTTTTTGGTAAAGTAACAATGCTTATAAATCAATTTTTTTACTAATATTAACTTTTATTGTTTATGAACTTTATTTTTTTAGTAAGGTAACAAATGTTTTAAATCAGTACCTTTTATTTTTATTTATTTTTCTATACTCAACAACTTAATCAATGTTAACAAATAATTTAAATTGCTAATTGTAAGGTAACAATTATTATAATCAATAGTTTTGTTACATGAATCAATCTTTTAATTTATTTTATTACTTTTTATGTATATAATACTACTATATCTTTAATAAGTAAAATGGTTCATTATATGTTTAGCTGACGTTTCTTTTGCAAAAAGATTATCCATATAAAAATTAAGAAAAAAATGAAATTTTACAGTGTATGTATGAGGTACCATTGTGGAAAATATTATTTGATTTCTAAATAACCTAAAAACAGAATGATTACTGATGCATCTTAAACTTTTCTTAACAAAATTATTAATATGCGTGGATTAACCACGAAGAAAATATATTTCATCTTAACTATGTCTAATATTTCTTAAAAAATGATTTTTGATTTTTAATATTTTAAAATTTTGAACCATGATTTTGTTTTGGTCATCTACTTCTTTAAAATGTATAATTGTGCATTGGCTAAAAGAACAACAAGAAATGACGCGGTAGTTTCTCATGTATAAAGTAAAATACTGGTTCTTATTAGTTTAATATCTAATACGTAAATGTTTTTCAAGAAAAATATATAATACGTAAAGGATCAAACCACTTAACGTGCTAGAAAGAAAATCAAAAAATGTTTAATGTCACCGCGCAACGCGCGGTGCACAACACTAGTTAATAAGTAATTGGCAAAAAACAGATAGGACCAAATTCGGATGAGCCGTCCTAACCGGTCCTTTTGGGATCTCTAGAAAAATATCAAATATATATAAACTAATAAAGTGGACAAGTACCTTAAAAATACTTTCATTTAACAGTAAATTAAGGGGTTGTTTGTTAAATCAGATTGTTTGTTTTTTTATTTAAATCAGATCCACTTATCAATTATTTTGATCTGACCGAGAAAGTGGAAAGCTAATCACTTTTTACTTATTTTCTGATAGCTGCCTCCATCTCAAATCTCTCTCTCTCTCTCTCTCTCTCTCTCTCTCTCTATATATATATATATATATATATATATATATATATATATATATATATATATATGTATGTAATAACCTCAAAATGAGTCATGTAAATTAAATGGAAGTTAAGGGGTACATTTGGTTTATTGTGAAATGTATGGGGTAAAAGTTGAAAGTTTGAAACCTAACCTCTTGTTTTTCTTTGTGCGCCGTTTTGCTGGAAGAAAAGAAAGCAAGTATTTGTTTTTTTAGGGTTGTGTGTGTTCTTGCTGCAAATCGTGAGAGAGGAGAAAAGAGAGATGAGATAGTTGAATAGAAGGAGCTGGTGTGGGTATCCTGTGTGTGTGCGCCGGGTTGGAGCAGCGGGAGACAGCCGGAGAGAGTGAGAGAGAGAGAGACAGCCGGCTAGAGAGAGAGACAGCCGGCGAGAGAGAGAGAGAGACAACCGGAGAGAGAGAGAGAGAGAGAGACAGTCGACGAGAGGGAGAGAGACGACGGGAGAGAGAGAGACGAGAGAGAGGAAGGCGACGAGGGAAAGAAGCAGGGCAGTTTTGGTGGTCGCCGGCGGTGATGGCTGCTGGTGGTGGTCGTCGGCGGTGGTGGCTGCCGGTGGTGGTCGCCGGAGGTGGTCGCCTGAGTTTTGGGCAGCATATTTCCATTCCGTGAGGTTTTATTCCGGTAAGAAACCATTCCATTGCATTGCACTCTTTTTCAAGTAACTTTAGATTGGTAGATTCCTAGTTATTCTCAGCTATGTAAGTTGAGAAATCAATTGAGGGTATTACTAGAGTTTTGATTTCCAATTCTTATTGTCAAGATTAAATCAAGTGTTTATGTGGGTTCTTGATGAGGGTAGTAATGGATTATAGCACTAAAAATTAGTATGTTGCCATGGGCTAATTAAATGTCTTGATTATTTAATTTTAGAGATAGAATGGAAGGCGTGAGGTTGAGATATAGTTAGTTTGTTTTGAAATAAAAGTCTTGTATCAATTGTAATCTATGAGTTGAAATTACCCTTGTTTTACACTTGGGAAGAATGAAACCCAACAAGGAAGACTTAATTCCCTCTTGATCGGGTTTAATTGGAATGCCTAGAAAGGATGGTGGTTTGGCGCAAAGCTTGCTTGCGCAAAGCTCGCATGTGCAAAGCTCGCTTGCGCAAAGCTCGCTTGCGCAAAGCTCGCTTGCGCAAAGCTCGCTGGTGCAAAGCGTGTTCGAGACATAGGGTTCAAACCCTCTTTATTAACAATCCGGTAGTCAAATAAATTGGTTTAGTGGACTTCGAGTTATTAATTAACTATAGATTTAATCCGCTAATTATTTTGGGTTTCCATGTATTATTTAATTCGGGCTTGGGTGTAAGCGAGTTAATCTAAGGTCCGGTTTTATATATCAAAATCTGGGGTTCGTTTATTTTGAGGCTGAGATTTGGAATTCAGTGTTTTTACTAGTATGTTGAGAATCTAGAGTTGAGTAAAGTAAATGATCCGGCATAGCATTTCTTTTGGATGGGTAAACAAAGACCATTAGTTATGATTTTTGGACTAGAAGTGTAATCTACCAATTTAGATTAGTTTGGGTTGAGTTCGGGATTTAACTCGAGTAATATATGAACGAATTATGACGTACATTATTAATATAATAGGTGTTCCACCTAGAGATCAGAAGTGTAAGTGAGGAGCTTTGGAGCAAGCAAACCAGGTGAGTTTTTCTAACTAAAATACGTGCTCTTACGTGTTTTTCCAGGAAAGTGATTTCATGAATATGCGCTGTCATTTTACCTGACTTTTACGTAAACGAAAGTTAATATTTTACTGATCAGAGTATGTTTATGAGCATGACTTATTTACAAGCTGTTACGAATGTTTTCCCATGAAAAGAATGTTCTACTGAAAAGATTGTCCAACAATATGATATGGATTGTAAAACGTTATACGGAGTTCATGTTTTCTGTTTATGATGAACTATGTGTATGCTATGTGGAGTCGGTCTGCACAGTGGGATCAGAGATAGATCTTCGGGTTCTAAGGATCCCTTGGATATGTATGACAGACTGGTAGGCTGGAATTCGTTTCCTCCTATTTCGAGTAGAGGGGAGTCTGCGTAGGCTCCGGGAAGGGGAGTCTGCGTAGGCTCCAGAAGAGGCGAAAGGGGAGTCTGCTGGGGCCCCGATCGCGGTTAGCGATGTGATCCTTAACACCGTGCAGTACCATGTTTGACGCTTATGTGAAGAATGTGAACTGTTTTATAAAAATGTTTTTTTATAATGTTGACGTACACTGTTTATGGAGGGAACTCACTAGACCTCATGGTCTAACCCTCGCTTTTCAAAACTAAAACCTTTTCAGGTAAGCTTTTAGTAGGAGGCTCAGGTAAATGGGCAAGCGCAGGATAGAGTACTGATGAGTTAGAGACAATGTCGGTGCCACTTGTAGTAGTATTTTTCTCAGTTGTGTATAGGTTGTTTTCGCCAACCTTAGTTTATATATGATGTAATGAAAATTTTTGGGACCCAGATTTGAAATAATTATGAGTTAATGTTATGTATGTCATGTTGCATTTATGGGATGTTACAAATGGTATCAGAGCCATAGTTTAAGGGATTTAGGTGACCGGACGGGCCTAAACTTAAACTTGGGAGTAGAAATCACAACTGAGAATCAGGAAATGCGTTAGGAGGGCACTATTGTAGATACAGAAAATGCGTTAGGATGACACTATTATAGAAATAGGACTAATAGCGTACTGAGGACTGTCATGTAAGGTAAGTTTGAGATTCCACATGGCCAGTGTAATCGCGAACTTACAGGTACATGTACGTGCTTAACCTACCTTATTAACCTACCCAGTGTTTATGTCGTGTTTCAGTACGTTAGAATGTCAACGAGATCTCTGAGGTGTAGACTGAGACCCCTTGTTGGGAAAGTTTCATGGGAAATCATTTATGAAGTGAATAATGTATACATCGTAGAGGCGAAATGTTGTTTAGAATGTTATGAATCGTATAGAGATAGATCTTCGTGGGTTCGAAGAGATAAAATGATTGATTTTGAGTAAGACTCTTGTTTCTAGAAAGTCCCAGTTCTAGAAATAGTGGGATGAGATCAGTTAGAATGGTAAGGAATAACAGTGTTGAAATTTTAAATGTATCAATAGAACCCTGACTTCTTAGTCGAGCTTTTCAAAGGCAGTGTAAATGAAATAAGATACCTATAGTGAAATGAAAGCATGTAGAAGTAGAAAATGAGATAGTGATTAAAACGAAATAGTATGAAAGGGTTGAGTAAGTGAGATGTGGAAAGTGTGTTCAGCAAGTTGTTGCGTGACCGAGAGGGCGACCGTTGGTCGTAGGTAGAATGTCAAGGATAAGCTAAGCGAGTAAAGAAGCTGACCTTGTTAGAGTGAGTAGCCTTCAAATGCATGTAGAGTCTCATGCATGGTGTCCTTTTTTATGTAACATGAAATTTTCACGATTTAAGTTAAATATGTAAAGATAAATTTTGATCGAAAATGAGTCAGATGTGCACGCGTATGTTTAAAGAAAAAGGTGATTTCATTCACATGGCACCATGAAGTTTCGAGTTTTATGATTTGTAAAGTATTTCGCTCTTTTCATGATGAGTTAAATTATTGCAAAAGTCAAGAAAACGATTAAATACAAAACTTTTATAACCAAAGTGAGTAATGACATGTTGGAGTTATTTATGAGTACGAAAACCGACTGGTTTACTTTGTGTCGGAAATTTTTCAGGATGTGGTCGTATGAAAAGATGTTCACTTAATATATTTCCGTCATAACGACATATTTTGGGTGGAGTAAGATTAAGTTTATGGAAAGTTGCAAGCGAACGATACTCGAGATCGTTGTGCAGGGCATTAAATTTTAAGAATGATGGGGGCATGTGTACCCAATATGTTTTCAAGTGTTGCTTATTGAAAATGATGAAAGGTACGAAATGATTTATCTATTGCGTTGTCATGCATGAAGGCTATGAACTCACTAGGTCGTAGGATGTTGCATTTTAAAGCTAAGAAAGAGCTCAGAGAGTGGAGAGTTGTTGGTCAGATCAGGAGAGAACGTTGTAGTATCGGGATATGTGTTCCGGCAGTAGTGGGTTATAGTATCAGTTGTATGAGGGTTTGTACCCTTGTTCGATAACTGGAAGTACGGTTGTCAAGGTGATGGCTTTAGCGATTCGTTAAAGAGTAGTGGGGTAAGGAAGAATGAAATGTCCGTGACGTGGAAATGCGAGTCTGGAGATGAGCTTGTAACGTTGATGTTACCGGAGTAGGTTACGAAAGGAGGGAGGCGGATCATGAAGATGATTCAATATGTTAGAAGGACTAGGTTCCGTAGGGGACCCTTATTGTAGAATAAGTTAAGAAAGTAATTTCAGGTTGCCTGTTGTTGTGGAAGTCGATAGTTGTGTAAGAATGGCCATGAGAGATTTGGTCTGCAGTGTGATGTTATGAGTGAGGAATGTACAGTTATGTAATGGCATTAATTGCCAAGTTAATTGTATCAGCTAGTATCGTAATGAGGTGATTTTAGAGAGAAAGAAAGCATCAGATAGAAGCTTTTGGGGTTTTCGGATGAGATGTACGACCTATTAATCAGATTGTTGGAGCACATAGAGGGTAAGTTGAGTTTCTGGTGCGATTATGATCTGGATGGAAGGACAGAGTAGTGGGGGGAAGATTACCCCAAAAGTGAAACCAAGTGTTTTGGTTGTAAGAGTCGCTAAGCAGGTATATGTTGGGATCATTGGAACTTTAAAGAGGATGAAGAGTGTGTTAGTCAAATTGTGTTATAGTAAAGGCTAAGTCTCTAAAGAGCATGAATCGTTTCTTATGTGGGAGGGAATGATCCTAGAAGGAAATGGTTAGAAAGTTTGTTATGACTAATGAATGACATGATGATGATTATGAGTCGGAGTAGTAGTATGATCATTAGCTGATTTGAACGTCATGATAGATGTATGAGCCTTTGATTGGTTGATTTAACTTTTTGGGTTTGTTAAGTAATGACATTTAATTGTTATTTCAGGATGTGTTGCAATTCTACCGAAATTCTTACTAAGAATTGATAAGGGAGGATCGTTATGTTAAAGTAAGAGGTTGATGATAGTAGGATGGGGTAAGTAATTCCCAAATTATCTTGAAAATTGTGAATTGTTGAGTTACTCAGTAGAGTTGTTGGTAAGAAATCAGTTTGACTGGTGGATTTTGTGAATACCAGCACAACGAGATGTGATGCTAAGTTATGATATTAAGTGGTTAAATATGACAAATTATGGTTGATAGAACGAAATGAATTGCATCTCGATTGGAGTTTATCTCTTGATATAAGTTGATAAGTATAATTGAAATGAGTTGGTCAAGTTAAAGTTGCTTGTGATAAAGAGAAGGAATTGTACTGCTTTGTGCGGTAAGGATTGGTAGTTATATTGCACTTGCAGAGAAGGGCAGTCGAGTTCGAATACTGTTATTGTAGTCAAGAATCAGATAAGGGTAACTAGGGATTTGTAAGCATTGAGATATTTACAACCTCTAATTGCATAATGTGATTTGTGAGACGGATTACGAGGATTCTTGAGGAAGTGTCTTTGAGAATGGCACCCTGATCATTAAAGAATTAGTTACGATGAATCTAAGTAAGAAGGTTGGGATGACTTTTATAAAGATATCCGATTTATGGTCGTTGTGGTTAATCGAAGGAATTATAGAACCCGAGTGTCGTGGTGTCCCTGAATTAATGGATCCGACTGGAAGATGAAAAATAAGATGACTGTATGTTACGGTTATAAGCAGAGATTGTGAGTTTAATCAGAGTTGTGTAGCGAAGGCGTGAAAGTTTGTTGTTATTGTTTTGTATTAGGAAGATTTATTCCGAGAGTAAGATTTAAGCTTTGATAATCAATTCTCGCCGGATATCTTTGAAGTGAATTCCGAGACGGAATTCTATTAAGGAGGAGAGGTTGTAATAACCCCAAAATGAGTCATGTAAATTAAATGGAAGTTAAGGGGTACATTTGGTTTATTGTGAAATGTATGGGGTAAAAGTTGAAAGTTTGTAACCTAACCTCTTGTTTTTCTTTGTGTGCCGTTTTGCTGGAAGAAAAGAAAGCAAGTATTTGTTTTTTAGGGTTGTGTGTGTTCTTGCTGCAAATCGAGAGAGAGGAGAAAAGAGAGATGAGATAGTTGAATAGAAAGAGCCGGTGTGGGTATCCTGTGTGTGTGCGCCGGGTTGGAGCAGCGGAAGACAGTCGGAGAGAGCGAGAGAGAGAGACAGCCGGCTAGAGAGAGAGACAGCCGGCGAGAGAGAGAGAGACAACCGGAGAGAGAGAGAGAGAGAGTTGACGAGAGGGAGAGAGACGACGGGGGAGAGAGAGACGAAGAGAGAGGAAGGCGAAGGAGGGAAAGAAGCAGGGCAGTTTTGGTGGTCGCCGGCGGTGATGGCTGCTGGTGGTGGTCGCCGGCGGTGGTGGCTACCGGTGGTGGTCGCCGGAGTTTTGGGCAGCAGTTTTCCATTCCGTGAGGTTTTATTCCGGTAAGAAACCATTCCATTGCATTGCTCTCTTTTTCAAGTAACTTTAGATTGGTAGATTCCTAGTTATTCTCAGGTATGTAAGTTGAGAAATCAATTGAGGGTATTACTAGAGTTTTGATTTCCAATTCTTATTGTCAAGATTAAATCAAGTGTTTATGTGGGTTCTTGATGAGGGTAGTAATGGATTATAGCACTAAAAATTAGTATGTTGCCATGGGCTAATTAAATGTCTTGGTTATTTAATTATAGAGATAGAATGGAAGGCGTGAGGTTGAGATATAGTTAGTTTGTTTTGAAATAAAAGTCTTGTATCAATTGTAATCTATGAGTTGAAATTACCCTTGTTTTACACTTGGGAAGAATGAAACCCAACAAGGAAGACTTAATTCCCTCTTGATCGGGTTTAATTTGAATGCCTAGAAAGGATGGTGGTTTGGTGCAAAGCTTGCTTGCGCAAAGCTCGCTGGTGCAAAGCGTGTTCGAGACATAGGGTTCAAACCCTCTTTATTAACAATCCGGTAGTCAAATAAATTGGTTTAGTGGACTTCGAGTTATTAATTAACTATAGATTTAATCCGCTAATTATTTTGGGCTTCCATGTATTATTTAATTTGGGCTTGGGTGTAAGCGAGTTAATCTATGGCCCGGTTTTATATATATAAATCTGGGGTTCGTTTATTTTGAGGCTGAGATTTGGAATTCAGTGTTTTTACTAGTATGTTGAGAATCTAGAGTTGAGTAAAGTAAATGATCCGGCATAGCATTTCTTTTGGATGGGTAAACAAAGACCATTAGTTATGATTTTTGGACTAGAAGTGTAATCTACCAATTTAGATAAGTTTGGGTTGAGTTCGGGATTTAACTCGAGTAATAATTGAACGAATTATGACGTACGTTATTAATATAATAGGTGTTCCACCTAGAGATCAGAAGTGTAAGTGAGGAGCTTTGGAGCAAGCAAGCCAGGTGAGTTTTTCTAACTAAAATACGTGCTCTTACGTGTTTTTCCAGGAAAGTGATTTTATGAATATGCGCTGTCATTTTACCTGACTTTTACGTAAACGAAAGTTAATATTTTACTGATCAGAGTATGTTTATGAGCATGACTTATTTACAGCTGTTACGAATGTTTTCCCATGAAAAGAATGTTCTACTAAAAAGATTGTCCAACAATATGATATGGATTGTAAAACGTTATACGGAGTTCATGTTTTCTGTTTATGATGAACTATGTGTATGCTATGTGGAGTCGGTCTGCACAGTGGGATCAGAGATAGATCCTCGGGTTCTAAGGATCCCTTGGATATGTATGACAGACTGGTAGGCTGGAATTCGTTTCCTCTTATTTCGAGTAGAGGGGAGTCTGCGTAGGCTCCGGGAAGGGGAGTCTGCGTAGGCTCCAGAAGAGGCGAAAGGGGAGTCTGTTGGGGCCCCGATCGCGGTTAGCGATGTGATCCTTAACACCGTGCAGTACCATGTTTGACGCTTATGTGAAGAATGTGAACTGTTTTATAAAAATGTTTTTTTTATAATGTTGACGTACACTGTTTATGGAGGGAACTCACTAGACCTCATGGTCTAACCCTCGCTTTTCAAAACTAAAACCTTTTCAGGTAAGTTTTTAGTAGGAGGCTCAGGTAAATGGGCAAGCGCAGGATAGAGTACTGATGCAGTTAGAGACAATGTCGGTGCCACTTGTAGTAGTATTTTTCTCAGTTGTGTATAGGTTGTTTCCGCCAACCTTAGTTTATATATGATGTAATGAAAAATTTTGGGACCCAGATTTGAAATAATTATGAGTTAATGTTATGTATGTCATGTTGCATTTATGGAATGTTACAATATATATATATATATATATATATATATATATATATATATCGTGTGTGACTCAAGACCCATCTCCATCTCCATCTCCAATCAATCGAGCTTCATCTTCTTCAACTTCGGCTGCTACACAATCAAACCCCAAACCCTAAATTCCTCCGAGATCTACATCGGAATTCATGAGATAAAATAGACAATATTACGTATTCAGATGTTTTCAAATTTCAGTTTACAAAAACAAACAGTCTTTCTGATTCAGATTTCAGACTTCAGCGCCACCACTTAAAAATCAGAAGTGAAATTAGTCTTCAGACTTCAACACCACTTAAAAAACAAACGCCACCTAATTAATTATAAAAAAACAATTAACTAAACTATGCAGTTGTAAACTAATAATTAGGGGTGTCAATTTTGTAACTAGACAAACCAACCAATTCTCGTACCAACCGTTCCAATTTAATCGGTACCAATCTAATTGGTTGGTAGTACCGTACCAACTATCTAAACTTTGTTGGTACGTGGTATTAGAAGTCGTGTACCACGGTAATACCGTACCGTAATGACTTTTTTTAATTATTTATTAATTAAAGTTTAACCAATAATACAACATATTTTGATTTATATAATTTTAAGTTGTCTTGTTTTACATTTTGTTAAATTGTAATATGAATTGATATATAGAACTTGATTGAATTCATTCGCTTATCCTTCACAACTTTAATAACTCACCTACACCTCCACTCTTCATGGTCGATTCTCGCTTCTCAATTGCCACTTATGTTAGACTACTAGTGGATGTTTGTGTTATATGAATATTATTTGAATGTTTGTATAGGTAGGGATAAATGGTACAACGTATATCAACATGCTACTAATGCTCGAAATTTTTAGTGCATCTAGATCTAGTTGGTAAAAATGTCAATTTAATTTATTCATACTTCAATTTTTACGATGTTGGTGCAAAACCGTACCAACTGAAAAATCTTGGTACCAATTTAGTTGGTACCAAGTATAATTGGTTGGTACATGGTATAAACTTTTTTACGCCAATTATAATTGATTGGTACACGGTATATAGAAAAAAAAACATGATAGCATACAATATTCAACCCTACTAATAATTGTTTTGACGTCTTTGTTTTTTTATCTTTCTAATATTTCTTGTTATTTAATTGAATTTTTTTATCTTTTTCGGCTTAATATTTTCATAACCTTCATTGTTTTTAGTCTTTTTGTAAATGGTCAAATTGAACAATCTTTTTAATAAACCCTTGACTCAAATGGTGTTGCACGTTGGGCTCACAACCGATGCACAAGCCACAAGGGAAAGAAGGTGAATATC
Organism: Saussurea involucrata; assembly: GCA_033807775.1. Lineage (NCBI taxonomy): Eukaryota > Viridiplantae > Streptophyta > Magnoliopsida > Asterales > Asteraceae > Saussurea > Saussurea involucrata. The sequence continues at coordinate 219,425,367 of CM066321.1, read as the reverse complement.
TTTAAAAGTATTTATAATATTTTCGTAAAGTAATTTCTTTATTGGTGTTCACAAATTATATTTTTAATTGTTTAGTGATAATACATGATTGAGGTAATCTTTTTTCGAGCTTTAACAAAGACCTTGACTTGACTGGTTTTCGATTAACCAACAACCGGATTTCATGCTTTATCCAGGCTTTTTCTAACCGGCTAAGGACATATCTTAGATTTATAATTTAAGCACACAATGTGCATTTGACAACAACTAGTCTTTGAGTCGGATCTCTTTTAACCGATTAGTTAAGTAGTCTTTTCTACAACTCTAGATCCCTCCCATGAGTGTTGGTGTATTTTCATGTGAATATTAGATATGTTTTTCATTAGAAGGTCTGCTTTTACATATGAAGGTTTGGTCTTGTGAAGTATGATGTTTTGTTATGAAAATTTGGTTTGTTTACTGTGAAGGTTTGACGAGATGTTATAAAAAACATCCAATGGCTATTGAAGATGTTACGCACAACCATGAATCAAAGAGACTTAACGAGTTAGCAATTTTGAGTATCAAACGTAAGTTTTTAGCAAATGTCGACTACGATGGATTGATAGTTTTGCTTTCACGAAATGCATGAAGACATCGTTTTAGGTGATCTTGTTATTGTTTTGTTGTTCGGGGTTTTGGTTTACGTCCCCCTACCATAACTGTTTTTTCGGATAAAAATCGGCATGGGGATGAGTTGCGTAGCATGACAGGCTCCAAAGCGCTTAAAATTTTTTGTGCTCTTTATTCCTAGGATTATGGGCATTTTTTGACTCTCCACACACAACATCCAAAACCATAGGACAACCCTCCATCTGACAATGTAGGGATTTGGAAATATCAAGGACTTTAAACATTTGGTGGGATCTGAAATATTTAAGGATCCAAGTTTTGTCGTAGGATCCAAATTCATAAAGGATCCTATTTTATATGATCCTGCCAGGATGTAAAATACATCTTATATTTTGGACAAATGATTAAAATAAGATCCCATTTATAAAAATCTTATTCTTGTATTTAGTATTGGTCATCTTTAGTAAAATCGAAGACTAGTTGAAGTAAGTTATGTCAACGCCAAAGTGGAAATGATTGTCATTTAGCCGATTGAAGACCATTATTGAATAAGTTAGATAGTTGACAACTACTGTTTGACAAGTTGACTTGAGTGCAAAATTAACCATAAAGTTTGGCTCATCAACTCTCACCACTCCACATACTTGTATGGGAACATGTCATACATGTCAGCCAAAATAAGTTCTAAAATATTGTTTTAATAGTATCATGTCAACTGGTTGAGACAATATCATGCTTTCTTCACTGTTCACCGTCTATACAAAAGGATGGGTTGGGGAAACAAATGTCTACCTTATATATTTAATATATTCAAATGCTGAAATGAATAATACAGGTTGATCAAAAAATTAGATGAAGGCACACCTTAAAGTTGGCACACGACATTTAATGCATTGTAGCCATAAAATGCAACCATTTTCAATGTTGCAAATCACTTGTTTAACATAAAATGGACGTCAATATCTAAAAACTGTCTCAGTTCTTCATATTTGATAAATTACCTTCTTTTGTTGTTTCAGTATCTCCTTAAGAGCAACTTTTCATCAAGTAGATTGTTTAGGTTAGGCGTTTACTTCCTAGTTTCTGCAACACTCTGTAATTATCTGTTTTTGTAAAGATATAGAAGTAAACTTAAAAGTTTATTGTGTTTGTATTCAACCTTACTCTACAAAGTACAAACACTTTTTGTTTTAGTCATTATCCAACCGAGAGGACATAGTTTTTGAAAAAAAATCAAGTACATCATCACACCCTGATAAAAAAATGTCGGCTAACTTTCAAATCGATGTCATATACATCCAATCCGACAAAAATGACTAAGGGTCTGTTTCTTAACAACGTAATGAGGCTTATAGCTTATGCAGTCAGCTATATAAACCGTTTCAAAAGTTCTGATATTCAAGTACATGAACCTTAGGCAAAAAAAACATGGATATGTATCTCTCAGTTAGTCGCTTCTTGAAAAATAATTCAGACAATGTAACATGTTCGTCCTATAAACTTTTCTATCATGTTGTTAGGTTTATAAACATTTTCATCATGTTTGTACAGTACATATAACTGTTAGAGTTATTATCGTACATATGTATAGTACAAGGGTTGTTCTGTAATTAACTGTAACTTAGCTAGTATATATAGGTTTCCTTTGTATCATTATTAGGTTGATCAAGTCTTGTAATCATTCTCTCAATATATGAAAACTACTGCCGATTCAGCCATATCGCATCTCTCTCAATCTTCTCACTTGTTCATCATTTGATTCATACTTCAATCCTAACATGGTATCAGAGCTTTAGGTATCATTTGTTCGTTGTTCGAAATCGCCCTAATCCGGAATCGCTCAATTCCGGATCTCACAGAATTCCGGTTCTTCATTATTCGACTTCCGGTACGTATTTTGACTTCCGGTACGTATCTTTAATTCCGGAACCCTATTTTTTGCTTAATTCTGGAACTCTTGTAGTAACTTCCGGAACTCTTAAATTCCGGTACTGTTTCCTTTCACTCCGAAACATTAAATTCCGGTACTAACTTCGTTATTTTATTTCCGGTACTGCTTTCTTTAATTCCGGAACAGTCCAATTCCGGTACTGTTTTCTCTCATTTCCGGTACTACTTTCTTTCACTCCGGAACATTAAATTCCGGAACCTTCAAGTTTCACATAATTCCGGAACTCACATTCCGGTTCTCACATTCCGGAACACTTCTCTGGTCTTCAGTTCTAGTTCTCAAATCAGTTCCAATTTCAGATGGCTCTCAATCCCAATCACTCCAATCCTATCTCAGTTGTTCTCAATGGGAACAACTACATTATGTGGCATCATCACATGACTATTCTTCTCAAATCTCATGGGTTATATACCTATGTTACTGGTGCTTCTAAAATTCCTGTTCAAGATGAAAATGAAAGTGCAGTTGATTTTGCAAAACGCATGAATGATTGGGATATTATGAATGCTCGCATTCTGGGATTCATAAATGATTCCACAACTGCTGAAATCAACCAACAATTTCTTGGGTATACAACGGCTAAAGGACTCTGGGATTTCCTCGCCAAAAGGTATACTTCTACAGGTCTATCACATCAGTACCAACTGTGGACTACTTTTCAAACCAAGAGGCAACTCCCTAATCAGTCCATTAACTCATACATCTCTGAGATGCAAGCTCTTAGAGATCACTTGATCTTGGGTGCACCCCAAATCTTTAATGATACAGTTTGGCAGTTCACAGCCTATTTCAGCCAACTGTATTTGATCACTATACTGATGGGTCTCACTGATCGCTTCGAAAATGTTCGAGCCTCGCTTCTACACAGGCATCCATTGCCTACTCTTGAAGAGGATATCACGGAACTACTGAGTGAAGAAACTCGCCTTCAACAGCGTTTTCCTCTGTCCTCCGACAATGTGCTCTATACTTCAAACTCAGGAAAGCCAAAAGGTAAGTGGCAGAATAATGATCAGTCAAAGTCGGCAGGTAAGGGGAACAATAGTGAGTGCACGTTCTGTCACTCTACATCTCATCTTCTCCACAATTGCCCAGTTCGCAAATGTCGTTGGTATGGGATCACATAGCCACGACACTATGGGTCTGATTGTCCAAAACATCCAAGGAACTCAGGTAATCAGAGACAACAACTACAAACTCAATCTGTTGCTAGATCAATCATGCAGGATACCACTACGCAGGCAGTTCAGACACCGCATACCAATAACGCATCGCCTGATCTTATGGAACTCATGCATCGAAACCAAGAGCTTATGGCGCAACTCATGATAGTTTCTATGTGTATGAATTCTCAGGGCAACACCTCTGCATCAGGTAACCCTTGGCTATTTGACTCTGGATGTTGTAATCACGTGACACCTAAGGCTGACGGGTTTGTATCTAAGCAACCCTCCAAAATCTTCTCATCAGTCCGTACTGCTGATGATACACACTTACCTGTATCCTTCAGTGAGACTGTATCTACTCCTAATATATAGTTACCTGATGTGCTTCATATTCCTAACCTATCTCTGAGTCTGATTTCTATCACTCAACTTATGGAATCTGGTCTAATTGTTCTTTTTCATCCCTCTGGTTGTGTTGTGCAGGATCCAAAGACCAAGAAGATCCTTGGAATAGGCCGTAAAGTTGGTCGGATGATTGAAGTGTTCTACCTTCGTCTTCCCTTATATTCATCAAATTTTGTCGCTTCCGTTTCCAGCACTCCTTCATTTGAATTATGGCATGCGCGCCTAGGATATTTATCTTTAGCTAGCTAGTTCAGGATTTCTAGGAAATACTTCTTCTAAAAACGTTTCTTGTTTATCTTGTCAACTTGGCAAACATCATGCTTTACCTTTTCAAATAAATGAATTTAAATATGCTTCTCCTTTTGATCTTATTCACTACGATGTATGGGGACCAGCACCACACCCATCCATGGGAGGTGCTCGATATTTTGTTATCTTTATCGATGATCACACACGCTTTACATGGATATATCTCATGAAACACCGCTTAGAGTTACCTCAAATATATATTACTTTTACTCGTATGATTCTAACCCAGTTTTCCAAGCCCATAAAGATTCTTCGGTCAGATAATGCTATGGAATATAAAGAATCTTCTCTCCTCTCTTTTCTTCAATCTCAGGGTACTCTTTCTCAGTACTCCTGCCCCGGCACCTCTCCGCAAAATGGTCGTGCGGAACGTAAACATCGTCACATCCTTGATAATGTCCGTACTTTGTTAATCTCAGCCAAATGTCCAGAATGTTTTTGGGGTGAAGCTGCCTTCACGGCTGTCTACACCATCAACCGACACCCGACCCTCATCCTCAATCAAAAGTCTCCTTATGAAGTACTCCATGGGGTCTCTCCTGCGTATGAACTCCTAAAAGTGTGGGATTGTGCATGTTTTGTTCAACTACAACCTCATAAACATATCAAACTTGAACCTCGTTCTCGATTATGCTGTTTTCTTGGCTATGGTATTGAACACAAAGGTTATCGTTGTTGGGATCCAGTCTCTAAAAGACTTCGTATATCCCGTCATGTCACATTCTGGGAACATCTTCCCTTCTCAACAGTGTCTAAATTTCAGGAGGCACTCACTCCATCTACTTCTTTCTTTACTGATTGGACTCTCTCCAATTAGATCCCATTCTCACCCCTCCATCTGGTCCACCTCCTCCCGCTTCATCTCAATCTGTGCCTCCCTCCATCTCACCTCAATCTGTGCCCTCATCTGTGCCATCTGATCATGATCAATCATCCGCACCACCTCCAATGACTACTTCTGAGCCATCTGCTGAGTCTATGGATCCTAGATCTTCTCAACCACAAGGAGTACGACGCTCAGACCGGGTAAGACAAGTTCTTTCTCACCTTCGTGATTATCATTGTTATGCTACATTGTTGTCCAACCATGAACCCACTTCCTACAAGGAAGTTTCCTCTAACCCTGTTTGGCAGCAAGCTATGACTGAGGAACTTCAGGCCCTTGACAAAGCAAATACATGGGAGTTTGTACCTCTCCCACCGGGCAAGTCACCTATTGGCTCCAAATGGGTCTTCAAAATCAAGACAAAGTCTAATGGATCTATTGATCGTTACAAAGCGCGTCTTGTGGCAAAAGGTTTCAATCCAGAATATGGCATTGACTACGAGGAAATGTTTGCTCCTGTGGCTCGTGTAACCTCAGTTCGCAGTCTACTCGCCATAGCTGCCACCAAAAGATGGTCACTTTACCAGATGGATGTCAAGAATGCATTTTTAAATGGAGACCTTTCAGAGGAAGTCTACATGAAACCTCCTCCAGGAGTAACTTTCCAACAAGGTCATGTTTGCAAGCTTCGGAAAGCTCTCTATGGTCTCAAACAGGCTCCTCGTGATTGGTTTGAGAAATTCAGCACTACTGTTATCTCATTGGGATTCTCTCCAAGTAATTATGATTCTGGCCTGTTTACTCACATTACGGATGCAGGTACTATCCTACTCTTATTGTATGTTGATGATATTATCATCACCGGCAGTGACTCTACAGGTATTATCCAGCTCAAACATTCTCTTAGCTCATGTTTTGAGATGAAAGATCTTGGTACGCTCCACTATTTCCTTGGTCTTGAAGTTCTATCAGACGCTTCCAGTATCTATCTATGTCAGGCCTAGTATATTTCAGACATGTTATCAAAAGCTGGAATCACTAACAACAAAGTTGCATCCACACCCCTTGAGTAGAATCTACACCTTGCTCCTAATGCCGGAACCCCTCTGCGGGACCCTACACTGTATCGACAGCTTGTTGGATCTCTTGTCTATCTGACTGTTACTCGGCCGAATCTTGCATATGCAGTGCACACAGTCAGTCAGTTCATGTCTGCTCTGTGCTCAGATCACTATGATGCTGTTCTTCGTATTCTTCGCTATCTGAAAGGAACAATGTTTCATGGGCTTCACTTCTCATCCACTTCGTCGTTAACTCTTCGTGGATTCTCAGATGCGGACTGAGATGGAGACATAACAGACCATCGCTCCACCACCGGATAATGTTTCTTTCTTGGGGATTCTCTGATTTCCTGGCCCAACAAGAAACAATCTTTGACCGCTCGATCTAGTACTGAAGCTGAGTATCGAGCATTGGCTGACACTACGCAAGAACTTGTATGGCTTCGATGGCTATTATCTGATGTGGGTGCTCCTCAGACCTCTCCGACCCCATTGTGGTGCGATAACACTAGTGCCATTCAGATTGCTCACAATGATGTCTTTCATGAGCGGACTAAACACATTGATATTGATTGTCATTTTGTTCGTCAACATGTGGTTCGCAAGACGGTTCAACTATTTCCAATCTCCACCATTGAGTAGACAGCAGACATCTTCACCAAAGCTCATCTTCCAGGACGGTTTCGGGATCTCGTTTTCAAACTCAATTTGGCTCATTCTTCCCCTACTTGAGTTTGAGGGGGGTGTTAGAGTTATTATCGTACATATGTATAGTACAAGGGTTGTTCTGTAATTAACTGTAACTTAGCTAGTATATATAGGTTTCCTTTTTATCATTATTAGGTTAATCAAGTCTTGTAATCATTCTCTCAATATATGAAAACTACTGCCGATTCAGCCATATCGCATCTCTCTCAATCTTCTCACTTGTTCATCATTTGATTCATACTTCAATCCTAACAATAACGAAACGAAGAGGGGGGGGGGGGGGAGAGAACAATCCCATGCATCGAGATTTTATGCTTGATTTCCCTGTTTCGGTTTTTTGCTTGGATTGTTATTTAATGGATTTTATTTTGTTTTTTTAAGGTCAATTATATAAAAACAAACACAAGGGCAAAATTGGTTATGTTTGCAAATCAGACATTTTACAGCACAACAAACAAATAATAATTTCTAATATTGACAACTTTATCTATATAAAATTTAATAAAAACACCAAAAAATCCCTTGATTTTATATTTTATATTTATTTTGTTGTCAAAACATGAACATTGGACTTTAATAATCTAAAAGAATAATGATAATCTAAAAGAATAAAATGGATCAAGGTATTTGTCTCCCTAATTTACTGAAATGTCATTACGTGCATAAAATCTAGGTCCGCAATTACAATTTTTTTTTTCAAGAAATGTCACATCTGCAAATCTAAAAGAAAGAAAAACTACGTCCGCAATTGCAGACCTAGATATGTAGAGATGACATTTTTTGATTTTTTTGTCTTTTAACTATTACATACTTAGGGTGCGTTTGGTTCGCAGAATGTTTTTGAGGGAATTAAATCTGACAAAGGAATTGGAATCTGGAAGAAATTGAAATGAAATGTTATCAGGTTTGACAAAATGTTTGATTGACAGGAAATGGAATGTAATCTGTCAAATGAATTGGAATGTCTGTTTGGTTTACAAAGGAATTGGAATGGAATAAAAAAATGACAAAAATACCCTTTATTTTATAATATATATATACATATATTATAAGCATAAATAATATTAAAATTATTTTAAATAAATAAATAATAGATTTACCGTTGTTTCTATTATTATTTTAATTTGGTAATTGTTGAAGGATTATGTGCCATCATCAAAAGGAATTGATTGAGAGAATATTTCCCTAGTATTAGAATTTACCATGATGAATGTTTCCTTTTCTTTGTAAACTCCTCCCTATTTAAAGGGCTTATGATTAATGAGAAATATAGATTTTCATGCTCTCTACTATATTGTTGTCATGTTTCGTTTTTCCTTTAACATGTTATCAGCACGTAAGCTCATAATTCATTGTCTTTATCGTCCGCCGCTAAAGAACTAGTATGTCCGTAGACTGACGTTGTGGAATGGCTTGCTTCCCGGTTCCACTACTTCAATTCAAGTAAGCATTTTTATGTCTTCATCTTTGTATTTATGAAAAGATTACGCTGCTTGCATTTTTGCTTCGTTATTCATCGTTTGTCGACACATTTATCATATATTATCGTACGTTTTATGTCAACTTATTGTTCATATGAGTATTCTAAGACCATATTCAAAGAAACATGCAGTTTGTTATATTGATCAATAGAATTATTTTGTTATATTTTTATTGTTGACACCAAAAGTATTAAAAGAAAACAAGAATTAAAACTAAATCAAGTTGATTATTTATCTTCCATTAAAATAATAAAAAAGAATTGATACTCACGTAGAAAAAATGAATTATATTTAAAAAAAAGGTCTTTGTTTAAATTCATATTTGATTTGATTGTAATTATAAATTTTGTTTTGAATTCTTTTAGCTATACAAGGAAGTTTAAAAAAAATTAATTTATATTTTGGTTGATTATAGAGAATATACGGAAAAAATATCAATTAACATTGGTATTTCACGTGACATTTTTTAATTGATTTTTTATTTTTCTTAATTTCAATTATTGGTATGAATGTGAATTAATTGTTATTGATATTGGGACATTGTTATATGACAGTTATCTTATTTTAAATTAGATCAATTTAATTTGTGAAAGCTACAAAAAAAATGTATTTGTATGCTTATTATTAATTATTATGGTATCATTATATACTTTAAAATTCAATATTGTTGTGATTAATATGTGTGTATAATTATTTGTATATTTTAGTTATCACACTGATTATTACATATTATGATTATTTACGTGTGTTGTAAACGATATGCATATGTTACAATTGAAGTAATATAGAGATTTTTTGTGATATTAACAATATATAGCTAACATATGTGAACTACTCATTTAATTGTCCTATTATGCTTTCTTATGCATAAAATATTGTTGTGTTGTACTCTATTAGTATAATGACCATATTTAATTTGTATGTGTTGATCCAAACCCTCAGTGATTTGATAATGACCCTCTCTTAAATACTTAGTGAAAATTGTATGTAAACAATATGTATCAGAGTTTCACTATCGCTGATAAGTACTAAGATCTTACAGTACTGCTGATAGGAACTCTCGCTCTTTTAGATTAAACATTCAGCGAACACTGTTCACCATATCGCTGAGTCTGTTCAGTCCTTATGGTGATCGCTGATAAGTTAGTTGTTTACTTATGATCCCTGAAGACAAGATTCACGTCAACAAAGGTTCTACGCTGAAGTCGAAGATTAAGCTCAAGAACCAGCGACAAGTCTCCTAATGAACTGATGCGGATCAGCGAAGACTCAGATTTGTCCACTCAACGTGAAGTATCAAGTACAAGACTTCAGCTATCGCTAAACTTTATCATTCGCTGAATAGTAAATGATAATTGCTGAATCAACGAAAGCTGATCATGAAGTCCTCCGTACAAAGTACTTATGTCTTAACCTCCCTTGCACGCCACCGTACGAAATGTCAGAAAAGAACCTCCGAAAATCTGAAATCGTACAACCACTCTGATACTACACTGTTCATTCATGCGGCTACTAAGGTTGTCAACAAAGGTCAATGACATGCAACCAATCCGCTGATGACACGTGTAAAGTGTATACTGAATTGCATTAAATGCATGCAGTATATAAAGAGATGAACTCACTTCATTTGAAGTAACTTGCTAACTCTGGACAAGTTCAAATCTCTCTTAAGATAGGATTTTATTAGTAATCTCCTGATCTTTCTTAGTGCAAGAAACCTTAGTGTTCCAACTTGTTTAGATTTAGGTTTATCCTTAATCTTGTTTCCGCAACAAGCTGTAAATTGTTAATGATTTATCAATAAACAATTTAGAAAAGTAAAATAGTGTGTTTGTATTCAACCCCCCCCCCCCCCCCCCCCCTTCTACAAACTTGTATAGGCCTTTCGGGACCAACAAGTGGTATCAGAGCAGATTTGTTTAATCTCATAAACAAGATCTAATCTAAGATATTTCTCTTCCTTGCTATTATCTGAAAATGGCCAACACAAACACAAACACTCACTATATAGACAATGGTTCTCTTGCAAAACCCCCTAGATTTTCCAGAGATAACTTCAACTTGTGGAAAAATAGGATGACACTCTTCTTAGAAGGTGTAGACCCTACTATACCTTACTATCTTGAAAACGGCCCACACATCCCTGTAACAATTGATCCTGCAGTTCCAGCCACTGCAACTAGAGCTGCTATTCCAGAAAGGCTGATTCCAAAGGAAATCCATCATTGGACCGATGAAGACAAGAAGAAAGTGGCTATAGATACAAAAGCCAGATCCATACTATCCATGGCCCTTCCTGACGAAGTCTACCATTCCGTCATGAACCTGAAATCCTCAAAATCCATGTGGGACACAATATGTGTTCAGTATGAAGGAACGTCTGAAGTCCAGGATTCAAGAAAGATCAACCTGGTAAGACAATACGAAAGCTTCATTTATGGTAAGAATGAAACTCTCTCTGAAGTTCATCAACGTTTTAATTGCTTAATTATAGATCTAAAAACGGTTGGTAAGGAATATTCTAACTTTGAAGTGCTGACAAAGTTTTTAGAATGTTTACCTGAAAGCTGGGACAATTATTCCATGTGTCTCAAGCTGTCAAAAGATCTAAGATCAATGACACTTGCTACCTTATATGGCACATTGCTGAATCATGAGCAATCTAGCCATCTTAAGAAGAATCTTGTAAAAGATTCCAAAAACACCCCTGTTGCTTTAATCTCAGAGGAACCTTCTACTCAGCGACCCGTGGTCACTATCACTGAGTTAGAAAGTAACTCTGAAAGGTCATCAGATTCTGATTCTTCAGATGATGATGAATCTTTGGCTCTCCTAACTAAAAAGTTCAGGAGATTCGCCAAGAAGAAAATGTTTAGAAAGAACAAAACTCTTTCTATAGCTGACAAGCCTAAGTCATCAGCTTTTGTTGATAAGGCTACTGCTACTTGTTTCAACTGCGAAAAGACAGGTCATTTCGCTAACGAGTGCAGGTCAAAGAAAATCATGAGACCTTCAGCTTTTACAAAGAAATCCTTTGTTCCAAGGAATAAAGATGACAAATACTCAAAGCTGAAGGAGAAGTATGCAAAGCTGAAAAGCTTTAAGAAGAAAGGAAAAGGCCTGATGGCTGACTATGATTGGGCTGCTTCTGATGAAGAAGCCTCATCATCTGATTCTGAAGATGATGAAGCAAATCAATGTCTCATGGCCAAGATTGAAGAAGAGGAAGAAAGTTCAGACATTCCCTCCACTTCAACATCTGCCATTCAGGTATCACCTTCCTTCTTTACCAATATTGTAAATATTGATGAAGCTGATAGTCTCCGTAAAATCGAACTGCTGACTAGAAGTTTATACGAAGCCATGAACGGCAAAGCTGTGGTTGAAAACCAAAATCTTGATCTCGCTGAAAAGCTTCAAAACTGCCACCTTCAAATAGAAAAGCTTTCTAAATTTGAAGAAGATTTTAAAGATCAAGTCCATTTAAATCAGCTAGTCAAAATCGAACGAGCGGAAGCTATCGCTGCTTTAAAAGCTGAACAAGCTACTGTTGAAGGATGGTGTAATTCTTCAACAAAGATCACTGAGATAATTAAGGCTCAGATTCCTCTGAGTGATAAACGTGGTCTGGGTTATAAATATGATACTCCAATACCAACCACTGAACGTTCAATGCTTAAATTTGGAACATTCGTATCCTCAGTAGCTGACACTTCTTCATCTCAGTACTCCTCGTCGGTTACACCAATCCCTGAGGAAACTCCTACCTCCTCAAAAGGTAAGGAGAAAATGGTTTATTCAAAACCTACCTCTGTCTCTAAAGACAAAGGTAAAGGAATTGTTATTTATCAAAATCCTCAGAAGGGTACCTTAGTACCTAAGCTGAATGCTTCCAAAGCCTTAGTGATTCATTCATCTGGTTCTAGAAATCAGACCTCTGGATCAGTTCAGCGACCTACTCCTAGACTCAGAGTAGATATCCTTGGTAAGAAATCTGAAGAACTGAATGTTCGTCCTATTTCAAAAACCAATAGTATACTTGGTGCTGGCACTTCTAATTCCAAATTAAAAGCTCAGCACTCAAGTGGTCCTAGAACTAATTTTAGTTATAGGAAATGTTATCACTGTGGACTTACCGATCATATTGCAAGTAAGTGTCCCACAACCACCAAAGCTGATAAGATAGCTAAGGTGAAGATAGCACCCAAGAAGACCAAACCAGTTGCAATTCAGGTCAAGGTGACTCCTACCGCTGAGGTCAAGAAATTGACCAAAGTGAAGAAAGACAAAGCTGAATCTTCAAATGCTGCGAAGACTGCTGAACCCATTCCAACCACTTCCACTGACAAACGCGTATACATGGTGAAGTGGGTACCCAAGCAAAACTAATCTTCCTTTGTATTGCAGGTTAAGAAGGGTATCTGGTATCTCGATAGCGGATGCTCTAGACACATGACTGGAAAGAAAAGCCTGCTCGCTGAATACAAGGAAGAGAAGGGTCCCTCTGTGACTTTTGGTGGAAATGGAAAAGGACACACCCGAGGGTATGGTGTACTTTCAAATGGTACAACATCCTTCAGAAGAGTCGCATACATTGAAGGGCTGAAGCATAATCTTGCATCAGTCAGCTTTGCGACATGGATAACAAAGTGATTTTCACTAAGGAATCCTGCTTTGTCTCTGACAAAAAGGAGAAGATAGCTCTCAGCGGTTATCGTTTGGAAAATGTTTACGTTATAAACATGGACTCAACAACCACTGAGAACTCCTGTTTCTTCTCAAAGGCATCTTCTGATGTCAACTGGCTATGGCACAAGAGGCTCTCACATCTCAACTTCAAGACACTGAATACTCTTTCATCCAAAGAGTTAGTCACTGGTCTACCTCAACATTCATACGCCAAAGAATCCTTATGTTCAGCGTGTGAAAAAGGGAAGCAGACCAAGGCAAGCTTTAAGTCAAAGAAAGTTTCCTCAGTGTCATCTCCTCTTCAACTACTCCATATGGATTTGTTTGGCCCCGTTAACAAACAATCCATCGCTGGAAAGAAATATACGCTGGTCATAGTTGATGAATTCTCTCGTTACACATGGGTAATGTTTCTCCGTTCTAAGAGTGACACCCCTGAAGAACTCATCACCTTTGTTCGGAAGATGGAAACTCTGAACAATATGACTGTTCGCTCAATAAGGAGTGATCATGGAACTGAATTCAAAAACAGTTCTCTTGATTCCTTCCTTGAGAGCAAGGGTATTTCTCACAACTTTTCGTCAGTGAGAACACCACAACAAAACGGAGTCGCTGAAAGAAGAAATAGAACAATTATTGAAGCTGCACGTTCAATGCTCAGCGATTCTCACCTGCCTACTCAGTTTTGGGCAGAAGCTGTCAACACGGCTTGTTTTACGCAAAACAGGTCGCTGATAGTCAAAAGATTCAAAAAGACAGCCTATGAACTTTTTCATGGGAGAAAGCCTTCAATCAGCTTTCTTCACATCTTTGGTTGTCAGTGTTTCATACTGAACAACAGAGATGCCCTTGGAAAGTTTGATCCTAAGGCTGATGATGGAATCTTTCTTGGATACTCCTCAGTTTCCAAAGCCTTCAGAGTCTTCAACCGAAGAAGATAAACTGTAGAAGAAACTATTCACGTCACGTTTGACGAATCCCGTTCAGCGAACTCTAAACCGAACGCTGATACAGAAGAACTGAATCAATGGATGTTTTCTCATGTTGGTGATTCAGAAGATATTCCCACTACTCATGCTCATACAACTGAAAATGATGGTCCTACTATCATTCCCAATATGCAGAATAGTGAAGATGAAACATCTTGGGTCTCAGCTGTTCCTATAAACACTATACCCGCAGTTGATCCAAATGTCTCAGAAATTCCATCTATTTCTCAGCAATCAGTGAATGAAGTGACAAATGCAAGCATTCCTCTCTTAGCTGATAATCCAGAAGTAGCTGAAGCCTCATCTTCAGTTTCTCCAGTTCAGACTGAGTCAGCGACGCATGCTCCGGCTCAGCGATGGACTGTAAATCACCCAATCAATCAAATTCTTGGTGATCCCAACGCTGGTATTCAGACTCGTAGAAGTGCAGGTAATATTTGTTTATTTGTTAACTTTATTTCTCTAACTGAACCAAAGAAAATAGATGATGCCCTCAGAGATCCAAACTGGGTCAGCGCTATGCAAGAAGAGCTGACTGAATTCAAAAGAAACAAAGTTTGGAAACTTGTTCGGAGACCAACTGACAAAACAGTGATAGGCACTAAGTGGGTCTATCGAAACAAGTTGGACGAACATGGTACTGTAACTCGCAACAAAGCTCGTCTTGTTGCTCAGGGATACAGACAAGAGGAAGGCATAGATTATGACGAAACCTTTGCTCCAGTAGCAAGACTTGAATCTATTCGTCTTTTCTTAGCATATGCTGTACACAAAAACTTCACTGTACATCAAATGGATGTTAAGTCAGCGTTTCTAAATGGAAAGCTGAATGAAGAAGTTTATGTGGAACAACCTCCAGGATTCTCAGATCCTAAGCGTCAAGGTTATGTTTATAAGCTGGATAAGGCACTTTATGGCTTGAAGCAAGCTCCTCGTGCATGGT
Source organism: Saussurea involucrata (assembly GCA_033807775.1). Lineage (NCBI taxonomy): Eukaryota > Viridiplantae > Streptophyta > Magnoliopsida > Asterales > Asteraceae > Saussurea > Saussurea involucrata. Next base: position 219,410,248 of record CM066321.1, on the reverse strand, counting down.
ATGACACTCTTTATACTTATCTCCACCTTGAAAAGTTTGAGAGAGGTAAGATTGACAAAACTTTGTTTTTTAGAAAAATAAAAGGTCATATCATTTTAGTTCAAATATATGTTGATGACATTATATTTGGTTCTACTAACCCTGAGCTTTGTACTCGTTTCTCTGATAGAATGAAAGATGAGTATAAAATGAGTATGATGGGTGAACTAACATACTTCCTTGGTCTTCAGATTAAGCAAACTGAAAAAGGAACTTTTATAAATCAGGGAAAGTATGTTAAAGATATGCTGAAGAAATTCGACTTAACTGAAAGTTCAGCTATGAAAACCCCTATGGCACCACCGCTGATACTTGATAAGGACACAAAGGGTGTTCCTGTCAATGTCACGCTGTACCGTGGGATGATCGGTTCACTACTGTATCTTACAGCTAGCCGACCCAATATTATGTTTGCAACATGTCTGTGCGCACGATATCAAGCTGAACCTAAGATATCCCATATGAAAGCTGTAAAGCGAATCTTTCGATATCTTAAGGGTACAGCGAATCTAGGTCTTTGGTATCCCAAAGATTCAGGATTCGATCTAACCGCCTATTCAGACAGTGATTTTGCAGGTTGCAAAATGGATAGGAAAAGCACCACAGGAGGATGTCAGCTCCTGGGTGGAAAGCTGGTAAGTTGGACAAGTAAGAAGCAAAACTCAGTGTCCACTTCCACAGCTGAAGCTGAGTATGTAGCCGCTGGAAGCTGCTGTTCTCAAGTCTTGTGGATGAGAAATCAACTACTAGACTATGATCTTCAGCTCTCCAAAATTCCAATCTATTGCGACAGCACAAGTGCTATCGCTATAGCAAACAATCCAGTGCTACACTCAAAGACAAAACACATAGAAATCAGATATCATTTTATCATAGATCATGTGATGAATGGTGATATAGAACTTCATTTTATCCCAACTGATTATCAGTTAGCTGATTTGTTTACCAAACCTCTTGATGAGACAAGATTCAACTTTCTCATCAGCGAGCTTGGAATGCTGAACTTTGAAGGATAAAATCTTCAGCGGTTCACATTTATCAGCGATACGTTTATACATTCTTGTATAGGCTTTGGGATAAAATCAACTTTTATAATCCATTTCATCATCTTCTCTCTAAATAAATTTGGTTAAACTGATATCAAGGTATGTTTTTCTCTCTCTGACAAAACGCATGAAAATGCAAGATTTCAAATTCTTACATCGTTGAATATCTCTTCCTTAACAGCGATATTTTGAAATTTCTTAAAACCCTCACTGATATTTCTATTCAGTGCTTCATATTTTTCCAAAGAGTCCTTGAGTTTTTTCTTTCAAAACCTCAGAGACAACGAAAGAATGTGAAAGGACAGTTGTGACGTCATTGCAACGGATAACACCAGGCACGCTCTTTTTCTGACACACGTTTGCACGTTTCGTTGTCTATCCAATCAAATGCAAACACGTGTCCGTGTCATGATGAAAAACTTTCCCGCTCAAGTTTTTCTCTCTCTACTCTCTTCCTATATAAACACTCTCAAAGTTTATATTTGTCTTTTACGCGAATCAATCTTTCTCCGCAAGAAAAGAACACTGTTGCATTTTGTGCTCTCAATCTTCAAGAACTGTTCATCATCTTCTTCTTCAAACTCAAGGTTAATATGTTCTTATCTATTATAAAATGCGAATAACTTGTTTTCGATCTTATCATTGTTTTACACAAGATCAAACAAAAGAACTCAAAAATAAAATCATTTTCTTTCATGGTTTTATAAACACAACCATTTCATGGTTGTTCTTCAAGTTTTAAATCTAAAATCTTAAACTTGTTCTTTCGTATCCATTTTTTTAAGAAACTGGAATACAAGGCTTATGGGTGTTATATTCGTTTTTTTTCAAAAACAAGAAAAACCCTAATCTTCATTAAGACTTTTTTGTCTGAATGAAATGGACAAAATTCGAAAAATCTTAATGGAAATTTTTCTTTCCACATTAAGATAATTCTTATTTGTTAACATCTTTGGTTGAACTGATAATACAGTGAAATGGCAACTTCAAAGCTGAATGTTACCGCTGAATCCATCTCCACTGACTCTGAGGAAATGGAAATCACTAAAGCTCCTCAGGTTAAGTTTGAGCTGGATCAACTAGACTGGACAAAGGCAAACAACCTCTCAGCGCTTCTCGAGTTTCCTCCTCGGAAGCAGGTATCCCATCTAGACGACGCTGTAAATCTTTTGAAGAATAGCCCCATCTACACAGCACTGACAATCACACCTCCTGCCAGTCAGCGTCTCTTATCCCAATTCTGGTACTCTGCCAGACACACCGACCTTCCCTCCGCCAAAGATCCATCTAAAACCATCGACTGCATACTCAGCGATACTGAGTATGGCACCATCAAGATAACCCCCGCAATAATCCGCAAAGCCCTGAAATTCCCCAACGCTACCTCAGAAAATCCTTTCATTCCATTACCTGACCACAAGAAGCACGCTGACAGGGAAGAAATCATTGCTTTCCTTGATGCGATGGGTTACATCTGGGAGACTGGAAGAGACAAGCTACCTGAGAAGAAGCTGACGCTGATAAAGAAATCCAAGATGCCCAGCGAGATGAACTTCATCTTCGCTCACCTGATAAGCTGCATGACAGCGAAATCCGGATCTTCTGATCAAGCCGCTCAACCTCAGCAGGCCATGGGTTACGCACTGCTGAAAGGTCTCAACATTGACTGGGCCTCCATCATCTATGAAGACCTCATTCAATGTGTTGATTCTGCCGCTGACCGACCAGCATGGGTTCCTTACCCACGATTCATCAGCGCCATCTTTCAATATGGCCTGAAGGACATCTATCCTGAGGGTGATCTGAAACTCTCTCAGATTGGCCCTAAAGTTCTCGACTTCAAGCCTGTCGCCAACGAGGTACGTCTCTCTACCCTTCTCACTCTACTTAATTCTCCACTTTCTGTGGCTCCTTCAGTGACAATACCCCTCGCTGATTCCCAGGCCACAAAATCCATTCCTTCTAAGAAAAGGAAACAATCTCTTACCCCTCTTGATTCCAAAAGGATCAAGAAAACCAAGGAGCAACCCCAGCAATTCCATGCTGAAGACTCCTCAGCTCATTCTGAAGAGCTGAAGGAAAGTTCCGTGGTACGCTCTGCCACACCAATTCAAGCCATCCCTTCTAAACCTACTTCAGCGTCCTTAAACGCTGAGGTTAGAACTTTGGAATCTACCCAACCTTCTTCAGTCTCTCAAAAGACTGATGAAGTACTTCTCAGCGAATCCAACGCTGAACTTGAAACCCGACCCCAATTCTTATCCTTCGATCCTCCCTCTATTTCTTTGGACACTCCTCCAGCTAAAACTGGAGATGCCATCATTCAAGAAGCCGTTGAAGCTTCTCAGTGAATGACGAAGAAAGGACCTTCAGAGATCTCCATCCCTCACGGAACTTTTGAGGGAGATATGGAACACTATGGAGGGACTCGAAACTTTGATGAGTTCGTCAACGCTCCTGCAGGTACAGATCCCACCTTAAACACTGTAACTAAACCTGAAACTTCTGAGATTTCCTTTGTTCACAAGTACTTATATGTTACAGGTCCTTATTTGGGAGACATCAACCAGTCTCTGAAGTCCATGGAGATGAAACTTACATATCTCACCACCGGTCTATCAAATAACTCTACAGCTGTAACAAACGCTGGAGAGAATCTGACGAAGCTGACTACTGTGGTGGAAAAGAAGGCCTCCTCTGACGACATCAAAGGCCTTGATAAAACTCTCGCCGACTTTGCCAAAGTGCTCTCCGACATCTACACTGACTACACCAACCTCAAATCGTCAGTTTCCACCGTTTCCAGCGAGGTTACAACGCTGAAGAAATCGGTTGGTACACTCGAAGGTGATATGTCAGTGGTCAAGACCGACTTGGGCTCAGTGAAGACCGACCTTGGTTCTGTCAAGACAATGATCGAGACGCTGGTGAACAAGGCAAACAATCCAGCTCCTGCTCCGGCCCCTGCACCTATTTTGGACTCATTCACCGCAGAGGATCGCCAAGAGCTGAAGAAGATCACGCCTGCTATTTCTGGCCTAGAAGACAGAATAACTAAGCTTGAAGGTTGTGTGAAAATCTCTGGCCCAGAAGACAGAGATAACACCAATGCTGAGTCTACCCATTCCTCCCCCGCCCATCATGAGAAAGAGGGGGAGAAGAGCGCTGAACAAGAGAAGAGCGCTGAAGATCAAAATAAGAGCGCTGAAGACCTTTCCCATGATGAATCTATCAGGGGAGAGGGTAATGAAGATCTGGTTACTGGACCTCAGGGAGATGAAAACCCTGAGGGAACCGAGAACCTCGCCTCTGTATCTGAGGGGGAACAACTCGAAGAAGATGCTGAGGAATCCGAAGCAGAAGAAGACGAAGACATCGACATCCCTGAAGCTGAACCATCCTCCTCTCCAAGGAACGATGATGATGATGATGATGAAGATGACGAATTCTTTGTCGTCAAACCTGCTCCTCGAAAAGCTCTTAAAGGGATCGTGATAACCGAATCCACAGGGGAGAAGACAAAAACAAAGACAAAGCACTCAGCCTCTGGCGCTGAGAAAAGCAAAGACAAAGGCATCGCTGAAGATGATAATCTGGCGATCTTGCTTGCAAAGCCGATTTGTCAGGTACACTAAACTTATTTTTCCTTCCCTGATCATCTCTGAACAATCAGTTATCCATTCCACAAACGCCATACACATCCACATTACTTTTTTTTCTATCTTTTCTACCCAAGTTCTTCTACCCAGTTCTTATTTGTAAGATCGCTGCGTTTCAGCTAGTCCTCTCCCCTGTTTGAGGATGTCGTTGAAGGTTCTACTGTTGCGACTTCACAAATAAAGCCAGTTGTTGCTGATGAAATAATCCCAGTCTTGGAATTGATCTCTGAGACTGATGAACCAGAAGAACAACCTCTCTCGCGCAATAAGAGACCTTCCTCAGTTCCTCAAAAGCTGAGTGAAGAGGATCAAAAGAGAAGAGAAGAAATAATAAAGCGATTCGAGGATCAGCGAATCATTCTAAGGCCTGATCAACTGCCTTCAGTTCCTCCTAAGTTCAGAATTTCAAAAGCTGAATACCAGGAACATCTCAGAGCTGAACGCCTCATCGCTGAAAGGAAGGAAGCTGAAGATAAAGACAGAGAATACGCCATCAAGCTCACTCAAGAATCTGTCAAAGACCCCAAGCTGAAGCGTATTCCCATTCAAATCCAACGAAAGCTTTGGGAACAAGCCCAGAAGATCGTGGAAAAGAAAGCTGAAGTTTCTCAGACCACCCTGATCTGGTGTAAAGAGAAAATCCACTTCAGATATCGTCCAGCGAAGATCAACAAGGTATTCATCTCTGGAAGAACCTCCATCGGAGTACCTATTGTTGACATCAAACTGTTCAGAGAAGATGGCACATCTGAAACCTTTCGCGCTAACACTGTAAAAAGGTATGGTCTCTCTGAATGGCTGGAGATGAGGTTAGCTATCCAACCATCACAATCTAAGTACAAGGATCATTTCGAAAAGCTGATAAACAGACAGATCGATTTGATATCTTCTTGTGTGGATATTCCTCCTGTTCCTGATCTAAAGCCGAAAAGAAAAAGGGGCTCACCAAAGAAGAAACGTCAAGATTCAAACTCAGGTCCTGTCATACGAAATGAAACTGGAATTGGTTTCTCTCGCGCTGAAGTACTTGGTCCTGATCCTGATCTATCTGCCCTTGTCATCTCTTTGCCACCATGTGAACTTTTCGTCCCTGGTAAAGTCATCAGTAATCCTTATGGAATATTCTTTCTTGACTACGACGGACGTAAATGCTTTCAACGGATCGCTGAGCTTCCAATCACTCCAATCGAACAGCTCAGAGATCTCATCTACTGGTGCGACTTCAGAAAAGACATTCAGGCACGACACCTAAAACCCTTGATTTTTGAAGCTGCTCTGAAGCTAAAGAATAAAGGAGAAAAGGTTCCTGACTAGATGATTCCAACTGAAAAGACAACCCTTGATGAACTTCTCATTAAGGAAGAACCCTTTGAAGGCTGACAACAATCACCTCATTCTCTATTGTATCAGTCATCCTTCAGTACTTGTAATTTATTTCGCTTGTACTTGTAATCTTTCTTATTCAAATTGTAACCTGATTCAAAGATTTAAAGAAAGATTTCAGCGAATGTACTTTACTCCATCAGTACTGAAAAGATCCCAGAAAACAGTAAAAGGGACAAATATTTTATGAGTTCTTTTTATCCTTATGTTTTCATTAAATAGCAATTTTCTTTGTTGCTATGTCATAATCAAATAGGGGGAGATTGTTGATCCAAACCCTCAGTGATTTGATAATGACCCTCTCTTAAATACTTAGTGAAAATTGTATGTAAACAATATGTATCAGAGTTTCACTATCGCTGATAAGTACTAAGATCTTACAGTACTGCTGATAGGAACTCTCGCTCTTTTAGATTAAACATTCAGCGAACACTGTTCACCATATCGCTGAGTCTGTTCAGTCCTTATGGTGATCGCTGATAAGTTAGTTGTTTACTTATGATCCCTGAAGACAAGATTCACGTCAACAAAGGTTCTACGCTGAAGTCGAAGATTAAGCTCAAGAACCAGCGACAAGTCTCCTAATGAACTGATGCGGATCAGCGAAGACTCAGATTTGTCCACTCAACGTGAAGTATCAAGTACAAGACTTCAGCTATCGCTGAACTTTATCATTCGCTGAATAGTAAATGATAATCGCTGAATCAACGAAAGCTGATCATGAAGTCCTCCGTACAAAGTACTTTTGTCTTAACCTCCCTTGCACGCCACCGTACGAAATGTCAGAAAAGAACCTCCGAAAATCTGAAATCGTACAACCACTCTGATACTACACTGTTCATTCATGCGGCTACTAAGGTTGTCAACAAAGGTCAATGACATGCAACCAATCCGCTGATGACACGTGTAAAGTGTATATTGAATTGCATTAAATGCATGCAGTATATAAAGAGATGAACTCACTTCATTTGAAGTAACTTGCTAACTCTGGACAAGTTCAAATCTCTCTTAAGATAGGATTTTATTAGTAATATCCTGATCTTTCTTAGTGCAAGAAACCTTAGTGTTCCAACTTGTTTAGATTTAGGTTTATCCTTAATCTTGTTTCCGCAACAAGCTGTAAATTGTTAATGATTTATCAATAAACAATTTAGAAAAGTAAAATAGTGTGTTTGTATTCAACCCCCCCCCCCCCTTCTACAAACTTGGATAGGCCTTTCGGGACCAACAGTATGTATTCATTAATTGATTTATGTATCCTAATTCACTATTAGTATGTTAATATGTTATTGAGGCATAATTGTCCTGAAATATTTAATTAACTCATTCCAACGATTCATAAGATGGTTATTTGAATATTGAATTACTTTGTGCAAATGTTTATTAGTTTGTCTATGGATTTAGTTTTAAAGTTGATATCTCCAAATAATATTCAAATCATTACCTTAAATCGCGACCTTATAAATAATTTTTGAAAGTTACACTTCCACCCCCATATATTTTGATTTTTTACCAAAAGTTTCAAAAATATATTATTAAGATGTTAAAAGTTTGATTTTGACTTCATGTCAAAACCAAGGTTTATTTGTCTAAATGACAAAATGTCTTAAAATATTATTAAGGTATTAAAACATTAAAATTGGCTTCATATGCGAATCTCATATTCATTTTGGCCTCATTGCAAAAGTTCTATAATTAATAATGTTATCTTCAAGTTAAATAAATCGCAATAAATTGATTGAATTTTGTCAAACGGGTGTAAATAGCCCTAAGGTTTGTAGGGACTTAAGTAATCCATGTGATTCCCCTACTACCTCGAAATCCAATAGATTGAGTGACTTCTCTTCGCAAAATGAAATATTGATGAAGTATTATCAACAAAATGTAAGCATACAAAAGTCCAATATTGTTATGATAATGAAATTTCATGCAAAATATAAATATTATAGACTATGATTCTTTGTTTTAGAAAATCATATATTGTCCATTATCTATAGCATCCTCAACTCGGAAGAACTTGAGTACCATAAGATAGGTTCAGATGAAGACAAACAAATATGTAGAACCATCAAAACCTATTGACCCTAGAAAAATTAACTACTAAGGTACAAGTAAACGCCTTGAGATTTTTGAAACAACACATTAGTCACAATCTTCATAGGGAATACCGTTAACTAGAATCCCCCAAGAACTGTCGGATGCCCTGAAAAGGAAAATCGGGAGTATTCGTTACAAATTATTTCTAAACAAATCATACAGTGGAATGAAACTCACCCGTTACAAGAAGGTGATTGATTTCAACAAGGAAGTGTTGTCTCAAAATGCATCTTAATATTTGTGGCAAGGAAATCACATAAGATGACATGATTCATAACATTATCTCCGCCTTTCATATATCAGTGAATATTAATGAACCAATATAAGTTGTCATGTAACCTTTAGACGAAGTCATCAACCTACTGCAAGTGGTTGAGAGACATAACAAGGTTCTTTCGAATAACAACACCAGATATGTCGGGACAAAGAAAATTCTCGTGATCAATAATGAAAGCATTAAAGGTGAAAACAACTCTAAATGATTGTGAGTTAAAAACAATTTCACACATGTGACATTTTTGCATTATGTGGACGAAACCCTCAAAAGGGTCAGGGTTAAGGTAAGAGTCAAGAATTATTGTTTTTAATACCTAAAGCAGATATACAACTACTGCTCCAGGTGATAATGTACAATCAAATAAGAAATACACTAACTGCTCCTAATAGAAAAATGGAACAAGTATAAAAATGAACTATGTCATATCCATAATTGTTTGAGTATAAGTTTATTTGAATATATTTTAACTATCAAATTAATTACATTTGTGTATATTTACACCTGAGTTTAATGTAAATAAACACATCAAGAACAAATGCGAAACTCTCAATGTTCTTCGTTCCATGTAGGAATGTATCGATGAGAATTTGATTGTTTTTGTGAAATCTCATACAATCCTACGAAATATATTATTATTCATTGACTTATTATTTTTAAATCCTCCAAACATTTAGACGATGGACTGTCACTTGTTGTTAAAACACTATATTAATAGGAACCTTGTTAAAATATTTGTATCAATGAGAAATCATATTATAAGAATGGAAATAAGTATATGTACATCAACTCTAATGATATGAAAGCAACATACATATCAAATTATTGAATTATCTATGTCATTAAATCATATTTTGAAACCAATAAAGAACTTTAGGACAATGACACATATATGTTTCGGCATTACCACGTGGGACACCATGGTCATGACATAGTGATCTATGTATTGGAAAAATACACATAGACACACTCTCTTTCGAGTGAAAGACAAAACGAGGGAATTAACTAAATTGCAACTGTTGACTTCTACTGCTCAAGAAGCAACACCACCATCATAATATGCCCTCTCCAATACCTCGAACTCTTGTATACCCTAATTCTTAGCCAAGAAATGAATGAGGTCATCCTAAAGCTAAGGACATAATATAAAAAGATTTCTTTCTTACAACGAATACAAAGTGATATTTATGGACATAAACATCCAGAATGCTGACCATTAAAGTACTTTATGGTTCTGGTTTTGACACGATAAACACGTGTAATATTATTGTCCACATGAAATGTTGCACTCCCAGCACTAGTTATACGTTTAAGGACTAACCACCCTGATTTTCTCATCAAGTCTGTATGACTTAGAATGCTGGAGAATTTACATCATAAGGATTCGTATTGCATATGTATAGAGATTAATATAGACTTTCCTATACCCCTTGTGTATTTATAAAATGGTCTCGTAGAATGATAAAAGTTGTCATCAAAAGAATATAGACGGTAGCTAGGGCATTGGTTATGCGCACCAATTTATCCAGCTCTACTTGGGGTTATGCAGTATTAATGCAATTTTACTTATTCGTGTCTAGACCCACAACCAGCCAACCAATCTTATGCGTACCAGTTGGTAACTGGATATAAGCCTGGTGTTTTACATTTACGTATATTTGGTTGTGTTGTATATGTGCCAATTACGCCCCCACAGTGTACCAAAATGGGTCTTAAAGACGATTCAATAAAATGTTGGATATGAATCCCCAACAATTATCCGCTAACTAGAACCCTTGACGAGTGATCCCTTTACCGCTAGATTTGCGGGTTGTCACTTTGATAAGACAACCTTCCTGTCGTTAGGGGGAGATAGGAAAAAGGATTTTCCATGGGAACGACGGGAAGTGTCGTTGAATATTTCAACGGTGTCTCATTTTGATCCCCAAAAACTTCACAACGTAAAGTTGAAGTCAAACGAATCAGACTCGATACCTGATACGTTTAATATTATCTGGAGTGAAAAAATCACATATACGAGCTGCAAATATACTCGTAAGGTCAAAAGTCCCCAAACAATGGCACAACGTCGCTGGAAGTACGTTGCAATCACACATGGTGGAGGTGTGGTTGAGGTCGTAGCTCCCAAAAGGAAATGGGGGAAGCTACTTGGTTCGACAGATACTCATCTAAAGGAAGAGAAGAGCAAGGCACAACTATATATCATCAATACATGAGATTATCTCTGATTAAATCTATGTCTATGAATCATTACTGGAGGACGCTCCGAAGTTAATACTGATTCCAGAGATCAAAGAAATCTCAAATGAATATGAGTCGATGGACAGATCATACATACTCAATGATGATATATTTGCATATACCGTTGCTTATGAGATAACAGAGCACGATGTCATCGAACCATGCTCAGTTGAAGAATGTCAACAAAGAGCAAATTGGCCTAAATGAAAAGAAGCAATCCAGGATAATTATTTGACAAATGAACAGGTATTTGGTTCGGTAGTGCTAACCGACCAAGTGTAAAGCCTGTAGGACATAGATAAATCATTTGTCAGGGAAGCGTATGATAACGCCACTTTTTGGCGTTATTTTCGGTTCTCAAACCAATGAGATTGGCTTGTGTTCAAGTAAAAAAGGCGAGTATTTTATGGTTTATCGAGTGGAATGTGCAGGTAATCTAAAAGGCGGCAATCATCGAGAAAAGAAGCTAAAAAGAGTCCAAAATGAGTCCCAAAAGAAGCCAACGGAAGCCCGAGATCCAAGTCCAAAACCGCGGCGCACACATTTCCCATGTCGCGGCACACAGTTTTCCAAACCGCGGCACACAGTTCCCAAACCGCGGCCCATGCCGCGGAACACACTGTTCCACGCCACCGTGCGGTTTGGCGCGCGGTTTTCAAACCGCGGCACAAACCGCGGCACAGGCTGTTTTGCGAATTTAAGCTATTTTATTCAGATTTTAGGTCACTTTTCGGGACACAACTTTCACACGACGGCCAGGGGCGATTTTGAGGCGATTCCTGGCGATTTTTCGGAGTCCTGGAAGCCACGTTAGAGAGCCGATCAAGGAGACATTCATCACGGAACGTAGAGACGAACACGAGAGGAGGGAGTTTTCATCACTTTTATTACGATTTCATCTTTCACGATTAATCATGTTTACATACACTTTTGCATCTTTTTCTCTTGTGTTTGAATCCACCACCGACATGAACTAACCGGTTCGTGTTGGGGGTTGGAATGAATTCGGTTTGTGAGCATGTAACGAATTGAATTGAACTTTTATCAGTTTTCCCTAATTAATGGAGTATGTGATTTTGTTCTTAATGCTTTTGTGAGTTTGGCCAATTTACAATTGATCTGTTGTTAGTAACTGAGTTCGAGAGAATTGATTGCTATTTAGAATTAGGAATTGCATACCTAAAGTCCGAAAGGTGATAGAGATACACCGAGTAAGCTTTAGTCCCATTTAAACCGTTAGGTTGACATCGAGAGATAAAATCTAGCCAATTTAACATAAATCGTGTACTTAATGTGTTTTGGAATCCATAGGTGAGATCGAGAGATTAAACTTATCCTTTTCAAAATAAAACCCGTTGTTGTTCGAAAGAGAACGACGGTGATCTTAAAAGATTTGGGAATCATTAAGGGATTAACTGGTAACTGCTTTGAGTCAATTGTTTGCATGTGTAGGACCTGAGGATTTTGTAACGTCCCACTTTCCATAAAAGTCAAAGTCAAGAGATTAACAATTTAAATGACATAAATGTGCTTGTCCTTACATCAATGCTAAAACATACTTAACAAAAACTTTAACGTTAACATTAATCATAAACAGCGGAAGTCTTTCTAAGCCACAGCCGAGCACTATCTAGACATATAAAGATCCAAAACTGGGAGCCTCACGAGCTCCGTCGCCTCCATGCCGTCTCTAGTTCTACTTAGAAGAACTCGCTACACGCTTACCTGAAAATGGTTTAGTTTTGAAAGCGAGGGTTAGACCAAAAGGTCTAGTGAATTCCCTCCGAAAATAGCATATAAAAACATTTGGAAAACATTTATCAATGCCCATAAATATCATCAAACATGGTACTGCACTGTGTAATGGACCACATAAACATATTGCGATCAGGGCCCCAGCAGACTCCCTTCTCGCCGCTTTGGAATCCCCACGGACTCCCCTATACCGGATAGGAGGGAAACGGATTCCAACCCACCGGTCTATCATACATAACCAAGAGTCCTAAGACCCCGAGAACCTCTCTTTGATCCCACAGTGCAGACCGACTCCACATAGTGTACACATACGTTCGTGCAAACATGTAAACATGCCAACTATGCTCTTTATAAACCATGTCTTTCATATAGTCATGCTTAAACATTTCTTTGAATAAAGTAAGTGCATTCGTGGGAAACATGCAAATCAGTTCGTAAACGTTTCATGCTCATTAAGAACCATAATCAGTTAAAACATGTATCACTTTGCGTTATAAAAAGGATTTAGGGAACTCACCTTGATTGACGTACAATGCACTTCCTAAACACCTTCAAGCTACACCCACAGAACACCTAAGGCAATAGATCCACATCAGATAAATAGTTCAGACCTACTGTCCGGATAACCCTTTCCGGACACAACACCCTTTTCCGGACACAACACCCTCTCCGGATACCACACTTTTCCGGACACAGCATTGTCCGGACACATCAATCCGGACGCTAGACTTATCCGGGCAGAACTACCCGGACACTACGATTATCCGGAGACTTCAGTTACCCGGATACTAAGAAACACTCGGACACCCTCATGGGGCACTTACCCGGACACCTGCAACCTATCCGGACACCACCGAATACTGGTATCCGGAAAACCCGGCTGTTCGAACTTTACGATTTTAAAACTGGCTTAAACTCCGATTTTTGCCATTAAGTCGATTAGATATATACAAGGGTTCATCCATCAACCTCAAATACTTACTTAATCCATTTATAAACTCCTAGATCGGTTTAACAAGACAAAACCCTTAAAACCCATTATTAAGAAGATATGGTGAAAACTCAAGAATCACTAACATCTGCCTTACGAAATTCACAACAATAAGAAGGAGAAGCACCACACTAATCAGAAGAACGAATTAGGAAGTATTACCTTGCAAATTTTAGCTTGATTTCTCTTTTCTCTTGATTTCTTCTCAAACCCTTCTTTCTCTCTTTCTTTCTTTTGCTCCCTCTCTTAGCCTCCAAACACCAACACCAAATTACTGAATTAGTGAAATGGAGGCTGCCCTAGGGATTTGTGCCCTAACCCTCTTTCTCCAAATGACAACTTAGTCCCTCAAGTTAACTTTCAAAGATGACACAAATAGCCCCTTGATTTATCTTTGCATTTCTTGCTAAAAGGACACTAAGCTTCCATTCTTTACAAAAGAAACCCCGGTTGTTACAACACTCCCCCCTTAAAAGAATTCCGTCCCCGGAATTCCTTATTGGGAAAAAGATGCGGGTATCTTGCCCACATCAAAACTGACACTTCCCAAAGTAAAGCTATATCTGACTCAGACAACCACTTCATTAAACTCGAAACATGGAACCTTGGGTGCATTTCCTTCAGTTCTTACGGTACTCTAACTCGTAGGCTACTGTTCCTACTCGGTCGATCTTGACTACTGAAGATTTACTAAGGCTTCTCATGCATCAACACTTCCTTTAAGGAGGAACTTGGCTAATCCTCTGCCACAACACGAGATTCATTTACCAAGAGACAGACACACACTTGACCGCTTGACACAAATCCAAACCTGAACGTCCCGACAACTCACAACCCAGAGTTCCTTCATCGAAATACAAGCAATCCTAGATTACTTCTCCTAATCAACAATCGACTATGCGGATAACATTTCCCTTTCTCGGACCACCTCGACCACAGTTCGTCAGCCATTTTTTACATCCTCGCCACTTCATCACTCCATCCTTGTACGTAACCCAGGGTAGGAACCTTCAAACCTAACGTTGAAGTGTTCACCTACTCGAATTAAACTTATCCTGAAACACATCAAATCCTCGCTGATTACCACGTTCGTTCGGTCATAAAACATAACTCCGGTTACCCTCACCCAACTGGGAGGAACAACCATGGTCACACCATACTATTCTCACTAGCTTAAACACTGCACGACCAAATCGTTTAAACATTTCTCACAAAGTCACTAACCTAACTCATTTAGTTGTCTCATCCACTTCCTCCCTGCACAAAACATACACAATTTCCTTCCTCAATATTCTTTCCAACGGTTCGCACACTTATCAATGACAATCTACACAATACTGTACCTTTCGGCAATACTGTCAAGTTTACTACTTCCAATTTACTCACTTGTTCCGACATACTATCTACACCTTCCCCACGTTAGCGTGGAGCACTGCTCACCAAACATTACTTGCCCCTCTATCCCGACCTTTCCACATGTTGATATCGCTTTCTCATTACTTACATAACCAAACAGTTGCACCAAGATCTTATCTTAAGGCATTCAACCAAGCCGTCTTGAAACAAGACCAGAGTTCGACGTCACTACACATTATTTAATCTCCAAATTTATTTATTTTACCTTCTCAGACATTTCTTTCACACATAAGCAACAAATCACCTTCTTTAAGGATTTCACATCTATCCCACCACATTTTGACTAACACAACCCTCATCTTCTTTAAAGTTCCAATGACCCCAAAGTGTGTTTCTTAGTAACGTCCCCTATTCACTCTAATAATCCACCCCCCTTGGATTCCCTAGTACAAACGAATTTATTAACTCAGGAACACCCCGAAAACTCGGGTTCTACAATTCTTTCGATTAACCACCATGATCATAAAATCAGACAAATGTATATATACCGTCATCCCGACTTTCTTACCTAGATTTGCCTTAAATAATTCTTTAACAATCAGTGTGTTAGTCTCAATAACACTTCCCCAAGAATTTGTAACACATCCTGTAATAACAAATGAACGTCATTACTTAACAAATCTATAAAATTTTAATCAACCAACCAAAGGCTTATACCTCTATCATGACATTTCAAATCAACTAATGATCATACTACCACTCCGACCCACAATCATCATCATGTCATTCCTTAAACATAACCAAAATTTCCAACTATTTCCTTTCTAGGGTCATTCCCTCATGCATAAAGAACAATTTTCATTCTTTAACGATTTCTCATCTACTATACTACAGCTTGACTAATCTATTCATCATCTTCCTTAAACTTACTCTGCCTTCAAGAATATACTTAACAATATACATAACCATAAAGCTTGGTCTCACAGCTGGGCAATCACCCAATTCAGCCCCGACATTCCATTCCGATAACAGTCAAAATAAACACCAACTTACAAACCACGTACTTCAACAACTGGGATTGCAAAACGTACACTCTACCCGAAATCCCAAAAGGACTTCCTTCTAATCCTTCATCTTTCTAACATCGCCTTACTACATCACCGGCTGACACATATATCATGGCAATTGAAGCTACTATTCGTTCGTACATCCACCACTCCCATCATCACACTACCGACCAAGTCTCTCATGGTCATTCGTACACAATTCACCCTTTCCTTCATATTCTCCCGTATACTACAATCGAGTCCGCCTCGCTACTTAGTTCTCTCCCAACTTGTTGAACTATGACTCACGAGTTCACACTTAGCTCAAATACAAACATCCTAGCTAGCTCTTTATGATCCGAGTCCTTTCTTAGGCACGACACATTTTCTTACTGACTGGTATAGTCTACACTCACTCCGCTTGTGTTACACACCTTGTCCTTCTACGGACCCTCCTCACCTCGTAAATAGAACGCCTATTGAACAACAACGTTCTCTTACTAATTTAACACCTCTACAAGATATTCTATCAACTTACACTCATCTGGTTTGAGTCTTCGGCCTCGGCCAACATACACCGTTGCCGACTTCAACAACAAAAGACAACTCTTAACTACTTCCTTAACCTATCCTTTAACATGAGTTCCTTACGGGACATATTCCTCCCTACACATCATAGTTAACTTTATAATCCGTCGCCCCTATTTCGAAACTTACTCATGTAACATCAATATTACAAGCTCCCTTCGAAACTCATGGCCCACACCGTGGACCTTTCATTCCTGCCTCACAACACTACTCATAAAGAGTTGCTAAAACCAATACCTTGATGACTCCTAGTCCTTCCTCCGGACACCATCGCCCCTCGGCAACTGTGTTCTCAGTCACCGAGCAAAGGTACAGACCCTCATACACTTGACACTAAACTCCATTCCCGACTCTTCCAAGGTCCAACTCTCCCCTTAAACACATATACCAAAACTACATACGTTCTCCCTTGACTTGACCAACGCCTCTCCGTTCTCGGAGTTCTTCCTTAGCTTAAGACGTAATACTCTACGACCTAGTGGGTTCATAGCCTTCATGCATGACAATACAGTAAATAAATCCTTTTACACATTTTATCATTTTAAATAAACAACATTTAGAAACAACTCGGGTACCCGTGACCCCATCACTCTTCTAACTTCAAAACCCTGCACAACGATTCGAGAATCGTTGGCATGCATCTTCCCGTGAACCTCAATCTTGCTCAATCCGAATAATGTTATTACGAGAGTAATATATTGCATGAAAATCTTTTCGTATGAGACAATCCTGAAAGAATTACCGACACAAACACTCAATTGTATGATATCAAAAGGCCAATAAGCATTTTGGTTATAAGTGAATTGCAGGTAACCATTTTCTTGACCATTTTTGTAATAATTTAACTTATCATTAAAAGTGTGGAATACTTTGCAAATCGTTAACCTCAAAATTTCCATGTGCGACGTACTGAAATCGCTTTTTCTTTAAACGTGCACTCGTACAAGCTGACTCATTTTGTTCAAAGTTGACATTTACATTTTTATTTTAAATCGTGAAAATTTCATGTTACATAAAAGAACGCCATGCATGAGACTCTATTTGCAATAGAAGGCTACTCACTCAACGAGGTCAACCGCTTTACTCACGCAGCTTATCCTTGATACTCCACTTACGACCAAGGGTCGCCCTCTCGGTCTAGCACTAACTTGATGTACATGCGTTCCACATCTCACTTACTCAGCCATTTCACACTATTTTCGCTTTGATCGACTACCTCACTTTCTACTTCTACATGCTTTCAATTCACTATAAGTATCTCATTCCATTTGTCCTGCCAATGAAAAGCTCGACTAAAAAGTCAGGGCTCCATTGATACTTTCAAGGTTTTGACACTGTTCTATCTTACCATCCCAACGGGTCTATCCCATGATTTCCATAACTAGGACTCTCCCGAAACTGGAGTCTTACTCAAACTCAAACATTCATCCTCTCCGAATCCATGAAGAGCTACCTCTAGACAACTCATAACATTCTTTACAACGTTTCTTCTCTACGATGTCTACATACATCACATCATAATGACTCTTACACGACACTTCCCCAAGCAATGGAGCTCGGTCTATCCCTCAGGGATCTTGCTGACCTATTCCTCAACGTTCTCCCAGCCATAGCACTAAACTGAAAGAAACCGATAGTTAATCCTTGCTAGACGTGACACAACAAATTTGCTATAAGTAAGGTATTGTAAGCACGCACATGTACCTGTAAGTTCGTAATTACACTGGCCAGGTGTAATCCCAAACTTACCTTACACGTTTGTCCTTGGCACCTTATTCCTAAACGCATTTATAGTGATCGTTCCTAGAGGCAATCCTATGTCTCGGCTGTGTTCCTCATCTTACAGTTTAAGTTTAGGGCCGAATGGTCACCTAAATCCCTTAAACTAAGGCTCTGATACCATTTGTAACGTCCCACTTTCCATAAAAGTCAAAGTCAAGAGATTAACAATTTAAATGACATAAATGTGCTTGTCCTTACATCAATGCTAAAACATACTTAACAAAAACTTTAACGTTAACATTAATCATAAACATCGGAAGTCTTTCTAAGCCACAGCCGAGCACTATCTAGACATATAAAGATCTAAAACTGGGAGCCTCACGAGCTCCGTCGCCTCCATGCCGTCTCTAGTTCTACTTAGAAGAACTCGCTACACGCTTACCTGAAAATGGTTTAGTTTTGAAAGCGAGGGTTAGACCAAAAGGTCTAGTGAATTCCCTCCGAAAATAACATATAAAAACATTTGGAAAACATTTATCAATGCCCATAAATATCATCAAACATGGTACTGCACTGTGTAATGGACCACATAAACATATTGCGATCAGGGCCCCAGCAGACTCCCTTCTCGCCGCTTTGGAATCCCCACGGACTCCCCTCTACCGGATAGGAGGGAAACGGATCCCAACCCACCGGTCTATCATACATAACCAAGAGTCCTAAGACCCCGAGAACCTCTCTTTGATCCCACAGTGCAGACCGACTCCACATAGTGTACACATACGTTCGTGCAAACATGTAAACATGCCAACTATGCTCTTTATAAACCATGTCTTTCATATAGTCACGCTTAAACATTTCTTTGAATAAAGTAAGTGCATTCGTGGGAAACATGCAAATCAGTTCGTAAACGTTTCATGCTCATTAAGAACCATAATCAGTTAAAACATGTATCACTTTGCGTTATAAAAACGATTTAGGGAACTCACCTTGATTGACGTACAATGCACTTCCTAAACACCTTCAAGCTACACCCACAGAACACCTAAGGCAATAGATCCACATCAGATAAATAGTTCAGACCTACTGTCCGGATACCCCTTTCCGGACACAACACCCTTTTCCGGACACAACACCCTCTCCGGATACCACACTTTTCCGGACACAGCATTGTCCGGACACATCAATCCGGACGCTAGACTTATCCGGGCAGAACTACCCGGACACTACGATTATCCGGAGACTTCAGTTACCCGGATACTAAGAAACACCCGGACACCCTCATGGGGCACTTACCCGGACACCTGCAACCTATCCGGACACCACCGAATACTGGTATCCGGAAAACCCGGCTGTTCGAACTTTACGATTTTAAAACTGGCTTAAACTCCGATTTTTGCCATTAAGTCGATTAGATATATACAAGGGTTCATCCATCAACCTCAAATACTTACTTAATCCATTTATAAACTCCTAGATCGGTTTAACAAGACAAAAACCCTTAAAACCCATTATTAAGAAGATATGGTGAAAACTAAAGAATCACTAACATCTGCCTTACGAAATTCACAACAATAAGAAGGAGAAGCACCACACTAATCAGAAGAACGAATTAGGAAGTATTACCTTGCAGATTCTAGCTTGATTTCTCTTTTCTCTTGATTTCTTCTCAAACCCTTCTTTCTCTCTTTCTTTCTTTTGCTCCCTCTCTTAGCCTCCAAACACCAACACCAAAATACTGAATTAGTGAAATGGAGGCTCCCCTAGGGATTTGTGCCCTAATCCTCTTTCTCCAAATGACAACTTAGTCCCTCAAGTTAACTTTCAAAGATGACACAAATAGCCCCTTGATTTATCTTTGCATTTCTTGCTAAAAGGACACTAAGCTTCCATTCTTTACAAAAGAAAGCCCGGTTGTTACAGATTTCCAACCCTCAACTTTTCTCTCTATCAAAGTTTCCAAAGTTGTTTCTGTTTTGTCTTGTGTTTGATTTGTTTACTTATTGCAATTAGTGGTTAAAACCAATCTCCCAAATTCGACAGTTCAATTAATAGTTTTTATAGTAATTGTGATACTTAGTTCCTAGTTCCCGTGGATTCGATACTCGTACTTACCGTACGTTATTACTTGATTTCGACATCGTACACTTGCGGTTAGATCCTCGGGGTGTGAAAACCTCGTATCAAGTTTTTGGCGTCGTTGCCGGGGAACTAGTGTAGCTAATAGCACTACCATCTATAAGCGCTATTAGATTGAGCATTTGTTTATTTTACTTTCGTTTTTTTATTTTATCACTCTCAGTTTTTGGATTGCTAAGTTTGTCTAATTTCCGTTGCAGGTACTAATTGGCTTATGCCAAGCAAAACCCACGGAAAGGAAGTCGAGCCGATCGATCCGGAAATCGAAAGAACCGCCTGCCGTCTCCGCAAAGAATCAAAAACCAAAAAAGACATCAAGATCGATATGGGCGACGAGAGACCACCTCCACGCAATAACCCACCACCACCACCACCTCCGGAAAGACGCCCTATGCGGTCGTTCGCCGATCCGAATGTGGCGGCGGCACGCATAGGCATTCAAGCACACGCGACTGGGGCGAATTACTTCGAGCTTAAACCGAGCACCATCGTGATGGTGCAACAGAACCAATATGGAGGAACGCCGACGGAAGATCCTCATGCACATCTTCGTGCATTCGAGAGGATTTGCAATACTTTTAAGATCAATGGCATGAACGAGGATGCCATAAAGCTGAGATTATTTGGTTTCTCTCTCAAGGGCCGAGCCAAGACATGGACAGAGAGTATCCAACCAGACTCGATCACTACCTGGGCACAATTGAAAGCCGCATTTCTTCAAAAATTCTTTCCACCGGGAAGAACTGCTCAATTGATGGCCGATATCACCCACTTCGCTCAGTGGGAACAAGAGACTTTATACGAGGCATGGGAGAGATACAAGGAGATGTTGAAGAAATGCCTGCATCATGGATTACACGGTTGGGTCATCATCCAGACCTTCCTTGGAGGCCTTCACCCGCAGTTTAAAAATGATATCACTGCTGCAGCGGGTGGAGCCTTAATGGAGAAGACATATGAGGAAGCATGCGAGCTGATCGAGAACCTTGCTGAGCATAGTTTTTCCACTCCAAGATCATCTGTTAGAAGGGTTGCTAATATTCAAGAATCTGATGAGCTGAAGGAACTTAAAGTTCAACTTGCTTTTATCACGGACCGACTGAAAGGAGGGAATTCGGGAGAACCTGAACAAGTTCAATTCCTCCAAAACCGGAATCATCAGCCAAGGAACGACCCGTTCTCCAACACGTATAACGAAGGGTGGAAAAAGCACCCAAATTTCTCGTGGAGTCAACCCGGTCAACAGCCAGGTAATTTTTCTAACTCTTCAAATTCTTCCAATACTAATAATGCTTATCGTCCTCCAGGTTTCAACCAAAGGAACGAAGGACCATCCGGAGAGAAGAAGCCGGGCTTAGAAGAAATGATGATGAAGTTCATGACAAAGATGGACAGCACGGTTGAAGGTCTAGCAAGCACGATCAACACGGTGAAAGCCGCAACTGATCAAAATACAGCCTCAATCAAGATTCTCGAGAGGCAAGTGGGGCAGATTTCTGAAGCCTTAAAAAACCGACCTCTCGGTACATTTCCAAGCATAGCTGAAAAGAGGAACCAAGAGAACTGCAATGCCATTTACCTAAGAAGTGGCAAGGAGCTGATCAAGGATCCTACAAGGGAAGAGTCATCAAAGGAAACCGAGCAAGATTTTGAGATGGTAAATCTGGATGAGCTAGAGACCGATGAGAAGATTATGGATGAAGAGAACAAGAATAGCAAAGTGAAGGAGCAAGAGCAACCACCGGTCAAGCCGACACCTCAAAGGGTGCCATATCCGAACAAATTGAAAGCAAACAAGGATGATGTTCATTTTTCTAATTTTCTAGATGTTTTTAAAAAGTTAACCATTAATATCCCTTTTGCAGATGCGTTGGCACACATGCCCTCCTACATGAAGTTCATGAAAGAGATCCTGTCAAAGAAAAGGGCACTTGATCACCAGGCAACCGTTGCACTCACTGAAGAGTGCAGCGCGATTTTCCAAAATAAGCTTCCCCCGAAGCTTAAAGATCCAGGGAGTTTTTCTATCCCTATTCAGATTGGGGAGTTTACTTTTAATAAAGTTTTATGTGATTTAGGGGCAAGTATTAATCTGATGCCTCTTTCTGTTTTCAGGAAACTCGGACTGGGTGAAGTGCAGCCGACATACATGACGTTAAAGCTCGCCGATCAATCAATCAGATACCCATATGGAGTGATAGAAGATGTGCTCGTCAAGGTCGGTAAGTTTTACTTTCCGGTAGACTTCGTAGTGATAGACATAGACGAAGACGAAGAGGTCCCGTTGATATTGGGACGATCATTCTTAGCCACGAGCCGAGCCTTAATTGATGTGGAGGAAGGAGAGGTGACATTCAGAGTTGGCGGAGAGAGAGTGATGTTCAAAATGTTCGAGAAGGTGCGAGTTGGAGGAGAAAAAGAATCCGGAGCTGGTCATGGAAGGCCAAATGAGGAACAATCCGTGGGGAATCGCAAGTGTGGGCGATTCGAGTCAGCGGATACCGAGCCGAGCTAAAACCACACAGTCGTGCCACGACTTTAAATACGGCGCTGGGTGGGAGGCAACCCACCAAGGTTTGTTTCCTTTTATTATTTTTAGTTTGAGTGTGTTTTTATTTCCTAAAAAAAACCATAAAAATCGAAAAATCAAAAATATCAAAAATAGCTGGAACAGGGACATACGCGGTTTATGCCGCGGTTTACAAACCGCGTGTAAAGCCGCGGGACTCCTCTGACTGTTGTGAAACAGTGGGTTACGCGGGATGTTACGCGGCTTGCAAGCCGCGCAGCAAACCGCGGGTGTCCCATGTTCGTTTTTCGTGCAGTTTTGTTTCCTTTCTTGCTTTGTGTGTTTCCTGTTCTTGTTTTGTGTCTTTTGTTTTTTTGCATTCCCCCCCATCTTCGCTGATTGGTGCTCGAATCTTTCAAAAATCCTCCTTCGTCCGGGAAAAACAGGTACGTTCTAAACCTTGCTTATTAATGAGTGGTGTATGATGATCAATTTTGAGTAGTTTAACGAGATGCAACAAACCTAAGTTTCACTTAGGTTTGGGGTGCCTCATCTTTCACATCTACACACTCAATTCTTTAGACCCTGTGCAAACCTCGGTTTTACCGAGGTTTGGGGTTGGCTTTTATTGGCAAACCTAGGTCACGGCCTAGGTTTGGGGTGCCCATATTAGAAAATTTTGGGTTTTCTTTTGATGTTATGTAATGCCTTGTCTGTCCTTTTTATACCTATAATAACTGCACAATGATTCGAGTCGCATCGCCTACGACTTTACTTGCACATTGGGGACAATGTGTGGGTAAGGTTTGGGGTTGCCCAATCGGGCCCAAGTTATGCACGTAGATTTCCTACACTTCTGAGTGTCTAGATCATAGTAGCCAAAATTTTTGTTTTGAATGATTGAGACCAACCATTGTGGGAAGAATCTTGTGATAGTGACGTGACCGTTAGGAAAGGACCGGGAAAGGACATGACTAGGGACATTAGTGGAGACCACCCGATAGTGAGTTTTGAGCCTAAAAGACGTTTTTCATTTCGAGGGATTCATACACCTAATTCTTATACACTTTTTCGAATTCCTTGTCGTGAATGTAGAATGATCTCGCTACATTATTGCATTGAGTAGCAAAGACGAACCTCGGGATATTGGGTAAGGGTATAGGAGACCATATCGTGTGGACCTTAAGATATGATTCCAGGCATTGTGTGTTTTGTTTTAACCCGTTTTAGCTATCGTTACCTTTTACCCTTCTGTGTGTATCCATAACCCCCTTTGCAGCCAAACACGCACCTTAATTCTTTGTAAACCCACCATTAAACCTTTAGCCAAAAGCCTTAGCCAACCCTTATCCGAAAGTGTGTCAATTAGAGGCGGTAATGAACAGCGAGAGATAGAGCAGAAAAGAATAGAACCTGCCAGTCATGAGAATAAAACAGGTCAATGTAACCCGAGGAATAGAAAAGAGGGACAATGATGCCCCAACCAAATAAAGAGGACAAATGAAGTCCCAAAAAAAAAAAAAAAATACAGTTAGTTAGATAACAGTAGCAGCTGAATAAGAGAGTCAAAGCGACTCCAATAGTGACAAAAAGGGCCAAATGATAGAGGTTGAAGTAGAAAAGTTCGGAACTGCCAATGATTGACGTGCCAAGGATCTTTGAACCATCTTACCCTTCAATTCATAGCCTTAACCTTAGCCCCATTACAACCTTGTAAAGACCTGGATGATCTTCTGGAAAATGTGATTAGAGTCTACGACTGCCTTTACCAATATTCCCTGTCTTGCTGCTTGATTCCTTTATGAGATCAACTTTTTGGACAATTGTGCGTCTTTCATGTTAGTTATCATGAAATTATTGAGTATTCTTGCACATAACCTCCTTAAACATGACAACACGAGCGATAACCTAGGTTCGAGTGAAACGAGAGTATCCCGTGAGGTAGGGTCGAGGCGAAATGTTTTCCCTATTATGTTCGGCCCTAGTTTAACCTTAATGTAATCGGAACAGTCACGAGTTCAACTCCCAATGGAAGGTCATAGATCAAACGAAATAAGAATGAGGCGAGAGTAAGATAGACATTCACGGGTATGGGAAATCACCGATGCATCACTTGGTACCGATTGGGAATTGTGCAGTTATTATTTCACCGAGATGTGCTTTTATTCTATTTTGTCGCTAATTTGCTTGGGGACAAGCAACGCTCGGTTTGGGGTTGTTGATAACGCCACTTTTTGGCGTTATTTTCGGTTCTCAAACCAATGAGATTGGCTTGTGTTCAAGTAAAAAAGGCGAGTATTTTATGGTTTATCGAGTGGAATGTGCAGGTAATCTAAAAGGCGGCAATCATCGAGAAAAGAAGCTAAAAAGAGTCCAAAACGAGTCTCAAACGAAGCCAACGGAAGCCCGAGATCCAAGTCCAAAACTGCGGCACACACTTTTCCCATGCCGCGGCACACAGTTTTCCAAACCGCGGCACACAGTTCCCAAACCGCTGCCCATGCCGCGGCACACACTGTTCCACGCCACCGCGCGGTTTGGCGCGCGGTTTGCAAACTGCGGCACAAACCGCGGCACGGGCTGTTTTGCGAATTTAAGCTATTTTATTCATATTTTAGGTCACTTTTCGGGACACAACTTTCACACGACGGCCAGGGGCGATTTTGGGGCGATTCCTGGCGTATTTTCGGAGTCCTCGAAGCCACGTTAGAGAGCCGATCAAGGAGACATTCATCACGGAACGTAGAGACGAACACGAGAGGAGGGAGTTTTCATCACTTTTATTACGATTTCATCTTTCACGATTAATCATGTTTACATACACTTTTGCATCTTTTTCTCTTGTGTTTGAATCCACCACCGACATGAACTAACCGGTTCGCGTTGGGGGTTGGAATGAATTCGGTTTGTAAGCATGTAACGAATTGAATTGAACTTTTATCAGTTTTCCCTAATTAATGGAGTATGTGATTTTGTTTTTAATGCTTTTGTGAGTTTGGCCAATTTACAATTGATCTGTTGTTAGTAACCGAGTTCGAGAGAATTGATTGCTATTTAGAATTAGGAATTGCATACCTAAAGTCCGAAAGGTGATAGAGATACACCGAGTAAGCTTTAGTCCCATTTAAACCGTTAGGTTGACATCGAGAGATAAAATCTAGCCAATTTAACATAAATCGTGTACTTAATGTGTTTTGGAATCCATAGGTGAGATCGAGAGATTAAACTTATCCTTTTCAAAATAAACCCCGTTGTTGTTCGAAAGAGAACGACGGTGATCTTAAAAGATTTGGGAATCATTAAGGGATTAACTGGTAACTGCTTTGAGTTAATTGTTTGCATGTGTAGGACCTGAGGATTTCCAACCCTCAACTTTTCTCTCTATCAAAGTTTCCAAAGCTGTTTCTATTTTGTCTTGTGTTTGATTTGTTTACTTATTGCAATTAGTGGTTAAAACCAATCTCCCAAATTCGACAGTTCAATTAATAGTTCTTATAGTAATTGTGATACTTAGTTCCTAGTTCCCGTGGATTCGATACTCGTACTTACCGTACGTTATTACTTGATTTCGACACCGTACACTTGCGGTTAGATTTAGGAGGGGTGATACCCGCCTATCAGCGTAATGAGAATAATTAAGTCATAATATATAAGGCTCTCCTTTGGCGCAAGGTTTCTCACAACGCACTGGATTGACCACAATAAGACTTATTTTCTCGTGATGGACAACGTTGTGCTAATTAAATTAGCCAAGTAGTTTTCGAAGGATTGGAAATTGCAGCTCAACGATGCAGTTACTACATATCTCTATGGGGATATAAATTCAGAGATATAAAAGTGCTTGATGGCATTATACCAATATCAAGTAACTTTAAACTAGGAAATACGTTTACAATAAAATTGAAACACTCGCTTTATAGATTAAAGCAATCTATGGGGATGTGGTATACCCGCCTGAGTGAATACTTGATTGAGAAATGATATATAAGAACGATGAACTGTGCCCTTGCGTATTTGTTTAGGAAAACAAGTTCCAGACTTTCGAAGTAGCTCTATATGTCAATGTTATGAACATAATATACACTCTTGATGAAATAAGAGAAACCACAAGCTACTTGAATTTTGATTTTGAGATGAAAGATCTTGGGAAAACTTGGTTGTGTCTAGATACTTGAACTAGGACACCGAGTTTGTGGAATATTAATCCACCGATCCGCATATGTCCAGAAAATGATCAGGAGACTTAATATGGACAAAGCGCATCTGACTAGCACTCCCATGATCGGTCAAAGTGTTGGATATAAGGAAATATCCATTTCGTCTAAAGGATGATGACGAAGAGATGTTGGGAGCTGGAATTCCATACCTAAGTACAATAGGCGCATTATTGTACTCAACATAATACACTTGACTGTATATTGTACTTCAAACTGAACTTGTCAGCTAGATTTAGCTCAGCGCCAACGCAACGTCATTGGAATGATTTCAAATTAATCTTTTGGCACCATTGACGTGGGCTAATACTTTCCCTATGGAGAAAATTGAATTGATAATGGAACTTCAATACCTATTTAGATTGTGAATGGCAAAAGTACTGCCTCTTATAGAAAATCACCAAACAATGTCTTGGTATATAATTGTTGATATTAGGTTTATGTTCAACTCATATAAAGGTTGTTCCCAAATTGGCTAAGGAATTATCATATGGAACATACCGATTGCTTGGAAGTAAACTAAGAAACCCCTTAAGAGCTACATTCTTAAATTATCAAGAATATTACTCTACATTATTCAAGAGAGTATATGGTTAAGGATCATCATTATACATATTAGAGGAGCTAGTGGTTTGAGTTCAACCACTATCCTACGTGCATATATGGAAATAATGCATCATGTATCAAATAAATGAAAGTAAGATACATCAAGGGTTATAACATAAATCATATTTCGCTTAAGTTTCTATAAAACCAGCAACAATAAACTCTCCTCAAGATTCAAATGAATCAAGTAAGGTATGAGGAAAATGTGGAAGATTTGCTTTCCAAATGGCTGCCTAAGGTTACATTTGAGAAACATGTGGATATTTTCTAAGCTCTCTTGATTGATGTACGAATCAGGGGGAGTAATAGACAAAAGGAGGTGTCTACTAAACATGTACTATTAGTGAGTTGTGCTCTTTCCTTCACCCAAGGTTTTATTTTTCCCACTGGGTTTTGTTCCTTGGTGCAAGGTTTTAGCGAGGAAACATTTTATACATCATATTGATTTATATACCTCTTGATTGACGTACGAATCAAGAAAGGTGGTCAACTAAAGGAATTGTTTATTGGTGCCTTGTACTCTTTCCTTCGTCTAAAGTTTTTATTTTTCCCACTGGGTTTTATTTCTTTGGCGTAAGGTTTTAATGAGGCAAGAACTATACACCATCACTCCTTTGATTCGACACAAGGGGGAGTGTTGAAGGATTATGTGCCATCATCAAAAGGTATTGATTGAGAGAAGATTTCCCTAGTATTAGAATTTACCATGATGAATGTTTCCTTTTCTTTGTAAACTCCTCCCTATTTAAAGGGCTTATGATTAATGAAAAATATAGATTTTCATGCTCGCTACTATATTGTTGTCATGTTTCGTTTTTCCTTTAACAGTAATCTATATAAATATATAAAGCAGAATCATATACCGCTTACGTGGCATCTCCTACGCTCAGTACTCATGCCTTCCTTTTTTTCTCCATTTTTGCATTTTTTAATATCTATATTTTGTAACTCCAACTTTTCATCTCCTCCACTACGTCCTTTTCATCTCTCAGTCATGTTGTCTTTTTACTTACTTCTTCCATCTCTTCTTCGCTTCCCCACCCTTTACCCATTCTTCTACGATTTCTTTGCAACAAAAGAGCTGGGTATTCAAATTTCGAGATAATCACAATTTCGGGATAATCACAAGACGGACTTCAAATTTCTGGTTTTTTGTACCAAATCATGAAGCAAGGTATTCAAATTTTAGGGTTGCTCTCAAGTTGATGAAGAAGTTGAAAGAAATTACTCCAACTAAATCTAAAAAAATTGGGTAGTGTAGTCTTACGCAATTGTTGTTATCTTTCATGTTTACTGATACTGTTTTAGATTTTTTTCATAGAACCCTAACTACAATATGTTGAATTTAAAATGTTAAATTATCATGTAATTTGTAGTAAGGATCTTTGTGTACACTCAGAATCTGATTTTCATCACTCCATTTGTTTTGTATTTTTTAGACAACCACATGGGCGGTAAAGTGAAGGTAACTCGATGATATATAAAACAGAGGTAACCTTGGAAACAACCACTGAGGTGACCCGAATGTACTCGACTATTTCAGCAGTTTAAATTCACTTTCTTCTTTTGTTAAGCAGGGTTTTTTTTGTTGTATCATAATTATTTTTGCTACAGATATGATTATGATTAGGAGTTGAGCTTTTCAAGATCATTGATTTGAGTTTATGTGTTCATGCTTAGTGATTTTTTTATGAATAATGTGAAATTAGCGTTTTGTGACTCTGTTTAGTCTTCTAGGTTCTCGCTTATTAGAATTTGTGGTTCTCTTTGGCAAGTTTTGAAGCTAATAATTACCTGAAGTTGAACACCGGAGATTGTACATTAATAGATGAAAATACGGTAGATGTTAATTAAGACATGCGAGAATGGAATTATGATTTGAGCCTCAAAACTCAATTATGAGAAAACTGTATTCTTTCGGTAGTTCGATTATAAATTAGATGTGATATTTTGTTCACACCCCTAACTTTGTTGAATTATCTCGAAGGGGGTACTATGAGAACTTTAAAGTTTACAGAATCGTCAAGGTGTATAACCTCAAAAATCCCGTTTTTGACCAAGTGTATGCTTAGCAATGATAATCTCTTGATCAAAGTGCTATGTTTGTATGGGAATTCCCCAGTTTTTGACTTTTAGATTAGAATTTCATAGTTTAAGGAGGTGGATGGATTCCATTTATGGGTATGTGTATGGCTAATCACATTTAGCTTCAGCTCTAATAAAGCTTTATTCTTGAATTTATATGGTCAAACGATATGTATTTGATAGATTTTAGATTATTAAAGTTATGTTACTTTGTAGAATTGATCATACCTGCTCAACTTTTTGGTGTGTAAACAACTTATGTAAGTTTTTTTATATATAAAAGATTGATGCCAAGAGTTAAATTAAGATTAAATTTATATAATACACTAAATTGTTGTTGGTGTATTATATTGCGTAAACAAAACTTGTGCTTTTCTTGTAAAGGTTTTGTTTATGTTTCGAGCAATTTTGGTTGTTTTGTTGACATGAATGTGTGTTGTTGAAGCTAAAGTTTGAGGATGAAATCAATTCGAAGTTGAAGCATACCGGAGCTGGTATCATATCTATGACTAATGGGTCTAAATGCAAATGGGAGTCGGTTCTTTACTACATTGACACCAACACAATCTCCCTAGATGGTATCATTTCTTCTGCAAAGTCATCATTTTAGGGTTGATGGATTTACTTCTATCAGAGGGATGCTTATGAATTACATTGTTATACATATTAAAACTTGATCAATGATACATAAATTATTTGTAATTCAAGTCAAATAATTTAGAAGGTTGCCCAGGTTACTGTGTTCAGAAGGTTGCTGCAGTACTTGCTGCTGTGACGAGGTCGCTGCTGGTCCCGTGGAGCACGGCTGAATCATTAAGCCGATAGGGCTGAATGGGCGTTTAGTGATCTGTTTGAAAGCATTGAGGAAATTGGAGTGGAAGCAGTGTCTTGCGGACCCCGCAGGATCGACGTAATGCCGTTAGAAGCAGTGTTGTAGCTGTTGTACGAGTCTGCTTCCGTGTTGCTATGTTGCTGCTTGATCATGTTCGTGGTTCTGTTCGTGTACGTGTTTTTGTAGGTGCACGTCGAGGGTACAAAGTCTCCTGGTATCTGTGCTTGTTTTTGGGTTTGGTTTGTGATGGAACAGTGACCCCACTTTGATCTGCAGTGGGAGTTTTTGGTTTGCTTTGGCTTGCCCTGTTTGCTCCTGTCAAACTAAGCTGTTGTATGTGCCAATACTTTGGCATGTTGGTTTGTAAATAACTTTTGTATGCCTTGTCTTTTGGTGGTAATTAAATCATGCTTTTCAAAAAAAATCAAGTCAAACTATGCGTTTGCCATTGTACCAGATAAAATGAAGCAATGCATCATGCATGTGATTCTAAAGATTGCTTTATGTAATCTAAAAACCCCAAGTTTAGTTTGGCACGTAACATGAGATATTCCCACAATTTAAGTGTTAACTTCCTCTTTCTCCAACTCTCTAAGAAACCGGTGTGGCGTAATCAAATTATATTTGGAATCTGATTCATTTGGTTATGTTTAATGTTTCATATTGTAAGGAGTCATTTACTAAACGCTTACCCACATTACCTTACCGGATGAATATGACAAAGACCAAGAATCTTACCTGGTAAGAGCTAAGGCAATGACCTAGAGTCTTACCTGGTAAGCGATGACGAAGACTCTTACCAAGGTTAATGCTTACCGGGAAAATTGTTACATGATGCCGTTTTGGTGAACTACAATATTACCCGGTAAGTAATTGATAGTTTTAACTTTTACCCGTAAGCGCTTACGTAAGTAAGCGTTTAGTAAACGACTCATTATGCTTGCAAGGCTACGACGCACAATATGCTTAGAAGATGCAAAGATTTTTCAAATTAATGAGAGACAATAATTTTAATGGAGAATCTGTTCATGAACCCTTCTTCTAACTACAGAAGTCCCAATTTGATAAATAAGACAACATCAACTAAAGACAAGAGGAATTAGCTATTGAAACCCTCAATTGTCTCAATGAAGAGATAGACCTGGAACGACGATGAAGTGACTTTCCTATGAAGCAAGAGACCTTTGATAAAGTGTATACTATGTATATTTTCAGTTTCACCACCGTATGTGATTGTTTGTCATATAGAAAGGTTGATGTAGGTGAAGGAAGAAATGAAGAACCCAAAATCGCATGTTACGGTAGAAAACGTGACAGTGAATATTTATTTGCCAAATCAGACAGTTGCTAATGTGTTGTGAACACATTTTGCTTTGTTTTGTTTATATATGTTGTTATTTTCATGATTAGAGTTTTGAGGAAAAAATGCGTTTTAAGAAGCCAATGCTAATATGAAAAGCTCGATTTGATGTTTCATCCTTGGGTCCATATGCTTTGCTCATTGATAAAAAATATTTGCATACTATAATTTACATTTTGTCAAGTTCAAGTTTTGAATTTTATTAACGAGTATTACGTTGCATTAATTTTATATTATTGGTTTACAACAATAAATTATAAAATGTAAACTTGCCTGGATGTTTGATATGTTACATCTAGATAGAAATCTGATCAATATTTTAAATTTTTACTAAAATAATATAATTAAAAACTTACCGCAATGAGTTGGGCAACAATTATGAAACACAATTTTATTGTAAATCTCTAAATATTGCAACTCTATTTTCCTAATTAATATATTCCATCTCATTGTACTGTTATAATAACCCAACTAAAAACAAAGAAATTAGCTCTACATTTAATGAATGGATTATCACAATTTTACGACTTTTTTTGGTTTATCGGTAATGGAAGTTAATCTCTGAACCCACTCTGTATAAAGTCTGAGTTTTTATATTGCAACTCCCTTTATTCTTACAATAATAGAAGCATTTATAAATAAAAACTTATCATATTTATTGTTACACCTTAAAATTTTCATATTTAGTTGAAACTTCTCAATGTTCTTCGTCAACATATTGCTACGACCGCGCGAAGCGCGGTAAAATTTCCTAGTTGAATTATAATTGGGAAAAAATTACGTTTTTGTTTGACCAGTTACCATGCTTTTTTTCCCATCCTCTTCATCCCTTTTTTGTGACCTAGACGATCGTCCCTTCGTATCTTTTTCCTTCTTCCCATTGCAACACTATTTTCCAGGCCGCCATAAACCACCTTTCGGCAAATCGAAAAACGAGAACCTAGAATCGATTGAAGAATGAGAACCCAGAATCGAGATCAGTGGACGATAGCATAGGATCGAGAACGGTGGACGAAAACCCATAATCGAGAATCGATTGAAGGAAGAGAACCCACAATCGATTGAAGAACGAGGACCCGAGATCAAAGAAGACGACGACGTTTTTAGGTGTGAATATCTGAAATTACTGGACAACATTGCAAATCAAGAGACGCCCTTCTACTTGTGAACATCGTCTGAAGTCAGATGAATGAAGAAATCTATTAACCTGGTTAACCTGTAGGATTTTACTTGTGAACCAGCAGGGTATTATATTCTTTTTGTAAAGAATGTAAGGAATGGGTTTGAATTCTTTAGCTGCAGCAATGGAATGAAGAAATCTGTGGATGGTGGAAATCACATCTTTTAAACGAATTCAATTCCATTGAGAAATTGAACCAAACAAATGAATGAAATTTGGTAAATGGCATTGACCATTCCAATTCCGTTTGAATCCCACGAACCAAACGCATGTTTAGATTTTGATAAATCAGCAAAAAGAATGACTAAAAGATGAATTTATATGTCAGAATAATTGTCTGGATCAATTTTTCTTTATTTTAGATGTAAAAAAATCTTAAACTCTTAAACCATCAATATATCTCGTTTTATTTTTTAAGTAAATATTAAATAAAATAAATTAAAATGTAACATGAATAAACGTTTTTAGATAAATAAATAAGAATGATGCATGGATAATCAACACCGACTTCCATATGAATGCAAGGAAAAGGTGGTGGTTGGAAGGCATTTGACCGTTGACTAGTGTGATTTATGTCTTCAACAATAATTCTAAACCACCCACATCCTGCGCCGGAGACTCCGAACCGCCGTATTTTCTTTTGCTTTTTTGTTTTTATATATGTGGGTCTCACACATTATTCACGAGCCACGTTCTTTGAGAAACTAGTACCACATTTTATTTTTTTTAACATCTTACAACTACCAATCCCTTATTTCTTATAAACCAATGAGGTTTCGTATACCATCTGTCATGTTGGAGGAAACTTGAAAACTACAAAAGAAACACTAGTCAAAGGAGTTTTGGCGAAAATCTCATCTCACAACAGGGACCGACTTAGGAAATACCTGCGACTGAAATATCTGTGATCGAGATATGCATGATTACGGACGAAACACAAGTCTTCAACCCCAATGGCCGGACTTAATCCCTTATACAAATGTATACATAAAAGATTTTGTTGTGGGGTTGAGAAAAAATAACATTAAAAAAGAACCATGAATAGTATTTCAACACTACAATAAAATTGGATTTATAGGATTTTGAAAATGTTTAATTCTTTAAATAGATTGTTTTTAGGACTTCAGCTACAGGACAAAACATATGTAAAAGTGTTATAATAAGTTCATAGAACGTTTTCAGACGTCTTAATAAAAAAAAGCTAGCATATTTTTGAACTAAAGTGTCATATTAATTCATTTTATATCATATTACATGAAAATGTGTCTTATAAAAATAAGTGTGCAGAAAAAAATATGTATTTCTAGGATATTTCTCAAGAGTGGCCTAAAAACTTGTTAACATGTCTGAAAACGTCAAAGACCATCAAATAAATATTTTTATATAAGACGTACAATTGTTTGGTGCTATAAACTTTAGTCATATAAAATTGTATTGCTGAGTTATGCAAAATGTGGAGCTTTGAAATCAATGGGAAATTTTGGTAATATGTGCACCCTATTGCCTACCCTCTTTTACTCACATCCTTATCTGAAGTTGAAGCAAGAGAAAGGGAAGATACTCCATCTAAAAGGACTAAGTGAAGCCGGGTGTAACATTGATTGAGCATTAACGAAGTATCGAAGCATTGGTTTATAATTGATAGCGGTGTATGAGATTGCCCCTCTTTATTATGGAAGATACCAGTCTTATGGCATTTTGTAAAAATATTTAACTATCGACAATATTTTGTTTATTGACTTATCAAAGTTCTTATTATTTTGGTCTTGTTTAGTTAATAAAAATTCAACTCCTAAAACTGTCACGAAAATGAAAATCGTTTAAAAAGAATTATAATCATATTTTTTTTAAAAATTACAAGTGTTATAGATTTCACAAAAAAAAATTATGATTTAGATTTTTTTTCATAATTGAAAAATACATATTTCGCAAAAAAGATCAAAATGACGTGAAACTTTTATTAATAATACAGATTTTACAAAAAAAAATGATGTGGACGTTTTCTCAATTGAAAATATAGATTTCACAAAAATTAAAAAAAATGACGTGGATTTTCTTTTCTTATTTGGCATTTATAAACTAAATAAATAATGTCACATCAATAAAAACCCGATCCTAGTCAGCATTTGTAAGTCATTAAATAAACCAGGTACTTAAAAGTTTGATAATTTACAATTGAAGTACCAAAATAAAGGTTTTAAAAGTACGTTATCCAAAATAGGAATCAGATGAAAGTACGTTACTTTTTAACGCAATTTGGCCTAATATAATATCATCATTTTATTTTTCAACTAACCCATGTTTTCTAAAATCTAAATCATAAACATATAAAATCAAATTAATCTTAAATGCCTATTTCCCCAGATTTAGTTTTAAATAAACAGAACAACAATTCAAGAAATTAGTACCAAACAAAATCAAATATTCACACTAAAAATTTAATTCGAAAATTCCTGAATGTGATGTTGAAATTAAAATTTTAAATATAACATAGAAACTAAAAACTTAGGCGAAATCAAAGGAACATTGTAACAACCCACACCAAACAAGCATGCCAAAAACTACTTCTTTAATTCAAACGCTAAAAATGGCCCAACAAAGTCACACTTTCAAAATTACAAAACTGGGTTCGCGGAAATAACCCTAACTATAGCTGAGAACATAACTACAAAATAAAAAGGGACAGTCTTCTAATCCTTTTATACGC
The DNA here is from genome assembly GCA_033807775.1 of Saussurea involucrata. Taxonomy (NCBI): domain Eukaryota; kingdom Viridiplantae; phylum Streptophyta; class Magnoliopsida; order Asterales; family Asteraceae; genus Saussurea; species Saussurea involucrata. The sequence goes on along the minus strand of CM066321.1, from coordinate 219,374,419 downwards.
AAGCTCTAACTCACGTCTTGCCATTTCCTCTAAAAGATCTGTCGACTACCTGCTTACCTGAAAACGTTTTAGTTTGAAAAGTGAGGGTTAGACCATGAGGTCTAGTGAGTTCCCTAAATAACGTTTCACGATACAATTCAGCATAAATCGCAAATGGTTTATAAGAGAGTGTTAGATCTGAAGTTTTGTCAATAAACCAAGTGTTGAAGATCTGATAAGAGGACTCAGATGTTCTGAGTAGAGGAGTCAGAGATATGAGAGAAAGAGTCAGAAGATCTGAGAAGCTTTATCAGAAGAATGTTCAGAAGTTCTGAACTACCTGTTCAGAACTTATGACAAGATACTTTACTTAGTATTTTATAAACTAATTAGGACACGTGTTATGTTCTTATTTGTCTTTCTTATTTGTACTGTAGCTTTAAGATGTTTGTTGCAGTATAAATAGTAGTTAGCTCTATGTTGCTAACTGATTGATTTTTCCCGTATAACTTTGTATTCATTCTTTGTAATCTTTGAGATTCTCTCTCTTAGATCTGTAATTCTGTTCATCATTGAATACAATTGGGCTTGATCATACAACTTCTCAATTACTGCTTTCTATATTGATTGTAAGATTAGATCCTGTTCTTTCAATTGGTATCAGAGCCAATCAACAAACAAATTCGTTCAAGATTGTTATCGCGAAGATCAATTGATAAATTTCTTGAAGATTTCTTGATTCATTCAAAATTCGATTCCGCTGCTAGGGCTAGTTCTTGAATTCTTGTCAATTCTTGAATTACCTGTTACATTTCGATCAAGAAACTCGAATTTGTCTTTCTGTTGAATTTTCTTACAATCATGTCTTCTAAAGAATATCTAGCCATGGGATCTGAAACCAAACCGCCTGTTCTTATACCAGAAGAGTATCAGCAATGGAAAATCCGAATGATCCAATTCCTAGACAACATTGATGAAAACCTTATGATTTCTATTCGAGAAGGCCCAATTGAAGTATACATCGATGTTGCTGCAACCCCTGCTACAGAGACAACTCCAGAAATTCCAGCGACCAGGGTGAAAAAGAGTTATTCCCAATACACAGCTGAACAGAAAAATAGGCATGCTATTGACAAAAGAGCAATTACTTTGATGACTTTGGCTGTCCCAAATGAGGTTCTTAACAGGATTGACAGTGGATCATCAGCTAAAGAAATGTGGGACGAATTGGAAAGGCAAATGTTAGGAACTGTGAGATCTATTCAGGCAAAGTTAAATCAAAGCATAAATGCTTATGAAAGGTTCAAAGCAAAAGAGTCAGAAAGTTTGACACAGACATACAGTAAATTTTGCACTATTCTAAATGACTTGAGAAGAAATGGACTGAAGAAAACAAAATCAGAAATAAATTACAAATTTCTGAACAGTCTAAATTCAGAATGGTCATCATTTGCCATAAGTCTGCAAATGAACAAGGATATGTGTGAAGAAGACTTAAATGATCTATTCTGTGTTCTTAATCAACATGAAGACTCTGTCAAGTTAGTTGTGGAAGAGAAGAAAAATGTTGCTGATCAGTTAGCGTTCTTATCAAAGTCCAAAGCAATCAAAGCACCCAAAAAGACTGCATATCTATCAGAGATACCTAATCTGGAAGAATCTGACAAGGAAGAAGGATCAGAAGATGATGAAGATATCAAGATAATGGCTGAGAAACTAGCTTTGTTGACAAATACTTTCAATAAAAGGTATGGGAAGGGTAGATTTCAAGGAAATTATAAGAGAGTTGGGAGTTCAGACTATAAGAAGAAAGAAGACAGAGAAGAAAATAAGTTTGAAAAGAGAGTAGAGAGAAGTGAAGAAAACAATGAAGAGAAGGATGAAAGAAAAGAAAAGAATCTGTGTTTCAAATGTGGAAAATCTGGCCACTATGCTAAGGATTGCAGAGTTAAAATTGTGAAAGACTATGAGTACTACACCAAGAAGGCTCAGCTTGCAAAGAAGAGAGATGATAAAATTGCTTTGTTGGCTGAACAGGAGAATTGGTTGTACTATACTTCTGATGAAGATGATCACATCAACTTTCCACAGATGCAGAGCTATATGGCAAAAATGAGGAATGAGGATGATTCTGATTTTGAAGATGCTGATTCTGAGTCATCTGCTGAGGTACATTCTTCACTTGAATTAGAGTTAATGACACAGATTGGTGAAATGAAAACTGAATTTGCTAATCTAAGAAAACAGATAAAAGGAGAAAGAAATTTGGTTAACAAATTCAGAATTGAAAAAGAAGTAATAAAAGAACAATATGAAGAATCTGAGGCTGAGAAACAGAAAGTTAAAAATGAAAATTCTGAATTGATGAAAAGGCTTTCTGAACTAAAAGCTGAGTTTTCAAAAATAAAGGATGAAAAAGGTGATTTACAAATAAAATTTGATATGTTATTTGAAGAAAGAAAGAATTTATACACTAAAATTAAAGAATTAGAAGATCTGAATTTGAAAAGGGGTCAGACTCAGCAAACACTAAATCTTTTATTAAACAACGTTAAAGATACAAGATTTTACAACCCAAAGAAGGGATTGGGATTGGAAGAAAATGTCACTTTAAAAAGAGCTCCAATTAACTTGTATGAAAAACTTCAAGTTTCTAAGCCAAAAATCCCAGAAATTGTTGAAGTTTTCATAAGACCTGCTAGTTCTATAACAAGTTCTGACAATTTGCAAAGACCAAACTCTAAAAAGTCAGATGAGAAAATTTCTGAGTCTAAAACAGAAAAGTCAGTTGGTTCAGAAGAAAAGGTTAAGAAAGAAGTTTCTAAACCAACAGATGAAAAGCCAAGATACAATGATACTAAATTCAAGTATGATTCCTTAAATGTCAGCTACAAAAATAAACAACCAAGTTTTTCATATCATGACATTGAGAGCATATTTGACACACGTAAAAATTCTGAAACAGTCAATCAGAAGTCTGAAACTTCTAGTCAGGATTCTGAACTTTGTAGTCAGAATTCTGAGTCTAAAGATCAGACATCTGAGTCTGTAAATCAGAACTCTGACTCAGGTAGTCAGAAGTCTGATTCAACTGGATTTTCTGAAACAAAATCAGATGAATTTTTGCAACTTGAAAAGAGATTTAATCTTGTGAGTCAAGAACTTGAGGACTTAAGGAAAGCTTATGATGAACTTGAAAATGATTTCTGTGAGGTGGATATTAAACTTGAAGAAGCTTTGAAAGAAAAGAATATTTTTATTCAGAAAATAACAGAGCTTGAAAAACTGAAGACTGAGTATGATCTTTTTAAAATTAATGCTTCAAGAGAAAATGATAAATTCTTTAATGAATCAAGTACATATGAAAAAGGTGAATCATCTAATTCTTCTAACAAAAAGAACTTGAATTTTTCAGAAAAAGAAGAAAGCAAAAGGAAAGATGATCTTGCAAAGTTGAATGATCTGAAAAGGGAACTTGAGAAGCTTAGAATGAAATCTACTTCTGAACTCAAAGCTAGAAATTCTTGTAATAAGGGCAATTGTACTCTGAACAGTATAAATAAAAATGAAATGATCTATGTTTCAGATTTATTGTCACTTGCAAAGAAAAATCTTGTTTGTGTTAGATGTAAAAATGATTCATTCCAATATTCTCATAAATGTCAAGTCAAAATAACTTCTGTTTCATACATAAGAAAAGATATTCAGAAAGTTTCTGTTTCTCAAAATACAGAAAAGAAGAAAATTTCTGTTCCTCAGACTCAGAAGAAAGAAAAGATAAAAGAAAAGAAAGTTGAAAATATAGCAAAACCAAAAGTTACAACTCTCAAAAAGAATTTAAACAAGCTTGTAAGCAGAAAATGTTCTGACTTCATAAAAGTTCAAGGAAAGTGGTGTTTGAAGAAAGATTTTGAGTGGAGAGTAAAAGGTACTAATGTTAAATCCAATGACAAAGCTAACAAAGATGGACCCATTCCAAAATGGGTACCTAAACCTAACTGATCCTTTTGCAGGGCTGTCATGTGTGGTTTTTAGATTCAGGAGCTTCAAGACACATGACAGGTCAGAAGTCTTTTCTATCAAACTTCACAGAAAAGGCTGGAGGAGCAGTAAACTTTGGAAATAACAGCAAAGGACAAGTCAAAGGTTATGGGGATTTAACTAAAGGGGATCTGACTATCCAAAAGGTTTTCTATGTTGAAGGATTACAGCATAATCTTTTCAGCATAAGTCAGTTTTTAGACAGTCTTTGTCAAATTAAGTTTCAAATAACAGGTTGCATGATTTTAACTGAAAATGATGTTAAAGTCTTCTGGGCCAAAAGACATATGGACTTATTTGTAGTTAATTTTTCAAAATTGAAAACATTAAATACAGTTTGTCTTTTATCAAAATCAACTGCAAATGAATGCTGGCTTTGGCACAGAAGATGTTCTCATCTGAATTTCAAAGATCTTAATAATCTTGTTGCAAAACATTTGGTTAAAGGCTTACCAAAGCTTAAATTTGAAAAAGAATCATTATGCTCAGCTTGTGAAATGGGCAAGATGAAAAAGAGTTCTCACAAATTAAAAATGGACTCATCTTGCAAAGCACCATTAGAAATGATTCATACTGATCTTTGTGGTCCAATTTCAGTTCAATCTATGGGAGGAAAGAAATATATGCTTGTGATTGTTGATGAATTATCCAGATACACATGGGTTGAGTTCCTAAGAGCTAAGTCAGAAGCTGCTACTACATTGATAAATTTTATCAAAAGGATTCAAGTTCTCTTACAACTTCAAGTTCAGAAAATCAGAAGTGATAATGGAACAGAGTTCAGAAATGAGACTCTTCAGAATTTTTTAGAAAGTTCTGGGATTTCTCACAATTTTTCTGCTGTCAGAACTCCTCAACAAAATGGTGTTGTTGAAAGGAAGAATAGAACTCTAGTTGAAGCTGCGAGAACAATGTTGGCTTATGCAAATCTTCCTACTTTCCAATGGGCTGAAGCAATTGCAACTGCTTGTTTTACACAAAATAGAACTTTAATCAATAAGAGATTAAATAAGACTGCTTATGAACTGATAAATAAAAGAAAACCATTAATCAAATTCTTTCATGTTTTTGGTTGCAGGTGCTATGTTCTCAGAGACAGAGAAAATCTTGCCAAATTCGATAAAAAGGCAGATGAAGGATACTTTGTGGGTTATTCTTTAACTTCCAAAGCATTCAGAATCTACAATAGAAGAACCAAGAGGATGATGGAGAGCATAAATGTAACTTTTGATGAAGCCAGAATGCGGACTTCTGAACAAGACAGTTCAGAACTCATGCTGAACAAGACAAAAATGACTTCTGATACAAATTCTAATCCTATTTGTTCAGAACTCAATTTACTATTTAAGGATGCTTTTAGTGAACTAATTTCTGATTCTTATGCAGAATATGAAAACCCAAAGATGGTCAAAGAGATGAAAAATAAGACTCCAGAAATAGTTCAATCAACTGTAATTTCTGACAAAGGTCCATCAGAGGAATGTCCAAATCTAATACATACAAGTGGTGAAAATTCTGAACCTTGTAATCAGAATTCTGATTCTTGTACTCAGAACTCTGAACAAGTCACTCTGAATTCTGACTTCATTAATCAGAACCCAAACTTGGATATGACTTCTATTCATACATCAGAAAAAGGGGACAGTTCAGAATTACAAGCAATCATTGATGAGAATGATGCAAACAACAATTATTCAGAGATTGATGTACTTCCTAGTGCAAATAAATGGACTAAAAATCATCCTATTCATCAAGTAATAGGTGATCCTTCAGAAGGAGTAAAAACCAGATCAGCTACAGCAAATGAAGTAATGTTTGCTGGTTTCTTGAGTGTAATTGAACCAAAGAAAGCTAATGAAGCCTTAGAGGATCCAGACTGGATTTCAGCAATGCAAGAGGAATTGCTTCAATTTGAAAGAAATAAAGTCTGGAGACTCATCCCAAAGCCTGAAGGTAAATCTATTATTGGAACTAAATGGGTATTCAGAAACAAAAAGGATGAATCAGGTGTTGTCATCAGAAACAAGGCAAGATTGGTTGCTAAGGGATACTGTCAACAAGAGGGAATTGATTATGATGAGACATTTGCACCAGTGGCAAGAATAGAGGCAATCCGAATATTTTTAGCCTATGCTGCACATAAAAACTTCAAGGTGTATCAAATGGATGTCAAATCAGCCTTTCTAAATGGCAAACTTAATGAAGAGGTGTATGTCCATCAACCTGAAGGTTTTGTTGATCCAGAATTCCCTGATCATGTTTATATTTTAGACAAAGCTTTATATGGTCTAAAACAAGCACCACGAGCCTGGTATGACACTCTTACTAAACACCTGTTAGGTTCAGGATTCAAGAAAGGTAAAATTGACACAACTTTATTTTTAAAGAAACAGGGTGATGATTTGATTCTGATTCAGATTTATGTTGATGACATAATATTTGGTTCTACCAGTCCAGAATTATGTGATAATTTTTCAAAAATCATGTCATCTGAATTTGAAATGAGCATGATGGGTGAACTGAATTTTTTCCTTGGTCTTCAAGTCAAACAACTACCAAAAGGTATTTTCATAAATCAAGGAAAATATGTCAGAGATATTCTGAAAAAGTTCAAAATGTCTGATTGTGCTTCTATGAGAACACCTATGGCAACTAACATAAAGTTAGATGCTGATCTCAAAGGTGTTTCAGCAGATATCAAACTTTATAGAGGCATGATAGGATCATTACTTTATTTGACTGCAAGTAGACCAGATATCATGTTTTCTACCTATTTCTGTGCTAGATTTCAATCTAACCCGAAAGAATCACATATGTTGGCTGTCAAAAGGATTTTAAGATATCTCAAAGGAACACCTGATCTAGGTTTATGGTATCCAAAAGAAACTGACTTCAAATTGACTGCTTTCACTGATGCTGATCATGCAGGAAGTAGGTTGGACAGAAAGAGTACATCTGGTGCTTGTCACTTTTTGGGAGATAAAATAGTGAGTTGGGCATCAAAGAAGCAGAACTGTGTATCCACTTCAACTGCTGAAGCAGAGTATGTTGCTGCTGCTGCTTCATGCTCTCAAACATTGTGGATGAGAACACAACTCATGGACTATGGATATCAGCTTAACAAGATTCCCATCTATTGTGACTCAGAAAGTGCAATTGCTATTACTCAGAACCCTGTTCAACATTCGAAGACTAAGCATATAGATGTGAGATATCATTTTATAAAGGACTATGTGGAAAAAGGAACTATAGAGATGCACTTTGTGCATACAAAGTATCAATTGGCTGACTTGTTCACAAAGCCTCTTGATCACAAAAGGTTTTCTTTTCTCATATGTAAAATAGGAATGCTTAATCTGCCTAATTGAAAATATTTTTTTCTTAAAAATGCTAAATTTTTCTAAGTAAACTTGTCTGAGTAGTGTATTCAGAACGTCTGAGTCTTGAGTTCAGAACTTCTGAGTCTTGAGTTCAGAACTTCTGAGTCTTGAGTTCAGAACTTCTGAGTCTTGAGTTCAGAACTTCTGAGTCTTGAGTTCAGAACTTCTGAGTCTTGAGTTCAGAACTTCTGAGTCTTGAGTTCAGAACTTCTGAGTCTTGAGATCAGAACCTCTGAATCTTAAGGTCAGAGATTCTGAGTCAATACTTCAGCAATCTAACTTTCAAAAATTTATTTTTGAGAAATACAAATAACTTCAACTGTATGGATTATGCTTCTTCTATTATCTTTTTATCTCATCTTTATGTATCATTAATAGTCAAATGCATGCTCAAGTCAAGGGGGAGCATCAAAATTCTTTTGGAAATCATTTTGTGATGCTTAAAAGATTTGTTTTCATTTCTTATCTGTTCAAACCTCTTCTGAATAATCAAAATGTTTTATATTGGTCAGAAGTTGATTTTAAAAGACATTTTGGTTACAAGGCAAAATTCTTCTGAGTCATGGAATCAGAACATCCGTGCGTGTTATTCAGATCTTTGACTTGAGTCAAAATTCTATCCACTAACACGTGTCAGCTTCATATTTGTTTGACAATGCCACGTATTTCATTTAAATCCTTTGTGGTATTTCACATGTGTTGACTCCGTTATAACATTGATTTCGCTTTTCCGTTAAACCTTTCAACTTCGCGGATTTTAAATAGGTCTTAAAATCCCTATTTCAAATTTCTTTCAAATTCCAGAGCGAAACGTGAGATACGAATCAAATCCAGAGTTCTTTGAATCTGTTTTTCTTCTTAAATCATGTCTGAAATACGAAGAAGTGGTCCAATTTCTCTACATTCTACAAAATCGATAATGGATTCATCCGATTCGGAAAATGATGAAGTACAAAATAGAGTTGCAGAGGAAGGGGCAATAAGAAATGATGAAGAAGATGAACAAATGGATGAATCTGAAGGAAATGCGGATGAGGTAAACGTTAATATTGAACATGAACAGAGTGCTGCAGGTTCTATTATGTCAGATAGATCTATTCTAGTGGAAAGAGTTGTTCCTGAGAGTGAATGGTTGAAATTATCTGAAAATAACTGTGTTATATTGTTTGAGGAAAGTCGTTTTAAGCCTGAACACAGAATTATCATGGAGTTATTCAAACATCATCCGTACAGAAAATGGTTTACAAGAAGTAAAAATGTGCCTGTTCAGTACATACAACAATGGTGGAAATATCTTAGGTTAGAAGATAATAAGTTTGTGTCTGAAATTGGAGGAGTGACATTTGTCTTATCTATCTCTGCACTAAGAGAAATGCTGAATCTACCAGAGAAAGATGATGTACAAAGAAGAACAGATTTTGAGGATTTACCCTTAACAGAGGAATTAATAGCAGAGTTTATGAAGTTGGGATACAATGAAGGATTGAGGACTCTCAGTTTGTTCAGAAGAAACAAATTACCACCTATTTGGGCTTGCTTCTTTCATGTGGTAAATAAATGTTTGTCAGGGAAAAATAGTTCTGCTGATCAAGGTTCTAAACAAATTCTTCAGATATTTCAAGGTTTAGTGAAGAATAGGCATTATGACTATACTTTAATACTTTGGGAAGATATGAAGAATACATTTGAGAAGAATCAGAAAGCAATTCAGAAGAAAACAAAGGATGCTCCACTGACATACATTCCGTACATAAGGTACTGGCAAATTGTTATTTGGTATGCCATGCAGGAAAACAGAACAATCTCAAGAAGAACAAATGAAGAGCATGGTCCTACATTTTATTTGGGTAAGATGACCTCAGTAACAAGACTTGAAAACTATCCTAATCATAAACTATTGCCAAAATCACTTAGGAGCTATATTCCAAGGGAGAGTGAGATTTTAAAAGCTTATTGCACCTCTATGGGAATTGAATTACCTCAAATCCCTACCCAAGAGGACCAACCTAAGAAGAGAGGTGAGGGGTCTAGTCGAATTAGAGAGGGGGAGGATGTTCAGATGGGTGAACATTCTGAGAGACTTGAGGGGGAAAATTCTGAGAGCTTGGTTAGATTTGGTGAGGAAAAACAGAATGAGAGTGATGAGGATGAGAGATTGTCAACAGAGGTTCAAACAGAAAGAGATGCCTCTGAACCAGTTAATCTTGACCAGGTAACCACAAATGCTATTGGTTCACATCTCTTGGTGTCCAATATTGAAACAAACACCATGGACCTAGTGGTGGATCTTGAACAACCCATCCATACCCACTCAGAAGCATTTCAACATGCTACTGTTTCACACAAATCCGGGGAACCATCCCAAACTCATTTGGAGGGAGGTGATAAATCCCAATTTATTTTTCAACACATTGAGTCTGAATACCACAGTCCTATTCATATTGAGCCTGAAATTCCTTTTGACACTTGCACAAATCAGGAATTTCGTATTCCTGAAACAACATTCATAGACATACCTAATGTTGGGTGTCGAGGATTGGATGGAAGTCCTGGTGAGGTGAACATTACAAAAGCCTCATTCAAACGTGCATCTGTTGTACAAGATGACTGTGTGTTATCTACAGGCCATGAGCTCTCTGGGCACATGAAAACTGGACCATCTGTTGGTTCAGGTTCACTGTTAGAAACTTCTGAATTTGAAAAGATTCAGAAACAAAACAAGGAGATGGGGGAAAAAGTAGAAAATTTGGAGAAGAGGGTGGAGGATTTGAATGATGAAGTATCAGATTTGAAAGTTGTGTTGGAGAAAAAGTTGATTTCTGTTGAAACCAAGGTAGATGATGTAAAGAAATCCTTGGATTCTCACAAAAAGGAGATCGTGGATATAATGTCTGGTTTTCAAAAAGATATGTTAAAACAGATGCAAGGTATTCAGGAATCTATATTGAAAGCACTGAGTGTATCTTTGGCTTCTACTTCAAAGCCTCTTGATCCTGTTCCTATTGCAGAAGCTGAACCTGAAGTTGCTTTTAATCAGAACTTGAAAAGGAAGTTTGATGATAATGATTCTCATGATCATCAAAAGGGGGAGAAAAGACAAAGGTTAAGTTCTGATGATGATATTGGCATAGAAGATTTTAAGATAGCAGACATGCACTTAGCCAATACAAAAAGTTCAGAAGATCAGACACAGGAAAATTTAAAGGAGATGGTTCAGATAGTACAGCTTGATAGTTCAGATACAGAAGAAATGGAGTTGGGAAGTATTGATAGTAATGAATCAGATAAAACAGAGGAATTGAACTTGGATACTGAGATGGAAGGAAACTCAGATGAAACTGTAGCTATTGAGGAATCTGATTTGAGAATAGAAGAAATAGTGGAAAGTACAGTGGTAAACAGGTGTACAGATATTGTGGTTTATAACAGAGAAAGGACAATGGAGTCTGAATCAGAAGAAAGGAGGTTGAATGAAGAATTGATCAGAAGAATGCATAATGAAGTAGTCAGAGCTTTGAGTGTTCAGAAAATTCATAAAGGGATAAAAGTGATAAGACCCATTGATCTAATGGGAGAAGAAGACAGAACTGTGGATTATACTCAGGATTTTAAAGATGATTTTAGGTTTAACTTTTGTGATGAGTTAAATACAGAAGAAGAGTATGTGAAAGTGAAAGACTTCTTTATGCCTTCTGAATATGTATTCAGAAAACCAATTGAGATTCCAAAGATTAAATTGCAAAGACTAGAAGAACCTGTGTGTGATTTCATTCTAGAGTTAAGTGATGTGCCATTAGGCAGACAATTTCATGATGATATTTTTCCTGAGGAAATATATGATAATCTCTACTACACAGAAGGAGAGTATGAGCTTTTGGAAAGTAACATTGATGGTTTTATGGATGACAGAGCTCAGATGGTCTACTCAGAAGCTTCTAACATGTTCAGAGTTCCTGACTCAAAACTGCATATTCAGAAAAGAATCGAGAAAGTTCTGATGTTTCAACAAGATGAATTCAATGGTTTAATGTTTGTTAGAATGGAAGTACTGAAAGAAAGAAATACAAAGGTTTCCATGTCTACATTTGATTTTCACAGATTGACTCTTGATGACCAGATCTTTCTAGTCAAGTTCTTTGCTAGCACTGAAGAAGCCTTGATAGAAATTGAATGCAGAAGACTTCTGGGTATTTATGTCAGAAATATATACTTGTATGACTTCCAGTTGGCTATTGAAGAAAGAAAAGAAAAGTGCAATCTGAGTTCTCCCACAAAGAAAACAGAAGTTGATTTGCATGTGAAGGGATTTGTGAATGAAGGAATGGAGACAGAAGGGTTCACATATATGGTTCACGAAAGACTTGAATTGTTCAGATTAAAAGAGTTGGTGAAGTACAGTGATGCAACTCTGAATTGGTTGTTGATTAGAATGGAAGTAAGTATGGACGCTGAAAAAGAGAGTTTAAAGAAGAGATGCATAAACTGTGTGAAGAGGAGGTTGGATCTTAGAAGAAAAATCAGAAACAGTAGTGAATGGTTGCTATCTGAGGTGAATCCCAAAAAGATTCTACATAATGATTTTGTGTTCCCTGCTGAGTATGAAGTGAATGGAATTTTGTCAGATGAAGCTGAAGAAATGCAGAACACAATATCTCAGAATGTGCAGATAACTAGTTTTGATCAAGCTGAACAGTCTGAACCAAAAGAAGATGAAATATCCATTGATCTAAATGGATACTTTCTTGAATTTGATTTACCTGAGTTCTTCAAACCAAAAGAGGTACAATTCTTGGATGTGTATTATGATAGACCTAAGGAGACTCAGATCTGGTTGGCTGAAAAATTAAGATGTCTTGGCAAAACAAAGCAAGCTGTTTACTCAAATTTTTTAATCACTGGAATCAGAGAGTTGAGGGTTAAGAAATTCAGAAAGATGGAGTACTTATCTTTTGAAGTTCTGAGAGAAGATGGCAAGGTTTGTTACTTTACTGATGCAGATTTTGAGAAACTATCAGTAGTTGACTTCTACAGATTACACAGTTTTCTATGCTTCAAAGAGTCAAGCAAAGACAGAAATGAAAGGAAGGCCAGAAGTGTGGTAATTGAGGCCATGTTCTACATCTTAAGGTGGCACTGCTATACAGATTTTCAAATAGCTTTGTACCTACAAAAGTCATGTGTTTATCTGGCAAATCCCAACACAGATCATGAACAGAAAAGGAATTTAAAGACTGGGAGTGTTCACAAATATCCAGAGTTGGGAGTATTTTTGAAAAACAAAAGTGGAAAGATCTTCTTCAGAGCAAAGGAAACCGCAAAATACTGTTCTGGAACTTTAAGAATCATAAAGCACAATTTGGAGAAAAAGATGCTGAAAGTGAAGGAAGCAAACATGATTCAAGAAGCAATTAATCAGCAAGTTGAGATTATTCAAGAAATCATTGACAAAATTGATAAAAGGCTTAATCTGAGAAATGTGCTACTTCAGAAGATTGTTCCTGCTCTGAAAGAACTGGATGATGCAAAGTTTAAGTTTATTTGACAAAAAGGGGGAGATTGTTAGATCTGAAGTTTTGTCAATAAACCAAGTGTTGAAGATCTGATAAGAGGACTCAGATGTTCTGAGTAGAGGAGTCAGAGATATGAGAGAAAGAGTCAGAAGATCTGAGAAGCTTTATCAGAAGAATGTTCAGAAGTTCTGAACTACCTGTTCAGAACTTATGACAAGATACTTTACTTAGTATTTTATAAACTAATTAGGACACGTGTTATGTTCTTATTAGTCTTTCTTATTTGTACTGTAGCTTTAAGATGTTTGTTGCAGTATAAATAGTAGTTAGCTCTATGTTGCTAACTGATTGATTTTTCCCGTATAACTTTGTATTCATTCTTTGTAATCTTTGAGATTCTCTCTCTTAGATCTGTAATTCTGTTCATCATTGAATACAATTGGGCTTAATCATACAACTTCTCAATTACTGCTTTCTATATTGATTGTAAGATTAGATCCTGTTCTTTCAGAGAGAATTGTAAACATCACACCTTTTTAAATTAAGCACACACAACGGCGCATACCGATGGCCCACGCTCTGGTCACACACACCCGTGACAGCGTGTTAGGGCACACACCCGTCCTTAGTGATTTATATGAAACAAATTCATATATATCTATATCACACGTTATGGGACACACCCGCCATCTTCACACCATAAGCCATCGTATGCCCGCCCTCGAGTAATCACATCTTTATAAATCATACCATAACTATGCTTATTAACATACAGTTTTAAATAAGGATAAGCATACATAAACACACTTGATAAAAGTCTTGGGTTAAAAGTACTCACCTGACGTCCAAGCTAAGAGTCCTTACGTGAAAATGCTATCCTCTATCCGCACCTACATTTGCAACCAACACACAAGAGTAGATAAGTCTCTCGACCCTCTACGCACGCTCGAAATCCTACTGAAAACCGAAAATCCCGGACATGGGAAATCCGGATTTACTTTCCGGACTCCGACACTTCCGGATTCTATTCCGGATTCCGGCACTTCCGGACAACAGCCCCACTTCCGGACTCGTACACTTCCGGATTCACAAGGATTCCGGATAGGGCGATTTCCGGACAAATGGGTTTCATCGCACTAAAATTCCCCAAACTGATCGACTCAAAATCAAATAAAAGCTACGACAAGCAAGACACTATCAACTCTAACAATTAGCAAGTTATAGCATTCGATTTCCCATACCAATTTGGTTGGAGCAAAACACCTAGTTCGCTAATCTCACACCCTTGAGGAGATATTAGCCAAAAGATCTCCAAAACCCAAAATCCCTTACACCAAGGTCCACAGCAAGATTCCAACGTCACTCTTTCGAATTATGGTTTAAGGAGGAGAGATTTACCTCAATGAAAGTGATGATTCTCACTTCCTAGCTTCGATTTCCACGTTCTCTTCAAGATAGCAAGGTTTTTCCCCAACTTCACACAGTAACTCAACCAAATGAGAAAAGAGTTTAGGTTTAAGGGTTTTAACCCTACTTTCCAACTTCACACAATGGCCACCAAACTTTCAGATGTTCACATTTTACACACCAAGTTTTTATTATACAAGACAACCCGGTTATTACAGTATCCTCCCTACAAAAGAATTCCGTCCCCGGAATTCCATCTTCGAACAAATGAGGGAAACGGGTCCTCAACATAGTTCGACTTTTCGTCCACCCGAATGTCTTTTAACGGTACGACCATGCTTTCCTCGGCCAAGCACTTCTTTAGATTCTACCCATGAAAGGTCGAATGAACTCCCCGAAGCTCCTCGGCCAACTCCAGTTTATACTCCACCTCACCCACACGTTCGGTGATGGTAAACGACCCGACATACTTAGCTCCCTTTTCTTTCCAAGGCGCACAACGCCTTTCCACAACGAAACTTTAAGCATCATTTTGTCACCCACTAAAATTTCAATCGATTTCCTCCCTTTGTTCGCATACATCCTTTGGAGGTCTAGAGCCACCCTTAACTTCTCGCGAATCTGATTGACTTATCGGTGGTCGACCGCGCGACCTTCGGTCTCACCTAACGTCTCTTTCCCACGATACATTTTTACCCTTGGAAGGTTCACAGATAACTGCACAGGTCAACCTCTTTGTTTCTCTAAGGATTCTCTTGCTTCCACTTTGCATGACTCTTTAACAACAGAGCGTATGCCAAAAATGTCCACACTTTCAGTTAACTACAACTCTTACCCCAGGTAATTCGCGTACCATAACTATGACGCCTCAGGCCAACTGTACAAAAAACCGTCCACACACCTGGACCCACGGTTTTGGAACGAATTAAGATTTTCACTCACAACTCCACCTCCGTGACAGAACAGATTTACAAAGGTTAACGCCACAATAACATGAATCCCTTATTAGAATAACGAACGCTCAATTCATCAACTTAGCACAATCAATCTCGAGTATCACCTTAACTCACAGTTACCACTTGACTACTGATTTGCAAAATATGCGGCTTCACTTCGACCCCAAATAGGTTAACCAACAATAGCCCATTTTTCATTTATCCTTGCCTCAAAACACTAATCCACACGTCTATCATTTCTCAACCACCCTTGCCACTCTTCCACTAACTAGAGAGTAAGAAAGCACATCTCTAGTACCCGATCTTAAGTTGAAACTCTCAAGATCCCAATTCATCGACATCGAAAACTCCCAGAATGAAGAATCATTAGAAATTAGGAGCTCACCTCCCATCAATTATTCTTCCCTAAAGAACTCAAGAGGTTCAACCTCACATCAGCCACCCACCACTCAAACAATATTCCTTTTAGATGGTGTCATCAATCACACCATGAACGATCTCGCACAACACACTAAACCATCACCATCATGGCAATGTTAGAACTCTCTACACACTACCACCACTCTCTACACACAACCACCTTCATCGATCATCTGAACAACAGTAATCAACAACACCCATGCACCTGCAAATTCATAATGACATTGGCCATATGTGATTTGAATTTACCTTACATGACCTTACTACCATCGTCCTAAATTCTCGGTGATCAAAGTCTTCCCTAAAGGCTTCCTATATCTCAGTTGTGTCCTCCTACTGCAAAGTTTAAGTTTAGTCCCATCCGGTCACCTAAATCCATTAAACTAGAGCTCTGATACCAACTGTAACAATCCACACCAAACAAGCATGCCAAAAGCTACTTCTTTAATTCAAACGCCAAAAATGGCCCAACAAAGTCACATTTTCAAGATTACAAAACTGGGTTCGCGGGAATAACCCTAACTACGGCTGAGAACATAACTATAAAATAAAAAGGGAAAGTCTTCTAATCCTTTTATACGCAAGCTCTAACTCACGTCTTTCCATTTCCTCTAAACGAGCTCTCGGCTACCTGCTTACCTGAAAAGGTTTTAGTTTGAAAAGCAAGGGTTAGACCATGAGGTCTAGTGAGTTCCCTCAATAACGTTCCACGATACAATTCAGCATAATCGCAAATGGTTTATAAAAGAGAATTGTAAACATCACACCTTTATAAATTAAGCACACACAACGGCGCATACCGATGGCCCACACTCTGGTCACACACACACCCGTGACAGCGTGTTAGGGCACACACCCGCCCGCAATGATTTATATGAAACAATTCATATATATCTATATTACACGTTATGGGACACACCCCCATCTTCACACCATAAGCCATCGTATGCCCGCCCTCGAGTAATCACATCTTTATAAATCACACCATAACTATGCTTATTAACATCAAGTAAAACATACCGTTTTAAATAAGGATAAGCATACATAAACACACTTGATAAAAGTCTTGGGTTAAAAGTACTCACCTGACGTCCACAATAAGAGTCCATAAATGAAACTGCTATCCTCTAAAATTAATCTTAAATGCCTAAATCCCCAGATTTAATTTTAAATAACAGAACAACAATTCAAGAAATTAGTACGAAACAAAATCAAATATTCACACTAAAAATATAATTCGAAAATTCATGAATGTGATATTGAAATTAAAATTTTAAATATAACATAGAAACTAAAAACTTGGCGAAGTCAAAGGAACATTGTAACAACCCACAACAAACAAGCATGCCAAAAGCTACTTCTTTAATTCAAACGCAAAAAATGGCCCAACAAAGTCACACTTTCAAGATTACAGAACTGGGTTCGCGGAAATAACCCTAACTACAGCTGAGAGCATAACTACAAAATAAAAAGGGAAAGTCTTCTAATACTCTTATACGCAAGCTCTAACTCACGTCTTGCCATTTCCTCTAAACGAGCTCTTAGCTACCTACTTACCTGAAAACGTTTTAGTTTGAAAAGAGAGGGTTAGACCATGAGGTCTAGTGAGTTCCCTCAATAACGTTTCACGATACAATTCAGCATAAATCGCAAATGGTTTATAAGAGAGAATTGTAAACATCACACCCTTTTAAATTAAGCACACACAACGGCGCATACCGATGGCCCATGCTCTGGTCACACACACCCGTGACAGCGTGTTAGGGCACACACCCGCCCTTAATGATTTATATGAAACAAATTCATATATATCTATATCACACGTTATGGGACACACCCGCCATCTTCACACCACAAGCCATCGTATGCCCGACCTCGAGTAATCACATCTTTATAAATCACACCATAACTATGCTTATTAACATCAAGTAAAACATTGATAATGCCGTTTTCCGACATTGTTTTGATCCCGAAATCGGTCTTTCAGTTGTGAGTTTCCAAGTAAAATGGTGAGTTTTAATGGTTTTTTGTGAGAAAGTACAGGATATCATGAATTATTGAGAATAGAAAAGTTCTGAATCGATCAGAGGAAGTTTACGGCCTTTTTGGGCCAAAATGGAAAAAATAAAATTTCTGTGGTGAACAATGCCTGGCGCGGCTCCCGGCGCTACCCAAGATGTGCCATCAAACACGCGGGAGTCTGTTTCTCATTTGGCCAGTGCTTGGCGCGTTTCCTTGCGTGACCCATCCCGCGCCGTCATACGCGCAGTGGACCTGAGCGTTTTTATTCCCTATGACGGCTAGGGTTGAGGGTATTCGGTATTAGTTATGTTTTGAGACTTTCTCTAGGCGATTTTGAGAGATAGGAAGCGATTTTTGAAGGCGAGAAGAAGGCTAGAAACATTACAGAACAAGAATCGAAAGGCGAATCGAGTACGTTACATCGGCGGATTAAGCTTTTTAGGGAGTTCATTGTGTTCATTTCTTTTAGAACAAACATGTTTACTTTTGTTTTAATCTTTTCATTTCTGAGTTTTAAAACCCCCAATATGAACTAATTCGTTCATGTTGGGGGGTTGGTGTGAATCATGAATAGATAATTGTTTAGCTTTGCGGATAGATATGATTGGTTTGATTTATATGGATGAAACATTTGGGATTGTTCTTAATGCTTGTAATAGTCCGATCAACTATTATTTGATTTTATAAATCTTTAATCTTTGAGAAAAGTTTTGAGATTTGATTAATCCTTTATGTCTTGGACGAATTTGAGATAGAAATATGATATTTCGTTCTTTGTGGCTTTTAATCACTAATAGTTCAATTACCATTGTTAAGATCGAGAGATGATAATGTTGGTCCCGAAGGCCTATACAAGTTTGTAGAAGGGGGGGGGGGGGGGGGGGGGGTTGAATACAAACACACAGATTTTACTTTTCTAAATTGTTTATTGATAAATCATTAACAATTTACAGCTTGTTGCGGAGACAAGATTAAGGATAAACCTAAATCTAAACAAGTTGGAACACTAAGGTTTCTTGCACTAAGAGAGATAAGGAAACTACTAATAATAACCTATCTGAGATAAGAGATTTGAACTTGTCCAGAGTTAGCAAGTTACTTCAAAAGAAGTGAGTTCATCTCTTTATATACTGCATGCATTTAATGCAAATCAGTATATACTTTACACGTGTCATCAACTAGTTGGTTGCATGTCATTGACTTTGGTTGACAACCTTAGTAGCCATATGGATGAATAGTGTAGTATCAGAGTGATTGTACGATTTCAGATATTCGGAGGTTCTTTTCTGACATTTCGTACGGAGGCGTGCAAGGGTGGTTAAGACAAAAATACTTTGTACGGAGGACTTCATGATCAGCTTTCGTTGATTCAGCGATTATCATTTTCTATTCAGCGAATGATAAAGTTCAACGATAGCTGAAGTCTTGTACTTGATACTTCACGTTGAGTGGACAAATTTGAGTCTTCGCTGATCCGCATCAGTTCATTAGGAGACTTGTCGCTGGTTCTTGAGCTTGATCTTCGACTTCAGCGTAGAACCTTTGTTGATGTGAAACTTGTCTTCAGAGATCATAAGTAAACAACTAACTTATCAGCGATCATCATAATGACTGAACAGACTCAGAGCATTAATGATGAACAGTGTTCGCTGAATGTTTATTTTAAAAGAGCGAGAGTTCCTATCAGCGGTACTGTAAGATCTTAGTACTTATCAGCGATAGTGAAACTCTGATACATATTGTTTACTTACAATTTTCACTAAGTATATAAGAGAGGGTCATTATCAAATCACTGAGGGTTTGGATCAACAAATAAAATGTGTTGAATGATTATTGCTATAGCTTGATAGAGTATAGTAATGGACTGTGATTATGCTTTTCATCCTGAAGTTATTTTTAATCATGTCGAATCTGTTTAGATATTTGATTATTCCCATGAAGAATCCAACCCTCCAACTCTTTCTCTTATTTGAATTAATTAAAGTATTTTAATTCGTGTTTCCAACAACCAACAACTCAATTTGCGTTCGTCTAGTTAATAGTCTATACAGTCATTGCGGTAATTGACACCTGGTTCCTTTGGTTCGATACTCGTACTTTTCAGTACTATTACTTGATTCGAGCCATACACTTGCGGTAGATTTAGGGGGGGTGTAAACCCGCCTATCAAGTTTTTGGCGCCATTGCCGGGGAACCTGTTTTGTGTTAATATCACTACCAGCTGTAGAAATTATTACATTAGACATTATGTCTTTATTTTATTTTATTTTGCTTTGAAAGTTCATATATTTCTGGGTTTTGAGATTTTTATCTTCTCCGTTTCAGGTTACCTCTTGGTTTATGCCAAGAAGGAGACTATTTCGGGAAGTACTACCGATTGACCCGGAGATAGAACGGACTGCCAGAGACCTGAGAAGACAAGCACGAGACCGACAAGTGCAAAACATGGAGAACGGCAACATCGTTGAAAATGTCTGGGAAGAGGAGATGCCCATCAACAATGGCCCTCCATTGAACAACGGTCCTCCACTCCATAATGCGAACAATCAGAACAACAATAATGCCAACCATGTTGTCAACAACAATGTCAACAATGGTATCAACCATGGTATCAACAATAATGTCAACAACGGACTCAATCATAACATCAATCATCTGCCACACCACCACAAAGGGTACCAATGAGAGCTTTTGCCAACCCGAACATGGGCGCTGTACAACGAGGACCATATGCACCTCCGATAGCTGCTAATAATTTTGAGATCAAGACTGGTACCATCCAATTGGTGCAATCGAACATGTTCGGGGGCTCAGCAGCTGAAGATAATGCACACTTGCGAACACTCGAAAAAAATATGCAATACCTTCAAGGTGAATGGGGCTGATCAAGATGCAATTAAGATATGGTTGTTTCCGTTTTCACTAAGGGATCGAGCCACTACTTAGGAAGAGAATTTACCAGTCGGGTCAATTCAAACTTGGAACGATATGGTGACGGCTTTTCTCAACAAGTTCTTTGCACTGGGGCGAACGACTCAACTGCTATCCGACATTACACATTTTTCGCAGTGGGACCAAGAATATTTATACGAGGCATGGGAAAGATATAAAGGGATGCTCAAGAAGTGTCCCTATCATGGGTTACAAGATTGGATGGTTATCCAAACATTCTTTGTGGGATTGCACCCTCAATTTAAGAATGAGATTACAACTGCTGTAAGTGGAGCTTTAATGAACAATACTTATGAGGAAGCGGTCGAGTTGATAGAGAATTTGTCGGAACATAGCTATGCCACTCCAAGAGTCGCTACTAGAAAAGTAGCAAGTGTATAAGAAACAGAAGAGTTGAAGGCTATAAAGGCATAATTGGCTGCATTGACTAATCAATTGAAAGGAGCCGCTATTCAACCGAATGTTCAGAATGACATGGGTGGTCAAGACCAATTCACGAATCCTCAAGAATATCAATCGCCGGAACAAGTTCAATTCGTTCAGAACCGGAATAACCGGCCGAGGAATGACCCATTCTCTAACACCTATAACGAGGGATGGAAGCGACATCCCAAATTTTCTTGGAGTCAACCTCAGCAAGGCCCAGCCAAAGAAACAATGTGGCAGCAGCAACAGCAGCAACAACAGCAACAGTATGGTAATCATTCTAACTCTTCAAATTCCTTTCAGTCTAACAATGTTTATCGTCCCCCATGTTACAATCAAAGGAAATATGATGAGGGGCAATCTTCAGAAAAGAAGCCGGGATTGGAAGATATGATGATGAAATTCATGTCAAAGATGGAAGGTGCAGTGGAAGGATTGGCAGGTACTGTGAACACCGTGAAGTCAACCACGGATCAAAATACCACCTCAATTAGAATGCTAGAGAGGCAAGTGGGGCAGATTTCTGAGGCCTTACAAACCCGAGCTCCCGGACAATTTCCAAGCCAACCAGAAAAGAAGGGTAGAAAAGATTGTAAAGCCATCCGTCTGTGGAGTGGCAAGCAGCTCACTAGAGATCCTACTAGAGATCCTTCACCAGAAAGAAACGACCTTAAGGTGAGTGATGTTGAACCGGAAGAGATGGTGGAAGAGAAGGTTGATGAAGAATTGGAGAGGGAGAAGCCGGAAAGCGAAAGAAGAGAAGAGAATGTGACTGTTCCCAAGAAAGTGCCTACTAAGCCAGTCACACCATCGGTACCATATCCTAGCAGGCTAAAAGCCCACAAGGATGATGCAAACTTTGCTAAATTTTTAGAGGTGTTTAAAAAACTGCATATTAACATTCCTTTTACAGATGCCTTAGCACATATGCCATCCTATGTTAAGTTTTTGAAAGATATTCTCTCCAACAAGAGAAAGATCGAAGAGCATGCCACGGTTGCACTTACTGAAGAGTGCAGTGCTATCATCCAGCACAAGCTTCCCCCAAAGCTTAAGGATCCAGGGAGTTTTACTATCCCTGTTCATATTGGTCATTCTGAATTTAGTAAAGCATTGTGTGATCTTGGGGCTATTATTAACTTGATGCCTTTATCTATTTTCAGGAAATTGGGGCTAGGGGAAGTTCAACCAACAAATGTGACATTGCAACTGGCGGATAGATCCATCAAATATCACTATGGAGTCATAGAAGATGTGCTAATTAAAGTTGACAAGTTCTATTTCCCAGTAGACTTCATGGTGTTGGATATGGATGAAGATAAAGAGATCCCGCTCATCCTTGGTCGCCCATTCTTGGCCATGGGAGGGGCGTTGATTGATGTGAAAGGAGGAAAGCTCATGTTGAGAGTGGGAGAAGAAAAAGCCGTGTTTAACGTGTTTCGAGCAGCAAAGCATAAAATACAGTTCAGTGAATGCTACCGGGTAGATATCATGGAATCTCCGATTAGAGAATCATGTGGGGTGCAGTTTGGTCAAGATCAATTGGAAAGCGTGATCATGAGTACGATTGACGATCCGGAGATTGAAAGTGTGATGCAACTAAATGCGTTGCCAAACCATAGTGGCCCAAGAAGACCGAATGTCGAGGATTTGGGTGAACCAATACCCAAATCTCAACCATCATCTCATACTCCTCCTAAGCTCGAGCTAACACGGTTACCATCTCATCTCGAATATGCTTATTTGGGGGAAAAAGAGACACTCCCGGTCATCATTTCATCCAAGTTGAGGACTGAAGATAAAGAGAAGTTGCTGAGAGTCCTACGTAAGCATCAAACTGCAATTGGATGGACTATAGCCGATTTAAAAGGCTTAAGTCCAACTTTTTGCACATACCGTATAAATCTTGAAGAGGGACATCGACTAGTAATCCAACCTCAACGCCGACTTAATCCCAACATGAAGGAGGTGGTCCGGAAAGAGATCCTAAAGTTATTGGATGTTGGAATCATCTATCCAGTACCTGATAGCCCATGGGTCAGTCCAGTTCAGGTAGTGCCCAAGAAAGGAGGTGTCACAGTAGTCCGCAACAACAACAATGAACTCATTCCCTCTCGGACAGTCACGAGATGGAGAGTTTGCATTGATTACAGGAAGCTGAATGATGCCACCCGGAAGGACCATTTTCCATTGCCATTCACTGATCAGATGATAGAGAGACTAGTGGGACACGAGTATTATTGCTTTTTGGACGGATATTCGGGGTACAATCAAACACCGATTGCCCCCGAAGATCAAGACAAAACCACGTTTACGTGCCCATATGAGACATTTGCTTATAGGAGGATGCCTTTTAGGTTATGTAACGCTCCCGCAACGTTTCAGAGATGTATGATGGCGATATTTTCGGATATGGTAGAGTGCACTATGGAGATCTTTATGGACGACTTTTCAGTGTTTGGTCTATCATTTGATTCTTGTTTATCTCATCTGGAGGCTGTTTTAAAGAGATGCAAGGAAACTAGCTTCGTATTGAATTGGGAGAAGTGTCACTTTATGGTGACGGAAGGAATAGTGCTTGGACACAAGGTGTCAAAAGAAGGGATATAAGTGGACAAGGCTAAGGTGGCAGTGATAGAGAACTTACCGTATTTGAATTCTGTCAAAGGGATTCGAAGCTTTTTGGGACATGCCGGTTTTTACCGGCGGTTTATAAAGGACTTTTCTAAAATCACTAAACCCTTATGTACTTTACTTCTAAAGGATGCCAAATTTGATTTCACTGATGATTGTATTTTGGCATTTGACAGGTTGAAAAATGAGTTGATCTCGGCTCCTATTCTTACAACACCTGACTGGAATCTTCCTTTCATAGTGATGTACGATGCAAGCGACACAGCAGTCGGAGCAGTCTTGGGGCAAAGGAAAGAAAAGAGAATGCACGTGATTTATTATGCCAGTAAGACTTTAGATGAAGCTCAAGTCAACTATGCCACTACCGAGAAGGAATTACTAGTATTAGTCTATGCATGTGAGAAGTTCAGATCGTATCTGGTGGGAGCAAAGGTAATAGTCTACACGAACCATTCAGCCTTAAAGTACTTGATGGCCAAAAAGGATGCCAAGCCGAGGCTCACTAATTAAAATTAAAATACCAAATCCCACAATACAAGATTCACAAATAAATCACTAAAAATATGACAAAACGTAAAGAGATAAAGAAGAAATTTGTTATACAAGATTTACGTGGTTCACCCCAAACTTCGGGGCTAGTCCACACAGAGACACTTCTCGAGGCACTTCACTATTGTTGTTCTTTAGGGTAGAAAAACCCGTAGAAATCAATCTTACAATGAAGATATGAAACATTCAGCCTTTTGTAAAAGGGAGAACACTCAAACCTTTCACAAAAAGGGAGTATCACTAAAATAGATTGTAGGGAGATAAAACTCAAACCTCGCAATATGTGTAAACACTTAACAATTTGTGTTGGGATTAGAGCTGTTCATGGGCGGTACGGCCCGCTAGACCCGGCCCGCTCGGCCCGTCAGAAAAGCGGGCTTGGACAACCATTTTAAAAAATATGGGCGGGCTCAGACGAAACTATTCAAATTAATGGGCGGGCTCGGGCGATGGAAAAATAAGTTTGGACAGGCCCGTCTGACCCGTTATATAATTATAATAATTTTTTTATATAATTAATATTTCATTGACAAAGTTTAGTAGTGGTTTCGGTTGGACTCCATCTACTTAGGGCCAACCACCTCCCAAATATATACTATATGTGTTATGTCATATAATACGTTTCGAATTAAAAAAAATTGTTGTTGAAGAATCCGAACTTCGAAGGGCGATAATCCTTGGAGAGGAAAAGTTTATACTCCATATTTTGGGAAAATTACCTTTTGCTTACATTGTGTACATTAGTATATTTTATGTTTTTTAGTTGCAAAAAGATTATGTATTTTGGATAAATTAACATAACTTACCATTTTATATAAGTATTTTTAAGTGTAAACTTTTTTAGGCCCGTTAGCCCGTTGGCAAGCCCGACCCACTTATAGGACGGGTATGGGTAAGTTCTCAAGCCCGCAAAAGCGGGTTTGGGTTTGCTATATTAGGCCCGTTGGACAAGAAAATTATGTTAGGCCCAGCCCGTGGCCCGCCCAAGCCCATAAATGATCACCTCTAGTTGGGATAGAACACTCAAATCTCACTCAATATCTAAACACGTTAGAAAAAGATGAACAACCTTATTCCATGGATTAGGAACCAGAAAGTGTTATCTCACACCACTTACAATATGATGAACATTTAGTGAAGCTCTGAGTGGTATCGCAAATCTCTCTTTGTAATCTCTCTAAAGGATATCCAAAGTATGAATAAAGAAATAATTATAAAATTTAACTCTTGAAGAGTATGTTAGAAAACAAAGAAGGCACTTAAAAATGCCTAAAAATGTTGTATGAGGGATATATTTCTGGACATTTATAACCCAAGACCTTAAGTGGACGTCCGCATGGGACATCAAGTCGATGTCCATATTGATGCAAATTAAAAAAATTTGAGTTTCCTTCTATAAAAAGTAATGTAAGTTTTCTATAAATGGTTTGGCAACCCATGGTACATAAAATCGCTAGAAAGAGTTGATTGGGAGAAGAGAAAGCAACCATGGAAGATTTGAATCTTTCTTGGAGAAGTGAGAATGAAAACTCTCAATTTTGTCCCATGGTTAATAGATTGTTTCTTCTCATTTACGGTCATTAGAAGATTTTTTATATAAACCAAAATTGAAGGTAACTTGAATCTCTAAGCAAAATCAAGTACTTGGGGTTTCAAGTTTGTTTTGTATAAAAGATTTTAAACAATTTTGTTTGTCATCTTAAAAAAACTTTTCAAGTGAAAAAAAGTTTTAGTAGTTCTCCCATTTTTCAAAAACCAGTTTTATAAAAAAATGACGAACCTGATTAGAGATTTAACAAATACCACTTGGAGTTACTGAGATTTTATTTGTCAAACGAATACTTGAATAACTGGTTGCCGCTCTTCTCAAGAAATATTCTTCAAGTTTGGCTTGACACGTTCTTCGAGACATATAACACGAGTTTCAAGATGTCGACTTATTTGAACTTAATATTTCATAATACTCAAGGCATCTTCTTTCGTTAATTTCTCTTATGGGAATGATTCTAAAGACAAATATCCATATTGAACAAGTTAGATTTAAACGATCACCATCAATGTCACAAATTCATACTTGTGCTTGAAATATAACGATTTCGTATATGCACATCAAGTAGATATGTTAGTTCAAATGTTCGGGTTGTTTGTAATCATCAAAATCAAATACCGGAGTGTGGAACACATGCAACAACAATCTCCAAACCAACCTAAAGTTATATTTTCTATAATTTTTGGCATAAACAGTTTGGCTCCCAACGTGGGGCCCCAGTTAGATATATTCATCCAAATAAACACCTATTACTAACGAGTTATCTTTGCTATTATTTCAGGACGTATAATATTGGATCTGATCAAGTTCTAGTCACTCAAATGCAAGCTGAATTAGACGTTGCAAGGAAGCAGATTGCTCGATTCAGTCGAGAAAAATTCAAAAACGCCAATCAAGAAATTGTAAGCTTCCGACAACAAAGTGCAAGTGTGGCTTCTAGTGCGACTGGTCCATTAAATAGACATCCACCTTCGATTCCCTTGATTATGCCATGTGGATACAAACTCTCTCAGTGATTTGATGACGACCCATAGAATACTTAGTGAAAACTGAATTTAACATCTGTATGCATTATTGTTTCGCCATCAACGATAACATACATAGTCTGTTCAGTATCGCTGATGAGTTCTAATGTAATAATGTTAGATGGAATCCCTGAAGATAAGTTTTGCGACTAAAGAGTTCATCGCAGACATCGAAGACAAAGATGATGAACAAGTGATAGGCGAGTTCACACCCCCCTAAATCTAACTGCAAGTGTACGGGTCGAAGTCAAGTAATAGTACTAGAAAGTACGAGTATCGAATACAGGGAACTAGGAACTAAGTATCACAATTACTACAATTGCTATTAACTGAACGATTGTGTTGATCCAAACCCTCAGTGATTTGATAATGACCCTATCTTAAATACTTAGTGAAAATTGTAAGTAAACAATATGTATCAGAGTTTCACTATCGCTGATAAGTACTAAGATCTTACAGTACTGCTGATAGGAACTCTCGCTCTTTTAGATTAAACATTCAGCGAACACTGTTCACCATATCGCTGAGTCTGTTCAGTCCTTATGGTGATCGCTGATAAGTTAGTTGTTTACTTATGATCCCTGAAGACAAGATTCACGTCAACAAAGGTTCTACGCTGAAGTCGAAGATCAAGCTCAAGAACCAGCGACAAGTCTCCTAATGAACTGATGCGGATCAGCGAAGACTCAGATTTGTCCACTCAACGTGAAGTATCAAGTACAAGACTTCAGCTATCGCTGAACTTTATCATCTGCTGAATAGTAAATGATAATCGCTGAATCAACGAAAGCTGATCATGAAGTCCTCTGTACAAAGTACTTTTGTCTTAACCTCCCTTGCACGCCACCGTACGAAATGTCAGAAAAGAACCTCCGAAAATCTGAAATCGTACAACCACTCTGATACTACACTGTTCATTCATGCGGCTACTAAGGTTGTCAACAAAGGTCAATGACATGCAACCAATCCGCTGATGACACGTGTAAAGTGTATACTGAATTGCATTAAATGCATGCAGTATATAAAGAGATGAACTCACTTCATTTGAAGTAACTTGCTAACTCTGGACAAGTTCAAATCTCTCAAGATAGGATTTTATTAGTAATCTCCTTATCTTTCTTAGTGCAAGAAAACCTTAGTGTTCCAACTTGTTTAGATTTAGGTTTATCCTTAATCTTGTTTCCGCAACAAGCTGTAAATTGTTAATGATTTATCAATAAACAATTTAGAAAAGTAAAATAGTGTGTTTGTATTCAACCCCCCCCTTCTACAAACTTGTTTAAGCCTTTCGGGACCAACAAGTGGTATCAGAGCAGATTTGTTTAATCTCATAAACAAGATCTAATCTAAGATATTTCTCTTCCTTGCTATTATCTGAAAATGGCCAACTCAAACACAAACACTCACTATATCGACAATGGTTCTCTTGCAAAACCCCCTAGATTTTCCAGAGACAACTTCAACTTATGGAAAAATAGGATGACACTCTTCTTAGAAGGTGTAGACCCTACTATACCTTACTATCTTGAAAACGGTCCACACATCCCTGTAACGATTGATCCTGCCGTTCCAGCCACTGCAACTAGAGCTGCTATTCCAGAAAGGCTGATTCCAAAGGAAATCCATCATTGGACCGATGAAGACAAGAAGAAAGTGGCTATAGATACAAAAGCCAGATCCATACTATCCATGGCCCTTCCTGACGAAGTCTACCATTCCGTCATGAACCTGAAATCCTCAAAAGCCATGTGGGACACAATATGTGTTCAGTATGAAGGAACGTCTGAAGTCCAGGATTCAAGAAAGATCAACCTGGTAAGACAATACGAAAGTTTCATCTCTGGTAAGAATGAAACTCTCTCTGAAGTACATCAACGTTTTAATTGCTTAATTATAGATCTTAAAACGGTTGGTAAGGAATATTCTAACTTTGAAGTTCTGACAAAGTTTTTAGAATGTTTACATGAAAGCTGGGACAATTATTCCATGTGTCTCAAGCTGTCAAAAGATCTAAGATCAATGACACTTGCTACCTTATATGGCACATTGCTGAATCATGAGCAATCTAGCCATCTTAAGAAGAATCTTGTAAAAGATTCCAAAAGCACCCCTGTTGCTTTAATCTCAGAGGAACCTTCTACTCAGCGACCCGTGGTCACTATCACTGAGTTAGAAAGTAACTCTGAAAGATCATCAGATTCTGATTCTTCAGATGATGAATCCTTGGCTCTCCTAACTAAAAAGTTCAGGAGATTCGCGAAGAAGAAAATGTTTAGAAAGAACAAAACTCTTTCTATAGCTGACAAGCCTAAGTCATCAGCTTTTGTTGATAAGGCTACTGCTACTTGTTTTAACTGCGAAAAGACAGGTCATTTCGCTAACGAGTGCAGGTCAAAGAAAATCATGAGACCTTCAGCCTTTACAAAGAAATCCTTTGTTCCAAGGAATAAAGACGACAAATACTTAAAGCTGAAGGAGAAGTATGCAAAGCTGAAAAGCTTTAAGAAGAAGGGAAAAGGCCTAATGGCTGACTATGATTGGGCTGCTTCTGATGAAGAAGCCTCATCATCTGATTCTGAAGATGATGAAGCAAATCAATGTCTCATGGCCAAGATTGAAGAAGAGGAAGAAAGTTCAAACATTCCCTCCACTTCAACATCTGCCATTCAGGTATCACCCTCCTTCTTTACCAATATTGTAAATATTGATGAAGCTGATAGTCTCCGTAAAATCGAACTACTGACTAGAAGTTTATACGAAGCCATGAACGGCAAAGCTGTGGTTGAAAACCAAAATCTTGATCTCGCTGAAAAGCTTAAAAATTGCCACCTTCAAATAGAAAAGCTTTCTAAATTTGAAGAAGATTTTAAAGATCAAGTCCATTTAAATCAGCTAGTCAAAATTGAACGAGCGGAAGCTATCGCTGCATTAAAAGCTGAACAAGCTACTGTTGAAGGATGGTGTAATTCTTCAACAAAGATCACTGAGATAATTAAGGCTCAGATTCCTCTGAGTGATAAACGTGGTCTGGGTTATAAATATGATACTCCAATACCAACCACTGAACGTTCAATGCTTAAATTTGGAACGTTCGTATCCTCAGTAGCTGACACTTCTTCATCTCAGTACTCCTCGTCGATTACACCAATCCCTGAGGAAACTCCTACCTCCTCAAAAGGTAAGGAGAAAATGGTTTATTCAAAACCTACCTCTGTCTCTAAAGATAAAGGTAAAGGAATTGTAATTTATCAAAATCCTCAGAAGGGTACTTTAGTACCTAAGCTGAATGCTTCCAAAGCCTTAGTGATTCATTCATCTGGTTCTAGAAATCAGACCTCTGGATCAGTTCAGCGACCTACTCCTAGACTCAGAGTAGATATCCTTGGTAAGAAATGTGAAGAACTGAATGTTCGTCCTATTTCAAAAACCAATAGTGTACTTGGTGTTGGCACTTCTAATTCCAAATTAAAAGCTCAGCACACAAGTGGTCCTAGAACTAATTTTAGTTATAGGAAATGTTATCACTGTGGACTTACCGATCATATTGCAAGTAAGTGTCCCACAGCCACCAAAGCTGATAAGATAGCTAAGGTGAAGATAGCACCAAAGAAGACCAAACCAGTTGCAAGTCAGGTCAAGGTGACTCCTACCGCTGAGGTCAAGAAAATGACCAAAGTGAAGAAAGACAAAGCTGAATCTTCAAATGCTGCGAAGACTGCTGAACCCATTCCAACCACTTCCACTGACAAACGCGTATACAT
Source organism: Saussurea involucrata (assembly GCA_033807775.1). Lineage (NCBI taxonomy): Eukaryota > Viridiplantae > Streptophyta > Magnoliopsida > Asterales > Asteraceae > Saussurea > Saussurea involucrata. The sequence continues at coordinate 219,343,808 of CM066321.1, read as the reverse complement.
GGTGAAGTGGGTACCCAAGAAAAACTAATCTTCCTTTGTATTGCAGGTTAAGAAGGGTATCTGGTATCTCGATAGCGGATGCTCTAGACACATGACTGGAAAGAAAAGCCTGTTCGCTGAATACAAGGAAGAGAAGGGTCCCTCTGTGACTTTCGGTGGAAATGGAAAAGGACACACCCGAGGGTATGGTATACTTTCAAATGGTACAACATCCTTCAGAAGAGTCGCATATGTTGAAGGGCTGAAGCATAATCTTCTGAGCATCAGTCAGCTTTGCGACATGGATAACAAAGTGATTTTCACCAAGGAATCCTGCTTTGTCTCTGACAAAAAGGAGAAGATAGCTCTCAGCGGTTATCGTTTGGAAAATGTTTACGTTATAAACATGGACTCAACAACCACTGAGAACTCCTGTTTCTTCTTAAAGGAATCTTCTGATGTCAACTGGCTATGGCACAAGAGGCTTTCACATCTCAACTTCAAGACACTGAATACTCTTTCATCCAAAGAGTTAGTCACTGGTCTACCTCAACATTCATACGCCAAAGAATCCTTATGTTCAGCGTGTGAAAAAGGGAAGCAGACCAAGGCAAGCTTTAAGTCCAAGCAAGTTTCCTCAGTGTCATCTCCTCTTCAACTACTCCATATGGATTTGTTTGGCCCCGTTAACAAACAATCCATCGCTGAAAAGAAATATACGCTGGTCATAGTTGATTAATTCTCTCGTTATACATGGGTAATGTTTCTCCGTTCTAAGAGTGACACCCCTGAAGAACTCATCACCTTTGTTCGGAAGATGGAAACTCTGAACAATATGACTGTTCGCTCAATAAGGAGTGATCATGGAACTGAATTCAAAAACAGTTCTCTTGATTCCTTCCTTGAGAGCAAGGGTATTTCTCACAACTTTTCGTCAGTGAGAACACCACAACAAAACGGAGTCGCTGAAAGAAGAAATAGAACAATTATTGAAGCTGCACGTTCAATGCTCAGCGATTCTCACCTGCCTACTCAGTTTTGGGCAGAAGCTGTCAACACGGCTTGTTTTACGCAAAACAGGTCGCTGATAGTCAAAAGATTCAAAAAGACAGCCTATGAACTTTTTCATGGGAGAAAGCCTTCAATCATCTTTCTTCACATCTTTGGTTGTCAGTGTTTCATACTGAACAACAGAGATGCCCTTGGAAAGTTTGATCCTAAGGCTGATGATGGAATCTTTCTTGGATACTCCTCAGTTTCCAAAGCCTTCAGAGTCTTCAACCGAAGAAGACAAACTGTAGAAGAAACTATTCACGTCACGTTTGACGAATCCCGTTCAGCGAACTCTAAACCGAACGCTGATACAGAAGAACTGAATCAATGGATGTTTTCTCATCTTTGTGATTCAGAAGATGTTCCCACTACTCATACTCATACAACTGAAAATGATGGTCCTACTATCATTCCCAATATGCAGAATAGTGAAGCTGAAACATCTTGGGTCTCAGTTGTTCCTATAAATACTATACCCGCAGTTGATCCAAATGTCTCAGAAATTCCATCTATTTCTCAGCAATCAGTGAATAAAGTGACAAATGCAAGCATTCCTCTCTTAGCTGATTATCCAGAAGTAGCTGAAGCCTCATCTTCAGTTTCTCCAGTTCAGACTGAGTCAGCGACGCATGCTCCGGCTCAGCGATGGACTGTAAATCACCCAATCGATCAAATTCTTGGTGATCCCAACGCTGGTATTCAGACTCGTAGAAGTGCAGGTAATATTTGTTTATTTGTTAACTTTATTTCTCTAACTGAACCAAAGAAAATAGATGATGCCCTCAGTGATCCAAACTGGGTCAGCGCTATGCAAGAAGAGCTGACTGAATTCGAAAGAAACAAAGTTTGGAAACTTGTTCGGAGACCAACTGACAAAACAGTGATAGGCACTAAGTGGGTCTATCGAAACAAGTTGGACGAACATGGTACTGTAACTCGCAACAAAGCTCGTCTTGTTGCTCAGGGATACAGACAAGAGGAAGGTATAGATTATGACGAAACCTTTGCTCCTGTAGCAAGACTTGAATCCATTCGTCTTTTCTTAGCATATGCTGTACACAAAAACTTCACTGTACATCAAATGGATGTTAAGTCAGCGTTTCTAAATGGAAAGCTGAATGAAGAAGTTTATGTGGAACAACCTCCAGGATTCTCAGATCCTAAGCGTCCAGGTTATGTTTATAAGCTGGATAAGGCACTTTATGGCTTGAAGCAAGCTCCTCGTGCATGGTATGACACTCTTTCTACTTATCTCCACCTTGAAAATTTTGAGAGAGGTAAGATTGACAAAACTTTGTTTTTTAGAAAAATAAAAGGTCATATCATTTTAGTTCAAATATATGTTGATGACATTATATTTGGTTCTACTAACCCTGAGCTTTGTACTCGTTTCGCTGATAGAATGAAAGATGAGTATAAAATGAGTATGATGGGTGAACTAACATATTTCCTTGGTCTTCAGATTAAGCAAACTGAAAAAGGAACTTTTATAAATCAGGGAAAGTATGTTAAAGATATGCTGAAAAAAATTCGACTTAACTGAAAGTTCAGCTATGAAAACCCCTATGGCACCACCGCTGATACTTGATAAAGACACAAAGGGTGTTCCTGTCAATGTCACGCTGTACCGTGGGATGATCGGCTCACTACTGTATCTTACAGCTAGCCGACCCGATATTATGTTTGCAACATGTCTGTGCGCACGATATCAAGCTGAACCTAAGATATCTCATATGAAAGCTGTAAAGCGAATCTTTCGATATCTTAAGGGTACAGCGAATCTAGGTCTTTGGTATCCCAAAGATTCAGGATTCGATCTAACCGCCTATTCAGACAGTGATTTTGCAGGTTGCAAAATGGATAGGAAAAGCACCACAGGAGGATGTCAGCTCCTGGGTGGAAAGCTGGTAAGTTGGACAAGTAAGAAGCAAAACTCGGTGTCCACTTCCACAGCTGAAGCTGAGTATGTAGCCGCTGGAAGCTGCTGTTCTCAAGTCTTGTGGATGAGAAATCAACTACTAGACTATGATCTTCAGCTCTCCAAAATTCCAATCTATTGCGACAGCACAAGTGCCATCGCTATAGCAAACAATCCAGTGCTACACTCAAAGACAAAACACATAGAAATCAGATATCATTTTATCAGAGATCATGTGATGAATGGTGATATAGAACTTCATTTTATCCCAACTGATTATCAGTTAGCTGATTTGTTTACCAAACCTCTTGATGAGACAAGATTCAACTTTCTCATCAGCGAGCTTGGAATGCTGAACTTTGAAGGATAAATCTTCAGCGGTTCACATTTAATCAGCGATACGTTTATACATTCTTGTATAGGCTCTGGATAAAATAAACTTGTACAATCCATTTCATCATCTTCTCTCTGAATAAATTGGGTTAAACTGATATCAAGGTATGTTTTCTCTGACAAAACGCATGAAAATGCAAGATTTCAAATTCTTTCATCGCTGAATAATATTTTGAAATTTCTTAAAACCCTCAATGATATTTCTATTCAGTGCTTCATATTTTCCAAAGAGTCCCTGAGTTTTTTTTCAAAACCTCAGAGACAACGAAAGAATGTGAAAGGACAGTTGTGACGTCATTGCAACGGATAACACCAGTCACGCTCTTTTTCTGACACACGTTTGCACGTTTCGTTGTCTATCCAATCAAATGCAAACACGTGTCCGTGTCATGATGAAAAACTTTCCCGCTCAAGTTTTTCTCTCTCTACTCTCTTCCTATATAAACACTCTCAAAGTTTATATTTGTCTTTTATGCGAGTCAATCTTTCTCCGCAAGAAAAGAACACTGTTGCATTTTGTGCTCTCAATCTTCAAGAACTGTTCATCATCTTCTTCATCAAACTCAAGGTTAATATGTTCTTATCTATTATCAAATGCAAATAACTTGTTTTCGATCTTATCATTGTTTTACACAAGATCAAACAAAAGAACTCAAAAATAAAATCATTTTCTTTCATGGTTTTATAAACACAACCATTTCATGGTTGTTCTTCAAGTTTTAAATCTAAAATCTTAAACTTGTTCTTCTTTCGTATCCATTTTTTTTAAAACTGGAATACAAGGCTTATAGGTGTTATATTCGTTTTTTTTAAAACAAGAAAAACCCTAATCTTCATTAAGACTTTTTTGTCTGAATGAAATGGACAAAATTCGAAAAATCTTAATGGAAATTTTCTTTCCACATTAAGATATTTCTTATTTGTTAACATCTTTGGTTGAACTGATAATACAGTGAAATGGCAACTTCAAAGCTGAATGTTACCGCTGAGTCCATCTCCGCTGATTCTGAGGAACTGGAAATCACCAAAGCTCCTCAGGTTAAGTTTGAGCTGGATCAACTAGACTGGACAAAGGCAAACAACCTTTCAGCGCTTCTCGAGTTTCCTCCTCGGAAGCAGGTATCCCATCTAGACGACGCTGTAAAATTTTTGAAGAATAGCCCCATATACACAGCACTGACAATCACACCTCCTGCCAGTCAGCGTCTATTATCCCAATTCTGGTACTCTGCCAGACACACCAACCTACCCTCAGCCAAAGATCCATCTAAAACCATCGACTGCATACTCAGCGATACTGAGTATGGCACCATCAAGATAACCCCCGCAATAATCCGCAAAGCTCTGAAATTCCCTAACGCTACCTCAGAAAATCCTTTCATTCCATTTCCTGACCACAAGAAGCACGCTGACAGGGAAGAAATCATTGCTTTCCTTGATGCGATGGGTTACATCTGGGAGACTGGAAGAGACAAGCTACCTGAGAAGAAGCTGACGCTGATAAAGAAATCCAAGATGCCCAGCGAGATGAACTTCATCTTCGCTCACCTGATCAGCTGCATGACAGCGAAATCCGGATCTTCTGATCAAGCCGCTCAACCTCAGCAGGCCATGGGTTACGCACTGCTGAAAGGTCTCAACATTGACTGGGCCTCCATCATCTATGAAGACCTCATTCAACGTGTTGATTCTGCCGCTGACCGACCAGCATGGGTTCCTTACCCGCGATTCATCAGCGCCATCTTTCAATATGGCCTGAAGGACAGCTATCCTGAAGAGGGTGATCTGAAACTCTCTCAGATTGGCCCTAAAGTTCTCGACTTCAAGCCTGTCGCCAACGAGGTACGTCTCTCTACTCTTCTCACTCTTCTAAATTCTCCGCTTTCTGTGGCTCCTTCAGCGACAATACCCATCGCTGATACCCCGGCCACAAAATCCATTCCTTCTAAGAAAAGGAAACAATCTCTTACCCCTCTTGATTCCAAAAGGATCAAGAAAACCAAGGAGCAACCCCAGCAATTGCATGCTGAAGACTCCTCAGCTCATTCTGAAGAGCTGAAGGAAAGTTCCGTGGTACGCTCTGCCACACCAATTCAAGCCATCCCTTCTAAACCTACTTCAGTGTCCTTAAACGCTGAGGTTAGAACTTTGGAATCTACCCAACCTTCGTCAGTCTCTCAAAAGACTGATGAAGTACTTCTCAGCGAATCCAACGCTGAACTTGAAACCCAACCCCAATTCTTATACTTCGCTCCTCCCTCTACTTCTTTGGACACTCCTCCAGTCAAGACTGGAGATGCCATCATTCAAGAAGCCGTTGAAGCTTCTCAGCGAATGACGAAGAAAGGACCTGCAGAGATCTCCATCCCTCACGGAACTTTTGAGGGAGATATGGAACACTATGGAGGGACTCGAAACTTTGATGAGTTCGTCAACGCTCCTGCAGGTACAGATCCCACCTTAAACACTGTAACTAAACCTGAAACTTCTGAGCTTTCCTTTGTTCACAAGTACTTATATGTTACAGGTCCTTTTTTGGGAGACATCAACCAGTCTCTGACGTCTATGGAGATGAAACTTACGGATCTCACCACCGGTCTATCAAATAACTCTACAGCTGTAACAAACGCTGGAGAGAATCTGACGAAGCTGACTACTGTGGTGGAAAAGAAGGCCTCCTCTGATGACATCAAAGACCTTGATAAAACTCTCGCCGACTTTGCCAAAGTGCTCTCCGACATCTACACTGACTACACCAACCTCAAATCATCAGTTTCCACCATTTCCAGTGAGGTTACAACGCTGAAGAAATCGGTTGGTACACTCGAAGGTGATATGTCAGTGGTCAAGACCGACTTGGGCTCAGTGAAGACCGATCTTAGTTCTGTCAAGACAATGATCGAGACGGTGGTGAACAAGGCAAATAATCCAGCTCCTGCTCCGGCCCCTGCACCTGTTTTGGACTCATTCACCGCAGAGGATCGCCAAGAGCTGAAGAAAATCACGCCTGCTATTTCTGGCCTAGAAGACAGAATAGCTAAGCTTGAAGGTTGTGTGAAAGTCTCTGGCCCAGAAGACAGAGACAACACCAATGCTGAATCTACCCATTCCTCCCCCGCCCATCATGAGAAAGAGGGGGAGAAGAGCGCTGAACAGGAGAAGAGCGCTGAAGATCAAAATAAGAGCGCTGAAGACCTTTCCCATGATGAATCTATCAGGGGAGAGGGTAATGAAGATCGGATTACTGGACCTCAGGGAGATGAAAACCCTGAGGGAACCGAGAACCTCGCCTCTGTATCTGAGGGGGAGCAACTCGAAGAAGATGCTGAGGAATCCGAAGCAGAAGAAGACGAAGACTTCGACATCCCTGAAGCTGAACCATCCTCCTCTCCAAGGAACGATGATGATGATGATGATGATGACGATGATTTCTTTGTTGTCAAACCTGCTCCTCGAACCAAAGCTCTTAAAGGTATTTCAATAAAAGAACCTTCAGGGGAGAAGACAAAGACAAAGCACTCAGCCTCTGGCGCTGAGAAAAGCAAAGACAAAGGCATCGCTGAAGATGATAATCTGGTGATCCTACTTGCAAAGCCGATTTGTCAGGTACACTAAACTTATTTTTCCTTCCCTGATCATCTCTGAAAAATCAGTTATCCATTCCACAAACACCATACACATCCACATTTTTTTCTATCTTTTCTACCCCAGTTCTTCTACCCAGTTCTTATTTGTAAGATCGCTGCGTTTCAGCTAGTCCTCTCCCCTGTTTGAGGATATCGCTGAAAGATCTTCTATTGCGACTTCACCAATAATTCCAGCTACCGCTGAAGACATAATCCCATTCTTAGATTTAATCTCTGAGACTGATGAATCAGAAGAACAACCTCTCTCGCACAGAAACAGACCCTCCTCAGTTCCTCAAAAGAGGAGAGAAGAAATGATAAAGCGATTCGAGGATCAACGAATCATCCTAAGGCGCGATCAACTACCTTCAGTTCCTCCTAAGTTCAGAATTTCAAAAGCTGAATACCAGGATCATCTCAGAGCTGAACGCCTCATCGCTGAAAGGAAGGAAGCTGAAGATAAAGACAGAGAATACGCCATCAAGCTCACTCAAGAATCTGTCAAAGACCCCAAGCTGAAGCGTATTCCCATTCAAATCCAACGAAAGCTTTGGGAACAAGCCCAGAAGATCGTGGAAAAGAAAGCTGAAGTTTCTCAGACCACCCTGATCTGGTGTAAAGAGAAAATCCACTTCAGATATCGTCCAGCAAAGATCAACAAGGTATTCATCTCTGGAAGAACCTCCATCGGAGTACCTATTGTTGACATCAAACTGTTCAGAGAAGATGACTCATCTGAAACCTTTCGTGCTGACACTGTAAAAAGGTATGGTCTCTCTGAATGGCTGGAGATGAGGTTAGCTATCCAACCATCAAAATCTAGGTACAAGGATCATTTCGAAAAGCTGATAAACAGACAGATCGATTTGATATCTTCTTGTGTGGATATTCTTCCTGTTCCTGATCTAAAGCCGAAAAGAAAAAAGGGCTCTCCAAGGAAGAAACATCAAGATTCAAACTCAGGTCCTGTCATACGAAATGAAACTGGAATTGGTTTCTCTCGCGCTGAAGTACTTGGTCCTGATCCTGATCTATCTGCCCTTGACATCTCTTTGCCACCATGTGAACTTTTCGTCCCTGGTAAAGTCATCAGTAATCCTTATGGAATATTCTTTCTTGACTACGACGGACGTAAATGCTTTCAACGGATCGCTGAGCTTCCAATCACTCCAATCGAACAGCTCAAAGATCTCATCTACTGGTGCGACTTCAGAAAAGACATTCAGGCACGACACCTAAAACCCTTGATTTTTGAAGCTGCTCTGAAGCTAAAGAATAAAGGAGAAAAGGTTCCTGACTGGATGATTCCAACTGAAAAGACAACCCTTGATGAACTTCTCATTAAGGAAGAACCCTTTGAAGGCTGACAACAATCACCATTTTTCTCTATTGTATCAGTCATCCTTCAGTACTTGTAATTTATTTTGCTTGTACTTGTAATCTTTCTTATTCATATTGTAACCTGATTCAAAGATTTAAAGAAAGATTTCAGCGAATGTACTTTACTCCATCAGTACTGAAAAGATCCCAGAAAACAGTAAAAGGGACAAATATTTTATGAGTTCTTTTTATCCTTATGTTTTCATTAAATAGCAATTTTCTCTGTTGCTATGTCATAATCAAATAGGGGGAGATTGTTGATCCAAACCCTCAGTGATTTGATAATGACCCTATCTTAAATACTTAGTGAAAATTGTAAGTAAACAATATGTATCAGAGTTTCACTATCGCTGATAAGTACTAAGATCTTACAGTACTGCTGATAGGAACTCTCGCTCTTTTAGATTAAACATTCAGCGAACACTGTTCACCATATCGCTGAGTCTGTTCAGTCCTTATGGTGATCGCTGATAAGTTAGTTGTTTACTTATGATCCCTGAAGACAAGATTCACGTCAACAAAGGTTCTACGCTGAAGTTGAAGATCAAGCTCAAGAACCAGCGACAAGTCTCCTAATGAACTGATGCGGATCAGCGAAGACTCAGATTTTTCCACTCAACGTGAAGTATCAAGTACAAGACTTCAGCTATCGCTGAACTTTATCATCTGCTGAATAGTAAATGATAATCGCTGAATCAACGAAAGCTGATCATGAAGTCCTCCGTACAAAGTACTTTTGTCTTAACCTCCCTTGCACGCCACCGTACGAAATGTCAGAAAAGAACCTCCGAAAATCTGAAATCGTACAACCACTCTGATACTACACTGTTCATTCATGCGGCTACTAAGGTTGTCAACAAAGGTCAATGACATGCAACCAATCCGCTGATGACACGTGTAAAGTGTATACTGAATTGCATTAAATGCATGCAGTATATAAAGAGATGAACTCACTTCATTTGAAGTAACTTGCTAACTCTGGACAAGTTCAAATCTCTCAAGATAGGATTTTATTAGTAATCTCCTTATCTTTCTTAGTGCAAGAAAACCTTAGTGTTCCAACTTGTTTAGATTTAGGTTTATCCTTAATCTTGTTTCCGCAACAAGCTGTAAATTGTTAATGATTTATCAATAAACAATTTAGAAAAGTAAAATAGTGTGTTTGTATTCAACCCCCCCTTCTACAAACTTGTTTAAGCCTTTCGGGACCAACAGATTGATATTTGGAGTTGTGGTTTATAACTAATTAATTGCAAACAAACTAAACCAAACACGAAACCGTAAACAACTTAAGAAACTTTGATAGAGAAAACAGTTGAGGGTTGGAAATCCAATGGTTCTCACATATGAACATCTGACTCAAAACAATTACCAGTCGTTCTCTTTAATGAATACCCAATCTTTAGATCACCGTTGTTCTTTCTCAAGCAACAACAAGTTTTATTTTAAAAGAATGGTTCTTTCTCAAGCAACCACGGTTTTTATCTTGAAAACACAAGTTTTATCTCTCGATCTCAACCTATGTATTTCAAAAACACATTAAGCTCAAGATTGTAATGGGACTAAGGCTTAATCAGTATATCTCTATCCCCTTTCTCACCTTAGGCATGCAATTTTCTAGTTCTAGTTGACAATTAATTCTCTCGAACTTAATTGAAAACAACACAACAATTGAAAGCTAGCTAAACTCACAAAAGCATTAAAAACAAATCACATGCTTCATTAAATAAGAAAACTGATAAAAGTCTCAAGTCATATGTTCACATGCTTAAACCAAATTCATTCCAACCCCCAACATCTAAGGATTAGTTCATGTTGGTGGTGGATTCAAACACAAAGAAAGAAGATGGAAAAACGTGTGCAAACATAATGAATATGGAAACGATGAATGTAATGGTGACTCCCTTCTCGTGTGCTCGTATCTACTTTACGTGTTGAACGTGACTCCAATCGATCCTCTATCGTGGCTCCAAAAGCTCTGAAAAACCTCTGAAAATCGCCCCTTAACTGCTCCCATTCGTCGTGTGAGAGCTGTGTCAAGAATGACCTAAAATCTGGAAAAACGCCAAACTAATAGGCTGGAATAGAAGGTTACGCGGCTTTTCCCGAGGTTTGCAAACCGCGTGGAAAGCCGCGCGCATTCCTGAGGTGCGCGGGTCAGTTTCTGGTTCACGGATCTGGGTCCTGGGTCGGCATGGGTCTTGGGCTTGGATCTCGGTCTTTCATTGGGCTTCGTTTTGGCTCTTTTTGGGCTCTTTTTAGTTTCTTTTCTCGATGATTACTGCCTTTTAAATAACCTGCACATTTCACTAAATAAAGCGTAAAATCTCGCCTTTTTTGCTAGAACACAAGCCAATCTCATTGGATTGAGGACCGAAAATAACGCCAAAAAGTGGCGTTATCTACAACCCCAAACCGAGCGTTGCTTGTCCCCAAGCAAATTAGCGATAAAAATAGAATAAAAGCATATATCAGTGAAATATAATAACTGCACAACTCCCAATCGGTACCATGTACTGCACTGGTGATTTCCCTTACCCGTGAATGTCTATCTCACTCTCGCCTCATCCTTATTTTGTTTGATCTACGGCCTTCCATTGTAAGTTGAACTCGTGACTGCTCTGTTTCCATTAAGGTCGTACTAGGTCCAAACATACTAGGGAAAATATTTTGCCTCGACCCTACCTCACGGGATTCTCTTATTTCTCTCGAACCTAGGTTATCGCACATGTTGTCATGTATAGGGATGTTATGTACAAGAATACTCAAAAGTTACATGACAACTCTAATGAAAGACGCACAAATGTCCAAAAAATCGATCTCAGAAGGGAATCAAGTAGCAAGACAGGGAATATTGGTAAAAGTGGTAGCATACCGTAATTACGTTTTCCAGAAGATCATCTAGGTCTTTACATGGGTTGTAACGGGGCTAAGGTTATGGCTAAGAAGTGAAGGGTACAACGGTTCAAAGATCCTTGGTGTGTCAACTTTTAGCCGTTATGAACTTTTCTAATTTCAATTCCTATCATTTGGCCCTCTTTGTCACTGCTGGAGTCGCTTTGACTCTCTTATTTTCTGCTGTAGATAATATCTAAACTAACTTTTTTTTTTCAGTTGGGACTTCATTGGTCCTCTTTATTTGATTGGGACTGCATTGGCCCTCTTTTCTATTTATTTTCATGACTGGCCTGTATTCTTTCTTTTCTTATCTATCTATTGCAGTTCATTACCGCCTCTGGTTGACACACTTTCAGATAAGGGTTGGCTAAGGCTTTTGGCTCGGGTTTAATGGTGGGCATGGAATGAACAAGGTGAGTGTTTGGCTACAAAGGGGGTTATGGTTACACACATAATTGGGTGAAAAGGAACGATAGCTAAAAACATGGTTAAACGTACACACAATGCCTGTAATCATCTCTTAAGGTCCACACGATATGGTCTACTACACCCTTACCCAATATCCCGATGGTCGTCTTTGCTACTCAATGCAATAATATAGCGAGATCATTCTATATTCACGACAAGGAACTCGCAAAAGTGTATACGATTTTCGTGTATGAATCCCTCGAAATGAAAAACGTCTTTTAGGCTCAAATCTCACTAATGGGTGGTCTCCACTAATGTCCCTAGTCATGTCCTTTCCCGGTCTTTCCCTAATGGTCACGTCACTATCATAAGATTCTTCCCACAATGGTTGGTCTCAATCATTCTAAACAAAAATTTTAGCTAATGTGATCTAAGAAAGCAGAGGTGCAGGAAATCTACGTGCATAAACGTGGGCCCGATTGGGCAACCCCAAACCTTACCCACACATTGTCCCCAATGTGAAAGTGTCGGCGTATGCGATACTAAGACAAGTATCGTTGTGTGGTTATTACAGGTATTAGACAGGCAAGGCATAGTAGAACATGAAGCAACAAGGAGTTATTCTAGCGTTTTAAAAAACATGGCCACCCCAAACCTAGGCCATGGCTTAGGTTTGTCAAACAAAGCCAACCCCAAACCTTGGTAAAACCGAGGTTTGCACAGGATTAAAAGTGAGTGTGTAGATGTTTGAAAAAGTGAGGCACCCCAAACCTAAGTGAAACTTAGGTTTGTTTCATCTCGTTTGACTAATGGAACCAAAACATCATACACCACTCATTCCATTCAAAGTTAGAGCATACCTGTTTGCCCGGACGGAGGAGATTCTCTTGGAAGATTTGAGCGACCTCGGACGAGAGACATCGGAGCGGAAGCGGAGAAGGGAAATGCAAAAACAAAAGAAACAAAGCAAAAGACGAGAAAACGCAAGTAAAACTAAAACACAAAGCATGAAAAACAACTGGAAGCAACAGGAAGCCGCGCGGTGTGGCGCGCGGTTTGGAAACCGCGGCACAAACCGCGTAAGTCTCTGTTTCAGAAAACCAACAGGGCACCCCGCGACTTGGCTCGCGGTTTTAAAGCCGCGACCTATACCGCGGGCCTCACTGTTCCAGATTTATTATTATTTTTTTTTTGTAAATAAAATCACTCAAAAACAGGAAATAAAAGAAAACGCAAACCTCAGTGGGTTGCCTCCCACCCAGCGCCGTAGTTACAGTCGTGGCACGACTATGTGGCTCTCAAGTTGGCTCGGTGTTCGCGGAATTGACTCGCCCACACATACGGTCTTCCGCGGTTTCTTCCACAGCTGGTTTTACTCGATCCTCGGACTCCTCTTCACTTCTTTCTCTCGCCCTCTCGAACATCTTGAAGACTAACTTCTCGCCACCAACCCTCAGGGTCATCTATCCTTCCTCCATATCTATCAGTGCTCTGCTCGTGGCCAAAAAGGATCTTCCCAATATCAACGGAACCTTTTCGTCTTCATCAATATCCAGCACCACGAAGTCTACAGGGAAGTAGAACTTGTCAACCTTGATCAGTACGTCTTCTATCACTCCATATGGATATATGAGCAATCTATCCGCGAGTTGAAGTGTCATGTACGTAGGTTTCACTTCCCCCAATCCTAGTTTCTTGAAAATAGATAAAGGCATTAAGTTAATACTCGCTCCTAAATCATACAATACTTTATCAAAACAAAGATTCCCAATTTGAATAGGGATAGAAAAACTCCCTGGATCTTTGAGATTCGGGGGAAGCTTGTTTTGAATGATCGCACTACACTCTTCAGTAAGTGTAATGGTGGACTGGTGCTCGATTGCCCTTTTCTTGGATAGGATCTCTTTCATAAACTTGAGGTACGTCGGCATTTGAGCAAGTGCCTCCGCAAATGGAATGTTGATGTGAAGCTTCTTGAATATGTCGAGGAATTTCTTGAACTGTTCCTCATCCTTGCGTGCCTTCACTCGATTTGGAAATGGTAGCGATGGCACGAACGGCTTGACTACCGGCTTGACCGGTAGTTGCTTTGGGACCCTTGATTGCTCCTTCTTTTTCTCTTCATCCTCCGGGTTTTCCTCCATCTCAAACTCATTCTCGGCTTCCAACTCGTCCACCTCTATGGTCTCAACCTCTTTCTCTTTGGGGTCGGTTTCCTTTGATGACGGCTCTCTTATAGGGTCTCCATTCAGCTCCTTGCCACTTCTTAGATAAATGGCATTACATTCTTCCCGGTTTTTCCTCTCGGTTTAACTCGGCAAGGTTTCGGGGGGTCGGTTTTGTAGGGCTTCCGAAATCTGCCCACTTGCCTCTCTAGAATTCTGATGGATGCGGTGTTCTGATCGGTTGCAACTTTTACCGTATTAACCGTGCTCGCTAACTCTCCAACCGTGCTGTCCATCTTGGTCATGAACTTCATCATCATATCCTCCAGCCTCGGTTTCTTCTCCATAGATGGTCCCTCATTGAAATTCCTTTGGTTAAAACCTGGAGAACGATAAACATTGTTAGTATTGGAAGAATTAGAAAAGTTAGAAAAATTACATTGTTGTTGTTGACCGGGTTGACTCCAAGAGAAGTTAGGCTGCTTCTTCCACCCCTCATTATAGGTATTCGAGAAAGGACCATTCCTCGGTTGGTTGTTCCGGTTCTGTAAGAACTGAACTTGCTCAGGTTCTTGTGGACTTCCTCCTTTCAGGTGGTTCGTGATCGCAGCTAATTGAGCTTTCATTTCTTTCAGCTCATCCGATTCTTGAACACTTGCAACTCTTCTAACAGCTGATCGTGGAGTAGAAAAACTATGTTCGGCTAGGTTCTCGATCAGCTCGCATGCTTCCTCATAAGACTTCTCCATTAGGGCTCCACCCGCTACAGCTGTGATGTCATTTTTGAACTGCGGGTGAAGTCCACTGAAGAACGTTTGAATGATGACCCAACCTTGCAATCCATGATGAGGGCACTTCTTGATCGTGTATTTGTATCTCTCCTACGCTTCATACAAGGTCTCTTGATCCCATTGCGCGAAATGAGTAATGTCAGCCATTAATTGAGCGGTTCTTCCCGGTGGGAAGAATTTCTGGAGGAATGCGGCTTTCAGGTATGCCCATGTAGTGATCAGATCCGCTGGCAAACCCTCTATCCAAATTTCAGCTCTACCCTTTAAGGAGAAACTGAATAACCTCAGTTTGATCGCATTTTCCTCCATCCCATTAATCTTGAATGTATTACAAATCCGCTCACACGCGCGAAGATGTGCATGGGGATCTTCAGTTGGCGCTCCCCCGAACTGATTCTGCTGTACCATCACAATGGTACTCGGCTTGATCTCAAAAGAGTTCGCCCCAGTACTGGGCGGTTGGACGCTTATCTGTGCGGCTGCCACATTAGGATTGGCAAACGACCGCATAGGACGTCTTTCCTGAGGTAATTCGTCACCCATCTTCAGTTGCCTTTTGGCTTTAGATTCCTCGAGTAATCGATGGGCGGTTCTTTCGATTTCCGGATTGATCGGTTCGAGTTTCTCCCCTCGGGTTTTCCTTGGCATAAACCAATTAGTACCTGAAACGAGAAACAAACAAAATTAGCAACCCAAAAATTGAAAGTGATGGAACAAAGCAATAAAAAAAATGTTCAATCTAATAGCGCTTATAGCTGGTAGTGCTATCAGTTGCAACTAGTTCCCCGGCAACGACGCCAAAAACTTGATAGGCGGGTTCACACCCCCTAAATCTAACCGCAAGTGTACGGGTTGAAGTCAAGTAATAGTACTAGAAAGTACGAGTATCGAACACAGGGAACTAGGAACTAAGTATCACAATTACTACAATTGCTATTAACTGAACGATTGATATTTGGAGTTGTGGTTTATAACTAATTAATTGCAAACAAACTAAACCAAACACGGAACCTTAAACAACTTAAGAAACTTTGATAGAGAAAACAGTTGAGGGTTGGAAATCCAATGGTTCTCACATATGAACTTCTGACTCAAAACAATTACCAGTCGTTCTCTTTAATGAATACCCAATCTTTAGATCACCGTTGTTCTTTCTCAAGCAACATCGGGTTTTATTTTAAAAGAATGGTTCTTTCTCAAGCAACCACGGTTTTTATCTTGAAAACACAAGTTTTATCTCTCGATCTCAACCTATGTAATTCAAAACACATTAAGCTCAAGATTGTAATGGGACTAAGGCTTACTCGGTATATCTCTATCCCCTTTCTCACCCTAGGCATGCAATTTTCTAGTTCTAGTTGACAATTATGTAAAGCCCGTGTCCCGGTACGGTTGTGTTTACTTTATTTTATTTTATTTTATGTATTTAATATTTAACGGGACTTAACGAGGACGACCAAAATGTTAGTGTATGGTGGACGTTAGTGTGTTTTTAACAAGTGTTGGAAGGTTAGGGACCAAAGGTGACAAATTTTGGTGAGGTTTGCATGAGAATCGGGTTAAGAACCCAAACCCTCCCCGCCCCTTCTTCTCGTCTTTCTTTCGTCCCACGCAAAGCAAACAGAAAACCCTAGTATACTTTACCCTTCTCCTTTCCTTCGTGCAACCCCCGCCGTCGACCAACCCAAGAACCGGTGACCGCCGGCGCTGCTATTCTTCGCTGCCGGCGAGAGCGAGAAAGTGAGAGAGAGAGTGCGAGAGAGAGAGAGAGAGTGCGAGAGAGTGGGTATCCGAGAAAAGAAGGAGAGGGAGAAGGACGACGGGAACAAGAAGAAGCCGACGATCCAGTTCCGCTGCTACGTTTTAACGAGAAGTAAGTCTTCCTTCCGTTCGTTTTCCTTGTCGTCGCTGTGTCGCCGGAAAAACGGCCGGCGGCCGCCGCCGGCGACCACCCCTGCCGTAGGTGGCAGTGGGTGGTGCCATGTGTGGTACAGTTTCCGTTAAACCGTGATAGCTAAACCCTAACCCGAAACCTTAATCGCGTTACCGTTTATAAAATCGTCATTTTATGTGAAACGTCGTATCTGCCACTGTTTTGCGTAAGCTGTTACTTTTCCGTCGTAGCTCGGATTGAGGCGAAACCGGTGCCCACGGTTCACATTCTGTGCCGGGCACACTTTTCGTGTTTTAGCGAAAGTCCGGTTCGGCCTCTAGCTAGGCGAAAAACTGCTGTTTTCACAGCAGGTCGGACTTCCGACAGCTTTGTGTTCCAATCTTTGAAAATTCGTATAAAATTGTAGAAAAATCGTTAGAACGCGTATAATATATCCCTGAAACCGTAAGAGATAGAACTCTGTATTTATGGAAAAATAATCTGGTTTTAGCAGGCCTAGAGAGGTCGGAACAGATCCCGAACAGACCTGTTTGGTTAGACCGGAAAATAGTTTTAGTGACGGTTTAAGCGTGTGTCGTGTCATAGGGTCCGGGTCTCGTATTGACACGTTTTAACATGCGTTTAGGTGCTGGGAAGTGACCGTAATTGTGAAGCTTGAATTGTATTGTTAAGCTAGACGCGCGTTCGAGGTGAGTTCTCTCACTATACTTAATATCGGTTGTTTTATCATTGCTGTAGTACGTGTGTGGTAGCTTTATGTGATTGTGTTGTGGAACTAGATAGTGGGGTGTCTAGTTGATACTATGTTGTCATGTTAACTCGGTGGGACCGAGGATCCGGCGGGGCCGGAGATTTTATACGCGGGTGGCGTAGAGACTCGGTTGGACCGGGGATTCGGCGGGGCCGGAGATGTTATTATGTGGTCGGTGGGACCGACTTGTGCCTTTTAGGTGGGTGGGTGTGGATATACATGTTTATGATTTGTTCGTAGACCTGTATGATCGTTTATGTGTCACTATCTGTTTTAGGGGTAGTGTGGAATAACTGTGTTATTTATGGTGTTTGAATTCACTAAGCTTCGTGCTTACCCTTTCCCAATAAATTGTGATTTCAGGTACGAGTGGCTCTAAGGCGTGACGGGTACACACTGGCGCGCGGGATGAGCTGGCTATTATTAGTTTTATTTATTAACATTATTTCCGCTGGTTTCTGGTTACATGAACAATATTTATGATTTTGCAACTGATATGTTGGGATTATTTAATGGGTTTTATATACGAGATGTTTAATTAAAAATTTTAAATTCCTTGTAATTTTTGGGACGTTACAACTTGGTATCAGAGCACAGCTTGAGTGAATCAAACGCATCTCGGTGTGTTTGATCTCAAGTTTGCGGCTATAAAATTTTCTTTAATGTTTTTGGAAAATAAAAGGAAGGAAAAATCCGTTTGAGAAACGGTGATCAAAGGCACAGTGTGTACAGTCAGTCGGAGCCAAAGGGAAATGTACGGTACTTAGTGTATTTATTGCTTTCTAGGCATAGGGTATGCATGCTAGATTGCCTATGTTGTTTACACTGTACTGTATGATGACTGCTTGCTAGTAGGAATCAATGCTAGTTATAGTAGGTTGTTAAGTGAAGGCCCTATAGGTTGTATGCAGTAAGAATCATATAGCCTTAGAATATTTGATTTAGTTCTATTGCGCAGCTCTTGTTTGAGTCCAACCATTCTAGGATAGAATCTTGTATTCGAATGTCTATTTGATTCACGCTGCATGCGACTGGGTATTCGCGAGGCAACTCGTTATGGCTAACAGGGATTCCGTTGTAGCAAGGGTAGTGGGATGAGATGAAATTCCTAGTGAGCTGGGAATAGCGTTTACTTATGAGTACGTATGCAAAATTGCTTTCTAGAACATAGGAGTATGTATGCTAGATTGCTTGGTGCTTAATACACTGTATTGTATGATTGTTACTTGCTATTAGGAACTTATGCTAACTTTGATAGGTTGTTAAGCGAATGCACTAGAGATTGTATGCGGTAGGAACCGAATAGCCTTAGAATGTTGGATTTAGTTCTATTGCGCAGCTCTTGTTTGAGTCCAACCGTTGTAGGATAGAATCTTATATTCGAATGTCTATCTGGTTTCCACTGTATACGACTGTGCGTTTACGAGGCGACTCGTCAGGGTTAGTGGGGGTTCCGCCCTAGCAAGGGTAGTGGGGTATTATGTTTATTCCTAGGGAGCTAGGAAGAGTGTGTACATATGCTGGTGTGGGCATATGGGTATAGTTATCGGCGAGAAACTACTTGGGCGCTTCGGATGGAACTCGGAACGAGTGATGATAGGTGTGGAAGGTAGTAGTAGAGCTCCTACTATCGGAAACACAGGATCAATGCTCGAGTCGGGGAAAGTCACGAGGAATCCAAGGAGTTGAGCGTGAGCGTTGTTAGTGTGAATTATTATGTGCTAATAACTCGTTGTAATATTTACCCAGAATCACCATCACAAGGAGGAACGACTATAGTAAACCTACTAGTACAGGTGTGTACTTGTTTTGCTTTGATGGGATTATCGTTGGGGTGGTGTCGAAGGTTATAATTAGTAGTCGTTGGAATAAAAGGACGATTCTAGTATTAGTCACTTGGAGTGACGATGAGGATGATGTTTGTTTCGGGCCAAGATGGATGATTGTGCTAGAATCATAGGCTTATAGAGCCGACTCTGATTTGAGGAAAAATTGTAGGGATTATTTGACGTAATTTCCCATCTTGCCTAAGAGGTTTAAATGTCCGGATGACGTTAGTGGATCAGAGAGATTTGGAGGAGTAGGAGTCGAGGCGTAGAATGTCGACTGAGTCATGCACAAAGTTTGATTTTGAAATAGATTGCATTAACAAATTCTTGTGTTTCAAATCATTTTATGGATGGTGTTTTGGAATTTTGGGAAATGTTCAACACACACACAAGATTTTGAATTATGATTTTGAAAGTGCATGAAATCGTTTTATCACGGGAGTTGCAAACTTTGTTAGAATTTGTCTCATTTCGTTATTTTCCAACGGTTCTTTCGGGTAAGATGATATCCGTGTTTTGTGGTGTTTAAAATGTCGGGAAAGTGACTACGGTTTGTGACTTTAACATTGGAACTCCTCCACATATGTTAGAGTTGAGACGAAAAGTTACATTCCACGATGTCTGTTTAAAGCTATTTGAGTGATTTCGTTAAATAAGTTTTGTTTTACGACATGTTGAGTCGTGTGGGTTTAAATTCACGAGGTGCATATCTTATTTGTTTATGCGACCATTTGGGGAAATCTTGAAAATCAATTTAAAGAACCCCACCTTTTGAGATTTTATGAGATTTTAGTCGATATTTTCAAATGATGGAAACGGACTGGCTTTTATCTTTAAGTTTGAAACGTACACGAGACAATTGTGTTTTAACAAAAATATGTTTGTAAACCGTTTCATCGTTTTGTATGACTAGCCGACGCGCGTAAGATTTGTTGGTGAACCCTGTGCCACGACATTTTATGTTGGAAAAAGAGGAATTTTGGGGTCAACTGTCGTGGAACTGATTTTGAAATTTGTGCACACTTTTGTTGCACCCGGTGTAAGGTCGAACGGTTACTTTAAATACACGTCATGAGTCAATTCATACTAGAACCGTGACGGTTCATTTTCAAATAAATTATTTATTTCGCTTTACGTTTTGTGAGTAACTAAGCTGCAATGAAATGATTTTCGACATGATTTTCATTTGTGGGACGAGCGTGTCCATTTTTGCGTAACTACCGACCTGGTAATAGTAGTTTTATTGCTTACGGTCTTTTTGAAATGAAAAATCTTGACGTTGAAAACATTTTTGTGAATGATTTGTAAACCATTTGGGAAATGCGCTTTTAAGTGTTATGTGTCATTTTGAGAATTTTGTGGGTGTCAGTCCTTTTGGAAAACTCTTTTGTTTAACCCGTGCTGAGTTTGGGACTAATGTTGATTTTAGATTATTGCTTGCTTAAACTTTATTTAAACGCGTTTTTGACCGACTTATGGGTCTAGCAAGCGTGGAGCATTTTGCTCGGTTTCGACCTTGAGATAGTCGTGGGTCAATTGCACGGTTTTTAATGGCTCGATTCGAAATTTTGTTGATGAGTTGTTTTGTTGCACAGTCTTGCACTTATTGCACGTTGCGTATTTACATGTTGGGTGAGTGAGTCATTTTGGGATAGGCATGTTGTTGGTAGACTGTTTTGCATTGGATCCTTGGTCATGTCAGTCAGTCATTGGTAATGGTCGGTTGAGTATTTCGGGGTGGGACCCCGGTATTCATGTGTTATGACCTTGACTTTCCAGTAGGCACTGGGAGGATATAGTTTTGGGCACTGACCTGAGAGGTAGTTCCGATGTGCCGGGCCTTGAGACGTACCTGGGAGGTAGGCGTTAAGGCGTATCTTGATACAGTGTAACTAGGTTTCCTAGAGTGAGTGTGGAGGATAAGTAGACGATGGAAGATTGGGTATTCCACACGTGTTATTAGTGTAGACCGAATATTGTCGGTTAAGGGAATGATGCCCTTTGTAATTAAGAGAATAAATGCGCAGTAACCTTTTTGAAGTAAGTAGTATATTAGGGCGTCGACTTTTGGGCTTAAGGCCAAACACCTTAGTGTAATTGGAGAATTGTAGCCGATTTTAAGGGAATTATGTTGATGGTAGTAGTAACCCTGAGATGCTTACTTGTGATGAATGGTTATGGGGGAATGACCTTCGTGGGTGATTATAAGTTTACTGGTTTGATGATCCGTGCTAACTAAATTTTGGGAGTCTATTAGAACTCGTAGGAGATAATCGATGGTTAATGGTAGGAATAATCGGATCCGAGTATCCTGTAAGGTATAATTGGTGAGTAACTTTAGGAGGGTTAGAGCTTGAAATTGAATCGGGATGTATAGAATACCTAAGGTTGGGAGACAACCAAAGTCGTTTGACTAGGAATGATTCCAGCTGTTGGAGTGTTCTTCCGATCATAATTCCAGTGTTCTTGAAGGAGTTTTGTTGGTAAGAAACGTATTCGAGAAATTTTTAAGACGGTGTGAGAAATTTAGATTCCAGATAGTGAAAATCCAGTGGCAACACCGAAAGGGGTCCGAGTGGACTTGGGAACCCGAGAATGATATGCGAGAGCGCTATCCGGAGCTGTTTGCAGGCGTAGACTTCGAGGACGAAGTCTAATTCAAGCGGGGGAGAGTTGTAAAGCCCGTGTCCCGGTACGGTTGTGTTTACTTTATTTTATTTTATTTTATGTATTTAATATTTAACGGGACTTAACGAGGACGACCAAAATGTTAGTGTATGGTGGACGTTAGTGTGTTTTTAACAAGTGTTGGAAGGTTAGGGACCAAAGGTGACAAATTTTGGTGAGGTTTGCATGAGAATCAGGTTAAGAACCCAAACCCTCCCCGCCCCTTCTTCTCGTCTTTCTTTCGTCCCACGCAAAGCAAACAGAAAACCCTAGTATACTTTACCCTTCTCCTTTCCTTGGTGCAACCCCCGCCGTCGACCAACCCAAGAACCGGTGACCGCCGGCGCTGCTATTCTTCGCTGCCGGCGAGAGCGAGAAAGTGTGAGAGAGAGTGCGAGAGAGAGAGAGAGAGAGAGAGAGAGAGTGCGAGAGAGTGGGTATCCGAGAAAAGAAGGAGAGGGAGAAGGACGATGGGAAGAAGAAGAAGCCGACGATCCAGTTCCGCTGCTACGTTTTAACGAGAAGTAAGTCTTCCTTCCGTTCGTTTTCCTTGTCGTCGCTGTGTCGCCGGAAAAACGGCCGGCGGCCGCCGCCGGCGACCACCCCTGCCGTAGGTGGCAGTGGGTGGTGCCGTGTGTGGTACAGTTTCCGTTAAACCGTGATAGCTAAACCCTAACCCGAAACCTTAATCGCGTTACCGTTTATAAAATCGTCATTTTATGTGAAACGTCGTATCTGCCACTGTTTTGCGTAAGCTGTAACTTTTCCGTCGTAGCTCGGATTAAGGCGAAACCGGTGCCCACGGTTCACATTCTGTGCCGGGCACACTTTTCGTGTTTTAGCGAAAGTCCGGTTCGGCCTCTAGCTAGGCGAAAAACTGCTGTTTTCACAGCAGGTCGGACTTCCGACAGCTTTGTGTTCCAATCTTTGAAAATTCGTATAAAATTGTAGAAAAATCGTTAGAACGCGTATAATATATCCCTGAAACCGTAAGAGATAGAACTCTGTATTTATGGAAAAATAATCTGGTTTTAGCAGGCCTAGAGAGGTCGGAACAGATCCCGAACAGACCTGTTTGGTTAGACCGGAAAATAGTTTTAGTGACGGTTTAAGCGTGTGTCGTGTCATAGGGTCCGGGTCTCGTATTGACACGTTTTAACATGCGTTTAGGTGCTGGGAAGTGACCGTAATTGTGAAGCTTGAATTGTATTGTTAAGCTAGGCGCGCGTTCGAGGTGAGTTCTCTCACTATACTTAATATCGGTTGTTTTATCATTGATGTAGTACGTGTGTGGTAGCTTTATGTGATTGTGTTGTGGAACTAGATAGTGGGGTGTCTAGTTGATACTATGTTGTCATGTTAACTCGGTGGGACAGAGGATTCGGCGGGGCCGGAGATTTTATACGCGGGTGGCGTAGAGACTCGGTGGGACCGGGGATTCGGCGGGGCCGGAGATGTTATCATGTGGTCGGTGGGACCGACTTGTGCCTTTTAGGTGGGTGGGTGTGGATATACATGTTTATGATTTGTTCGTAGACCTGTATGATCGTTTATGTGTCACTATCTGTTTTAGGGGTAGTGTGGAATAACTGTGTTATTTATGGTGTTTGAATTCACTAAGCTTCGTGCTTACCCTTTCCCAATAAATTGTGGTTTCAGGTACGAGTGGCTCTAAGGCGTGACGGGTACACACTGACGCGCGGGATGAGCTGGCTATTATTAGTTTTATTTATTAACATTATTTCCGCTGGTTTCTGGTTACATGAACAATATTTATGATTTTGCAACTGATTTTGCAACTGATATGTTGGGATTATTTAATGGGTTTTATATACGAGATGTTTAATTAAAAAATTTAAATTCCTTGTAATTTTTGGGACGTTACAACTATGGATTGTAAGATCCCACATTGGTTGGGGAGGGGAACAAAGGTTGCCTTATAAGGGACTTGATACCTCCTCTATCACACGCGTTTTAAAACCGTGAGTCCGGGTGTGTGGACAAAGCGGACAATATCTGGTACGGTTGGCCTGGGATGTTACAGATGGTATCAGAGCCGGGAACCGGACTGGTGTGCCAGCGAGGACGTTGGGCTCCCAAGGGGGGTGGATTCTAAGATCCCACATTGGTTGGGGAGGGGAACAAAGGTTGCCTTATAATGGACTTGATACCTCCTCTATCAGATGCGTTTTAAAACCGTGAGTCCAGGTGTGCGGACAAAGCGGACAATATCTGGTACGGTTGGTCTGGGATGTTACAAATTAATTCTCTCGAACTTAATTGAAAACAACACAACAATTGAAAGCTAGCTAAACTCACAAAAGCATTAAAAACCAAATCACATGCTTCATTAAATAAGAAAACTGATAAAAGTCTCAAGTCATATGTTCACATGCTTAAACCAAATTCATTCCAACCCCCAACATCTAAGGATTAGTTCATGTTGGTGGTGGATTCAAACACAAAGAAAGAAGATGGAAAAACGTGTGCAAACATAATGAATATGGAAACGATGAATGTAATGGTGACTCCCTTCTCGTGTGCTCGTATCTACTTTACGTGTTGAACGTGACTCTAATCGATCCTCTATCGTGGCTCCAAAAGCTCCGAAAAACCTCTGAAAATCGCCCCTTAACTGCTCCCATTCGTCGTGTGAGAGCTGTGTCAAGAATGACCTAAAATCTGGAAAAACGCCAAACTAATAGGCTGGAATAGAAGGTTACGCGGCTTGTCCCGAGGTTTGCAAACCGCGTGGAAAGCCGCGCGCATTCCTGAGGTGCGCGGGTCAGTTTCTGGTTCACGGATCTGGGTCCTGGGTCGGCATGGGTCTTGGGCTTGGATCTCGGTCTTTCATTGGGCTTCGTTTTGGCTCTTTTTGGGCTCTTTTTAGCTTCTTTTCTCGATGATTACTGCCTTTTAAATAACCTGCACATTTCACTAAATAAAGCGTAAAATCTCGCCTTTTTTGCTAGAACACAAGCCAATCTCATTGGATTGAGGACCGAAAATAACGCCAAAAAGTGGCGTTATCAATAAGTGACAAGTCTACTCATGATCTGATGCGGACATCAGTGAAACCAAGACAAGTCCACACACACGCGGCAATTTGAAACCAAGACAAGTCATCAGCGATCGTGATCATGAAGACTTGTGTTTCAAGAATTGTTTGTCTTATCCTCTTGCACAAAAGAACGGATGAACAGAAAAAAGTTTGCTTTTGTCCAAGATCGTACAACCACTCTGACAACTACACTGTTCACCATGCGGCCCAAAGCATGTCTTGCTAAAAGTCAGAAGCATGTGCTAAACCAGATGCTGACACGTGTAAAGTGCTCCTGCCATGCATTTAATGCATTGGGTATAAATAGGAGCAATACCCTTTCAGTTTGAAGGATCTCTCCCTGAACTACTTAGCATTTAATGCATAGGGTATAAATAGGAGCAATACCATTTAATGCATAGGGTATAAATGTGTAGAAAACCTTTGTTTTTCTACAACTTCCTTTCTCTATAGTTTCTTAGTGCAAGAACACTTCGTGATTCTCAACTTTGTTTTGATTAGGTTTACTTAATCTTATTCTGCAACAAACTATAAATTGTAATTTGATTTATCAATAAACAATTTAGAAAACCAAAAATTTGTGTTTGTATGCACCCCCCCATTCTACAAACTATTGTACTTGTATAACCCCTTCGGGACCAACAAGTGGTATCAGAGCAGATTGTTTCATCTAATAAACAAGATCTTGCTTATACTTTTCTCTTCCTTGCTATTTATCAAATGGAATCAAACTCAAACACAAACTATATTGACAATGGTTCTCTTGCAATACCTCCTCGATTCAGCAAGGATAACTTTAATCCTTGGAAGAATCGAATGACGCATTTCCTTGAAGGTATAGATCCTACTATGCCTTACTACGTGGAAAATGGACCCTATGTTCCATCTGTCATTTTGGCTGCAGTACATGCCACTTCTACCACTCCTGCCATTCCTGAAAGAGATATCAGTAACGAACTCTCCAAATGGACTGATAAAGACAAGAAGAAGGTAGCCATTGACACCAAAGGTAGATCAGTGATATCTATGGATTTACCTGATGAGGTTTTATCACTCTGTAATGAACCTCAAAACGTCTAAAGCCATTTGGGACACAATCTGTGTTCAATATGAAGGTACATCTGAAGTACAAGAATCCAGAAAGATAAATCTGGTAAGACAATATAAAGGTTTCATTTGTGGTAAGAATGAATCTTTATCTGAGGTACACCAATGTTTTAAGTGCTTATTAATTGATTTGAGAATTGTTGGTAGGACCTACTCTAATTCTATGACCCTGACAAAACTCTTGGAATGTCTTCCTGAAAGTTGGGAAAGTTATACCATGTGTCTTAAACTCTCAAAGGATCTCAAATATATGCCTTTAAGCACTCTTTATGGCATCTTGCTCAATCATGAGCAATCATGTGAGCTTCAGAAAAATCTTGTAAAAGATTCAAAAGATTCTAAAAGCACACATATTGTTTTACTCTCCTCAGATATGATACCCTCTCAGCGATCCTCAGTTATTGTCACAGAGATGGAATCAATTTCTGATGATTCATCAGAAACTGACACGTCAGAAGTTGACGAATCACTAGCACTCTTGACAAACTCCTTCAAGAAATTTGCAAGAAATAGTAACTTCAGAAGAAATAATCCTATCACTGACAAGCCAAAATCAACTCCTATTGATAAGGCAACTGCTACTTGCTATAACTGCGAAAAGAAAGGACGATTTGCTAGTGAATGCAGGTCAAAGAAAGTCTTCAAACCTTCTTCATCCTTCAAACATTCTTCAACCTCTAAATCCAGAGATGACAAATACATTAAGCTTAAAGAAAAATATCTGAAGTTGGAAAACTCAAAGAAGAAAGGTAAGGGTCTAATCGCTGAAGAACATGATTGGGTTGAATCTGATGAAGAATCATATTCTGATGAAGAAGATGATGCCAGTCTCTGTCTAATGGCCGAATCCAAGAAGTGAAAGAAGAACCCACTTATGTTTCTTCTACATCTTCCGCTTCTCAGGTATCTATTTCCTCTAACCCAGCTATCATTGATGTTGATAGACTTCATGCTATCGATTCACTGATAGTTGATCTATATAATGCCCTAAATGGCAAAACACAAGATGAACAACAAAATCTTGATCTAACTGAACAGCTTAAGAAATGTCATTTAAAGATCCAAGAACTATCTAATATAGAAGATGGTTTAAAAGACCAGGTTTATGTAAATCAACTTATCAGTATTGAACGCGAACAAGTTATCGCTGAACTGAAAACTGAGAAAGCTGTTGTGGAAGGATGGTGCAAATCCTCAGCACTCATACCTTAAGGAATCTCTCTACTCAGCGTGTGAAAAAGGAAAGCAAACAAAAGCTAGTTTCAAGTTCAAGCAAGTGTCATCAATGACAACTCCTCTTCAACTTCTCCATATGGATTTATTTGGCCCTGTCAACATACAATTCGTCATAGTAGATGAATTCTCTCGCTATACCTGGGTAATGTTTCTCTGATCTAAGAGTGACACTCCAGATGAACTCATTTCATTTATTAGAGAAATGGAAGTCCTGAACAATACGACGGTTCGCTCAATAAGGAGTGATCAGGGAACTGAATTCAAAAGCAGTTATGTTGATAACTTCTTTGAGAGAAAGGGTATATCTCACAACTTCTCAGCCGTGAGAACACCTCAGCAAAACGGAATCGCAGAAAGAAGAAACAGAATGATCATCGAAGCTGCTCAA
Organism: Saussurea involucrata; assembly: GCA_033807775.1. Lineage (NCBI taxonomy): Eukaryota > Viridiplantae > Streptophyta > Magnoliopsida > Asterales > Asteraceae > Saussurea > Saussurea involucrata. The sequence goes on along the minus strand of CM066321.1, from coordinate 219,316,264 downwards.
TCTATGCTCAACGATTCTCGTCTTTCAACTCAATTCTGGTCAAAAGCTGTCAACACTTCCTGTTTCACTCAAAATAGGTCGCCGATTGTCAAAAGATTCAACAAAACTGCCTACGAACGTTTCCATCGGAGAAAGCCATCTATCAGCTTTCTTCAAATCTTTGGTTTTCAGTGATACATCTTAAATAACAGAGATACCCTTGGAAAATTTGATCCCAGAGCTGACGATGGAACCTTTCTTGGATACTCCTCAGTGTCCAAAGCCTTCAGAGCCTTCAACAAGAGAAGACAAACTATTGAAGAAACTATTCACGTCACCTTTGATGAGTCCTGATCAGCAAACTCTAAACCAACGAAGAATTGAATCAGTGGATGTTTTCTCATTATGGGGAACTAGAAGCTTATTCTATTCTTGATCCTCAAATCAATAACCCTATCACTGATGATGATCTTATCATCATTCCCAGCATGCAAACAAGTGAAGCTAAATCCTCCTCTTGGGTATCAGTTGTTCTCGTACTTTGCCTCCTTCTGAACCCTTAATTTCTGATGATCCATCCACTTCTACTCCTCAACAATCAGTAAACGAAATACAATCTGAACCTCAGCAGTTACTTCCTGATATATCTGGAATGCGTGATATGTCAAATATACCTATTATACTTGAAAATATCGCTGTTGAAGCCTCTTCTTCAGCAATTCCAGGAGTCCACTCAGAGCCAGAATTTCAAGCTCCTGCTCAGTGATGGACAATGAATCACCCAATCGAACAAATTCTAGGTGATCCAAATGCACGTATTCAGACACATTGAAGTTCAAGTAATATCTGTCTTTTTGTTAACTTTATTTCGCTGATTGAAGCAAAAGAACTGATGATGCCCTCAGAGATCCAAACTGGGTCATCGCTATGCAAGAAGAGTTGACTGGGTTTGAAAGAAACAAGGTTTGGAATCTCGTTCCCAGACCATCTGACAAAACTGTAATTGGCACAAAGTGAATGTATCGAAATAAGTTAGATGAATTTGGAACTATAACCAGCAACAAAGCTAGACTGGTGTTGCTCAAGGATACAGACAAGAGGAAGGCGTAGACTATGATGAAACCTTTTCCCCAGTGGCAAGACTCAAAGCAATTCGACTTTTCTTAGCTTATGCAGTTCACAAAGACTTCAAGGTTCACCAAATGAATGTGAAGTCAACATTCCTCAATGGAAAGCTGAATGAAGAAGTTTACGTTGAATAAACTCCAGAGTTCGCTAACCCTAAGCATCCAGAATATGTTTATAAAGTGGATAAGGCCCTCTATGGTTTAAAACAAGAACCTCGTGCATTGTATGACACTTTATCTTCTTAACTAATCGCTGAAAAATTTGAACATGGAAAAATTGATAACACTTTATTTTTTAGAAAGGCTAAAGGTCATATTATTCTTGTTCAGATACATATCGATGACATTATATCTTTGTGTACTCGATTCGCTGAACGAATGAAGAAAAAAAATATAAAATGAGTATGATGGGTGAACTAACATACTTCCTTAGGATTCTGATCAAGCAGAGCGATAAAGGTACATTTATTCACCAAGGTAAGTACGTTAAAGATATGCTGAAAAAGTTTGATCTTACTTAAAGCTCAGCTATGAAAACTCCTATGGGACCTCCGCTAACACTTAACAAGGATCATAATGGAAACCTGTTAATGTCACTGTCTATAGAGGAATGATCAGCTCTCTTTTGTATCTTACAACGAGTCACCCCGATATCATGTATTCTATATGTATTTGTGCACGATATCAATATGAATCCAAAGAATCACATCTGATCACTGTCAAGCGAATTTTCAGATATCTAAAGGGTACACCCAACCTAGGTCTTTGATGTCCAAATGACTTAGGGTTCGATCTAACTTCCTATTCAGATAGTGATTTTGCAGGTTGCAAAATGGATAGAAAGAGCACCACGGGAGGCTGTCAGGTCCTAGGTGGAAAGCTGGTAAGTTGGACAAGTAAAAAGCAAAACTCAGTGTCCACCTCAACTGCTGAAGCTGAGTACGTAGCCGCTGGTAGTTTTTGTACTCAGGTCCTATGGATGAGAAATCAACTCATAAACTATGACCTTCAGCTATCAAAGAATCCTATCTATTGCAACATCACTAGTGCCATCGCTATTGCAAACAACCCTGTGCTACACTTAAAGACTAAACACATTGAAATCATGTATCATTTTATCAGATATCATGTGATGAATGTAGACATAGAACTTCATTTTATTCCCATTGACTATCAGCTCGCTGATATCTTTACCAAACCTCTTGATGAGACAAGATTCAACTTTCTCATCAGTGAGCTTGGAATGCTAAACCTTGAAGAATAACTCTTCAACGGTCAAGCATTATGTCAGCAACAAAGTTCTATATCTGATACTCATCTTCTTATCTCTGAGTAAATGTTCTTTGATACTCAGGTATGTTCTCTATCCTAACTTACTAAAGTTTTTTTTTTCAACGAGATGTCTTCCAAAAATAAAAATCAATCACTGATATTTTCTATCAGTGATCCTTTTGAAAAACAAAAACTCATCACTGATATCTCTCATCAGTAATTCTTCTAAAAACGAAAATCTATCACTGACATTTCTTATCAGTGATACCTTTCAAAAAATGAAAAGACACCTTTTGCATGACGTCATTATTAATGATAACCCATGACAAGCATTTTCTCTGACACGTTCGTCCGTTACACTTCTTGACCAATCATCTTCGTAGGACGTGTCCGTGTCATGATGAGTCTTTTTCCCGCTCATCATTCTTTTCTCTCTCCTCTATCTCTCTCACCTATATAAACAACACTCGTTTATATTTTTCCTCATTACGTGCACAAACTCTCTCAAGGCAAAAACATTCAAGGAATACAAAGAAGTTAAGAACTTAAGAACTCAAACCTCAAAACCTTCAACTTTCCAGGTTCTTATTCTTAAACTTTTGCACATTGTAACACTAAAACCTCTTTTTGATCTTAAATTTTTGCTAATAATGATCAAAAACTTGTTTTTCTTCTAAAAATAATATTTTTCATGATTTTCTTCTAAAAACCCTAAAAAGGGTTTTTAAGGTTTAAAACTGTCTTCAAATTTTTCTCTCTCATCTCCAATAGCTTTTTTCCGGATTATTTCCCAAAAAGGAAACTGGTAAAACACACTTTTCCACCATTTTCATCCTACTTGAAACTAGAAAACCCTATTTTACAAGTTTCTTTCCCTAAAAGGAAACTGGTAAAACTTCATTTTCTTATTTTTGGAACTTCTTTCTAAAACATTCCATTCTAAGAAACTTTCCGTTTTTTCTTCTCTTTTGTTCTTCTAACCTCCAGAAATGGTATCCCAAGCAACTGCAACTTTCACGAAGTCGAAGAACGCCCAGTTCGAAATATCAGTTGTTCAATTCATTGGGAACAATCATCGAGTGTTGCTGTAACCATTTCCCAAAACTAAACCCTTAACACACCTTGAGGAAGCTTCCGAGTTCCTCAAAAACTCCCCAACCGCCTATGCACTGACGGTTTATCCCAGGCTCACAAAATTCTCCTTCAGCAGTTCTGGTACACTGCTGAAAGGGCTATCAAGGTTCTTCCATCCAAGAAGGAGATCACAATCATTTCCTTTCGGACCGAGCATGGTGAGGGAAGCATAAATCCCTTAGACATCTGAGCTTCTCTCAGGCTCCCTGTTCGCAAATCTTACGAAGATCCTTCCACTGACGAACAACTGATCAAATTTATTAATCTCATGGAGTATAAATGGGAGACAAAACATAAATCCCTGGACAAAAGATTGACGAAGATCCTCAGAGCAAATATTCCCTCTGAACTCAATTATCTCTTCACTTACTTCATTCAGTCTATGAGTGGAAAGACTGGTTCGATGGACCAAGCTAGCCGACAAACGCTGCAGATTGGTTACTCCGCCATCACTGGCAGAAACATCGACTATGCCATGACGATTTTTGATGACCTTATGGCTAAGGTCGACAAGCCTGATAGGGAAGTTAAGATTCCCTATGTCCGTTTCATCTCAGTGCTTCTTCATCACTTTCTCCATGAGCTCTACCCGAACGAGGGTGATTATCATTTTCCAAAGCTCGGGGTTCGCATCCTCGATGTGAAGCGAGCTGATAACGAGGTAAGTTTTTCTCAACTCCAACAACTCCTCTCCTCTACTTCGTCTATTTCTGCAACGATGCCTACGGGTCAACCCCCCGTAGCTTCCCAAGATGCAAAAACCACCTCTTTTTCAAAGAGGAAACCATCCGCAACCCCTCTTGGTCAATCTAAAAAGACCAAGAGATCTTCAAAGAAGAAACCCCAACAGAATTCAACAACAACATCATCAGGGCTCTCCTCTTCACAAGCAACCCTGGAAACGTTCATGGTACGCTCTACCACATCTGCCACCGAGAAATCCGCTTCAGCCATTCTGACAATCGCTGAATCAACGCTGGAATCTACCCCGCCATTCTCAGTGCCTCAAAGTACTGAAGAGTTAGTTTTTGGCACCACCAGTGCCTCCCTGCAGCACAACACGAATATCTTCACAACAATTGTATCTTCTCCCACCGTTTCCTTTGTCTTCACTTCTTCTGAACCAGCAACTTCTATTGCTGACACACACGAACCCCTGCTGCATGACTTAATGCGGAGTAATGTAGGCTCTGTTGGTCTTCCTCACGAGGATCTTTAGCATACACCTATCTCCGAGACTCCTCTCGAGCGGGACATAATTTTTTGGGGGGAAATCAACTTGATTTCTTTCCAACACCATCAGGTACATCCACTTCCCTACCCACTTTCTCTCACATATCTAAGCCTGAGCATACCTTTGCTCAACCCTCTTTTTCTATTACAGGTCCTACGTTAGAGACCTTCAATAACTCCATCAAGGAGCTCAGTTGTTGATCCAAACTCTCACAGTGATTTGATGATGACCCTTATAATAACTTAGTGAAAATTACAAATAAAATCTATATGTATTAGTGTTTCGCTACCAGCGATAACATACTGGGTTTGTTCAATATCGCTAATGGTACTCATAGTTTTAATCGTAAGAACTCAACGATAAATGTTCCATCAGTGATAACCTGAGTCTGTTCACTAATCACTGATGATCGATGATAGTTTCAAATGTAAACAATGTTGTTTGTAATCCCCGACAAAGAGTTCATCGCTGACATCGAAGACAAAGCTGATGAACAAGTGACAAGTCTACTAATGATCTGATATGGATATCAGTGAAACCAAGGAAGGTGCACACACGCGACATATCAAGAAGAAGACTTCAGCGATAGCTGACTTATATAAGCTCTTCTCTGATGGAAGACCTCCTCACCGATCACTGATCATGAAGCTTCTACTTCAAGATATGTTTAATATAATCGGCCGTCTTTTTTTTCTTAAGACTGAAATAAAGGATTTTTTTGGAAGGCAAGGAATATTTCAAAAATAAATTTTTTAACATGGAATCAATTAGTTTCAACAATTCATTAATTTTGTCTTATCTACTTGCACACTTCGTACGATTTGTCAGAAGGGACATGCCTTTGTCCAAGATCGTACAACCACTCTGCCACTACAATGTTCAACATTACGGCCTAAAACATGTCTTGCAAAAGTCATAAGCATGCATCCAACCATATGCTGACACGTGTAAAGTCATCCTGCCATGCATTTAATTCAGTGGGTATAAATAGGAGGAATGCCCCTTCAGTTTGGAGGTGGTCTTCGCTGAACTTCTTAGTGCATAGAAAGATATCTATATTTTTCTATATCTTCTTTTCTCTCTATTTCTTGTGCAAGAACACTTAGTGATTCACAAGTTTGTTTAGATTAGGTTTTACTTAATCTTATTCCGCAACAAACTGTAAACTGTGTTTGATTTATCAATAAACAATTTTGAAAACCAAAATCTTGTGTTTATATTCAACCCCCCCCCCCCCCCCCCTTCTACAAATTGTTTACTTGTATAACCCCTACGGGACCAACAAGTGGTATCAGAGAAGATTGTTTAATTTCATAAACAAGATCTTGCTTATACTAATCTTTTTCCTTCAAAACACTAAACACTCTCTCCTCAAAAGAACTAGTCACTGGCTTGCCTCAGCACTCATACGCTAAGGAATCCCTCTGCTCAGTGTGTGAAAAAAGAAAACAAACTAAAGCTAGTTTCAAAGTCAAAGCAAGTGTCATCAGTGACAAACCCTCTTCAACTCCTCCATATGGATTTATTTGGCCCTATCAACATACAATACATTACTGGAAAAAAAATATACTCTCGTCATAGTAGATGAATTCTCTCGTTATACCTGGGTAATGTTCCTCCGTGCTAAGAGTGACACTCCATATGAACTCATCTCTTTTGTCAGGAAAATGGAAGTCCTGAATAATATGACTATTCGCTCAATTAGGAGTGATCATGGGACTGAATTCAAAAACAATTCTCTTGATAACTTATTTGAAAGCAAGGGCATTTCTCACAACTTTTCAGCTGTGAGAACACCTCAGCAAAATGGAACCACTTAAAGAAGAAACAGAACTATCATCGAAGTTGTTCGATCTATGTTCAACGATTCTCATCTTCCAACTCAATTCTAGGCAGAAGCCGTCAGCACTACCTGTTTTACACAAAATAGGTCACTGATCATAAAAAGATTCAACAAAACTGCCTATGAACTTTTCCATGGAAGAATTCCATCTATCAGCTTTCTTCATATCTTTAGTTGTTAGTGCTTCATCTTAAACAACAGAGATTCACTTGGAAAGTTCGATCCCAAAGCTGACGATAGAATATTTCTAGGATACTCCTCAGTGTCCAAAGCCTTTAGAGTCTTCAACAAGAGAAGACAAAATGTTGAAGAAACCATTCATGTCACCTTTGATGAATCTCGTTCAACTATTTCAAAACCAGCTGCTGCAAATGAAGAATTGAATCAGTGGATGTTTTCTCATTATGGGAAACTAGAAGCAAACTTCAACCCTAACCCTCAAGTCAACAACCCAATCGCTGATGATGATCCCATCATCGTTCCTAGCATGAAAACAAGTGATGCTGAATCCTCTTCTTGGGTATCAGTGATTCCAATAAACACTTTGCCCCCTTCTGAACCCTAAAATTCTGAAAACGCATCATTTTCTAATGAACAATCATCAAATGAAATACCATCTGAACATCAGCAACTCTTGCCTGATATACTTGAAACTATTACTGATGAAGCCTCTTCTTCAGCACATCCTGAAATCCATTCTGAGTCAGAGATTCATGCTCCTACTTAGCGATGGACAATGAATCACCCAATCGAACAAATTCTAGGTGATCCAAATGCAGGTATTCAGACACGACGAAGCTCAGGTAATATTTGTCTATTTGTTAATTTTATTTCGCTGATTGAACCAAAGAAAACTGATGATGCCCTCAGTGATCTAAACTGGGTCAGTGCTATGCAAGAATAGCTGATTGAATTTGAAAGACACAAAGTTTGGAATCTTGTCCCAAGACCATCTGACAAAACTGTTATAGGCTCCAAGTGGGTGCATCGAAACAAGATAGATGAATTTGGAACTGTAACCCGCAACAATGCTAGATTAGCTGCCCAGGGATACATACAAGAGGAAGGCATTGTTTTTTATGAAACCTTTGCCCCAGTGGAAAGACTCGAAGCAATTCGACTTTTCTTAGCCTATGCAGTTCACAAAGACTTCAAAGTTCACCAAATGGATGTCAAGTCAGCATTCCTTAATGGAAAGTTGAATGAAGAAGTTTATGTTGAACAACCACTAGGATTCGTTGATCCTAAGCATCCATATCAGCTGGATAAGGCTCTTTATGGTTTAAAACAAGTACCCCGTGCATGGTATGACACTTTATCTTTCTTTCTTATTGCTGAAATTTTTGAAATAGGTAAAATCGATAATACTCTATTTTTCAGAAAAGTTAAAGGTCACATCATTCTTGTTTAAATATATGTCGATGATATTATATTTCTTTCTACTAACCCATCTCTGTGTACTCGATTCGCTAAAAGAATGAAGACTGAATATAAGATGAGTATGATGGGTGAACTTACATACTTCCTTGGACTTCAGATCAAACAAAGTGATAAAAGAACTTTTATCCACCAAGGTAAGTACGTTAAAGATATGTTGAAGAAATTATATCTTACTCAAAGCTCAGCTATGAAAAATCCTATGGCACCTCCGCTGACACTTAACAAGGATCCCTCTGGAAAACTTTTAATGTCACTGCCTATAGAGGAATGATCGACTCTCTTCTCTATCTTACTGCGAGCCATCTTGATATCGTGTATTCTACTTGTCTTTGTACACGATATCAATCTGAATCCAAATAATCACATTTGATCGTTGTGATGCGAATTTTCAGATATCTGAAGGGTACACCAAACCTAGGTCTTTGGTATCCCAAAGACTCAGGGTTCGATCTAACTGCCTATTCAGATAGTGATTTTGCAGGTTGCAAACTGGATAGAAAAAGCACCACAGGAGGCTGTCAGCTTCTGGGTGGAAAGATGGTGAGTTGGACTAGTAAAAAAAAAAACTCAGGGTCCACCTCAACCGCTGAAGCTGAGTATGCAGCCGCTGGTAGTTGTTGTGCTCAAGTCTTATGGATGAGAAATCAACTATTAGATTATGATCTTTAGCTATCAAATATTCCCATCTATTGCGACAACACTAGTGCCATCGCTATAGCAAACAACCCAGTGCTACACTCAAAGACTAAACACATCGAAATCAGATATCATTCTATCAGAGATCATGTGATGAATGGAGACATAGACCTTCATTTTATTCCCACCGATTATCAGTTAACTGATCTATTTACCAAACCTCTTGATGAAACAAGATTCAACTTTCTCATCAACGAGCTTGGAATGCTGAACTTTGAAGAATAACTCTTCGACGGTCAAGCATTAAGTCAGCAATAAGGTTCTATCTCTACTATTCTGTTGGGAATAAATTGTATTGAATAGAAGTTCAAGGGTTAAAGTTGTAACTTTCTTATATGGGCTTAATCAGTTAATGGGCCATGGGCCTCAGGCTTTAAGCCTAAGTATATATTGTTTTTTGGCCTAGTCTTATAGGTTAATCATCCTATAACCATTGTAACCGTATACTGAAAATTCTCTGAATGGTTTATGATAATAGAGGGATGACGTATTGAAATCAACTGTTCTTATTGTTATTGTCTACTGATTGCTACGATATTGCACAATTGGTATCAGAGCATACAGACTGTTTGATTCAAGGTTTATGGTAAGTTCCTGTTTGGTTTCTGTCGACTGTTCTTGAAGTTCTAAAATTCTCATTATTTCGCTTTAGTTAAAATTGTTTGATTCTGCTCGTTTCTTTCGATTCGTTAAAGTGAGTTCAAAGTTTCTGCATATTTTCAGATCTTAATTCGATCGATTGAGTAATTTTTTAAGCAAATCAATGTTCTTAGGTTTTTGTCTCTGTTCTTTAAAAAGTTCAAATTTTTTGCATCAAAATCATTGTTTTTTTGCTTAGAAATCATTGGGTTTGTTTGTTTTCGCATTTTGGTCGATATCTACCCTTTCAGGAAAGAAACCGAGCAACCCTAGTTAGAAATCGGTCCGATTTTGTCGACCCATCCGCACTATCCGGAACATCGCATACTTTCTGGTAAGTCTCTTTATTTCCGTCACTTTTCGGACACAATCTGTCCGGATTGTTTCTTGTATCCGGTGAAATTCATCTACCCGGAAGACAGTTCCCGGTAATCCAAGTTTCCGAACTCCCACCACATCTGGACTCTCGTCCAGATTGATTGTGTATCCGGACAAATTCCAGTTCCCGGGTACTTCTGTTCTGACACCTCGGTTTCCGGACACATCAGCTTCCGGTCACCTATCCGGTTAGTATTTTTCCGGTAACTCTATTATTTCCGGCAAGTTTTGTTTATTCGGTAACCTTTGCTTTATCTAGTTACTTTTGCTATTCGGTAACTGTTGCTTTATCCGGTTACTTTTGTTATTCGGTAAGTTCACACACTTTGGATCCAGACACTTCCTGATCCGGACACATCTATCCGATTCCTATCCGGGTAAGTCTGATTTCATTTTAATCTTACCATTTTTTAGCTAAATTCACTCTTAGACCTTGCGTTAGGACTGTCACTCTTAGTGGCTTGCGTTAGGATCCAACCTTGAATCTACACTACTGTCTGACGATCACGTTAGTGCATACTTCACGATGTCTCGCAACGCCTTAGCTATCGGTACCGACTCCAAGCCTCCTACTCTCTATCGAGGAGAATACAGCCAATGGCGAGACAGACTCCTAATCTTTATCGAATCTAAAGATAACTTCGAATACATCTGACAAGATCTCACTGAAAGCCCACAAGAAACCCCAATGCAAGTTGTTCCTGCCCAAGTCGAAGGTGGTCCTCCACAGCAGGCAAAACCGAAGACGTTCGCCATGATGACTGACGATGAAAAGAACCGATTCACTGGTGAGCAACATGCAAAGAGATATTTGGTTCAGGGTTTGCCAAACGAGATCTACATGGCCATTGATAGCTTCAAGGAAACCTCCAAAGGCATGTGGGATCAAGTCGAGAAGATGATGAGCGGGAGTAAAGTGGGAAATCAATTGAAGGTCAACAGCTGCATCACCCGATATGACGGTTTCAAACAGCGAAAGGGGGAATCGATTACTCAGGCATACGAACGATTATGCCTTGTTCTGAACGAGTTTCACAAGAACAAGATCACTCGATCTAACACGGAAAATAGACTCAAGTTCCTAAACAACCTCCTGCCAGAATGGAAAGTGTTCGCTTCTCATATCAAACACAACCATCTGATTGAGAACATTCCAATCCATGAGCTTTATGAGATGCTCATGCAAGACGAGGATGAAGTCATGGAGATAGTGAGCACTCAGAAATCATCTTCCATATCACAAGCCGATCCCCTCGCCTTGTATCTTCAAAAAGTGGCAAGTCATCTGGCCATCACTCCAAGAGAACCCAAGTGTCCAGTGAGTCAGAACCAGAAGCTGAAGAAACAGAGGAAAGCGACTCTGACCCTGAGCTGACTGAAATAAAGAAAGCAATGGCCCTGATCACCAAATCCTTTCAAAGAAAGAAGCTCTTCAAGAAACCTTCCTCTAATAAGCAGCGCTACTCTACTACTCCCAACAAGCACACAAGCATTCGGATCATAAGGAGAAGCACGAACGAAAGCCCGAGTCAAAGAACAAAGACGAGCCAGACACGTGCTATAACTGCGGAAAATTGGGCTACTTTGCCAAAGACTTCCGAACGCCCGTTGTACGTAACGTGAAATACTACAAGGCAAAGTTGCTGTTAGCACAACAAAAAGAAGCAGGAAAGACACTGTTGGTTGAAGACGACTTCTGGATAAACCGTTCCAACGATGAAAGCGATTCTGAAGATGTCGATGCTTTCATGGGCAACCACTCTCCTCCTTCAGATCAAGGAGATATTTGTCAGGTATGTATCCCTATCCATCAAGGCTTAGTCGATCAGATGCAAATACTTGTTCAAAGAATAGACTTCCTATAAGGCTTCCACTGATGAACAACTACTTGAAATTCTTTCTTTAAAAGAAAAGCTAGATGTTCAAAAGAGAATCACTGATAAATATAAGTCCGACAATGCTAATCTTAAAGAAAATTGTACAAATCTTTCAATACCACCAAAGGACCTTAGGACCAAGATATCTGAGTTAAACTCAAAGCTTGATCAGTGTGAGGATGAGAAAGCAGAGATTATCTATCAATGCTCCTCTCTTCAAATTCAACACAACGAATTTGTTTATAAAATAACTGATCTTGAACTTAAACTTCATAAACGAGGTCAAACTGATCAAACGATTCATATGAACAAACCTAAGGAATTCACTTATTTCAATAAAGAATGGGGAATTGGGTATGACAACCCACAATATTTGCAAAAGGTTTTCACAATGAGGCCTACTCTATAGGAGTTTAATTTCTTTGGCTTTGATAGAAAATACCCCGAATATATAATCAGATGGACTGGACCTCTAGATGAAAAGGAAGAGGATACTGAGGAATACAAACGCAAACATACCACTAAAATGCAATTACCCTTTGCGTATGAAGTTCTTAACTATTCTTATACGAAAAATAAATCCAAGTTCCTATCAAATGATTACTTTGACGGCTACAAAGTTGCACAACCCAAGGATTCCTCTAAAAAGGATGAGGTCCCTGCAACGGAAACCAAAACCGAGACAGATGAGTTTAAACGCTATGTTCCACCTCTCGTTTTGGAAATGAAAATAGTCGAGTTAGAGGAATCATTTGAACAGGAAAGGATCAAGTTTCAAAAAGAAAAACAAGAGCTTTTAACTGAACTTGAGAAACTCAAATCCACCAAAACCGAATCTGCATCTGTTGAGGAAAATGAACTCCTTCGAGTAGAAATCAATTGGCTCATATCCAAACTGTCTGTCTTGGCAACATAAGTGATGCACGAGCAAGTGAGTAAAGGTCAACTCCAAGAGAAGTTTGACCTACTCCAACAAGAAAAAGTGAATCTACCTGAACCTTCCTCGGACTCCTCAGATACATCTTCGTGTAAAGCTTTTATTGGCAAAACCACCTCTAGAAAAGGAAAAGAGTCTCAAGAAAATTGTGTTCCAAAGAATCTTAACTCTGAATTTCAAAAAGCTTCCACAACAGATTCCTCCAAGAACACAAATTCAAAGTGTTCCTCACCTTCCTCAACCACTACGGTTCCATCTGTGCCTGAAATTGATTTTTCTGCTTTTATGAATTCCGATGAAAGTTCAGATGAGGAGTTTTTTAAGTTTGAATTCGACAAACCGCTTCCAAATCACACCGAATTTCTTTCAAAAGCAGTGAATCGACCGGTCAGATTTCAAAAAGGCGAATGTTCTACAGAAATAAAAAACCGGTCTGTAAACGAAGTTTCCAAAACCAATGAAAATTCTCAAAAGCGTTCACAGACGCGGCAATAGACCGGTCGACCAAATGATAGAAATCCTTCCTACTCAAACTCTGCTGACCTACCGTTAATGATTTTTCAGATAAAAATGGTCGGGCCAAACAAGACAAACAAAAGTGGGTAGCCAAAGGATCTAACAAGAGCAAGTCGGAGTCAAAGTCGTTTAATTCTGCTTTCATTTCTAGGAAAGACATTAATAATTGTGGTTTGCATGATTCAAATAATTCTGTTGAACAAAGTATTAATTTTCCATTAAGACTTTATTCAATGCAACAATTGATTCAATTATCCCATGATAGTTTGTGTTGTTCTAATTGTGGATTGAATGACTTTGATGATAATCGTTATGCATTTGATTGGTTTAGTTCTAATCATGTCTTTAATTCTAAACCTAAGCGTAAATCTCGTAAGCCCAAAAGAAAGCCCAATTCAAAATGGGTTCCCCCGACGGGTGTTAAACCTAACCCTTCAGGACCCATTTTCAAATGGGTACCTAAAAATGCCCAAACTAGTTTTTCCAGAACGGTTATGTGTGGTACTTAGACTCAGGATGCTCCAAGCACATGACCGGAAGGAGGGAGATGCTCACGAACTTTACCGAGAAATAATGCGGAGACATGAGATTTGAGAACGACAGCAAAGCGCCAATTATGGGCTACAACGACATTGTTCAAGAAAAAATTACCATCAAGAACGTGTCATACGTCGCGGGATTGGGACATAACCTGTTCAGCATCGGACAGTTCTACGACAAAGATCTCGAGGTCAACTTCAAAGGAAAAAGGTGTAGCGTCCGTACTGAAGACGGAAAGGAGCTGCTGGTTGGAACGCGAAAAAACCAACCTCTACACCATCGACCTCTCCTTTCTGAAGACCGATGACTCCGTCTGCCTGATGTCGAAGGCCAACTCTCAATAAGCTTGGATCTGGCATCGACGTATTTCGCACCTCAACTTCAAGAACATCAACAAACTGGTGCTAGGCGGACACGTCAAAGGCATGCCCGAGCTCAAATTCGAGAAGGATAAACTCTGTGGGGCATGAAAAATGGGATAGATGAAGCGAGATACTCACAAGCCGAAGGCCGCTCTGAGCACGTCCCGGTCCCTCGAACTCATCCATATGGATTTGTGTGGACCGATGCGCGTTCATAGCATCAACAAAAAAAAATATGTCCTGGTCATGGTCGACGATCTCTCGCTCTACACATGGGTGAAGTTCCTGCATTCGAAAGACGAAACCCCAGAGATGATCATCACCCACCTGAAGACCATCCAGCTAAACCTTCAACAACTGGTACAAACCATCAGGACGGACAACGGGACGGAATTCTAGAATCATACTCTTGACGAATACCTCACCTCGGTAGGTATCTCTCACAATTTCTCTGCCGCAAGGACTCCTCAGCAGAACGGAGTCATGGAAAGGCGGAACCGTACCCTCGTCGATGCCGCCCACACTATGTTATCTCAGTCGAAGTTGCCGTTATTTCTCTGGACTGAAGCAGTTGCAACCGCTTGCTACACGCAAAACCGTTCCATCATAAACAAACGGTTCAACAAAACCCCGTACGAGATCATCAATAACAGAATCCTGAACATCAAGTATTTCCACGCGTTCGGGTGCATCTGCTACGTTCTGAACGACAAGGATGACCTCAGAAAATTCAGTCCCAAGGCAGATGATGGAGTTTTCATCGGATACTCCATGCAGGCTAAAGCATTCCGCGTTTACAACAAACGGACCAAAACCGTCCTCGAAAGCATTAACTGGCGTGTTAGCTTCCGAACACTCTCGTTCGGGATCTACACAACCCCCAGTAAATCCAAATCACGCATCTACGTCAAAATCACATCTTTCTGATTTAGATTTACTGTTTGAGCATTTTTATGATGAATTCTTTAATATGCCTAATCCTCGTGTAATTGTGCAACCTAGGGATGGAGCTGCTCAACTCGAAAACTCGGCGAATCTCTTCGGTCTGCCGCCATCAATAAGCACTCCAACTCTATCTCTAGAAACCCCTCAAAGTTAAACGGATACGACTACTGAAACGGCCGTTACATCGGAGGATCCTGTGCCCATTCCGGAGATCACTCCAGAAGATTCGTCCTCAACAACTCTAATGGCTCAACCTCTGAATTCCCCAGAAGTTGCCCAACCAATGGCGAATCCTGCTCCATCTCCTCCGAGGAACCGTCCTTCATCTCTTGAAGCCGTTCAAGATCTTCCCCCCGGTGTGTATGTGGACCCGAATACTTCTCATGCAACTCATCAACCACTTCCACACACCACCAAATGGACACGAGCACACCCTCTCCATCAGATAATCGGCGATCCTTCCACACCGGTTCAGACGCGAGGTGCATCCGCCAACTTCTGTCTCTTCTCCGACTTCCTAAGCAAGATTGAGCCCAACACCGTCTCTGAATCTCTCAATGAAGATGGCATCGTCGTACGCAACAAGGCACGCCTTGTGGCCAAAGGATACTGCCAACAAGAGGGGATAGACTACGACGAGACATACGCTCCGGTCGCAAGAATTGAATCAATTCGTATGTTTCTTGCCTACGCCGCGCACAAGAACTTCATGGTCTGCCAGATGGACATCAAGACCACCTTCCTCAACAGCGTACTCAAGGAAGAAGTTTACGTCTCTCAACCGGATGGGTTCGTGGATGATTCCAAGCCAAACCACTTATACATCCTCGATAAGGCTCTGTATGGTCTTAAGCAAGCTCCACGTTCCTGGTATGATGCTCTGTCAAAATTCTTAATCAAAGCTGGTTTTTCAAAAGGTAAAATCAACACCACATTGTTTATTAAGGATGAAGAAGGTCATATTATTTTATTCCAAGTTTACATTGATGATATAATCTTCGGTTCTACAAACCCTCAATACTGTAAGAACTTTTCAAAACTCATGAGTAAATATTTTCAAATGAGCATGATGGGTGAAATGATTTTCTTCCTCGGTGTTCAAGTTAAGCAACTGTCGATTGGGATATTCATTAACCAGGTCAAGTACATCCGGGATATTCTTCGGAAATATCAGATGGAACAGTCTTCACCCATGAAAACTCTAATGTCTCCAGGTACGAGGTTACACACCGATCCTAACGCAAAAGGATTTGGACACCAAGACCTACCATGGGATGATAGGTTCTTTAATGTACTTGACGGCTAGTAGGCCCGATATCATGTTTTCAACCTTTTTATGCGCCCGTTTTCAATAGAAACCAAAAGAGTCTCATTTAATTGCTGTAAAGCGCATATTTTGTTATTTAAAAGGTACTGCTGATCTTGGCTTGTGGTACCCAAAAGAGATAGGTTTCGAGCTTATAGCATATTCATATGCGGACCACACGAGCAGCATGCTGGATCGAAAAAGTACTTCGGGACACGTGCAGTTCCTGGGCGATAGTCTAGTTAACTGGGCATCCAAGAAGCAGCAGTGCGTCTCCACATCTACTGCTGAGGCGGAGTACGTGGCCGCCGCGAGCTGCTGTTCACAAGTGATCTGTATGCGCACCCATCTCAAGGACTATGGATTCACCTACTCGAATGTACCCATCTACTGCGACTCGAAGAGCGCTATCGCGATATCAAGTAATCCGGTTCAGCACACTAAAACGAAGCATATAGAGATTCGGTATCATTTCATCAAGGATCATGTCAAAAGAGGTATAATCGAACTCTATTTCGTTAATACAGAACATCAGGTAGCAGACCTTTTTACAAAACCCTTGGACGAAAAACGCTTTAACTATCTAGTGTCCAAGTTTGGTATTCTCAATCCGAAGGTTTAACATGTATATGCGCCCGGTACAATTTCCATACAATTACATGGAAATGTCTCTTAATCATCTGATGTCTACTCTCCAGATGATCGAGTACACACTTCCTCGTCTCTGTATTCTAATTGTATCGCGCACATATCTTATTGAACCTCTGTATTAATTAGGTAGATTTCGTTTGTTTGTTTTTCATTCAGTTGTGATTTCCTTTAGTTTATTTTCTCGTCTATTATGTTTTTCTCGTACCGCACTTGCTTTTCATAAGTTTGTTCATGTGTTCAGGGGGAGCACATCCAAAAGAATGTGCCAAGTAAGTCCGTTCTTTGTTTGAGGGGGAGCGCCACACACTTTTTCTTAAAATAACAAGTCTTTTTGTGTGTGTAGTCTCATTTTTCAAAATGCACAATCCGAGGGGGAGCAATTTTTTGTGCACACTTCGAGGGGGAGCGTGTTTTTAATTTCACGATCTGATTTGGGAAAGAAAAAGCTAATTTTGAAAATCCCCGGGTCAATTTTTTGAAATTTCCGCAAAGACCCAGACAGGGTATTGTTTGGGCAAAAAATCACGTCGTACGACCACGACCAGAGCAGGTAAGACGCACGCTATAACCCAAATCTTGTATTAAGATAAGGTCTCAACAAGAACCTAGAAAACATCCGTCGTCTCTCGTAAAAGGTAAGTCGTACGTCTCCCATGACGCTCGACCATAGCATCGCCCATCCCGTACGACCATCGCGTAAGATCATTGCACCTTCGACCTAAGCTAACGTTAACCTTGACTGTTACGTTTGTTAAGTATTTAATGCAGGAGTCAAAGCCATTAACAGCATGCAGCCGTAACGAACGAAGAGCATTATGGATAATCACTCCGGCGACCGTTTCCAGCCGTTGTAGCCGTTGATCAAATCATTAATGGAGATAATTAATGGCCCAGAGACTATAAAAGTCAAGCTAAAGCCTCATTTCAAGGGACATCAGTTAACACCCAGCATACATCGGCTAACATCATTGAACAACAGAGAAAACGCACCCGAACTCACAAAGAAGAACACTCAAATCAAGTACTGGAGACCAGAATCACTCAGCGAACTCAAGAACACTCGAAGAAAAGCTCAAGTCATCGCTCTCGACGCACGACAGCAGCCCTCGACCAGCAGTTCATACTCTGTTTCGCACACGACAAACACCTGTTTTTACGTTCAAACACTTGTACTTTACATTTCGAAGCATTTCCTTCATTTGTATTGTAATCATCGTACGACCGACGGCAGTACCAAGGACATCGCCCCTGATTGGCGACCATAGTATAGCGACGACACCCACTGTCGTCCGCATGTTTTTTCCTCGTTTGAGGTTTTTCCTGCATCATCAAATCCCTTGTTTCTTTATTTTTATCCTCGTCACACGTCTCGTCGAAAGATTCTTTCTTTAGTTGTTTAAGTCCACATCGACCTTAAGTTGTCCCTTTGGTGCGATTTTTAGCAATAACAGTTTGGCGCCATCCGTGGGACTACATCTAGAGAAAATCCTCGACGAACGTGCATTCTACTAATAGTTTCTTGGAGTTTCTTCTATTTTCTGTTGCAGGAAAATGGCAGTCCCTGGAAATCCGCAGCAAGCCATCGCTCAGATGTATCAGGAGCTCGAGGTTGCCAGGAATCAACTCAATGCAATGGCAGAGCAGAATCGTAGAGCAGCTGAAGAGATCGCGAGGCTAAGGAATCCTTTTAGATCCCAGAATGGTCCTAGACCATTCATCAGCATCCAGGTCCATTCATGCAGAATCAGCAGCCGGGTCCGTTCATTCTGAATCCCCAGGTGGCGCCCAGCCGTTTCAGAATGGATCCCAGCTGTTTTCCCAGCAGTTCCAAAGTGGTCCGCAACCTTTCCAGCAAGGATCGCAATCTTTCCAGCAGAGATCGCAGCCATTTCAGCATGGACCACGATCGTTTCAGAATGGACCGCAACAATTCCACTATGTGTCGCAGCCATATTTTGTTCCATTCAACGGGTACACCAATGGTTCGTCGCATGGTAATGGCACTAGTCCATGGACCAATCCCTCGACAGGGGCAAATCCTGATCTTAACGATCCCGTCGCCCAGCGTTTGAAGATGTTAGAAGACCAAAATGAGCGCGTCCTGTCCTTGCTCGCCAAGTTGCCTGGGGCAGCCGTGCCTGTCGACGTCGAGCCTCGGTCGGGGTATCAGGCGTCGCCCCTTCATCGATGAGATCGCCACCGTCGAGGTCCCAAAGAAGTATAACATTCCTGCCTTCACTCCCAAGTATTCGGATGTGACCGATCCAACCGAGCATGTCGCGCAGTATAAGCAGCTCATGTGGACAATCTCGATTCCACACATGTACCAGGAAGTATGCATGTGCAAGAGTTTCGGGGCGACTCTCACTGGTCCAGCTCTCCAGTGGTTGATCAATCTCAAACCCAAATCTATCGGGTCGTTAGCCGAATTGGTCAACCAATTCTCCCGGCAATTTGCCAGCAGTCGCAAGATGGAAAAGCAAACTAGTGATCTGTATTATGTCGTGCAGAAGACCAATGAGTCTATTCGAAGTTATTTCAATAGATTCAATGCCGAAATGATCAGTATCCGCAATTGTGACGTGAAAACGGCGATCGAAGCCTATAAGCGTGGTCTAGACGATAGTTCAGGTCTATATATCGATCTGACCTAGTATCCCCCAGAGACTTTCGAAGACGTCCGAGCTCGAACCTTAGCATATATGAGGGTCGAGGACGATGCCGCCTTTCGTCGCAAGCACACTGACGATAAGAAGTCGTTAGGCGTCAGAAAGCCAGAGTTCAAGACAAAGGTTGTTTCCAGAATAGAGCCCGCGAGCCAAATTTCAAATGTTCGTTTCAAGACGAAAGCAGAAGCCAAGACCGCGACTAAGTTTGTTGGTTCCTGTTTTGTTTAAACAAGATTATCAGATCTATTAGTTCAAGTTTAAGTTTAATGCAGAAGCGTATTTGAAGAACTAACAGAAATGTTTGATAGATTTAGAACACAATATAAATAAACAGTGAACAGGAAATAATATCTCAAAGTTTACTGAATATATATATATCAAGAACAGATTTAAGAACAGTGAGTAAGCAAAGCTTTAAAACAGATATGACTCTCAAAGTGTATAAGCTATGTGTTCTTGTGATGTTTTTATCTCTTGATTCTCGATTAGGAAGAACTCAACATGAGTCTTCCTTATATACTACTACAAGGGGACCATAAAGCATGAGCTACTATTGATCGGACGGCATGAATAGTTGAACGTGCTTTATTGCATTTAATGCCGCAGACGTCTATTATGTACTAAGCCCTATTGAGTCCACTCAGAGTTTGACACGTTGAAGTTGGACAGGGTACGTTGCCATGCAAGTTGATGAACAGGTCCAGGAACAGTAGCAAGATATTATAAATATCTTCCAAGTCTTTAGAGAGGACCGCAGAGGCTCTGTAAAGTGTTACAGAGGTTCTGCGGTATGGTCCTTTGTAGATCAGTCTTTACCGGATTCCGAGTCTTTGATCTTCTTTGCGCGTATGACAGAGCTTCTGTAGGACGTCTCTGTAGCTTCTGTAGCTTCTTGACTTTGATCTCTCGGTAAGTTCGGCAGAGCCTCTGTAAGAGGCTTTCGTTACTTGGCCTATTTTTCACTACTTCTAAATACTTCTACGATTAGGAAGATTGAAGCCAACAAAGTTCACTCAGTACCCCAAGATATCCTCTTACGAATTCAAAGGGACCGCTAAGGACCTAGTCGAAGCTCTGAAAAGTTCCCAAGCTACCATTCGATGGCCAAAGAAGTCCGACATGGACGATGCTAAGAAAGACAAATCAAAGTGGTGCGACTTCCATGCCGATCATGGTCATGCGACAGACGACTGTATCGCACTGAAGAAGGAACTAGCATATCATTTTCCGAAAGGAAATCTCAAAGATATCATCGACGATGTCGCTATTTCAGCTAACGGACATCGAACGACGACCCCCGAGCATACGAAGGTCGTCAATTGCATCACCGGTGGTTCAGACGTGTGTGGTCTGACGTATTCCGTGGCCAAGCGTCATGCCAGTCAGGCGCCCGATGATCGGCCTATTCCTCGCTCGTTCAGACCCAAAGGAGATTTGGAGCTAGAAGCCATAAAGATTGTGTTCAACCAAGTCGACCTCGGCGACTCGTACCTAAAGCATCACGACGGGTTGATCATTCAACTCACGGTCGGTAACTGTTTGACGCGTCGAGTATTGGTAGACGGGGGCAGTTCAGCAAACGTCATTTTTCTCAACACTATCAAAGCCATGGGAATTGATCACTTAGAAATCACCCGACGTTCGACAACTTTGGTCGGTTTCAATGGAGAAGCGACGAGCACCTTTGGAGAGATAATCTTGCCCGTCTACGCCGGAGGAGTCAACAAGCAAACCAAGTTCAGCGTCATCGACCGTGCGTCGGCCTATAACATCATCTTAGGTCGACCATGGATCCATGATATGAAAGCTGTTCCTTCGACGTATCATCAAATGTTGAAATTCCCGACGCCATGGAGAATCCAGGAGATCAAGAGTGAGCCAAAAGTCGCTCGTCAATGCTACAAGTCTACCTTGAAGCCGAGAAAATAAAATGAAGTCGCAAGATCAAGCTCTCGACAGGTTCGTTCTTCAATCCCTAAATTAATATCTTTTCCACAGGGATAAATCTACTATGGTGCCTCGTAGCACGACAACATAGTCGACCACAGGACAATATTTCTCTGTGTCATTCTGTCATTTAAAACCTATATTTTCCTCCCAAAAAGGATACGGTAATAAATGACAGGGGGCAAATAGAGAGAGTCTGAAATGGTACGTTCTCTAACTCTTTCTCATACGATTTTTTCTCACAAAACGTTTACTGACTTAAGCATCGGAGGGTCGTTGGCTAGCCAACGACCAACCCCCGACATCGTTTTATAGCAGAATCGCACGACAGATTATCGCAGAATCGCACGACAGTAGTCATTAAGTCTACTATATGACTTTAATATCGCAAGGTCGAACGACATAAACGATCAGGATTTTATCCTCATCCCTCCACAGGGACATACGATACAAATTCATCGTACGATCTCGTCGTACAATCGCAAAGCCTAAAACAACTTATCTTAAAGTTTCTTAGCTTTCATACCCTGAATGGATGCTTTAATCGCGTGTTTTTATATTTGTTTTACGTTCTTGTCATCGTATTACAATAAGTACCTTAGTCGCATGATTTCATATGTATTTTATGTTCGACTTCATAATCAATATGATTTGAATAAAGCATAGATTCAAAGCAAAAGATATATTCGTTGAGTAAACCATCATATACATACTCAACCCCCGATAGGTCAAGTGGCAAAAACAACAAGGAAAGAAAAAATTCTAGACGACAGGGGGAACATCGGTCGTATCCCTGCTCGAAGTCTCGGCCTGAGGGCCTTCATCTGCCACTCCTCCCGCACGAATCTCCTGCAGTTCATATTGAGCATCGAAAAGCTGGATGGCTAGCTCGTCATCACGCGCCAAGGCAAACTTCTCCCTATCTAAAGCCGCCTTCTCTCTCTCCAACGCCGCAGCTTCTCTTTCATGGGCAGACGCCATCAACCCTTCAACTTTCGACATCCCAGCGTGTAATGCCAAAGACGACTGGAACGTCTGAAAAATAACACAAGAAAATATTAGACGACTAAACGAACGAGACAAGTCATGAAAGATTGACACTTACCGTGAACGCCAGACTGGCAACTTGAGATCCAATCTCTCCTGCCGGAACTCCATGAAAACACTCCCCGAAAGACGGGAGCAAATACTTCCCCAGATGAGGGAACGACTCCGTCCCGTCTAGGACACCATCCGCCATAAAGTCAGACGGAAATGTAAAATTGACCGTCATAACTTCGGCCGACGATCCCTCGCCCCTGTCGGCAGATATTGGGATCGACACTTGAGACACCGGTTTCGTCACCATCGCCGGAAGCGCAGAACTTGCTGGTGTCGCGTCCATCACGCCAGGACATATAGATGACGCCCTCGCCTTCTTAGGCAGAACAACTCCCGGTGAGTTATCAACCCTCGACGAAGGTTCCCTCAGGAATATCCTCTTGGTTCTCTTCTCGCTCGACCCAGCCGTCGAAACATTTTCACCCTGAAGGGCACGCATAACCTGCTTTCCTCTCGCCCTAGAAACCGATTTCCTCTCGGTCGGCACTGATCAGGAAATACATGAAGCGTCAGACAGATAGAGTAAACGAAATAAAATAAACTATGGTACACTTACCAGTCGCCTCTTCCTGCACGTCCTCATCTCCTTCTTCTATCGCGTCCTCATCCTCATCCTCGACCGCCGATTGCCACGAAACGAAAGATCGGTCATCAACACTAAGACTCAAGAACTTGTTGATCTTAGCCTGGGAATCCACAGTCAGTTTCACTTCGTCAAGCTGAATCTCTGAAGGCGACAAGAGGAAAATGATAAGTAAAAGTCATAAAGATAAATAAAACTCAGAAACAAACGAAGCATACCTGTCTTATTCCAGTCTGACCGCATCCAATTGCTGCCGGAATCTAATGACTCGGTAAGAGCAAATACATACCTCGACTTCCACCCACGATCATTGACGCCAGTTCCCAAAACCAAGGCACGATCACCCTTGAACTTAGAATAAGGACTATAACGCCAGTTCTTATCCTTTTTAACTTGGTACGCCGCCAAGAAATCATTCATGATCATAGGAGACTCCCATTTCGCGGACGCTCGCTCAATAACCAGCAAAACTCGCCAAAGTTGGGGCATCAATTGTCTCGGCGACACATCGAAATCCTGCATGAATGACTTGGCTAAACCAGAAAATGGCCATTGAAACCCTATCTTAAAAGGATACTCGTACAAAACGAGATATCCCTCAGGGCAATCCTTAGAACGAACAATCCCCGGACACCGCAACTCTACATTTGCAGGAATTTTTACTAAACTCCTAAAAGCATCTAAGTCTACGTGATTCATGATAAGACTAGTAGGCTCCGTCGACATTGTGAATCAGAGAACAGAACAAGATCTTATATAAACGCTCTCAACTGTGGGTTGAAGATTTACAAAGATTCGAATGAGAATTGGTAAGGAATTAAGACAAAATCCCTTCCCAAAAATAAACACTTCAAAAGTATAGCAAGAAAAGATCCGTCGTGATCTTTATTTATACAAACGATTGCATCAAGTCGAATCCCTGGATGATTTCCCCGCGTCCGTGTCCTTTCGTATATCCGCCCGGATCTTCGACACCTGTCCTCGACAGCTGGTAAGCATCATCGTACGTCAGCATGACGACACGACCTCGTTCCTCTTTCGACTTCTCGTTCAGTTAGAAGCGGACTGGTCTAGTTCCACGACAACCAGGTAAGTCCCTCAACCCAGGTCACGAGCCTAAGCGTTCGACAAGCAAAATTTAAAACTTAAATTTGACATTCAATTTTCAAATTTTGGGGGCAAACTGCTTGGGCAAAAAATCACGTAATACGACCACGACCAGAGCAGGTAAGACGCACGCTATAACCCAAATCTTGTATTAAGATAAGGTCTCAACAAGAACCCAGAAAACATCCGTCGTCTCTCGTAAAAGGTAAGTCGTACATCTCCTATGACACTCGACCATAGCATCGCCCGTCCCGTACGACCATCGCATAAGATCATTGCACCTTCGACCAAAGCTAACGTTAACCTTGACTGTTACGTTTGTTAAGTATTTAATGCAGGAGTCAAAGCCATTAACGGCAAGCAGCCGTAACGAACGAAGAGCATTATGGATAATCACTCCGGCGACCGTTTCCAGCCGTTGTAGCCATTGATCAAATCATTAATGGAGCTAATTAATGGCCCGAAGACTATAAAAGTCAAGCTAAAGCCTCATTTCAAGGGACATCAGTTAACACCCAGCATACAAAGGCTAACATCATCGAATAGCAGAGAAAACGCACCCGAACTCACAAAGAAGAACACTCAAATCAAGTACTGGAGACCATAATCACTCAGTGAACTCAAGAACACTCGAAGAAAAGCTCAAGTCATCGCTCTTGACGCACAACAGCAGCCCTCGACCAACAGTTCATACTCTATTTCGCACACGACAAACATCTGTTTTTACGTTCAAACACTTGTACTTTACATTTCGAAGCATTTCCTTCATTTGTATTGTAATCATCGTACGACCGACGACAGTACCAAGGACATCGCCCCTGATTGGCAACCATAGTATAGCGACGACACCCACTGTCGTCCGCAGGTTTTTTCCTCGTTTGAAGTTTTTCCTGCGTCATCAAATCCCTTGTTTCTTTATTTTTATCCTCGTCGCACGTCTCGTCGAAAGATTCTTTCTTTAGTTGTTTAAGTCCACGTCGACCTTAAGTTGTCCCTTTGGTGCGATTTTTGGCATTAACAGGTATCCGGATAACTCATTCGAAAACTCACCTATCCGAATAGGTATCCGGAGCGGGTAGTTTCCGGACAACCTATCCGGACCGGATACGTTTCCGGACGTCTCACACGGTAACCTCTGTCTCCCTATATATACCCGGTTCCTCTTCATTTCAAAACTTTTCCGAAAACCTCTCCAAAAACCCTCTCGTGCGAAAACCCTCGGATTCATCTCCTATTCACTGATTTCGATCGTTCTTCATCTCAAATCACATGTATGTTTCCTTTATTACTTGGTTTTGTGTTTTTCGATCACCACCGTACTCAAATCACACGCAAAACCCCTGATTAATCGATCGAGGGGTGCGTTCGGTAACCAAACCCATGTCGATTCGCGTTCCATCGAATTTAGGGTCGTTTTTTGCTTCTCTGTTGGTTGATTGTTGCTATGGCACACGCTCACAAAATGCTAGTACATTTGGATTTGAGTTTTGCTACCTGTCTGGCTCGATTTGAAGTAACCGGATCTTGTCCGGATAGTTTCAAACTATCTGTACACATTCAAGTTATGCAGACTCTATCATGGGATCCGGTAACTCCCTTATCCGGTAAGTACCCTCATTCGGGAACCTTATCTATCCGGAAACCATCTCATCCGGATACCTTTGTGTATCCGGTAAGCCATGTTTATCTGGTAACTTACAGTCTATCCGGTAAGTCCTATCATCCGGACACCCTAGTTGTCCGGAAAGCCTCTTATCCGGTAAGTCGTTTTTATCCGGAAACCCATGTTTATCCGGTTACCCATATTCATTTGGTATCTTGGTGTATCCGGTTACTCTTGTATCCAGACACCCATGTCTACCGGACACCTTCCTGTTTCCGGATACTTTGGCCATTCCAGTACCCTGTTTCTCACTGCCATTCCTCAATCATTTCCAAATTGAGCCGATTATCGCCAAGGTACGTACCATCACATCACAAACAGTCGTATCCTAACACTTAATCTTTCTTGTACACAACTGGCTGAACAACAACACCAAGACAACCCACCTCAATAGGAATTCATTGACGAGGAGGCCAACAATGCCTTAGTCTCACCCGATCACATCTCTGAAATCGAGGGCAACAACCATCACCTCGATGCCGCTGAATTCAGACCTCAACACCGAGTGGTCGTGGACATCCTCCTCGGTCACCCAATCCGATATGCATTCATAGCGACCACGGATGTCCTGGTTCTTTACCTGTAACAAGTCTGGAACACCATTCGGGTAGTCACCGGCAACAACACTCAAACGATTCAAGCACGATCGACCACCATCCTTTTTTCCTCACACAAGAATATTTCCAACGACTGCTTTCTCTACCTGAAGCTACTGATGGTGGCCGAGCAGCATTTGATCCAGCCATCGATGATGACACCTTTTGCGCCGAGATTCAGGCCTTGGGGTACAACCATGCACTGAATCGGTCGTCTGCTTTCAACATGAAGTACCTCGTTCCAATTTGGTACACACTCTTCACAATACTGAACCGGTGCCTGTTAATGCCAAAAATCGCACAAAAGTACAACTTAAGGTCGATGTGGACATTTAACAACTAAAGAAACGTATCTCGAGCCAAATAACACAATCGCGAGGAAAAAGTAAAAGAGACAAGAGATTTGGTGACGCGGAAAACCCCAAAACGAGGGAAAACCGCGGTCGACTCTGTGAGAGTCGACAGTGCACTATAGTCGCCAAACAGGGGCGAAAGTCCTTGTGTTACAGGAGATTTATATACAACAGATTACAAATAAATGTAAATATAAACTTAGTCGTGTGCAAACGATGTGGGTCGTGCGTAAATCGTGCGAAATAACTTGTCGTCGTGTGGTCAGAACTGTCGTCGTCAGGTGGTTCGAACTGTCGTCGTGCGATACTTGCGTGTTCAAATGCCTCGTTGTATTGAGAGAAAAATATAGAAGTGAGTATAAGTAGGTCTGTCTGTTCTCCCTTTGCTCGAAGGTGGAGGAGTCTTTATATAGCTTCGATCGGTACTGAATGTGCTTTAATTGTTGGTCTTGTAACCGCTGTCGACATTAAATGCGCTTTGATGATGGTCTTTGTAACTGCTGTCTGGCTCTAAATGGCATTGATGATTCGTCCGTTACTGGTCGTTGTGCCATAAATGCCTGTAGACCCGCATTAATGAACAAAAGAAACGGTTGTTGACCATGAATGGTTAGTGTAATCGTAAGACCATCTTAAGTTTAGGACGTCGGTCTTATGTAGCATACGACCGTTGTCGAAATACAAGACCATGTATATGACTGTAAATGTCTTGTAAGACCTTATCTTAGTATAGGAATGGTCTTATAAAAATGTCGTGAGACTAGGATAAAACTGTCGTCAGACCACTAGGTCGTAAGACCAAGATGATGATGTCGTAGGACCAGAGCGATATAAGACCGACGACAGGAGACTGTCGACGTAAGACCAACGAGTCGTAACCGGCGACACGTAACTGGCGACATAAGACTAGTGACGCAAGACTAATAACGCAAGACTAGTGACGGGTGACTGGCGACGGGTGACTGGCGACATGTCGCTAACGATGTATGTCGTGCGACGTGTAACATGCGACACGTGACGTGCGATCATGAGATGTAAAGACACTATCTTGAATGACTATTGACATAAGATGTCTTTTAATTATCAACTATCGTATGTCGGGGATAAGGCAATAATGGGTATTACCCTTGTCGATCGGGGGTATTACTTTTGTAGGCATTAGGGTAATCGAAGTCCATGGGTCATGTCAAAGGAATTCCCCAGGTCGGTCGAGGGTGTGATTTTTTACCCAAACAGTTAGCCCCCCGATATTTTAATTTCAAAGCCATTTGAATTTCAGATCTCGTACCAAAGTAAAATGTGTTTATACGGAGATGTGTCACTTTTGCTAAGAAAATCGACTTGGTTAGCTAAAAGCGTGAGTCCAGTCGATGGTGTTTAAGTAAGTTGCGACGATCGAATGATGACCTTTAATGCGCAAGATACTTGTGGTGTTCATCTGACGGTCGTAAGACGACCTTAAAACGTAAGGAACCGACGGTGATCGTAAGACGATCTTTATCAAAATGAGACGTATGGGTCAGGAGTCAATCGTAAGACGATTGGTCCGAAGTAAAGCTTGGCGGCGATCATAAGATGATCGAACCAAGATAAAATTTAAGGATCTTGTGATACAGTCGTTAAAGACTTATGTTTTGGCGTTCCGAGCCGATACGGTCGATATAGACTTTTAATCTAGCGTTTAGAGCCGATATGGTCGTTATAGACCAATGATCTGGCGTTCCGAGCCGATACTGTCGTTATAGACTTATGATCTGGCGTTTAGAGCCGATATGGTCGTTAAATACCTATGATCTGGCGTTCGAGCCGATACGGTCGTTAGAGACCTATGATCTGGCGTTCGAGCCGATACGGTCTCTAGAGACCTATGATTTGGCATTCGAGCCGATACGGTCGCTAGACACCTATGTTACGTTGTGTAAGTTTTGCTTTAGTGATAATCGGTAAAAAAAAATTACCTTTCTATTGAACATGAGTATTATTTCGACTCATACATGTCATAGACAGATGTAATGTCAAAAAATTCATTATGTACAAAAATGAACAAGAAGTCGTGCGACTTGGGCATCCATTGTAATACCACGATTAGAACGTAAGTCATAAGACTTTTTGAATCGTATAAGCAAACATAAGCGCATGCGATCAAAGCATTCATTCAGAACATGAAATTTTTCTAAGTTAAAGAACTTAGCTTGTGGGGTCGTTAGACCTCACGATCGTGTGATTTGATCATACGATGAATTTGAATCATGTGTTCCTGTAGTTATTCAATCGAGTTGTCTAATAAAACTGATTGTTTATACCGTACAATTTTACTGAAGTCGTATGATAGACTTAGTAACTTATGCCATGCGACCCTTTTCAGATGCGTTGCATTCCAGCTGCGTGGGATATCTCGACCGTCGAGGGTTTGGAGCCGATAGGCACCTTTACCCACGACTTCTGAGATACGATAAGGACCTTCCCACTTGGTGGAAAGTTTACTTGCATTAAGCTCTTGAGTGCTTTGAAACATTCGTCGGAGGACGTAGTCGCCTTCTTGAAAGACTCTTGCTTGTGATTATACGGTTAATCTTGTGACTGGCCTTTATTGGCAATCATGAGATTAAAATATGTGAGTCGCACTTATTGGCGACCTTTGCGTTTTGGCATGCGTCTTACCATGACTGATGATTGTGAAATTCAATGTACAAGTCATCTTTATTGACGACATATGTCATGACTAGCGATCATGAGATTTCAATATGCGAGTCGCTTTTATTGGCGACCGAGAATTTTTACCTGTGTTTGTCGTGACGGGTGATCACAAAAAATGTGGGTCGTCCTTTATTGACGACTATAAGTCGCAATCTGCGTTTTCCATCACTGGCGATCATGAGAAAAAAATGCTAGTCGTCTTTTATTGACGACTATAATTTGCAACCTGCGTTTTTTTAAGTCGTAGAGACTTTGGTTTCTCACGATGTAAATCGTAAGACCTGTGTTCATATGATCTTGCGAGCAGTAACATGGAGTCGATAAGCGCCTTTTTCTGAGGACTTTTGAAATCGAATGTGGTATTTTTTTCTAGTTTGTGAAGGGTGTTTCGAGCCCCCGAGTCCTTTGGATGATGCGATACATGCGATACTTTGACGGAGAATTTTTTATCATGGCTTGAATCTGGCTTCGAGCCGCATTCAATTCCGATTGAAGTTGAATCAGGGGATCTTGATAATTTCCCATGTACCTGAAAGTCTTTACAAGATCGTTAGAGCGATATATGTGTTGGCTTGAGATTTTCTCTAGATGGGGTCCCATGGATGGCGCCAAACTGTTAATGCCAAAAATCGCACAAAAGTACAACTTAAGGTCGATGTGGACATTTAACAACTAAAAAACGTATCTCGAGCCAAATAACACAATCGCGAGGAAAAAGTAAAAGAGGCAAGAGATTTGGTGACGCGGAAAAACCCCAAAACGAGGGAAAAAACCGCGGTCGACTCTGTGAGAGTCGACAGTGCACTATAGTCGCCAAACAGGGGCGAAAGTCCTTGTGTTACAGGTGATTTGTATACAACAGATTACAAATAAATGTAAATATAAACTTAGTCGTGTGCAAACGACGTGGGTCGTGCGTAAATTGTGCGAAATAACTTGTCGTCGTGTGGTCTGAACCGTCGTCGTCAGGTGGTTCAAACTGTCGTCGTGCGATACTTGCGTGTTCGAATGCCTCGTTGTATTGAGAGAAAAATATAGAAGTGAGTATAAGTAGGTATGTCTGTTCTCCCTTTGCTCGAAGGTGGACCAGTCTTTATATAGCTTCGGTCGGTACTGAATGTGCTTTAATTGTTGGTCTTGTAACCGCTATCGACATTAAATGCGCTTTGATGATTGTCTTTGTAACTGCTGTAGGGCTCTAAATGGCATTGATGATTCGTCCGTTACTGGTCGTTGTGCCATAAATGCCTGTAGACCTGCATTAATGAACAAAAGAAATGGCTGTTGACCATGAATGGTTAGTGTAATCGTAAGACCATCTTAAGTTCAGGACGTCGGTCTTATGGAGCATACGACCGTTGTCGAAATACAAGACCATGTATATGACTGTAAATGTCTTGTAAGACCTTATCTTAGTATAGGAATGGTCTTATAAAAATGTCGTGAGAGTAGGATAAAAATGTCGAAAGACCACTAGGTCGTAAGACCAAGATGATGATGTCGTAGGACCAGAGCGATATAAGACCGACGACAGGAGACCGTCGACGTAAGACCAACGAGTCGTAACCGGCGACACGTAACTGGCGACATAAGACTAGTGATGCAAGACTAATAACGTAAGACTAGTGACGTGTGACTGGCGACAGGTGACTGGCGACATGTCGCTAACGATGTATGTCGTGCGACGTGTAACATGCGACACGTGACGTGCGATCATGAGATGTAAAGACACTATCTTGAATGACTATTGACATAAGATGTCTTTTAATAATCAACTATCGTATGTCGGGGATAAGGCAATAATGGGTATTACCCTTGTCGATCGGGGGTATGACTTTTGTAGGCATTAGGGTAATCGAAGTCCATGGGTCATGTCGAAGGAATTCCCCAGGTCGGTCGAGGGTGTGATTTTTTACCCAAACAGTGCCTATCTTCAAGGTGGAAAGGCATCGACCAATGTACCGACAACTTCTTACGCCTAGTTCATGCCGTCATCTACGACCGACACGTAGATTTTTCCTCAATCATCTGGCACGAACTAGTGAATACCATACACGCCATCGGCGGAACCAAAGAGCGCACGTTGATCCCGTACCTCCGATTTCTACAACTTGCCATCCGTCAACACATGGATGCCAACCCGGATATTCCGCGCCGCGCTAATCACCCGGTATGTCCTCCCTTCAGCTTACATTACCTTGTTATTTGCAACCCATCCAACGCACAAGCCATGCGTATCCCTGAAGCGCTACTGGCATATGCGAATCCGCAAGCACCGAGTGTGATAGCATATAGGCAAGCGCTAGGTGCTCCTATGGTCCAGCCAGAGCCGGAGGGACCTCCCCGAGGATCTAGGCCCGAGAGATGTGAGGGTCCTAGAGTAAGAGAAGGTACAGTCCAGGTAGCTGGGACTCCCGGACGGGGCGTGCTGAGTGTCAATACTATAAGGGGAACTGGAGCGGGCGGTGTTGAGGATTCGCATGCCGGTACTAGCCATACCCGACCTTCCTCAAGCCAACCATCTCGACCATCAACAAGACGACCGCCTACTCCCCCATACTACCTCAACCACCCGTACCACCGATGACGCCGGACCATCGACTACCCTACACGAGGTCCCGGTCGTCACTGCCACGCTACTTGACCAAGACCCCGGAACCGACACCACTGAACCCATATCACCGTTCACCCAAACCGGTGCCTTGGATTCTGAAACAACCGACTCCGATACGGATCAAGCCATCCGCATATCCATGATACCTCCCCGTATCGGACGTCGCCCTCCCATGACCAAGGAAACTCCATCCAACTCACCCACACCCTCCGAAATCCCTTACCCGAGCCGAATACGGGAGACATAAGGAGAGAAGATGGAGAATTAGTTGAAAATCTGGAACAGGTGAGGCGGAGAGAATGGAGATCTAAAAATAACAATGAGAGAGCGAGTCTTCTAAATAGAGAGGAGAATGAGCGAAACCGAGCTCGTGTCGCCCAGGTTGCCACATCTGTTGCCTCTTCTCATCCGTTGGGGCGAGACATTAAAGAAGCCGGTGTGGACTTAGCGACGCAACTGCACCCCCCCTAGCCACTTAAGTGACTCTCAATAGTTACCTGTTTCAACTTCTCACGGGGAATTAGCACATAATCTATCGTTCTCTCACTCGGAAAGTTTCGATATTGAAAATAGAGAACAACCTCCCCTGTTCTCGACTTCTTTCATCGCACCATCGAGTCTAGAGCCACTTGATACATTATTACATTCTTTAGCTAGGACACATATACCTACTGCTACTATCGATGAATTAAGTGAACCGATCGGAACATCTGTAATAAGTCTGCCCTTGAGAGGATTACGAGGATCGGATGGAATTCCTACCATAGCTAACATCACGCCAACTATGAACGTAAGTGTCACTTCTGTTGCTTCAACAATTGTGACCTCAACGGGTAATCTAAGTGATCCCGACGGTGACTTACCCGACTTCGTGTCAAGGAAGTACTTGGACGGCGCCTTAAAGGCTGTCTGCGAAGCGATGACCTAGGAGTTCAAAACGGAATTGGACAAAGTCAAGAGCCTACTAAAGGGGAAGGAGAAACTAGTCGAACCAGAAAATGCACCAACACCTCCACCGGCACATGCTTAGCCATCTTACTCGGTGGATGACCTAAAGACTATGCTTCTCGCCCAACTGCTCCAACATACCAACTCTGACTCATCAACCGAAGCAGATCTGATTTCCGTGCTCCGATCATAGGTATCTGCTCCACCATCTACCGTCAACACCCGATTGGACCATCTTGACTCGACCCTGAAGGACGTTCAGACCGCCCTTACAACTTTGTCTAACAGTGTCGCCTCACTCAAAGAAACCTGCAAAAGTCAAGCCGGTGGACTCAAACGCTCGCACGATGACCAGGATGATCCTGATCACCGTGAGGGGGAGAACAAGTGTCAGCGATTATCCGAGTCCGAGCCAATCACCATCGACACTACTCCAACGGTTCAACCGGAACCATCAACTGTGGCACCATCAGAAGATCAGCCACAAACTCAGTTAAGTCTAGTCGAAATGGTTATCGACATGGACATCTCAGATGAAGAAGACCCAACGGTTGAAAAGCCCGAGGAAGAATCCCAAGAACTGATAAGATGCTCAGCAACGGAACAGCCAAAATTTGAAATGATCGATCTAGAATCAGAAGTAGACCCAGAAACCGAGAACGCATGGTTTAAAAAAGCCGCCAGTGCAATAAACTCCGAGGTAAACCAGATCTTCCCGACCGAAGCTGAAGACTATTTTGATTATGATCAGTTCCTTCTTCAGTCCATTCAGAGTACCCCTGCTTATGCCCAACTGTTACCCGAGACTTCTACACCAGCTCAACTGACATCTCCTCAGACCGATACAGCTCAAGCTTAACCACCACAACCTGTAAGATGGGAGAAGATTATTGTAACGTCCCAAAA
The DNA here is from genome assembly GCA_033807775.1 of Saussurea involucrata. Lineage (NCBI taxonomy): Eukaryota > Viridiplantae > Streptophyta > Magnoliopsida > Asterales > Asteraceae > Saussurea > Saussurea involucrata. Next base: position 219,282,204 of record CM066321.1, on the reverse strand, counting down.
ATTACAAGGAATTTAAAATTTTAAAACATGCATTTCATTATAAAACAATCACAATTTAATAATTCGTAACTCAAATGAAGTTAACGTCGTTAACTCGAGCAGTTAGTAAAGTTTATGCAGCGGAAATTTCATAAAATAAAATCCAAAGGTTTGAAAGTGAAACTTAAACAATTCTCGACACTCCGCGCCTAGTGTGTGTACCGTCAAGCCCGACTGCCGCTCGCACTTGAAATCACAACATATTGGGAAAAGGGTAAGCTAAACGCTTAGTGAGTCCTACCACACACGTAGGTAACAACCCCACGTATATCGCCCATACTCACAAGTAGGCAACATCACCACCACCACGAATATAAAAACCACATAATGATTAATCTATAAAACGAACCTCGGTCCCACCGAGTACACCAAAAAAATATATCGACACAAGCTCAGTCCCACCGAGCCCTCGGTCCCACCGAGTAAAGACATTGATACCAGCTCAGTCCCACCGAGCCCTCGGTCCCACCGAGTAAAGATAATACAATTGTACTAGCTCAGTCCCACTGAGCCCTCGGTCCCACCGAGCCCTCGGTCCCACCGAGGTGTACACAAGCATAAAAAATCCACGTATAAATTCAACAAATCACCACTAGTTATCACATCCCAACTAGTTCACGTAAGCACGTATTAACACATAATAACACGTAGCACAAAATAACGATATGCATGAAATTCCTAACTACGCGGTGAGAGAACTCACCTCAAAACTACGCGACGCGCTCCCGAGCCGCAACACCAGTGCGTCAACCTTCCTCACTTTTTCCCACCTAAATACGCACTAAGAACGTCAACGGAAGGTCCCAACTCACGACACTTTTACTAGTTTAACAAAACTAAAAATCCAGATTTTATACTAAAAACGCAGGTCTGTTCGGGACCCATTTTACCCCTGCTAAACTAATCAAACGAAAAATCTAATTCCACATTCAGGAAGTTCAATGTCTTACGGTTCCAGGGACGTATCGCACGTGTCCTAACGATATTCCTAGCACTCTATATGAATTTTACAAAAACACCTCTCAGAGCAGCTAAAACAGGACCTATCCGTATAAAATGGCAATTTGACACTAGCTATGGCCCGAACTGGTTTTTCCACAAAACATATAAAAGTTACTAGACTCAGAATGGGAACTTTTGGCACCAGTTCCATCCCAATCCGACATTCCTAACAGAAGATATATCTTATACAAAACAGGGAAGAAACTGCACGATTTACATAAAATGATAACTTTTGAACTTGAACCCAATAAGTTATCTTAATCCAAACAGACCCACGAAGAAACATGACTTACTGAATTAGGGTTAACATGGGCTGAACAAAACCATGCACCACCCACTGCCGCCTCCGGCGGTGGTGGTGGCTGGCGGTATTCTCGCGACGAACAAAACGAAAAGACACGGAAAGGAAAACGAACGATTACCTCGCTGCAACTCCTCCTTCTTCTCGATTCCGGTAGCAAGTAGCGGCGTTCCTCTCCTTCCCGGCGTCTCTCACTCTCCGGCGAACACTCTCCCTCTCTCTCCTCTTGCCGGCGACCACACTCCCTTTCCCTCTCGATTTCCCTCTCTCTCTCTCCGGTTTCCCTCTCTCTCGGCCGAACACCACCAAAAGGGGGAGGGGGGAATGACTAAAGGGTTCTTGGGGAGTTACTAGCATGAAACCGAAGGGGAAGAGGAAGGGAGGGTCTCTTGGCTGATTCCTTGCCAAACTTTGGTGAAATGCCCCAATTAGCCCCTCAACTTTCCTTTCCTTGCAAAAACCCAAAAAGGTTGACTCATTTAACTTTTTGGTCCGGTTCGACTAACCCCGCTAATGGAAACCACATTAAATCCAACTTAAAAGAAAAGAATTAATAAAAGAAATTACATACCGGGGTACGGGCTTTACAACTCTCCCCCACTTGGATTAGACTTCGTCCTCGAAGTCTAGACCGGCGAATAACTCGGAATAGTCCCGAATACTTTTCTTACTAACAAAACTCCTTCAAGGACACCGAAATTATGATCGGAAGAACACTCCAACAACTGGATTCATTCCTAGTCAAACGACTTCGGTTGACTCCCATCCTTAGATGTTCCGCACATCCCGATTCAACTTTCAAGCTCTAACCATTCTAAAGGTGCTCACCAATATACCCTACCGGATACTCGAATCCGATCATTCCTACCATTACTGCCGATTAACTTCCACGAGTTCTAATAGACTCCCAAAATTTATTTCACACGGGTCATCAAACCAGTAAACTTATAATCATCCAAGAAGGTCATTCCACCATAACCATTCACCACAAGCAAACATCTCAGGATTACTACTACCATCAATATAATTTCCTTAAAATAGGCTACAATTCCCCAATTACACTAAGGCATTTGGCCTCAAACCCAAAAGTCGACACCTAAGTATACTATTTACCTCAAAAATTCTACGCATTTATCCTCTTTATTACAAAGGGCATCATTCCCTAACCGATACTATTCGGCCTACAGTACCCACACGCGTGGGATACCCAACCTTCCACCATCGACGTATCTTTCACACTCGCTCTACGAAGCCTAGTTACACCCCAACGCCTACCTCTCAGGTACGTCTCAAGTCCCGGCACATCGGAGCTACCTCTCAGGTAAGTGCCCAAGACTGTATCCTCTTAGTGCCTACTGGAAAGTCAAGGTCATAACACATGAATACCGGAGTCCCACCCCGAGATACCCAACAGACCATTAAGACCGAGCAATTGACCCATGACTATCACGGACAAAATTCGGAATTTCCCCCGAAACACTCTCGCGTTTGGCATTTTCCTCCAAAACTGCCACCTCCTGAGCACTACCTATCGACTCGAGAAGAGGTGCAACCACTGTTAACCGTTGACACAAGCCCCACAGTGGCTCACCATCCAGATGTCGACTAAGTGCGTCCGTAACAACATCCGATTTACCGGGGTGGTAAAGTATCTCACCATCCTAATCCTTGACCATGTCAAGCCACCTCCTCTGACGCATGTTGAGGTTTTACTGGTCATCAAGTACTGGAGGCTTTTATGGTTAGTGTATACACTTGACGCCATACAAATAGTGCCTCCAAATCTTGAGAGCAAACACCACCAAATCTTACATACCCTCCGGCAAAGTCAACATCGGAGCCTCGCATAACGCCTGTGTAGCTCCTCAAAGCCCTCTGCTGCTCTTCACCCCAACTAAAAGCCGCAGATTTCTTCGTTAATCGGGTCACCGGTAAAGCAATCTTGGAGAAATCCTGAATGGATCTCCGAAAGTACCCTGCTAACCCAAGAAAACTCCGTACTTCAGTGAGAGTCTTTGGCACTTCCCACCGCATCACAGTCGTAATCTTGGCCGGATCCACCATAATACCATTCTGGTTCACGTCATGCCCGCGAAAGTGGACCTCTCGTAACCAGAACTCAAACTTGGAGAGCTTAGCATACGGCTTCTCCCGCCTCAAACTTCCAAAACTTCTCGCAAATGCATCTCATGCTCTTCCTTCGACTTCGATTACACAAGAATATCGTCGATGAACACGATCACCGATCGATCCCACATAGGGCTACATACCCGGTTCATGAGGTCCATGAACGCTGCGGGTGCATTGGTGAGCCCGAGAGGCATCACCACCAACTTGTAAATGGCCATAACGTGAACGAAAGGCCGTCTACTCCGTATTCTCTCTCCTCACCCGCATCCGATGATACCCCGATCTCAAATCAACCTTAGAGAACCACGAGGCTCCCTGAAGCTGATCGAACAAGTCATCGATCCTTGGCAGAGGATAACGATTCTTCACCGTAAGCTTATTCAACTCACGGTAGTCTATACACATCCGTTGGGACCCGTCTTTCTTTTTCACAAACAGAATCGGGGCTCCCCACGGTGGACAACTCGGCTTGATGAACTCCTTTTCGATAAGTTCCTGCAACGAGTGTACAACTCCTTCATTTCCGGTGGAGCCAGGCGATAAGGTGCCTTGGCCACCGGAGCAGCATCCGGAATCAAATCAATGCAGAACTCTACCTGTCGCTCGGGAGGTATCCCCGGTAACTCCTCAGGAAAATACGTCAGCAAACTCCCGTACAACTGGCACATCCTCCGCAGACTTCTTCTCTCCGTCGACGCGCGTGTCGATCACATACGCCAAAAATCCCTGACCACTGTGCTGCAAGTACCTCCGAGCCCTCGCAGCCGAACATATCGCTGAGGTCCGCCTGGGCAAGCCGCCCTGAACTAGCATTTCTCCCCCGCTTGGGGTTCGAACTCGTACTTGTTTGCGACGACAAACAATCTCCGCATCATACGCATCCATCCAATCCATGCCCACAGTCACGCACAACTCCCGCATAGCGATCGGAATCAAATCAATCGGGAACCTCACACCAGAGATCTCCAAAGTGCACCCCCGGTACACGTCAGTAACCGTCAAGGTCCTGTCTTCAGCAACTGCAACCACAAGTGGAAAGCCTAACCGTCCTACAACTCGGCCCCAAACACTCACTGACTATGTGAGACACGGAAGGATGAGTAGCCCCGCTATCAATCGTCACCACAGCAAGCACCGAGTTTACCAAGAACGTACCTGTCACCACTTTATACGTAGCTTGTGCCTCCTCCACTCCCAGTTGACGAACTCTACCTCAGGTCGCCTCCATCCCAACAGCAAGTGAAGCATACTGCGCGGTACTCACGAACTCCCTGATCTTGGTACGTAACATATCCTTGTACCGTGTCCTCTTCATGTCCTCAAAAGCAGCATGCTAAGGATAGAATAATGTCATTTCCGTAAACTTTCGGTTCACCTCCTTTATGGCTTCCGCAGTCTGACAGAGCTCCAAGAACTCTTTGGCACTCCTCTCCATCTCCACTAGAGGCACATGCTCTACACGAAACATACGACGAACTCCTCCCAGGTCAAGTAGTGCGCCCGTTAAGCGTCAAAGCAGTAGCACACCAGTCTTTCGCTCCGTCTCGTAACAGATTCACCGCGAAGCGAACCTTCTAGTTCGCAGGACAACCACCGGTAAAGAATGTGCACTCCATAACCGATCCCGACCCTCTTGTTCGAGGCTGCCCACCCGCAGGGGGTGGAATCTCTGCGATGCGCTCCTCCATCGACACTATTACCTCATCACGAAATGGCGGTAATAATTTCGGGGATCGCCTCCTCAAAATATGCGTCACCTCGACTGCAAACATCTCACGAATCTGATCAGCAATAATTCCAGCATCAGCATCTGGATCAAAATTGTTGTTCCTCCTTAACGAGCTACTAGCAAACATTAAAACCTGCTAACTACGCTCAACTCTTCAGTTTCTCCGTGACTTTCCCCGACTCGAGCACGGATCCTGTGCTTCAGATAGTAGGAGCTCTGCTACTACCCTTCACACCTATCCCTACTCGTTTCTAGTCCTGTCCCGGGACGTCCAAGTAGTTGCTTACCACAACCAAACACATATGCCCATTCCGGCATATGCAAACACTTTTCCTAGCTCCCTAGAAAAGTCGTAATACCCCACTACCCTTGCTAGAACGGAACCCCCACTAGCCCTGACGAGTCACCTCGTGAACGCACAGTCGTATACAGTGGAAACCAGATAGACATTCGAATATAAGATTCTATCCTACAACGGTTGGACTCAAACAAGAGCTGCGCAATAGAACTAAATCCAACATTCTAAGGCTATTCAGTTCCTACTGCATACAACCTATAGTGAATTCGCTTAACGACCTATCAAAGTTAGCATAAGTTCCTAATAGCAAGTAACAAGTATACAGTACCACAAAATCCACGTAAGCAATCTAGCATACATACTCCTATGTTCTTAGAAAGCAATCTAGCATACGTACTCATATGTAAACGCTATTCCCAGCTCACTAGGAATTTCATCTCATCCCACTACTCTTGCTACAACGGAATCCCTGTTAGCCATAACGAGTTGCCTCGCGAATACCCAGTCGCACGCAGCGTGAATCAAATAGACATTCGAATACAAAATTCTATCCTAGAACGGTTGGACTCAAACAAGAGTTGCGCAATAGAACTAAATCAAATATTCTAAGGCTATATGATTCTTACTGCATACAACCTATAGGGCCTTCACTTAACAACCTACTATAACTAGCATTGATTCCTACTAGCAAGCAGTCATCGTACAGTACAGTGTAAACAACCTAGGCAATCTAGCATGCATACCCTATGCCTAGAAAGCAATAAATACACTAAGTGTTGTACATTCCCAATTGGCGTCGGCTGACTGTACACACTGCGCCCACGATCACCGTTTCCCAAACGGGCTTTCTCCGTTCATTTATTTTCAAAGATTTTAATAAGGGAGTTTAAAAAAACTTCATAGCCGCAACTTGAGACCAAACACACCGAGATGTGTTTGATTCACTCAAGCTGTGCTCTGATACCAAGTTGTAACGTCCCAAAAATTACAAGGAACTTAAAATTTTAAAACATGCATTTCATTATAAAACAATCACAATTTAATAATTCGTAACTCAAATGAAGTTAACGTCGTTAACTCGAGCAGTTTGTAAAGTTTATGCAGCGGAAATTTCATAAAATAAAATCCAAAGGTTTGAAAGTGAAACTTAAACAATTCTCGACACTCCGCGCCTAGTGTGTGTACCGTCAAGCCCGACTGCCGCTCGCACCTGAAATCACAACATATTGGGAAAAGGGTAAGCTAAACGCTTAGTGAGTCCTACCACACACGTAGGTAGCAACCCCACGTATATCGCCCCTACTCGCAAGTAGGCAACATCACCACCCCCACGAATATAAAAACCACATAATGATTAATGCATAAAACGAACCTCGGTCCCACCGAGTACACCAAAAAAATATATCGACACAAGCTCAGTCCCACCGAGCCCTCGGTCCCACCGAGTAAAGACATTGATACCAGCTCAGTCCCACCGAGCCCTCGGTCCCACCGAGCCCTCGGTCCCACCGAGGTGTACACAAGCATAAATAATCCACGTATAAATTCAACAAATCACCACTAGTTATCACATCCCAACTAGTTCACGTAAGCACGTAATAACACATAATAACACGTAGCACAAAATAACGATATGCATGAAATTCCTAAATACGCGGTGAGAGAACTCACCTCAAAACAACGTGACGCGCTCCCGAGCCGCAACACCAGTACGTCAACCTTCCTCACTTTTTCCCACCTAAATACGCACTAAGAACGTCAACGGAAGGTCCCAACTCACGACACTTTTACTAGTTTAACAAAACTAAAAATTCAGCTTTTATACTAAAAACGCAGGTCTGTTCGGGACCCATTTTACCCCTGATAAACTGATCAAACCAAAAATCTAATTCCACATTCAGGAAGTTCAATGTCTTACGGTTCCAGGGACGTATCGCATGCGTCCTAACGATATTCCTAGCACTCTATATGAATTTTACAAAAACACCTCTCAGAGCAGCTAAAACAGGACCTGTCCGTATAAAATGGCAATTTGACACTAGCTACGGCCCGAACTGGTTTTTCCACAAAACATATAAACGTTACTAGACTCAGAATGGGAACTTTTGGCACCAGTTCCATCCCAATCCGACATTTCTAACAGAAGATATAGCTTATACAAAACAGGGAAGAAACTGCACGATTTACATAAAATGATAACTTTTGAACTTGAACCCAATAAGTTATCTTAATCCAAACAGACCCACGAAGAAACATGACTTACTGAATTAGGGTTAACATGGGCTGAACAAAACCATGCACCACCCACTGCCGCCTCCGGCGGTGGTGGTGGCTGGCGGTATTCTCGCGACGAACAAAACGAAAAGACACGGAAAGGAAAACGAACGATTACCTCGCTGCAACTCCTCCTTCTTCTCGATTCCAGTAGCAAGCAGCGGCGTTCCTCTCCTTCCCGGCGTCTCTCACTCTCCGGCGAACACTCTCCCTCTCTCTCCTCTCGCCGGCGACCACACTCCCTTTCCCTCTCGATTTCCCTCTCTCTCTCTCCGGTTTCCCTCTCTCTCGGCCGAACACCACCAAAAAGGGGAGGGGGGAATGACTAAAGGGTTCTTGGGGAGTTACTAGCATGAAACCGAAGGGGAAGAGGAAGGGAGGGTCTCTTGGCTGATCCCTTGCCAAACTTTGGTGAAATGCCCCAATTAGCCCCTCAACTTTCCTTTCCTTGCAAAAACCCAAAAAGGTTGACTCATTTAACTTTTTGGTCCGGTTCGACTAACCCCGCTAATGGAAACCACATTAAATCCAACTTAAAAGAAAAGAATTAATAAAAGAAATTACATACCGGGGTACGGGCTTTACAACTGATTATAATCTTGATTCCATACTTGGAAGACTCCCTAAAGAGGTTGTTCGTCCACAAGCTACGACCGCTCGATCCAACCTTATGCCTCAGATTATCTAAGTTCGACGACGTCTACAAGAAGCAATACTTAGAGGTCATGAAAAGGTGTTTACCGGTCAGTCAGGTCCACCCAAGCACAAGATAACCGAAGTCACCAACATCAGGTCAGGCCGTATTCTGAAGATCTAGTACCCAGTCTTTACCATCAAAAGAGAAGATGGGAAAGAATGGATATTTTCTGAAGCCGACTTCAAGAATCTCCGACTGAACGACTTCCACCCAATCATCAAAGACCTCTGAACCCGAACTATTCGACCGCTCCACATCACAAAGGAACTTGAAGCGGTAAAGCGATTCCTGAAATATACAGTCACTATGTCTTATATTACAGATTTTCAGATGGAAATCGAACAGGACGAAGAAGATCAATCTGTTGAAACCCGACCAAAGAGCTTCAGAGTTGAAGATGTATCCAGTCTACACAATGCTGATGCAACCAGAATTCGGAATCATCTATCTCAATTAGCTGAACGAAAAGAAGTTTCTCCGCTTCAGCCAAGTTGAAAGATTCTGCTATGGAACTTTGTTAAAGGTGAGAGACGCTTTAAGAGAAATAATTGCCAAGGAAAAGGAAATCCGGAAATCGTTTATCGTAAGTCTTAACGAGGTAAACGCCCGAGAAGCCTTGGAGATTGTTAAAGACCGTATCGAGTTCCGCAAAGCCATCCGAAGCTTCGGGATTCTTTTTGCACTCCGAAAGAGATATGTTCCGAACTGACGCGAAAAAGAACTTCTATTCAAAGGGGGAGATTGTTGGGAATAAATTGTATTGAATAGAAGTTCAAGGGTTAAAGTTGTAACTTTCTTATTTGGGCTTAATAGGTTAATGGGCCATAGGCCTTAGGCTTTAAGCCTAAGTATATATTGTTTTGTTAGCCTAGTCTTATAGGTTAATCATCCCATAACCATTGTAACCGTATACTGAAAATTCTCTGAATGGTTTATGATAATAGAGGGATGACGTATTGAAATCAACTGTTCTTATTGTTATTATCTACTGATTGCTACAATATTGCACTAATATGGGATCCACATATTCCTCTTGTAATCTCTGTGTAAATGTTCTCTGATACTTAGGTATGTTTTCTATATTCACTCACTGAAGTTATCTTCAGTAAGAAGTTTTTTTAAAGAAAAACCGATCACTGACATTTCTCATCAGTGATTCTTTGAAAAACAGAATCCAGCCCTGATACTTGTAAAACAACTAGGGATGCCTTTTGAAATCGAAAAGACAATTTTTCATGTGACGTCATCAAAAGAGGATAAACCATGGCACGCCTTTTTGTCTGACACGTTCGTCCGTTACACCTCTTGACCAATACGCTTCGTGGGACGTGTCCGTGTCATGATGAGAGTTTTTCCCGCTCATCAACTTTCTCTCTCCTCTCTCATTCCTATATAAACAACCCTTCTTTATAATTTTTTTCTTTAAGCGCACAAAATACTCTCAAGGCAAGAATATCCTTTGCATTCGAACGTACTAAGAACCTAAGAACTTTGATCCTAAAAATTTAAAGACAACAAGTTCCTACTTCTTAACTTCTTTTGATCTTAAATCTTTGTTAACAAATATCAAAAGTGTGTCTTTCATCTAAATAAAATCATCTTCCTTCATGATTTTCTCACAAAAACTTTAAAAAGTTTTCATAAGTTTAAAATTGTTCTTTAAACTTTCTCTCTCTTCTTAAATGTGTTTTCCAGATTCTTTCCTTAAAAAGAAATTGGTAAAACATAGTTTTCCACCAGTTTTAGTATCTTTCTAACTGGAAAATCATCTTTACAAGTTTATTTCTTTAAAAGGAAACTGGTAAAAACCATATCTCTTATTTTTGGAAATCTTTCCTAACTAAGAAAGTTTGTTCCTATTCTCCTTTGTTCTATATTTCTCAGAAACGGCCCAAGCAGTTACCATGGTCAAATCTAAAAATGTCAAATTCGAGCTTAACCAAGTACACTTCGTGGGAAACAATCATCTGGCCCTCCTCCACTTCCCTGAAAGGAAACCTTGCCTCCATCTCGCTGACGCAATAAACCTGCTCCGAAATTCACCAATCTTCTACGCCCTGACCATTGCACCTCTTGCACACCGCCTTCTCCTTCAGCAGTTCTGGTATACTGTTGAGCGTACTGAATTTATGCTAAGATCCAAAAATAATGTCACGGTCATAGCCTTCTAAACTGAGCTTGGGTATGGCAACATCACTGCCAACGACATCTGATCAGCTCTCCAACTGCCAACAGGACCTTTCGTTGACCCTCCTACTCACGAAGAATTATTGTATTGCTGGGATCTTGGGTGGAAACAGGTGGTTGGCTGTTCACGACCTAGTTGTACCTAACGTTTCTTTTTTAGGGTCAATATCAGCAATGCAGTTCATACAACGATTCCAAATGTGAAGTAAGTGTCTGTATCTTATTGAATTCTTGAATCTCATGGGATACACCTGGGACATGAAGCCCAGGACCCAACTCCCTGACAAGAAACTTACTAAAATTCTGAAGGCCAAGATGCCCTCAGAGCTCAACTTCATCTTCTCCCACATTATCTCAGCTATGAGTGGGAAGACCGGTTTGCTCGATCAGGCCAACCGTTATCAACTTCAGATGGGATACAACCTCATCACTGGGCGGAAGATTGATTATGCTTGCATGATCTTCGATGACATAATGACGAAGGTCGAAAAACCAAACCGAGAGCTAAAAGTTCCCTACGTTCGGTTCGTCTCAGCTCTCCTCCAGTACTTTATGATAGAGGAAAACCCGACCGAGGGTGATTATCATCTTTCACAACTTGGGGCCCGCATCCTCGATGTGGAAAGAACTGATAATGAGGTTAGTCTCTCTTCTCTAAAACAACTCCTTTCTACCTCTTCTTCATCTTCTCAGGCAACAATGTTTGCGGTACAACCTACCACACCTTCCCAAGTTGCAACATCCACATCCTCAGCGAAAAGGAAACCTTGTCAAGCCCCTCTTGGTCATTCTAAATAGACGAAGAGAATTTCTATGGAGAAAACCCCACCATCATCAACGACATCATCAGGGATATCCTCTTCACAGGAGACCCTCGAAACTTTTGTGGTACGCTCCACCACCCCTGACACTGCGACAACAACTGCCTCCATGCCTCTCAGCATGGACTCTGCACTGGCATCTTCCCCAACACTCTTAGTGCTTTTAAGCACTGAAGAGCATATTTTTGGCACCGCCAGTGCTAGTCTGCCACTTTCCAATGCCTTCTCTACAACTTTCTCTTCTCTCTCCATCACTTTTGTCAACACAACTACTGCACCAGTGACCTCAATCGCTGACACTTAAGAATAGCTGCTACAGAACCTCATGCGCAGCAATATTATTGGACCTGAGGTCTCCCTCTCGGGGGCTCTTAGAGCATGCCACCCGTATCTCTGTCTCCTCTAGAGCGTGATATGGAGTATTATGGCGGGAGTAGTCACTTTGACCACTTCTCATAGCCATCAGGTATTTCATCATCCCTACCTTTTTCTTCTCATCCATCTCCAATTTTGAGCTTTCCTTTGCTCAAAGTTCTTTGTTTCTTACAGGTCCTAATTTGGGCACCATCACTACCTCACTTAAGGAGGTTAGTGATCGGGTGGATAATCTCTCTACAAACCTCACCAACAACATAAATGCTGTGAATGCTTTCGGCGATACCCTGAATGAACTCTCCACCTCCCTTACTACAAAAGCTGACAACAGTCAACTATTAGCTTTTTGACGGATGAGGTGTCCAAGTTGAAAGCGGACGTGGTCACCAACACCAATGCCTTACAATCGGTGACTACAAACGTCAGCTCTATTAATTCTGTTGTTGGTGCGCTCCACAACACGGTCAACTACCTCAGCGCTAAGGTCGACAACACCAACAACCTCCTTTCTTCATTTATCAACAAATTGAATGAACCAGTGGCCACCCCGCCTCCTTCCTTCACTGCGGATGATCGCACAACTCTTAACATGCTGGCATCATTCGTAGTAACGGACACTAAAGCGATCCCTGGCCTAGAAGCCAGGGTGGACAAACTTGAGGCAGCCCCTGCCTCAACCTCAGTGATTCCTGGCCCAGAAGATTGGAACACTGAGGGTGCAACTGCTAATGCTACTAATGATGTTGCTCTCTCCACTCCCCCCCCCCCTCGAATTGATGGTGACAAAGAGGGGGAGAATAAGAACAAAGACCCTCCTCATGTTGAGGGGAAGGGAATTGCTAAAGACCCTCCTTATGATGAGGGGGAGATAGAGAAAACCCAAACTCCTCCCTCTTCTCCTGCCCCTGAAAATATCAACATCATTCCCTCTGAAGAGGAAGAAGAAGAAGAAGAAGAAGAGGAGGAGAATGATGATTTGGAAATCCTCGAAGATGAACCTTCAAAGGAGGACGTTGGTGGTGATGACGATGATGATGATGAAGAATCAGATTTATGGTTCAAGCCTGCCACCATCAGAGTTCCTGCCCCCGAAGGTGTCGTCTTCAATGAAGCAGGGGAGAAGACTGCTAAAACTCCCACAAAGAAGTCTTCCCAGGGTAAGCAAAAAGGGATCGCTGCCACTAGGAACCTAAAGATTTGCTTTGCCGCTAAGAGGGAGCAACCTTCTCAGGTATGCCTCTCCCTAATACCTTTATTTGCTTCCATTCACTCTCACCTCAAACCTCTTCTATACACTTAGCCATTTTTTTCTATCCTTTCTTTCCTTCAACCTAACCTTTTTCTCTTGTATTCAGCTAGTCCTCTCCCCTACTTAAGGGACAAGCTGAAGAGCAACAACAACAACCGATAATACCAGCATATACTACTGATGACCTGCCAATAATCCCAGTCTTAGTAATGGAGACTGATGAACAAGAGGAAGAAGAAGAGACAATGCCGACCCTCACGACCACTTCAAAGGTCTGAGGATGAAGAACAAAGATGAAGATCAACAATGATCCTTCAGCTAGAGAGTCAACGTCTACGAGTCCCTCCTCAACCAGGCCTGGAATTCCTAACCCCGGAAGAGCTAGAAGAATCCATCATGGCTGAGCAACTCCTGACTGAATGCCAAAAGGATGCATAATTTTCCCTTAAGGTAGCTCAGAGCTCAATCTCTGATAAGAAACTAAAGATGCATCAGATCAAGGTTCAGGAACAACTCCTGAAAAATGTTGAGAAGGAAGCCTGCCGTGAAAGAGCCGTCAGTGATTCACTGTTGGAATGGTGCAAAGAGAAAGTCGTCCATAGATACCACCCAAGTCGTATCATCAATGAAATCCTGAAGGAAAAACTACAAAGAGGTCAGTGATGGTGGAGATCACAATCATCAGGGAGAATGGGTATTCGCAGAAGATCTTCATGTCTAAACTGGAGCTCTTCATATTTGATGAGTGGCTTGAAATAAAGAGTGCTATTTAGAAGTCCAAGTCTAAATACAAATCCGACGTAGAGAAGTTTCTGAACGTTCACATCAACAAGATCACATCAACCATGTACTTGCCTCCTCCTCCAGCTCTTCTTCAGAATCGAAGACCTGCCCCAATAAAGAAAAAGCGAGCCTCAACCTCTGATGGGCCTACTCACAAGAACGAAACTGGTATTGAAATTCAAAGATAAGCAGTGCTCGGAACTCCACCTGATCTTTCAACTTTGAACTTATAACTGCCACCAGGTGGACCTTTCATACCTGGCCAAGTGATAAGTGACCCTTATGGTATCATCTTCCTTGACTGGGATGGTATCTTGCACCTTCAACGTTTCTTAGAACTTCCAATCTGTCCTGTCAACCAACTCAAAGATCTAATCCACAGGTTCAATCAATCAAGACCAGGCCTCTTCCTCAAAACCCATGTACTCAACGAAGCAAAACTACGAAGGGAACAAGGATAAGTGGTATGTGAATGGATGATCCCTGATACTGAATCCTTTGATGAGATGTTGTTCAAAGACGAACCTCTATAGCTGATATATTCTTCCCTTGTAATCTTTTGTAATTTATCAGTAGATCTTCTAGTACTTGTAATTTTTTCTTCACTTGTACTTGTAATCTTCAACCTTCCCTTGTAATCTTATTTACGAAGTTAATGAAAATTTCAGTGAAGTACTTTACTCCAACGGTACTAGAAAAGATCCCTGAAAACAGTAAATGGGACACGCATCTATGAGTCCAATTTATCCTTATGTTTTTATACTTAGAACTTTCTTATGTTGCTTTGTCATCATCAAATACGGGGAGATTGTTGATCCAAACTCTCTCACTGATTTGATGATGACCTTTAGTGAAAATTACAAATAACATCTATATGTATTAGTGTTTCACTATCAGCGATAACATACTGAGTATGTTCAGTATTGTGATGGTACTCATAGTTTTAAGAGTAAATTACACTCCCGGTCCCTGTGGTATGCAGGTATTACGGATCAGGTCCCTAAAACGCAGAAATTACACTGGGCGTCCCTGTGGTTTGCCAAAACGCACGCAGAGGGTCCCTCCCTCTAACGGAATCTGTTAACCCAGTTAACTCAAGGGGTATTTTTGTCTTTTTACTCTCTCTTTTGTCCTTTTCCTAATAAGAAATAAAAAAATAGATAAATTAATAAAGAAAGCGGACACCACCCTTACCCCCCCCCCCCCCCCTTTACCCCCCCCCCCCCCTCTCTTTCTTCTTCCTCATGAGGTGTCTGCAACTTTATTTTACATGGTGGAGGTCGCTTCACCACCACCACCATCACCAACAAAAGTTAAGGAACAAACAAACCTCAATATTCCCGTAAGTTGATCTTAATCCATCGTAAGGTTATGTTAATTTGATCTGAAAACAGTTTAATGCAGATGGGTGGAATTCAAATCAAAACAAAACGTTCAAGATTCATAGACGATTTACTTCAGAATGTAGCAAATCTCCTGGTACTAAAACACCTAATTTAGTTGAAAGATTAATGGGTCTTGATCTTCTTCCAGAATATTCATCTCCTAGACCATCCTCCTCCTCAACTCCGGTGAACTCGCATCATCGCATCCGTTCATTATCGGTGACTCCCAGAATATCAACGGCCAGCAGGCGGTCAACGGATAACGAATATCAAAAGTTGCAGTGAGAGATAATAAAAAATGTAAGAAAGTTACAAGTGAACGATACGATTTGCGATTGAAGAAGATACATCAACAAGATGAGGTTTTGTGAACAAGATCAGTAAGAAGAAGACACCTCATGAGGAAGAAGAAAGGGAGGAGGGGTAAAGGGGGGTAAGGGTGGGGTCCACTTTCTTTATTAATTTATCTATTTTTTTATTTCTTATTAGGAAAAGGACAAAAGAGAAAGTAAAAAGACAAAAATACCCCTTGAGTTAACTGGGTTTACAGATTCCGTTAGAGGAGGGACCCTATGTGTGCGTTTTGGCATACCACAGGGACGTCCAGTGTAATTTCTGCGTTTTAGGGACCTGATCCGTAATACGTGCATACCACAGGGACCGAGAGTGTAATTTACTATAGTTTTAATCGTAAGAACTCAGCGATAAATGTTCCATCATTGATAACCCGAGTCTGTTCACTTATCACTGATGATCGCTGATAGTTTCAAATGTAAACAATGTTGTTTGTAATCCCCGAAGACAAGTTTCGCGACAAAGAGTTCATCGGTGACATCGAAGACAAAGCTGATGAACAAGTGACAACTCTACTAATGATCTGATGCGGGCATCAGTGAAACCAAGACAAGTCCACACACGGGATATATCAAGAAGAAGGCTTCAGCGATAGCTGACTTACATCAGCTCTTCTCTGATGGAAGACCTCCTCAGCGATCACTGATCATAAAGATTATACTTCAAGATACGTTTGTCTTATCTAGTTGCAAACTCCGTACGATTTGTCAGAAGGGACGTGCCTTTGTCCAAGATCGTACAACCACTTTGCCGCTACACTGTTCAACATTACAGCCCAAAGCATGTCTCGCAAAAGTCAGAAGCATGCATCCAACCATATGCTAACACGTGTAAAGTCATCCTGCCATGCATTTAATGCAGTGGTATAAATAGGAGGAATGCCCATTCAGTTTGAAGGTGGTCTTCGCTGAACTTCTTAGTGCATAGAAAAATATCCTTATTTTCTATATCTTCTTTTCTCTCTATTTCTTGTGCAAGAACACTTAGTGATTCCCAAGTTTGTTTAGATTAGGTTTTACTTAATCTTATTCCGCAACAAATTGTAAATTATGTTTGATTTATCAATAAACAATTTAGAAAACCAAAATCTTGTGTTTGTATTCAAACCCCCTTCTACAAACTGTTTACTTTACTTGTATAACCCCTATGGGACCAACATCAGCGATCATGTGGACTCGCTCTCCAACGATCTCAACACCAACACCACTGTCGTGAATACTGCCAGCACTTTGTTGAATCAACTCACCTCCTCCCTCTCCTCGATAGCTGATAACACTCAGCTGTCTGCTCTAACCGAGAAGGTAGCAGATAATTCCTCGCGTGGTATGCACGTGGTTTGCACAAGATAGAGGTGTAGTTTCATAAAATACGCGGGACGAGTTCATATATGAACTTATGTGATTCACATATGAACTATCTGTTCATATGTGAACCCATGTAACTCACATATGAACTCTTTTTAAGTAATTCATATACCAACCTTTGTGATTCATATATGCATCAATTAATTAGTTCATATATGAATCACAAAGGTTCATATGTGAATCAGTTAATTAGTTCAACTGATTCATATATGAACCGACAGTTAATTAGTTCATATATGAATCACAAAGGTTCATATATGAATTAGTTAAAACGAGTTCATATGTGAATTACATGAGTTCACATATGAATATATAGTTCATATGTGAATCACACGGGTTCATATATGAACTCGTCCCGTGTATTTGTAAAAGTTACGAAACTGCCCTTCTATTTTTGGAACAATCGGAACTTTTGACCAGTCAAAACCGCAACTTCTGATTAGTCAAAGCCGCAATTTTTTACCAGTCAAAGCCGATCTTGACCGAATGAATGGCTAAGATTACTTTTCTATTTCTCACACACTTAGCATTTCTCAAATGAACCTATAGCTATATATATATATATTCATATATACAAGAAAAGATCTTTTACAAACCAACTATTAATAGAAATCATAGAAATTAATTAATTGGGATATCTATAAAAATGATAAAGAATTTATTTATTATGGTTTGTATATTTGAAGATTACCAGATATACTGAACGCTTTATATTAGAAAATAATCAATATATTCATTGAATAAGATATTCATTAAATTAATTGAATGGTTGAAATTGGTTTGTGTTGTTTGTACTAATAGCTAGGTTTGTAAACAAAGCACTTATATATATATATATATATATATATATATATATATATATATATATATATATATATATATATATATATATATATATATATATATATATATATGGAGGTTCAGGGGAAACTCTTGCATATAAGTAATTGAAGTTGTTTTTTAGTTTTTATGCACAAATGCATGTTATGCACATGTGTATACCAGATAAATTGCTTACAAATTATCAATATACATATGTGCATATCGCCTTGATGAATAGTTATCAGAGTGTTTCTCAGTAGTTATTTTATTTCGTTTTTCACCAACATCCATGCTATCAACAGAACGTTTGTTAGGAACACCAGATCGATGACATACCAAATATTTCAACCTGACAGATTTGTCTTTAAAGGTGTGTTCTGTAGATCGCCTTATATCAAAGCCAGCATAATCTGCATATTTCCTATACATATCGATGCACTCGCCAATGGTTTGAAACATTGAACCAACAACCGGTTTAACTCCTTCCGGGACATTTGGTATAACATTTATTGATGAACTATATTTATCCTTCTTTGACACATTCAAGGTTCCAATTTTGCCCAACATCTCAGTCTCAGAGACTGCATAAAAGATAAATTCTATGTCATATGAAGAATATAATCATATGTGATCAGACATGGAAAATGTAAAAATCATTAATCACAAACAACAGAAATTGGTTCTCTGTCATATGAAGAACATAATCATATGTGATCATACATGGAAGATGTAAAAATCATAACTCTTGCAAACAATATCAAGTGGTCATATATGATAAGAAAAACATAATAATATGTGATTATACATGGAAAAATTATAAAATCATAACTCTAACAAACATCAATTGGTTCTCTGTCATATGAAGAACATAATCATATGCGATCATATAGAGGAAATTTTAAAATCATAAATCTAACAAACAACTGGAGAGTAAGATATTAACCTGTAACTAAAGAACATATGATTTGATTTCAAATAAACAAAAGTAAAAAACAACAATTACAACAATGAACCTAATAACTTAAAATCAAAACAATCAAATAAAATAACAAACAAAATCAATAACAAAAAACTAAAATATAGATTACCAGCAACATCCTCCATTAGTGTATGATCAATTGAATGATCACTGTCACCGAAAATAGGTAAATTTGACCTAGATGCTTGTTTAGATGAATCAATGGCAAAATCAGAACTCTCGCTTGAAATAGGTAATTCTGACCTAATAGTTTCTTTTGATGAATCGGTAGACGTAATTGGGATTTGGAAAATATTACACTGTTTTGATGGAGCAATTGAGGAATCTGAATTAATTTCCCCTCTGTTTTCTTCGACAACTTCATCTGCAACTTCGACTCTAGGGTTTTCAATGGGACGATCCATCAAGAAGACACCAATTGATAAGAAGAAGATATGATAATTCATGGAGAGCCTAAAAACAGAGAAGAAGTTCATATTGATGGAGTTGAGAGTTCGTTGATCAGATCGAATTGAAGAAAGGCGTATAATTTCCAAAATAAAGAGGTAACAACTCAAATGACAAAAAATACCCTTACCTAAAATAAACCGGGAATTTTAATTTGATTGGTTAAGAATGCTCCTCTTATTTTCTTAAATTGTTAGGATTCTCACATGAACCTTCCTCTCTCTCTCTCTCTCTCTCTCTCTCTCTCTATATATATATATATATATATATATATATATATATATATATATATATAATTAAAGGCCTTTTCAAATAAAAGGAATTCACTTATGAGATGTATTTCTAATTATTTGTCGAGTCAAAATCAACCTTATAAATAGGGAATTTAATTAAAATACCCAAAGTTTGACTTTGACTTACCAAAATACCCATTTTTTTCAACTTTTACAAAAATACCCAAAAATCTCGCGATATGTCCCGCGATTGCGGGATAGGGTTCATTTTGAAACATTTGATCCCGCTATAGGGGGTGAAAGTGTAAAATTGTAAATAGAAGGATCAATAGCGGGATCAATAGCGGGACATAGCGGGACAATAGCGGGATCAACATTTTCATTTTATACCCTATCCCGCAATTGCGGGACAAATCGCGGGATTTTTGGGTATTTTTGCAAATGTTGAAAAAAAATGAGTATTTTGGTAAGTCAAAGTCAAACTTTGAGTATTTTAATTAAATTCCCTTATAAATAGATTATGATGTCAATATATTTTATTTAATTGGCGAACTTTTTTTAAATTATAATCATGGATTCAAAGACTAAAACGTTTGTTTGTTTGTTTTTTGTTTAATCAACGTGCCAATTCTAATAACTTATCAACTTAGCCATTGCATAGTTTTCTTTACAAGATTTATATTTAATAAATTAACTGATAAGTTAGTTAATAGTTAAAAAGTTAATTGATGAATGGTAGTAAAAATACTCAAACGTAATATGTGGGACAATAATGCTATAAATGCACACCAACTATTGAGTTAGCTTCGCAAGCAATATAGGGTAATGACCACAAATCCTATTTACATGGATTGGACTTAACTAAGAATATGACATTTCCACGAACTTCTAGTGTAAAGTTTAATGTTTATAAAATTGGTTTGCTTTGAGCGAAATATTAAAGATTTAAGATATCAAGTAATAAAAAGCGGTCACGGATGTAAGTTTTCCCCGAGAGTATTTTAATAACCTAAATGGTCGATGACACCGGTCACAATGTTACACAACGAAATCTTCATCTCGAAGCTATGCCGTATAAGTTGTAATTACGGTTTTATCACAAAGTATCCACAAGGATGTATTTAATCGGTTTTTGAAGGTTTAATAGTTTTTTTCATTCAAAAAAATAGTTTAAGGACTTAACCATTCAAAATCAGATAGTTTGTTGGGTTTTTCTAGACTTTTCCTTAATATAATAATAATATATAAATAAATAGAATTAGAATTCGATTATATATATATAGAGAGAGGGGCTCCTTCAAATGTAAACATTATTTTTTATGTAAACAATGAAACCAAGGGTATTTGAGTCTTTTTCTCCAAATTCGTAATTTTAGGAATATCCATAATTTTAGCAACTAACAAACTTTCTTAATTTTCTCAATTATCTTCATATCTCTCTCTCTCTCTCTCCGGCGACCTACACTCTGGCGACCTCCTCCTACTCCGGCAATCTCCAATCCGACGACTTGCTCCCACTCCGGCGACCTCCCCCAAAATTCCGGCGAGTTTCATAATTTTTTCGAATTTCATAACAGTTTTTTCATAAACAATTTTTTCATAAGTTCGAGTGTTTTAAGTTTCATAAACCGTTTTTTCGAAATTTTCATATTTCATAGGAGAAAAACAATATGAAACCGGCGAATTTCATAATTTTTTCACGTTTCATAGGAGAAAAAAACATTTTTTTCATAAACATTTTTTTCATAAACATTTTTTTAGTAGATGAAAATCGATATGAAACCCAGAATCATGAATTATAATGAAAGGCATAATCGATATGAAACCCAAAATAATGAAACCCATATGAAACGTCTTCCGCCCATGCTTGAACCGTTTCCCCCACCGCAGAAACAACATCGCTTCTCGCAACGGCCGCAGTCCGTCTCGCCATGATTTGCAAACCAACGAAGTTGTCTGTAGGTTCGGACGTCTCCTATGAAACGTCTCCCGCCAATGCTTGAACCGTTTCCCCCACCGCAGAAACAGCATCGCTTCTCGCAACGGTCGGAGTCCGTCTCACCATGATTTGCAAACCAACGAAGCTGTCTGTAGGTTCGGGAGGCTGAAGTTGGCAGCGATCTTAGTCAACACGTCGTTAGGTAGCACTGTGAAGTCACGGCGATGCGAGGACGGAGATGATCGGAAGTGTCTGGTTTGGAGTGACTTGGAAGTGTTGTGGTGTTTCCTGATCGGATTGTGAATCATGGTGGCCAGAATTTTGTGAGAGAGAGAGAGAGAGAGAGATTGGTGGCCAGAATTTTGTGAGAGAGAGAGATTGAGATAATAACCATAATTAGATTAATTCAAATCAATTAATAGATTCCAAAATTAAATACCTAAAAACTATTCCCAAAATACCCTTTTCCTATTTTTTAAATTCAAAAATCGCTCAACCGTTGATCAAAAAATCGGATGGCATAGATGGGTTTACAAGGTTTACATTTGAAGCTCCCTCTCTCTCTAGAGAGAGAGAGAGGTGGGTTCAAACGAGAACGCTAACTATTCAAGAAAATATGAGAACTACCGATTAATGTACAAAATCATACATGATTCACGCGACTTGCCCTGTGACTTTAAGTCACGGCCAAAGTCGCTCGCGTCCAATTATTTGCAGTTAGTGTAAAATCATATGTGATTTTACACATGAACGGTTGTTTTCATGTTTTCTAAATAGTTAGCATTCTCCTTTGAACATTTTTCTCTCTCTCTCTCTCTCTCTATATATATATATATATATATATATATATTTATATATATATATAATAGACATGGATTTCATTAATTAAATATGTATAATATTTAAAAAATTAGTGGATAATTTACATTAGTGGATAATTTAAAAAAATTGTTATGTGTAATATAACTAGAAACAAAGTTTCTCAACATTACATATTTTAATTAAAAAAAATCTTCAAAATATAATAGGTAATGTATAAATTAAATATTTTATTAAAATCATATATCAAAGTTTTATTATTTACTAAACAACAAAGTAAACCTCTAATCTTCATATAACTTATAAAAATATTTATCATTGTTATATTCGTTTTTTGACAACTAAATATATTCAAAGTAATAATAATGTAAAAATAAATAATATGATCTGAATTTACAGTTAACATTAATAATTAATATTAATTGATAATAAACTAAATATTTTATATTAATTAATAAAAATTAATAAGAATAAAGAAAATAATGTAAAAGAAAGTGGCATAAATATTATGTATAATACTTCAATAAGCTAGCTTATGACCTTCAAACGAAGGTTTTTACAATAATCTTAAAGAATAAGCAGTTTATGGTAGTCCAATTTGGCTAATTTTGATAACTTATTATGAATATGTTATTTATATTTAATCATCTTATTTCATATGTACCTTAGGTAAACACCAACCTTCATATGACCAACTTTCTAATTTTATCACCACGCATCTTCGAGCAGTCGATTGAAGAAAGTTTGTCAACCATATCTTTGTCTGAAAAAATGTTACCAATCCTTGTACCTTGAAAAAGACATTAGTTGAAAGTGTATGAAAAGTGGGTTTATCCTCCATATACTTTCACTGTTCATATCCTAAACGAAGTACATCGATACAGTGTTGTGTAACATCCGTGTGTTCAACATACAGAAGGTAAGCACTTAAGCTCCTAAGTCAGTTGAGTCCCGTTATTTGAAGTCTTTACCTAATTGTTTATTTATGAGGAATCACAAAACCATGCATGTGACCTTAGGGAAGTTTCTGGGCTTGGTACATCCCAAGCGAAAGTGACCAGCAAAAGTGCCCTTGGGCACAATCGCACGTCACTGTCGCTGGAAATGTACCGAAAGTGGTACACTCCGGGCGAAAGTGCCCTGCGAGAGTGCCCCTAAGTACAATCGCTAGGCATACTCGCGGGTACGTGCAGGGGTATAAAAACCCACCTAATTCGACTTTTAGTTCACTTTTTCATCCTCGTTTAGTTTTAGAGCGATTTTGAGGGTTCATGGACGATTTTTCTTCCTCTACACTTCCCTCCTCATAAATTCAAGCCTAGGGTTCTAAGTGACATTTATGGGGCATAAAAATTCACCCTTGGAGCATATAGTGTAGATTCCAACCACCAAATCATCCCCTCACCTCTCACCAAGTTCAAGGGTTTGCTATTTTTCTAGGTTTTTATCCAAAACCTAGATTGTGGGTTTTCTAATCCTTGTAAAACTAGATACATGTCAATATATGGTATTTAAGTTGTTTCTACTAGTTTTTATGCAAACCCTAGTTTTTACAAAAGGGTATTTGACATTTTAAAGTGTGTTCATGATTCTTGGTGTTGGAAATGCTATATTATACCGAGTCTAGAGATTATATATGCTATGTTTTTGGAAAATGACGTTTTATGGCTTAACCTCATAAATGGCTAATTTAGGGTTTTAGCCCAAGAGTCAAATATTTATTTATATGATAGTTGGATATGTTTTTGGTGAATCTTGGTTTACTTCATTGGATCGTTGGACATACAAATTATGGTATCACATTTTTTGGTACTCTTTTATGTGGTAAAATGTGCCTAAATATCTAGATGTGCGTTTTGAATTATTATAAGAAAGCTCATTGTGATGGGAATGGAAATTAATCAATGTGTTGCCTTGATGGAGTTGAAATTAGGTACTACACCCTTATGTGCCTTTTGGCCTATTTGGACTTTGAACGAACCAAGTTAATTGTTCACTAGGAGGACTTAGTTTTGGATGTCACTGTGTGGTTATGTGGCTAGACCTCCACCGTTTGGGGGCAATGCCTTCGTTGTAATCCCGAATGTGCCAGCCGGGCCTTTTGGTGTTGCCCGTAGTAGTTGACACTAAGGTATCTCGACTCTTTGGGTGAAACTTACTTGGTGTTATGGATCTCCCCCATTGACTTCAAAAATGATTGTGGAATTTAGATTAATTGCTCTTTATGAATAATCCTTGCATTCTATTATTTGTTCAAACTCTCTAGGCTTTTTGGTCTAACACTTGTTTGGTGTCGATGTGTATCTCAGGTTCTAGCAGAGCCGATGTTAAGAAAGCTTAGGTGGGATAGTGTGAGATTGGGGAATCGCTTTTGAAGCGCCATTGTTGGAATAAATTACTTGGATTAGAGATGACCCCATTTTTGTAATCTTATTTCTATTCCCGAAACTAGATTAGTTGGTTGTCATTTATCTCCGTTAAATTACTATTTGTAATCAAATAAGCGTTAGTTATTTCCCCATTTTTTAAGGAGGCTCATGCTTTGGCATTTATTGACCACTCTTTCCGTTTTATGTAAGTTTTTGTTTATCCCAATTTTTGGGGTGTTACAAGTTGGTATCAGAGCTTTAGTTTAAGTGAACTAGGTGTCGATCTAGTATGCCTAGACTTAAGTTGCAAATTTTTGAGCGTGATCTTTAACATTGGGTAGAACCCGTTGGTGGGGAGAGTATTTGGACGAGAATTGTAGTGATGATGAAAAGGATTATTGTGTATGATCTACTAAAAATTTTAGTATGTAATCTTTAACATTTCTTCCACCGACCCTCTTCTAACAGAGCTGCCTCCCCAAACAGAAATGTTGGACATGATGAGAGCCATGAATGCAACCATGGTTAAACAACAAGATTTGTTTATGAAGTTACTTGATGACAGGGACGCTAATCACCGTAGACACGAAATGATCGAGGGGATGAGATACCCACTGATGGACTGGTGACAATGGAAACAAGATAGGTGGGAATGACTTGTTCTTACAAGACATTTCTCTATTGCAAACCTTCAGAGTTCGCCGCTTCTGATGACCCGGTAGCGTGCATGAATTGGATCAGAGAGATCGAACAAGCCTTTAGAGCTTGTGACTGTGATGAGGGTCAGAAAGTGAAGTTTGGCTCCCAGATGCTCAGGAGTTCAGCTCTCACTAGGTAGAATGTTTTCACTGCAACTCTAGAAGCCTCGGTATTGGCTAAGATGAGGGGGGACACATTTAAGAAGAAAGTGTTGGAGGAGTACTGTAATGAACAGAAGATGGACTGGATCGAGGAGGAATTCCGATCGTTGAAGAAAGGGAACTCGACAGTAAGAGAGTAAACCCGACTTGTCATGGAGAAGTTAAACTTGGTGGGCCATGTGGCCCAAACGGAGAAGGAAAAGGTTAAGGCATACCTCAAGGGGTTGTCGGCGGACATGATAGCTATTGTCCGAAACTCTAAGGCAACCACTTGCGGGAAACTATAGAAGAGGCCAAAGTGATGGAAATTGTGTACGCTAAAGGGAGGGAGGATAGAGTTTTTGTTGGGAGAAGCGAAAGTGGGAAGGGTCGGTTGGACTGACTCGTCAGTTTAGACCGTTTTATGGGGGAAGGAATGTTGATCCTCGACGTGACGTGAGATGGTGTCATCGGTGCCAGAGCAGGCATCGTGGCCCATGTAATTCTAGGCCACAAACTAATCCCATTGAATGCGCCAAGTGTGGGAAGAAGGACCACGTGGTCTGTGACTACTTTGAATGACGTGAACTGGGGCACGTGAGACGAGAATGCCCGAAGTTAAAGGGAGGTAACTGGAACGCACCAAGCGGGATGACGCCGAAGAAATAGAACCCGCCAAGGGCATCGAGCCGAGCATTCCAGATGACCGTCGAGGAGGCAAGGGAGACCGTCGACGTAATGACGGGTACGTTCCTCGTAAACTTCTTGCCGACTCGTGTATTGTGTGATTCGGGTGCAAACCATTCTTTTGTGTCAATTTCTTTTTGCAAGCAATTTACCACTCCCACTAGTACCCGTTCGGATGCTCTAATAGTAGAAGTAGCTAATGGGGAGCAAGTGTTGATTTGGGAGTCTTTCGATAATTGTATTTTGGAGGTTCTTTTGAGACAAACTTGTTACCTATGGCGATAGGAGGTTTTGATTTAGTAATAGGCATGGATTGGTTGTTTGAGAATACGGCCAATATATTTTTCTTTAAGAAGATGATCCAGATACCGGTGTCAAATGGGAATTTGGTTACCGTATATGAAGAGAAAGAAAAAAGGACCACTTCGATAATCTCTTCATTGAAGCCACATAAATTCTTAGCAAAGGGGTACTCTTCGAATTTGTCCTATATAGTGGATGCGGAGTTGGAGAAGAAAAAAAATAGATAATGTAGAAGTGGTGCATGACTACCCGTGTGTTTTCCCGGAAGACCTACCCAGTTTACCACCGAAACGCCAAGTGGAATTTCATATTGACCTCACTCCGGGAGCAAACCCGATTGCTCGTGCTCCGTACTGTCTAGCTTCAACGAAAATGCAAGAGATGATGACACAATTGCAAGAATTATTGGAGAAGGGATTTATAAGGCCGAGTTCGTCGCCTTGGGGAGATACGGTGTTGTTTGTAAAGAAAAAGGATGAGTCCATGCGGATGTGTATAGATTACCAGGAGTTGAACAAAGTCATGGTGAAGAACAAATACCCACTTCCCCGAATTGATTATCTTTTTGACCAACTACAAGGAGCAGGTTGTTTCTCCAAGATCGATTTAAGGTCTGGAAACCATCATCTAAGAGTGAAAGAGGATGACGTACCATATACGGGTTTCTGATTAAGATATGGAAACTACGAATTCTTAGTTATGTCATTCTGTTTGAAGAACGCATCAGGCGTGTTTATGGACTTGATGAATCGTGTATGTCGTCCTTTGTTGGACAAGTCGGTGATAGTCTTTATCGATGATATTTTA
This sequence comes from Saussurea involucrata, assembly GCA_033807775.1. Lineage (NCBI taxonomy): Eukaryota > Viridiplantae > Streptophyta > Magnoliopsida > Asterales > Asteraceae > Saussurea > Saussurea involucrata. The sequence continues at coordinate 219,254,972 of CM066321.1, read as the reverse complement.
ATCTACTCAAAGAATGAGGCCGAGCATGGCCAACACTTGCGGGAAGTGTTAGAGGTTCTTCGAAAGGAGAAGTTATTCGCTAAGTTCTCAAAGTGCGAGTTTTGGCTACAAGAAGTTCAATTCTTGGGTCACGTAGTAACTAGGGATGGAGTAAAGGTGGACCTGACAAAGGTTGAGGTAATGATAAGATGGGAACCACCTACAAGCTCGAAAGAAATTAGGAGCTTCTTGAGGTTAGCCTGTTATTATAGGAGATTCATTCAAGACTTCTCGAAGATCGCTTCGCCACTTACATCTCTGACGAGGAAGAACGTAAAATTCTTGTGGACCAACACTTAAGAGCAAGCATTCAAGACCTTCAAGAAGAAATGGTGTGAGGTGCCAATCTTATCCTTACCCGAAGGGTCGGACGATTTTGTGGTTTATAGTGATGCCTCCAAGATGGGACTTGGATGCGTGTTGATGTAAAGAGGCAAGGTGATAGCTTATGCGTCACGACAACTTAAGGATCGCGAGAAGAACTATCTGACTCACAATTTAGTATTGGCGGTGGTGGTCTTTGCTGTGACGTTGTGGCGGCATTACTTGTATGGTATGAAGTGAACTCTTTTCACCAATCACAAAAATCTCAAGGACATTTTCGACCAAAAAGAGCTTAACATGCGTCAACGGAGGTGGCTCGAACTTTTGAAAGACTACGATTGTGAACTACTTTACCACCCCGGGAAGGCCAATATAGTGGCGGATGCCTTGAGCCGAAAAAGTCATGGAGGAGGGATTAAGATGACTCTTAATAGAATCGATGTGGTGTCGGGTTTGATAGCAAACATCAAGGCAAGTCAATCAGAAGCACTTCAAGAAGAAAATCTCAAGACCGAAGTCATGGTGAAGCAACGGGAATTGGGTGCCAAAAATTAGGGGAATCGTGAGCTACTGCTCGAGGAAACTCACAAATATCGATATTCTATTCATCCCGGTAGCACGAAGATGTATAGAGATTTGAAGTTGAACTATTGGTGGCCGTTGATGAAGTTCGATGTGGCTAAGTATGTAGAAAAATGTGTGACATGTCTTCAAGTCAAGGAGGAACATCAAAAGCCATACAAGAGTTTGCAATCTTTGACAGTTCTAGAATGGAAGTGGGACAACACCACCATGGATTTCGTGACGAAGTTACCAAAGACCCTACGGGGCCACGATACGATTTGGGTGATAGTAGACCAGTTGAACAATAGTGCACACTTTTTAGCGATGCGGGAAACTTTGCCAATGGACAAGTTAGCTAGGATCTACATCAACGAGGTGGTATCAAGACATAGGGTACCCCAAACGGACGGTCAAAGTGAGAGGACAATCCAAAATATTGGAGATATGTTAAGGTCTTGTGTTATAGACTTTGGAGGATATTGGGACACGCACCTACCTCTAGTCGCAATTTGCGTACAATAATAGCTACCACTGTAGCCTTAAATCCTCACCATGCGAAGCCTTGTACGACCGAAGATGTAGGACTCTGTTTTATTGGCTTGAAGTGGGAAATAAACAATTTGTTGGGCCGAAGATCGTGCACGAGGCCGCAAATAAAGTGATAGAGATTCGAGAACGCTTGAAAGCGGTGAAAGACCGACAAAAGCATTACGTGGACAAGTAACGCCGACCGGTTGAATTCCAAGTGGGAGACCGAGTTATATTGAAGGTATCTCCTTGGAAGAGAATTATACGCTTTGGAAAGCATTGGAAGCTTAGCCCCCATTTCCAAGGACCCTTCACCATTCTGGAAAAGATCAAGCTCCAATCCTATAAACTAAAACTACCACCGGAAATAGATGGAATCCATCCTACCTTTCATGTATGCTATCTACGGAAGTTTTAGCCGAAGAAGAAAGCGTAACCCCGTTGACGGAAATCCTAGTGGACAATGGGAATCGTTGTATAGAAATGCCAGAATCCATTTCAGGGTCAAAGAAAAAGAAACTACGACACAAAGAAGTGACCCTGGTCAAAGTTCAATGAAAGCACCACCGAGATGCTAACCTAACTTTAGAGTCGAAAGGGGACATGAAGAAACGGTACCCTCACTGGTTTGGCTAGGGCATGATTTCAGGGATGAAATCCCCGTTAGGTGGGGAGGATTGTAACATCTGTGTGTTCAACACACAAAAGGTCAGCATTTTAGCTCCTAAGTCATTTGAGTCCCGTTATTTGAAGTCTTTACCTAATTGTTTACTTATGAGGAATCACAAAACCATGCATGCAACCTTATCAAATTTTTAGGGGGAAGTTTCTGGGCTCGATACATCCCAAGCGAAAGTGACCAACAAAAGTTCCTTTGGGCACAATCACACGTCACACTCGTTGGAAATGTACCGAAAGTGGTACACTCCGAGCGAAATTGCCTTGTGAGATTGCCCATGGGCACACTCTCTGGGCATACTTGCGAGCGCGTTCAGAGGTATAAAACCCCACCTAATCCGACTTTTACTTCACTTTGGCACCCCCATTCAGTTTTGGAGCGATTTTGAAGGTTCTAGTACGATTTTTCTTCCTCTACACTTTCGTCTTAATTAAATTCAAGCCTAGGGTTGTAAGTGACATTTATTGGGCATCAAAACTCACCCTTGGAGCATCTAGTGTGGATTCCAACCACCAAATCATCCCTTCACCGGTCACCAAGTTCTAGGGTTTTCTATTTTTCTAGGTTTTTATCCAAAACCTAGATTGTAAATTTTCTAACCCTTGTAAAACTATATACATGTCAATATATGGTATTTATGTTCTTCCTACTTGTTTATATGCAAACCCTAGTTTTTACAGAAGGGTATTTGACTCTTTGAAGTGTGTTCATGATTCTTGGTGTTGGAAATGCTATATTATACCGAGTCTAGAGATTGTATATGTTATGTTTATGGAAATGACGTTTTATGGCTTAACCTCGTACATGGCTAATTTAGGGTGTTTAGCCCAAGAGTCAAATATTTATTTATATGATGGTTGAATATGTTTTTGGTGAATCTTGGTTTACTTCATTAGATCGTTGGACATACAAATTATGGTATCACATTTTTGGCCTGCTTTATGTGGTAAAATGTGCCTAAATGGCTAGATGTGAATTTTGAATTATTATAAGAAAGTTCATTATGATGGGAATGAAAATTAATCCATGTTGCCTTGATGACGTTGAAATTGGGTACTACACCCTTATGTGCCTTAGATAGCAAATATAACATTTTTTTCGTTTTGTTCTTTGAGAATCTTAAGTCTTCGAGCAATGTAACACCCTAAAATTTAGACAATAAATATAGAAAAAAAATAAAATTCCGGAAAATGGGTAAATTTAAAATTTCAAAATATAAGCCAGCCATGACCCTTAAATGCAACGGGGTAGTTTGGCAAAAGTGTAAACAATGGAGTTTTGAGACATAAATACACAACAACCTATTAATCTAGGATTATAGTAAGCAAGATTAATCCGGGTGTCACTATATCTCCAAAAGTGTCCCTCATATCGATTCCCAAAAAGCCCGACCTTCCCAAGCTCCTAAGCATGGTCGGCAACACGACGATCTAGACGCTGCTAGGTGAACTTGTAATCCACAACATACACTCAAGGGTTAGACCAAAAGTCTAGTAAGATTTAAATTATTGATGTAATAATAAGGGGGTTATAATAATGACATTAAAAGTAAAGATACCGACTCCACTTGATTCCCACATTACCAATTTTCCAAAGTTAGAGTGATCCACACCTGATCATAAGATAAAGAGATAATTCTCTAAACCGGGGGAGACCCGTTACCATCTAAGTGACGAGAACACGTGAGTGGGGTCACCTTGATGTTGATGGATTACAACTCAACTCCTGGTCTTAGTTCCCATGCCATAAAGACATCACAACCTCAAACCATAAATAGATTGCCTTTATTGCCTACTCCGTCGAGTTACACCTCAAGGACTTACGGGGACCATATTGCCTATCCATCCTAGACGAGTTACACCTCAAGGAAGAATGTTCCTTATTGCATACTCGCTAGTAGCCACCATTGGCTTAACCAAAAATAAGTTCAATATCCAAAAAGGGTCTAAATCCTCGTGCACAAGGAAATAAACCCCAACAAATTTTGTACCATGATAGTGAAAACTCATAAATCAAGTCGTACCATATGTATCATAATTACAATGTATACCTATCAAATACATGGCATGTAGCATACATCATTATGAAGATCCCAAGTACTTACAACCGTATATATATGTTTATATATATTTATTCACATCAATATACATTTACACATGCATATATATATATATATATTTATTCATGCATCTATATTTATGTTTATATATATATATATATATATATATATATATATATACCTACATACATGGATATATGCATATATATATATATATACGTGTATATATATATATATATGTGTGTTTATGTTCCAAATATAAGTACTCATTGGTTAAAGAGATGAGCATGAATGTACATGTAAACATGTATTAACCAACCTAAATGCATCAAATAAACCATAGCCTTTAGATCAAGACATAAACATGTGAGTAAATCTTCTTTTAGATGAAAAGAACAAGATATTTGTTTTAAGGGGGAGAAATACTCACCAAGTAGGGTTTGTAGTGAGAAAACCCCAATTTCTTATAGGAATCCTAAATGACACAAGGAATCGAATTTAGTCACCTCATAATAGCTATAAGAGGTCATTAATACATCTAAGTTAAACAAGTTACTTACCTAGGGTTTTGTAGGAGGAAACCCTAATTTATAAGGAAACCCTAGTATGTTGGAGAAGTGAACACTTGAACTTGAGACCTCTTAAATGCTAATAGATGGTGAGATAGAACCCTAGATGTAACCCAAATGATTACAACTAACCATTAAAGAGGAGGAGTAAATGAAGAGAGAGGAAAAGTTGGTGAGAATCGATCCAAGGAGAGGGAAATGTTGGCTGGAACAGAAAGGAAATGAAAACCCTCCCTAACATTTCAGCGCCGCTCGTATATAAGTCCATACCCCCCGCCGGCGAATGTGACCCAGCAAGAGTGACCACGGCATAACCGCCGGTCACTTTCGTGGCAGATGTACCGAAACCCAACAAAATCAAAACTGAAGATGCTCGCGAGAATGACCACCGCGAGAGTGACTCCAGCACTCTCGCCAAAACAATACCGAGAGTGGACGATGGCAGCAGAAGAAATCCGGCGAGTGTGTCCCTTGTGAGAGTGCCCATGGCACTCTCGCCATACCTGTACCGAGAGCAAGTGACGAGTGCAGCAGTCCCAAGAGGAGGAAGTCGAATGGAAAGAGTTGTTGCGTTGGTCTGAACAATTCCAAACCCCAAACTCTTGTATTAATGAAAGTTGGTTGCATGCAATAAGATGGATACGTGGAATTGTTTAAGACATGCATGTGTACATGCATACATACACACACCACTACACACACACAAATACAAAGCTTGCCACTAGAAGAGAGGTCGAAGAAATATTAGTGACTCCAATTAAAACTATTATTTAGAACGGAAGTTTACCCGGAAAATTGGAGTGTTACAAGCAACAAGGTCGTCGAGAACTTGATTAGGGTTAGGAATGGGAATGGCTATTATGGGTGGAATAACACCTGAGTTATGGTTCATGATTCGTATCACCACATGTGTCCTTTGTCGAGGAGATGACTTTGTATCGCCCTGGATACCAGGTATCGAAGTGAGTGGGATATATGTAGTATGATTTATTGTTGACAATGATATTGACTGTATTGGCCTTGACGAACACAGGTACCAAGAGATATGGGAAGAAAGCATTGTTCTAAAATACTCACCGCACAACCTCCGTGGTACGCCATGGCACAAGGCTTGTGTCTCATGCCACGTTTAGCCTGTGGCACGCCATGGCCTAATGCGCAGCTTTAGTAATGTGATATTTTATTTTTCTTTACGTTTTTAATGTCTTAATTGTAATTTTTTAATATATATGCTAATTTAACTTGCTATTAGTATTAACTCATTGAGTAACACTACAAATTATATGTTTTATATATAGTATTATATATGAATTAGAAATTTGACGCCATAAGTCTTGCCTTGAAAATACCATGGCTTCGCCGTGGCTCTTAAGGCTTAAGGATTGGCCTCGCCCCCACGCCACACCTCACGCCATTTAGAACCTTGTTAAGAAAGTCATATTTGTCGGGAGAGGTGGCGGATGAAGTAATTTAGTCGTGGATACCACAGTCGCAGGTGTTGGATCGAGAAAAGGAAATCCAGTATATGGTGGCATCTGGGTCCCGAAGGGGTTATACAAGCACAATAGTTTGTAGAAGGGGGGTTGAATACAAACACAAATTTTTGTTTTTCTAAATTGTTTATTGATAAATAAAATTACAGTTTACAGTTTGTTGCGGAATAAGATTAAGTAAACCTAATCTAAACAAACTTGAGAATCACGAAATGTTCTTGCACTAAGACATTAGAGAGAAAGGAAGATGTAGAAAAACAAAGGTTTTATACGCACTAAGTAGCTCAGGGAGAGATCCTTCAAGCTGAAGGGGTATTGCTCCTATTTATACCCTATGCACTAAATATATGGCGGGAGCACTTTACACGTGTCAGCATCTGGTTGGGCGCATGCTTCTGACTTTTAGCAAGACATGCTTTGGGCTGCATGGTTAACAGTGTAGTTGGCAGAGTGGTTGTACGATCTTGGACAAAAGCAAACTTTGTTATGTTCATCCGTACTTTTGTGCAAGAGGATAACACGAACAATTCTTGAAACACAAGTCTTCATGATCAGCGATCGCTGATGAAATCTTATATAAGTGAGTCCTGATGTAAGTCAGCTATCGCTGAAGCCTTGTCTTGAATTATCACGTGTGTGTGGACTTGTCTTGGTTTCACTGATGTCCGCATCAGATCATGTGTAGACTTGTCACTTGTTCATCAGCTTTGTCTCCAATGTCAGCGATGAACTCTTTAGTCATGAAACTTGTCTTCATGGATTGCATCTAACATTATTACATTAGAACTCATCAGCGATACTGAACAGACTCAGTATGTTATCGTTGATGGCGAAGCATTAATACATACAGATGTTAAATGCAATTTCACTACGTATACTAAGGGTCTTCATCAAATCACTGAGAGAGTTTGGATCAACAAGCCCCCCTATTTGATGATGACAAAGCAACATAAGAAAATTGCTAAGTATAAAAAACATAAGGATAAAGAGGACCCATAGTTGCGTGTCCAATTTACTGTTTTGAGGGATCTTTTCTAGTACTGATGGAGTAAAGTACTTTCACTGACAACTTTCATTAATTCGTAATAAGATTACCAAGGGAAGTTTGAAAGTTAAAAGTACAAGTGAAAGAAATATACAAGTACTAAAAGAAATAACGATAAATTACAAAAGATTACAAGAGGGGAATCTATCAGCTAGAGTGGTTCATCCTTGAAGAGCATTTCATCATATGAGTCTCCATCAATGATCATCCAGTCAAGTACTTTTTCTCCCTGTTGTTTTCTAAGCTTTGCTTCTCTGAGGACATGGGCTTTGAGAAAGATACCTGGTGTAGACAAGTTACACCTATGGACAAGATATCTGAGTTGTTAATTGTGCAGAGGGGAATCTCTGATTTTTTTGAAAGCGCAAGATGCCATTCCAATCAGGGAAGATTATTTCGTAAGGGTCACCTATCACTTGACCAAGTTTGAAGGGACGTCCTAGTGGCAGTGATAGATCGAGAGGTGATAAGTGAAGTGGTGGTCCAAGCACTGCTTCTCTTGAGAATTCAATACCTGTTTTATTTCGGTGGGCAGGTTCATCAGAGGTCGATGTTCGCTTTTGTTTTCTCTTCGCTGGCCTTTGGTTCTGAAGAAGAGCAGGAGGAGGAGGTAATACCACCATCGCCGAGACCTTGTTGATAAGCAAAATCAAGAACTTCTCCACATGGGATTTGTACTTGGACTTGGATTTTTGTATAGCGTTTCTCATCTCTATCCATTCATCAAATCCGAAGAGCTCCAACTTGGACATGTACATTGTTTGCGAAGAATCATTCTCTCTGTTAACTGGGATTGTCACCAGCACTGAGTTCTTTTTGCTATTACCCGTTATGTTCACAGCAGTGATTCGACTGGGATGATAGTTGTGATCAATCTTCTCTCTACACCAAACTAACTGGGAGTCATTGATGTTTTTATCTTTTCGGGCTTCCTCCTAAGCTTCCTTCAGCAGTTGCTCTTGAACTCTGATCGGATTCTTTTTCAGCTTTTTATCATAGACAGGGTTCTGTGGTACCTTAAGGGCAAGTTTGGCATCCTTTTGGCAGGCAACATACATCTTTTCAGATCTAATAGACTCTTCGCGTTCTTCTGGAGTCAAGAATTCAAGGTTGTCAGTATTTGTAGATCCTAGTTTGATCAAGTAACAAAGTTATGAAAGCAATAATCTTTATTGAACGATTGTGGAGAGTTACATTATTGGATTGATGAACAGAACTCTCTCTCAAAACACATACAGGTGCACTCAATAATGATCAATCCTCTCAAAACGGCTAACCTAATTCCCTCTAAACCACACATTAAATAGCAAGGCTTTAAGCCTAAGGCCCATGGCCCAATAACACACTAAAGCCCATATTATCTATTATGAGGCTTTTACAAACAAATAAATAAAACTATTCTTTTATTTATATCAATTTCTATTTTATAGGACATTTAGTCCTAACAATCTCCCCCTAAAGTTATATAAAGAAAAATATGATCTTGGAATCTTCAGGTCTTGATCTTCTCTCCCTCTTGAATCTTTGAAACTCTTTAGTGTTTATTGTCTTCATGTCTTTCACGCTCCCCCTTGAAATATGCTCTTAGTCTTTATAGTACCATGAGTTGAACCATGAGTTGAATTGGCTTTGAGAAACTTCGGAACTTGTTGAACCAATATGCTCGAAGGAGGAATCAACTTGTTGCGAACACTTCTTTGATAAAGGATGAGAAGAACCATGCACTTGTAATCTTTTCTGCACATATCATAACAGTTACTCCCCCTCAACTTTTGCTTACTCCCCTCAACTTGATAATCTGGGTCTTTGAACTTTTAAAACGTTTCTCCCCCTCATGATGATAATCTGTGTTTTTGAATCTGTATCATATTTCTCCCCCTCATGATGATTAGGAGCATCCTGTGCATCATGTAACTTCAAAGATAACACTGATGAGTAGCAAAATACCAGATAAAAAGTTAAGTAACCAAAATGGGGTAATCAACTAACACAGAAACACAATAGTAACTGTTAACACATCAATTAAAATAATTGTGTGGCCTATGTTCAGAGTTGGCATCGGGGTATATTTGATAGGACTTCCAGTTATCATTGAAGTAAGATATTAAAAATTACTTCTCAAACTGTTCCGGCAATATCACAAAGATATGCGAGTGGAATCACAAAGACTCGTGCATGTGTGAAAGAATTAAATTATATCGATTTGGCTCAAAATATTGATTTAACCTGGAAATCAAGTTAAAAATCAATAGACTCAGTGATTAGGAAATCAGGTTCGAAGACCGGAGTTGATGTCTTCCTTTTTCAATATCTAAGACCTCCGAGTGAGGAATAGATAGATTATGTGTTAAATCCTCGTGCATGTATGAAACAAGCATCTTTTGGGAGATACTTGAGTGGGTGGGTGGGGTGACACGAGTTATCGACATTGGGTCCATGTCTGTTTCAATATTCATCTCCAAAGAACGAGAATGAATAGATTGTGTGGTTACCCGGATAACTGACTCGGTTTGGTAAGGACCAATAATTCTTTTAAGTCCTGTCATAGCCTCACCAAATTCTTTTCGCTCCCAACTCATCTATGTATCTAGACCCCTCACTGATGTCTATAATGGATGTGTTTCTTAGGTAGGTCCTTCCGGTTCTGGATAGACCATAGAAACAATATAAAGTCCTAATGTAACACCCCGCTTTCCAAATATACAAATAACATATATTCATGCCATAATATCATCAAAAGATACATTATATATAACACGTTCGGTCCCAAAGTCTAGGTAACATAAAAATAAACGAGTACAAATTTTTTGCGGAATACAATACATGTTGATTAATAACAAAGTCATGGGTTCAAAACATAGTTATGTCATCAACACAAAAGTCTTCACAAGAGATATCCACGGCATAAACTTTTCACTTGCCCTTACCCGATCCACCACCTGGAATACATATTTTTAAAACAGAAAAAATGAGGGTTAGACCTAATGGTCCAGTGAGAAAATCCCTGTCACTTGAAACTTGCCAAGAATCCAATTAAATAAAACCTTTTTATACAAACACACATATATTACACGTAATTAAATACCAACCAAGACTTACGTTTCGTATCCACTCATTCCCCCTTATTCCTCCACAATTGGCCAAACTAGTGGTTGCAAGCCAACTAGTCAATTTACTCTGCTGTACAACATCTACAGTAAACACGCCTGTCCGCTTACCGGAACCCGGCAACACACCGGTCCGCACCTCAGATCCCGGCCCCGTATTCTCGCAGAATACTCATATAATTACAGTATACCATCATGTATATAAACATTTCAATAAAAACACATAATCACATTATGTATCACATTCTCAATCCATACATATCCATTTCATATAGATATAAATCACATATATATGTATTCCAGTTGAAAAACGTTTTTAAATAAAACTCACCTGAATGCTTTTCCAAAAGTTCTCCAAAAAATCTCTTCAACAAGTCACACTTTTATCTTTGAATTTTACTATCTGAAATAGTTAATTAACAAGAATACACCTCATTAATAAATCTGTATTTTAACACTTTTCGCAACCCACAACTTGCGAATTCCTCACTTTTCGCAACCCACTGTTGCGAAAACCTCAGAACTCGCAACCCACTGTTGCGAAAACCTCAGAAATTACTGTTCACCATCTTTTTTTTATAAGCTCAGCAAAAAAACGACTTTCAGTCCAATATTTACCCAGAAATGATTTTTAGACTCATATACCTTTCTAAAATTACTTAAAACCCAAATATAAACTTCTAAAAACTTAAATATATAAAAGGGAAAGGAATCAGATGAACACCTGAACAGTTTACTGCATAAACACTAAAATCCCAGCTATGGAGATCAGATTCTTTCTTCTTCTTCTTGACCCTTCTTCGATTTCACTCTCTCTCTCTCTCTCTCTAAACCGAATTCACACGCACAATACTTAGGATATTTGTTTAGATACTCAATTAGGAGGACACCTCCTCCTAGTGAGGCAATAAGGCGGTGGTGGTGTGAAGTTTGGTAAAAATACCAAACAAACCCTTAACTTACTCTATATGGCAAAACTTACCCCCAAACTTCCAAATAAAATAAAACGTATCCCTTAACTTCTAATTCCAAAAATTATTAAAATTAAAGACTTATAAAATAAATAAATAAAATACCTAGTTATTACAACATCTCCCCCTTAAAAGAATTTTGTCCCGGAATTCACTCAAGCAACGAACTAGGGTAACTACTGTTGAAAAGATATCAAATTCTATGAACATAACAAAGTGTTTACGGAACCCTCAAAGGACTTTTTACTAGACCCACCGCTTTACTGCTTCTAGTTTACCATTTGTTCCCACTTCAATATTTCAACCCAAAACATCAAGAGTTTTAATTTCTCACAAGAAATTCGCCCCTCTAAAACAACGATACACACTCAATAATCAAATCCTACGAAGGTTCAAATTAACTCAAAAATTCACTTATCTCTTAGAAAGAAATAACTTATACTCATATGAATCTAATCCAAATAACAGAATATTATATGCTTACTCGGGACATTTACCACGCTAATACTATTTTTAACCTCACCGGCCTTTTACTACAAACGTCGTGTTCTACACTTTTACAATACTAACTCTAAAACGTAAACATATACTTTCAATATAAAATTTGCTTAGTAAATACTACCTATTTCTTATACTCTTTCATGGAATAGAATATACTCAACACGAATCACTTTATATCACGGAAAAATTTCTTAATTTTATCAAACCCGTAAACTTCATCCTACCGTTTCCATTTCCTATGAAAGCATAGCATAATTACTATAATCACACAACCATACTTAATTGCACTTGACACCAATTCATCCATCAAATTAAAACAAAGTCTAAATAGCAACTTAATTTCTCGAATATCAGCAAAACACAATCTCAAACATTTCAATTATCTCAATAACCTCACCACCATAACTCATACCGACTTCCATCCAAATATCAATACCAATTCATTCCTTAATAAAATAACAAACTCTCTATCACATCAATTCCTTACATCTCCAACTTAGCACAAAAATACTAACATAAATCTTTAGACATTTGTTTCACTTAAACCACTCCGCAATTTGAAATTTATCTACACCGGTCTCACCTTACCCAACTAAAATAATTACCAAATCATCATATAATAATTTCACTACAAAACTAAGCCGAAAAGAATTCATCACAACTCCGTTAAAAATTTCATGTCACTAATCATATAACTCATTAACGACTTAACATGCAAAGTCCAGCACCAAGTTTAAAACAACTCTTTATCTTAAACAACTCCATAAAGAAGGTTTATCACACGACCATCAAAATATTTATTGATCATTGCTTTATTCCCACTAATCATAACACTTAATATAGATCCCTTTTTCAACTTAAATTCTCCAATCCATGGGAAGTATTAGGTAAACATCCAACCCATTGAACCATTTTTCTATATCCAGCAAACTCTAAAGCATCAATTTCTTATACTTTATTATCATAGTATGCATATTCTCTTCCAGTTAAGTCCAGGTTATCAGCAACCTAGTTTTCTAACCTTGCGACCCACTATCGCCAACGCTTCCCCCACATCATTCCACCTTTGATCCAATCCGGTGTTTTCTAACGGTACAACCTTACTTGCTTAGGCTAAGCCCTTCCACAGAATCGACACGGGAAAGGCTGAATGAACTCTCACTATGCGTAACCCTTCAATACCAAGGCGCATACCAACAATTTAGTACCCTCCTAACTACAACAACTCTTACTCCAAGAGGAAAACCCGCGTGATACAAACAAGGTATAATATCCCAGATCAATCATACCAATATCATTCACAAATCCAGACTCCAGGTTCACCTCATCCTACTACCCTTGCTATGACGGAATCTCCACTAGTCGTGACGAGTCGCCTCGCGAATGCACAGTCGCATACAGTGTGAAATCAGATAGACATTCGAAATAAATATTCTATCCCACAACGGCTAGACTCAAACAAGAGATGCGCAATAGAACTAAATCAAATATTCTAAGGCTATTTAGTTCCTACTGTATACCACTTATAAGGCAGTCACTTAACAACCTATCAGGACTAGCATAAATTCCTACTGGCAAGTAATAGTCATGCAGCAAAGTGTAATAAGCACCAGGCAATCTAGCATACATACTCCTATGTTCTAGAAAGCAATAAATTACACTAAGTACTCTACCTTTTCCCTTGGCCTCGGCTGACTGTACACACTGCGCCTTCGATCACCGTCTCTAAAATGTCCCAACAATCCAACACTAAAAAAAATAACGACATTCTACTCCCCAATAGATTACAAAATCAACTTGGAGTATCACCTTAACCCGTAGTTGAACTTTTCTCCATAGGTCATCCCCAACTCTACCGTCACTTCTTTAATCCAAAATATATCTAAGACAGACAACACTTTCTTGCATTAATTACACCGACCCCGAACCTTAGATTACAATTGATTTCTACACTTTCCACAACATCACTCTCATACTACTACCGCGTCCTATCCCATGGTCCTTCACCCCGATCATTACATTCGACTATTTTCTTCTACTCTTTCCTCAACATAAAATACGTTTCCCCAAGGATAGCTCACTAGGAGGTGCTTACTCTTGACCGATCCTATGAGCTAGCTTTCTTTCACCTCCAAACCAATCGCATACACCCAATTCCCACAATTACTATACTTAACCAATAATTTCACCACACCTCATATCAGGAATTTAACCGAGTTAATCCGAAATCACATCCATTGCCCGAAACAACCACACACTTTTTCATTTTTCAAATATCGTTAACATAGTCTTTCAAAACGATAATAAACAAATTGGATCTACACTATACACCCATCCCCAAAATATAACAACCATAAAAACATCTTTATAACAAAATCAGTACATCTTTATTTCACCTTGTGCCTCTTTCAGCACAAAGTTATATATATATACATATATATTTTTATATATCACAAATCATTTAACACATTTAAAATTTTATTCATAACATAAACTTTAACATTTTGAGGCATAACCTAGCGTTTGAAATACTGAATTATACATAACGCCACATTCTACACTTTCGCAATAACTTTCCAAAATTCTAACATGCACCTTCAATTTGAAAAATTGTAAACAATTGCAAGTGTTAGATCATTCATTCCAATTTAAACAACCATCCACTTTCGTTCTCATACAATAAATTTTACTACCACCTTGATAAATCTTTCAAATCCAAACACATATGATAACGGGTTATCACCTTGATCACTAATAGTTTTTCCTTACTAATCACTCCCAAAAACAATCTTCACTTTCTAGTTCAATTATCCCTGATTTTTCACTTAAATTTATCCCAAGCAATATCATAATGAATAAGCATACTAAATTCGATATCATCCAAAATATTTGTTACACTCTTACTAAATTAGAACCAACCTCTTTTCACACGAAATGCTTCCAAACCTACACTCTTACTATGCCTTATCGAAATTAATTCATATATACTTAATATAAAACTTGTTAACAAACGGAAACTTTAAATCAATCACTCGACAATCTCTTCTTTCATCATAACTACTTATTCCAATATATACCGAATTACCGAGGATCACTTATCATTACCTAATCGACAATTTTAACAAAAATCAAGTTCCAACACCATCCTACACTTACTACTACCTCAAATTCCGACAACATTATCAAAAATAACTTAATAGGCACTCCACTCCTATCTATATTACCAATACAATTATCAAATTCTTTTCTAACGCATATAAGCAACAAAAGATTGAAAACACAATTAATCAGTTTGTACCGAAGTCAAATAGCACTTTTGCACGTGTAGAGTTTATATAAATATACCTGGCTTCGTCTCTATCCATACGTCGAGACCGACTTGCCACTCTGTAGATTTCAACAAGGTTAATATACACATAGGCACATACCCCATATAATAAGGTATTCCAGTCCAATCATGTAACTGTAAGTTCACAATTACACTGGCCAGGTGTAACTCGAATTTACCTTACATGATGTTCCTTCTACCTTGTTATACTTAATATCCCAAGGTTCTAAAATAATAGGGACATCCTACTTCACATGCAGTTTAAGTCTAGGTACATATACTAATACCTAAATCCCTTAAACTAGGGCTCTGATACCATTTGTAACACCCCGCTTTCCAAATATACAAATAACATATATTCATGCCATAATATCATCAAAAGATACATTATATATAACACGTTCGGTCCCAAAGTCTAGGTAACATAAAAATAAACGAGTACAAATTTTTCTCGGAATACAATACATGTTGATTAATAACAAAGTCATGGGTTCAAAACATAGTTATGTCATCAACACAAAAGTCTTCACAAGAGATATCCACGGCATAAACTTTTCACTTGCCCTTACCCGATCCACCACCTGGAATACATATTTTTAAAACAGAAAAAATGAGGGTTAGACCTAATGGTCCAGTGAGAAAATCCCTGTCAGCTGAAACTTGCCAAGAATCCAATTAAATAAAACCTTTTTGTACAAACACACATATATTACACGTAATTAAATACCAACCATGACTAGCGTTTCGTATCCATTCATTCCCCCTTATTCCTCCACAATTGGCCAAACTAGTGGTTGCAAGCCAACTAGTCAATTTACTCTGTTGTACAACATCTACAGTAAACACGCCTGTCCGCTTACCGGAACCCGCAACACACCGGTCCGCACCTCGGATCCCGGCCCCGTATTCTCGCAGAATACTCATATAATTACAGTATACCATCATGTATATAAACATTTCAATAAAAACACATAATCACATTATGTATCACATTCTCAATCCATACATATCCATTTCATATAGATATAAATCACATATATATGTATTCCAGTTGAAAAACGTTTTTAAATAAAACTCACCTGAATGCTTTTCCAAAAGTTCTCCAAACAATCTCTTCAACAAGTCCCACTTTTATCTTTGAATTTTACTATCTGAAATAGTTAATTAACAAGAATACACCTCATTAATAAATCTGTATTTTAACACTTTTCGCAACCCACAGCTTGCGAATTCCTCACTTTTCGCAACCCACTGTTGCGAAAACCTTAGAACTCGCAACCCACTGTTGCGAAAACCTCAGAACTCGCAACCCACTGTTGCGAAAACCTCAGAAATTACTGTTCACCGTCTTTTTTTTATAAGCTCGGCAAAAAAACGACTTTCAGTCCAATATTTACCCAGAAATGATTTTTAGACTCATATACCTTTCTAAAATTACTTAAAACCCAAATATAAACTTCTAAAAACTTAAATATATAAAAGGGAAAGGAATCAGATGAACACCTGAACAGTTTACTGCATAAACACTAAAATCCCAGCTATGGAGATCAGATTCTTTCTTCTTCTTCTTGACCCTTCTTCGATTTCACCCTCTCTCTCTCCCTCTCTAAACCGAATTCACACACACAATACTTAGGATATTTGTTTAGATACTCAATTAGGAGGACACCTCCTCCTAGTGAGGCAATAAGGCGGTGGTGGTGTGAAGTTTGGTAAAAATACCAAACAAACCCTTAACTTACTCTATATGGCAAAACTTACCCCCAAACTTCCAAATAAAATAAAACTTATCCCTTAACTTCTAATTCCAAAAATTATTAAAATTAAAGACTTATAAAATAAATAAATAAAATACCTAGCTATTACACCTAACACTCATTGCATATATCAAATAAATCAGTTAAGTAAACAGTGAAGTACGAGTTCTAAACTGAAATATTTAGAAGTCAAAGCATTTAAGAACGACTCCTGATCTGAGATGATCAGAAGTCATAAAATGAAGATGAATACCAAAGAACAAATTCAAGCGCGAACTAGAATGACTCAGTAAGCACAATATTTGCAATAAATGAAACAATTGATCATGGTGTTTAATTGTGAAGAACAAGTCATAATTAATGTGTCAGATAAGAATTGAATAATTAACATGAAATGACAAACTTTGAAACACAAGTTGGAATTCAAGCAAGTGTATTTCCATCGAAAAATCAACAAGTATATGAAACATGGAAATAACTAAGTCAAGAAAATATAACACGTGGCATTCATGGAAGTTAAAATTGGAGAATAACAAATACAAGTAAGTTATCCAGAGTAAATTACCACGGTTCTTTGAATTCACTAAAAATTCATGTATGTGTCCAATACCTGATACTCCCCCTAAAAAATAGCATAACCTTTGAATACAGTCATGTAAAACGAGTATTCCGAATTTTATCACACATGACATTCCTGCAAAAACAGATCAAAAAGATTTTGGTATCCATGCATTGATGGATCCTTGGTGGTTAGATGTCTTATGTGAGTGAGGACCGGGGATACTATAAGAACCATACCAACACTTATCATAGTTTTTATTCACAAAGTCACTTGTTCCACAGTAAGAACAACACAACTTCTGTGTAGATAACCTGATCAGCTGATTAACAGAGTAAACACGATAAGGTTTCACAAAAGGTTTAGCATGGAAAGCTTTGTTGTTCTTGTCACTCTTAACAGAGATAGATGACTTTGGAGCAGGAGCAGATCCTTTAACTCTCCAAGCCATCTTACTTTCTTGAAAGAATGATTATCTGAATTGTCAAGGAGAGGGTCATAAAATAGATTAGAAGTACGAATCTGATCTTTTGAAGAGCTATTTGATCTTATGCAGGTCTTTGAAGAAACAGTTTTGTGGATAGAACTTGAAGCAGTCTTAGAAAAGCAAGTTGAATTACCTGAATCATCATAAAGAGACTGATCAATAGTATCTGGACTAGTAAGATTGGGAGATTCAACATCAGAGATTTTGGATTCAAGTTCTTCAAACATTAGATCTAGCTTGTTTTGGAGATAAGATTTGAGCCTCTTCTCTATCATTATATCAGTTGACAAAACATATAATTTCTTTGTAAGCTTGGAGATCTCCGTCTGAAAGATCTTTCTTTCGTTTGCAAACTCATGTTTCAAAAATTTTTCTTTAAAACCTTCAACCTTTTTCTTCTCACACTCTTTGCTTACTATGTCTAATTCTTTTTCCAAATCAGTTATTTTCGAAGACAATTCTCCATTCTTTTCAGTAAAAGATTTGTGTTCAATTTCAAACTTCTCTCTTTCTAAAATCAGAACTTTCTCAAAGCCAGAGATCTATTTTGAATGTTTTAAACATATAAGCTCAAGACTCTTCTTCTCTTCAAGAGATTTCTTTGAAAAATCAGATTGCTTTTGTATCAACAATTGCCTTTCCTTTGCAAAAACTTCTTTCTCCTTTTCAAATAACTTTTCAAAAGCAGTTAGTTTATTTTTAAGTTTAAGGTTTTCACAGTTCAAGAGTTTACCTTTATCTTCAAGTGCCATATGCTTCTCTTCAATGGCTTCAAGATCTGCAACTTCCCGTTTAAGTGAGTCTATGTCGGCTTGATGCAGATAATAATATCTATCATTAATGGCTGCCTGTTCGAGGTCATAATTCCTGCTCGTTAGCATTTCATTTCTTCTCTTTTAAAACTATATGATCAGAGACCTCCCAGATTTGTGATCCGGGTGTGGTTTCCCAGATAGACAATCCGAGAATTGGGATCCAGATCTTGTACGACTAACTCAGGTGAACATTAACTGTCGGATGGGTCTTGTACGACTAGCGCTAATGAACAGTTGTAGTCGTATGCCTGTTGTATGACTAGCGCAAATGAACAGTCGTAGTCGTATGCCTCTTGTACGACTAGACCCAATGAATAGTAACTGTCGTACGTGTCGTGTGCGACTAAAATGTTAAGTCGGTCAAATGTTGTACGACAGTTATGAGTGATAGTATCGTGCGACAGTTATGAATATGATGAACACTTAAGCGTACGACAGTTATGAATATATGAATGTCTATGTTGTACGACAGTTATGAACATCATCGTGTTGAGTTCCGACGAACACTTTTAACAGCCCCAACACCTCGATATCTTGCTGAATTTCACCCCAAATGACTGCAAACAGATCGTTACTTTATACCGAACAGATCTGTGAGCATCTAACATCAAATCTCCGGTAAAAATAGCAAATTCCGGCCAAAATCGCTTTTCCGATGAGGAACGCACTATTCATTTTTAAAAAACTTAATTCGCACATTTCTTCACCAATTTCGGATATGATTGTTGCATTCTCTTCATAATCAATAGAGAAAATGATCTGAATGGCTAAAATCAATCCATGCACTTCAAAATCTTCTAGATCTTAAGATTTTCCGAAAAACTCAAAAACATTCAAAATCACCAATTTGTTCACGTTGATCGATTCTGAATATAGGAATTGATCTGGAATCGAACAACGAACAGATCTTTACGAGATCAGGTGATTAGAACATACTTACTTGAAGATCAAACTCCAAAATCTTCAAATTCTTCAAAAATTGGCACTTTTACACTTGAAATTGTCGAGATTCGAATGATCGTATCGAAGAAATCTTCAACGATTCTGCTCTGATACCACTTGTTGTCCCATAATCAATCGACAAATTCAAGTATATTGAGAGATCGAGATACAAACGTCATCCTCATATTAGATTTTAATCAAGTTAGTACAAAGGGAAGACTCTCTCTTTCTCTCACACTTTAGCTCTCACATTGTGCCACACTCTAACAAATGAGCATCTAACCTCTATTTATAGAGACACTCACACAAGACATAAGCAAAGTAAGCTTCACACAAGCTTTACAAAACTTTCACATAATTAGGACTTTTTCGGTCCTAACATGGGAGCCCAGAATAAACTAGGTCCGGGACTTGGGAATCGAGAGTCCTGGAAACCGGGACTTAGAAACCCGGACGATGAAACCGGAAGTCGAGTCCGGAAGTAGGCAATTGCGGGAATGGTTATGGAACCTTGGAAACCCGAAAAAGGCGAACCGGGAATCGGTAAAATCCGGAACTGGATATAATCCGGAATGAAATCCGGAATTGGGAGTCAAGGACCGGGACTCAAAGGATCTGGAATATGAACCGGGAATCGATGAGTCGGACGGTATCCGGTATGTGTCCGATATCGGGACTTTAAGGAACCGGATTCAACCAAATCGGAAAACAGGTCGGGAATAGTAAAGAACTGACGTACCTGGAAACTTCGATTGCGATAAACACGGATCTGGGAATAGTGTTTGTTTGGGCAAAAAATCACGTCGCTCGACCGCGACCAGAACAAGTAAGACGTATGATTAAGGACTATATCTTGTATTAAGATAAGGTCTCGACAAAGACCCAGAACACCATCGTCGTCCCTCATAAAAGGTAAGTCGAGACTTCCTTACGACGCTCGACCATAGCATCGCCCGATCCGCACGACTATTATATAAGGACATGCGACCTCAACTAAAGCTAACGTTCACCATGACCGTTTGTTAAGTGTTTAATGCAGGAGTAAAAGTCATTAAGGAGCAACGACTATAACCGACGCAATCATTAAACAGCCGGCGACCGTAACGTACGAAGATCATTACTCCGGCGACCGTTTCCAACCGTTAAGGCCATTAAAGGAGCATTTATGGATGAAGCTAAGGACGCGAAGACTATAAATATCAAGCTCAATCAACATTTCAAGACATCGAATCTCCGGCGATTAACAACCGAAGCAATATTCAAGAACACCTGAAGTGAAGAACCATTATTCTAAATATCGCTATCGACGCACGACAACAGCCCTCGACCAGCAGTTCACACTTTGTTTCGTACACGACAAACACCTGTTTTTACGTTCAAACACTTGTACTTTACATTTCGAAGCATTTTCTTCATCTGTATTGTAATCACTGTATGATCGACACCAGTGTCCAAGGACATCGCCCCTGATTGGCTACCATAGTATAGCGACGACACCCACTGTCGTCCGCAGGTTTTTTCCTCGTTTGAGGTTTTTCCTGCGTCATCAAATCCCTTGTTTCTTTATTTTATTTATCGTCGCACGTCTCGTCGAAAGATTTTCTTTCTTTAGTTGTTTAAGTCCACATCGACCTTAAGTTGTCCCTTTGGTGCTATTTTTGGCATTAACAGTTTGGCGCCATCCGTGGGACTACATCTAGAGAAAATCCTCGACGAACGTGCATTCTACTAATAGTTTCTTGGAGTTTCTTCTATTTTCTGTAGCAGGAAAATGGCAGCCCCTGGAAATCCGTAGCAAGCCGTCGCTCAGATGTATCAGGAGATCGAGGTTGCCAGGAATCAACTCAATGCAATGGCAGAGCAGAATCGCAGAGCAGCTGAAGAGATCGCGCGGCTAAGGAATCCTTTTGGACCCCAGAATGGTCCTAGACCATTCATCCGGAATCCAGGTCCGGGACCAGGCCCGTCCGCGCAGAATCAGCATCCAGGTCCATTCATGCAGAATCAGCAGCCGGATTCGTTCATTCCGAATCCCCAGTCTGGGCAGATTCCCCCTCAGCACATCCGACCACCACCCTTGAACAACGGATCCCAACCATTGCAAGGTGGCGCCCAGCCATTTCAGAATGGATCCCAGCCATTTTCTCAGCCATTCCAAAGTGGTTCGCAACCTTTCCAGCAAGGATCGCAATCTTTCCAGCAGAGATCGCAGCCATTTCAGCATGGACCACAATCGTTTCAGAATGGACCGCAGCAATTCCACTATGGGTCGCAACCATATTTTGTTCCATTCAACGGGGACACCAATGGTTCGTCGCATGGTAATGGCACTAGTGCAAGGACCAATCCCTCGACGGGGGCAAATCCTGATCTTAACGATCCCGTCGCCCAGCGTTTGAAGATGTTAGAAGACCAAAATGAGCGCGTCCTGTCCTTGCTCGCCAAGTTGCCTGGGGCAGCCGTGCCTGTCGACGTCGAGCCTCCCTCGGGGTATCAGGCGTCGCCCTTCATCGACGAGATCGCCACCGTCGAGGTCCCAAAGAAGTATAACATTCATGCCTTCACTCCCAAGTATTCGGGTGTGACCGATCCAACCGAGCATGTCGCGCAGTATAAGCAGCTCATGTGGACAATCTTGATTTCACACATGTACCAGGAAGTATGCATGTGCAAGAGTTTCGGGGCAACTCTCACTGGTCCAGCTCTCCAGTGGTTGATCAATCTCAAACCCAAATCTATCGGGTCGTTCGCCGAATTGGTCAACCAATTCTCCCGGCAATTCGCCAGCAGCCGTAAGATGGAAAAGCAGACTAGTGATCTGTATTATGTCGTGCAGAAGACCAATGAGTCTATTCGAAGTTATTTCAATAGATTCAATGCCGAAATGATCAGTATCCGCAATTGTGACATCAAAACTGTGATCGAAGCTTATAAGCGTGGTATAGACGATAGTTCAGGTCTATATATCGATCTGACCAAGTATCACCCAGAGACTTTCGAAGACGTCCGAGCTCGAACCTTAGCATATATGAGGGTCGAAGATGATGCCGCCTTTCGTCACAAGCACACTGACGACAAGAAGTCGTTAGGCGTCAGAAAGCCAGAGTTCAAGACAAAGGTTGTTTCCAGAATAGAGCCCGCGCGCCAAATTTTAAATGTTCGTTTCAAGACGAAAGCAGAAGCCAAGACCGCGACTATGTTCACTCAGTACCCCAAGATATCCTCTTACGAATTCAAAGGGACCGCTAAGGACCTAGTCGAAGCTCTGAAAAGTTCCCAAGCTACCATTCGATGGCCAAAGAAGTCCGACCTGGACGATGCTAAGAAAGACAAATCAAAGTGGTGCGACTTCCATGCCGATCATGGTCATGCGACAGACGACTGTATCGCATTGAAGAAGGAACTAGCATATCATTTTCCGAAAGGAAATCTCAAAGATATCATCGACGATGTCGCTATTTCAGCTAACGGACATCGAACGACGACCCCCGAACATGCGAAGGTCGTCAATTGCATCACCGGTGGTTCAGATGTGTGTGGTCTGACGTATTCAGCGGCCAAGCGTCATGCCAGTCAGGCGCCCGATGATCGGCCTATTCCTCGCTCGTCTAGACCCAAAGGAGATTTGGAGCTAGAAGCCATGAAGATTGTGTTCAACCACATCGACCTTGGCGACTCATATCAGAAGCATCACGACGGGTTGATCATTCAGATCACGGTCGGTAACTGTCTAACGCGTCGAGTCTTGATCGACGGGGGCAGCTCAACAAATGTTATTTTTTTCAACACCATCAAATCCATGGGAATCGATCGCTCGGAAATCACCCGACGTTCGAAGACTTTGGTCGGTTTCAATGGAGAAGCAACGAGCACCTTCGGAGAGATAATCTTGCCCGTCTACGCCGGAGGAGTCAACAAGCAGACTAAGTTCAGTGTCATCGATTGTGCGTCGTCCTATAACATCATCTTAGGACGACCATGGATCCATGATATGAAAGCCGTTCCCTCGACGTATCATCAAATGTTGAAATTCCCTACGCCATGGGGAATCCAGGAGATTAAGAGTGAGCCAAAAGTCGCTCGTGAGTGCTACAAGTCTACCTTGAAGCCGCGAAAATAAACCAAAGTCACAAGATTAGGCTCTCGACAGGTTCGTTCCTCTATCCCTAAATTAATATCTTTTTCACAGAGATAAGTCTACTATGGTGCCCGGTCGCACGACAACATAGTCTGCGCAGGACAATATTTCTCCGTGTCATTCTGTCATTTAAAACCTATCTTTTCCTCCCAAAAAGAATAAGGAAATAAATGACAGGGGGCAAATAGAGAGAGTCTGAAATGGTACGTTCTCTAACTCTTTTTCATATGATTTTTTCTCACAAAACGTTTACTGACATAAGCATCGGAGGGTCGTTGCCTAGCCAACGACCAACCCCCGACATCGTTTTATCGCAGAATCGCACGACATATTATCGCAGAATCGCACGGCAGTAATCATTAAGTCTACTAGATGACTTTAAATCCGCAGAATCGCACGACATAAACAATCAGGATTTTCTTCCCTGACCATCCCTCCACAGGGGCATACGACGCAAATTCCTCGTACGATCTCGTCGTACAATCGCAAAGCCTAAATAACTTACATCTAAGTTTCTTAGGTTTTATACCCTGAATGGATGCTTTAATCGCGTGTTTTTATTTGTTTTACGTTCTTATTATCGTATTACAATGAGTGCCTTAGTCACATGATTTCATATGTATCTTATGTTCGACTTTATAATCAAATGTGATTCGAATAAAGCATAAGCAAAAGATATATTCATTAAGTAAACCATTATATACATACTCGATCCCTGATTGGTTGAATGGAAAAACAAACAAGGAAAGGAAAATTCTAGACGGCAGGGGGAACATCGGTCGTATCCCTGCTCGAAGTCCCGACCCGAGGACCTTCATATGCCACTCCTCCCGCACGAATCCCCTGCAGTTCATACTGAACATCGAAAAGCTGGATGGCTAGCTCGTCAGCACGCGCCAAGGCAAACCTCTCCCTATCTAAAGCTGCCTTCTCTTTCTCCAACGCCACAGCTTCTCTTTCAAGGGCAGACGCCATCAACCCTTCAACTTTCGACATCCCAGCGTGTAATGCCAAAGACGACTGGAATGTCTGAAAAATAACACAAGAAAATATTAGATGACTAAACGAACAAGACAAGTCATGAAAGATTGACACTCACCGTGAACGTCAGACTGGCAACTTGAGATCCAATCTCTCCGGCCGGAACTCCACGAAAACGCTCCCCGAAATACGGGAGCAAATACTTCCCCAGATGAGGGAACGACGTCGTCCCGTCTAGGACACCATCCGCCATAAAGTCAGACGGCAATGTAAAATTGACCGTCATAACTTCGACCGATGATCCCTCGCCCCTGTCAGCAGACGTTGGGATCGACACTTTGGACATCGCTTCGTCACCGTCGCCGGAAGCGTAGAACTTGCTGGTGTCGCGTCCGTTACGCCAAAACGGCTAGATGACGCCCTCGCCTCCTTAGGCAGAACAACTCCCGGTGAGTTATCAACCCTAGACGACGGTTCCCTCAGGACTGTCCTCCGGGTTCTCTTTTTCGCTCGACCCAGCTGTTGAAACATTTTCACCCCGAAGGGCACACATAACCTGCTCCCCTCTCGCCCTAGAGACCGATTTCCTCTTGGTCGGCACTGATCAGGAAATACATGAAGCGTCAGGCGGATAGAGTAAACAAAGTAAAATAAAAACTACGGTACGTTTACCAGTCGCTTCTTCCCTGTCATCCTCCTCTCCCTCTTCTTCAGAATCTCCCATCGCGTCCTCGTCCTCGGCCGCCGGTTGCCACGTGACGAAAGATCGATCATCAGTACTATAACTCAGGAATCTGTCGACCTTGGCTCGAGAACCTTCGTTCGGGTACAAGGCATCATACTGAATCTCTGAAGACGACAAAAACCAATGAGTAAATAGAAAGCGGAAGAACCAAACAGTGACATATATCGAAAAAGCATACCTCCCATGTTCCAGTCAGGACGGATCCATTTGCTATTGATGTCAAGCGAGTCAGTATGCACGAATACATAACTCAATTTCCACCCACGATCATTGACGCCAGTTCCCAAAACCAGGGTGCGGTCACCCTTAAACTTGGAATACGGACTGTAACGCCAATTCTTGTCTCTCTTAACATGATAAGCCAACCAGAAATCATTCAGGGTCATAATTGGATTCCACTTTGCAGACAATCGATCGATAACCAGAAAAAACCCGCCAAAGTTGGGGCATCAACTGCCCTGGTGACAGGCCAAAATATCGCATGAAATTCTTAGATAAAACCGAATACGGCCACTCAAACCCTATTTTGAAGGGATACTCGTATATCACGAAGTATCCTTCGGGACAATCCTCAGGACGTATATCCCCTGGAATGGTTAACTCTACTTCCGCAGGGATCTTCGCTAGACGCCTAAAGGCATCTAAATCCTCCTGACTCACGATAGAACTCTCTGGTTCAATCGACATTGTTTATCAAACGAAGGAGACGATCGATAAAAACCAAAGCGGAAGAGCAATACGTTATATAAACGCTCTAAACCTCGAACAATCTCTACTAAGCCGAATATTTGCAATGATTCGAGTAAGTTCAGACGAAGAATGGAAAGGAATCA
Organism: Saussurea involucrata; assembly: GCA_033807775.1. Taxonomy (NCBI): domain Eukaryota; kingdom Viridiplantae; phylum Streptophyta; class Magnoliopsida; order Asterales; family Asteraceae; genus Saussurea; species Saussurea involucrata. The sequence goes on along the minus strand of CM066321.1, from coordinate 219,228,508 downwards.
AGGCGAAATCTCTTCCCAAAGAAACACTTCGAAGTATAGCAAGAAAAGATCCGTCATGATCTTTATTTATACAAACAATCGCATCAAATCGAATCCTTGGATGACCGTCGCGCATCCCCGTCCTTTCGCATGCCCGCCTGGATCTTCGACACCTGTCCTCGACAGCTGGTAAGCATCATCGTGCGTCAGTATGACGTCATAACTTTTCAACTTCTCGTTCAGTTAAAGGCGAACCGGTCTAGTTCCACGACAACCAGGTAAGTCCCTCAACCCAGGTCACAAGTCTAAGCGTTCGACAAGCAAAAATTAAAACTTAAATTTGACATTCAATTTTCAAATTTTGGGGGCAAACTGTTTGGGCAAAAAATTACGTCGCTCGACCGCGACCAGAACAAGTAAGACGTATGATTAAGGACTATATCTTGTATTAAGATAAGGTCTCGACAAAGACCCAGAACACCATCGTCGTCCCTCATAAAAGGTAAGTCGAGAGTTCCTTACGACACTCGACCATAGCGTCGCCCGATCCGCACGACTATTATATAAGGACGTGCGACCTCAACCAAAACTAACGTTCACCATGACCGTATGTTAAGTGTTTAATGCAGGAGTAAAAGTCATTAAGGAGCAACGACTATAACCGACGCAATCATTAAACAGCCGGCGACCGTAACGGACGAAGATCATTACTCCGGCGACCGTTTCCAACCGTTAAGGCCATTAAAGGAGCATTTATTGATGAAGCTAAGGACGCGAAGACTATAAATATCAAGCTCAATCAACATTTCAAGACATCGAATCTCCGGCGATTAACAACCGAAGCAATATTCAAGAACACCTGAAGTGAAAAACCATTATTCTAAGTATCGCTCTCGACGCACGACAACAGCCCTCGACCAGCAGTTCACACTTTGTTTCGTACACGACAAACACCTGTTTTTACGTTCAAACACTTGTACTTTACATTTCGAAGCATTTTCTTCATCTGTATTGTAATCACTGTACGATCGACACCAGTGTCCAAGGACATCGCCCCTGATTGGCGACCATAGTATAGCGACGACACCCACTTTCGTCCGCAGGTTTTTTCCTCGTTTGAGGTTTTTCCTGCGTCATCAAATCCCTTGTTTCTTTATTTTATTTATCGTCACACGTCTCGTCGAAAGATTCTTTCTTTAGTTGTTTAAGTCCACATCGACCTTAAGTTGTCCCTTTGGTGCGATTTTTGGCATTAACAGTGTTTTTCTTAAAACTTTTATTCCTGAACAATTTTTGCACAAACAAACCATAAAAATACACCAAATACCAATCGATTTTGCTCCTAAAAACAACCAATTACTTTAAAATCTTGAAATGTGATGAAACAGAGACTCAAACCCAGTAAATCAATTTTTGACAAACTTGATATTCAAAACTTCAAAATTGAATGTGAAATTTTACCAAAATCAGTTTAAGAGAATATAGAATGGATTAGAACAAACTGATTTCAATACAATTGCACAAATCAAAAACCCAAATAAAATAGGATGAACACAGCGCCGTTTTATCGACTTTTTAAGAACACATATTCAAAATTGATACCATTTGGATCGATAGTTTTGTCCCTCTGCTCTGATACCACTTGTGGATCCTAGTTTGATCAAGTAACAAAGTTATGAAATCAATAATCTTTATTGAACGATTGTGGGGAGTTACAAGATTGGATTGATGAACAGAACTCTCTGTCTCTAAACACAATTAGGCGCACTCAATAATGATCAATCCTCTCTAAACGGCTAACCTAATTCCCTCTAAACCACACATTAAATAGCAAGGCTTTAAGCCTAAGGCCCATGGCCTAATAACACACTAAAACCCATATTATCTATTATGAGGCTTTTACAAACAAATAAATAAAACTATTCTTTTCTCTATATCACTTTCTATTTTATAGGACATTTAGTCCTAACAGTATTAGTACCTTGATGAGGAGGGATTCTGAACCTTTTGCTCTCTAGCGGATGAAGGATTGCTAATCTTCTTCTTTGTGGTTCATCCTCAGACCTTTGAATTGGTCGTGAGGGTCTGTTTGGATGACTCAACAATTCTTCTTTCTCTTCTTGTTCATCAGTCTCTAAGACAGAGACTGGGATAATTTCATCAATAGTAGATGTTGGGATTATTTGGTGCTGATCTTCAGCTCGTCCCTCAAGCAGGGGAGAAAACTAGCTGGATAAAAAGAAGAATGCGTTACGTTTTTGGGAAGAAAAGATAGATAAAAGAGATTAAGTGTATAGAAGGGGTCGAAGATGGGCGTGGGTAGAAGTTGGAAAAGGAATGATGGAGAGACATGCCTGAGAAGGTTGCTCCCCCTCAAATGTGAAGCAAATCTTCAGGTTTCCCTTGGCAGCAATTCCCTTCTGTTTGCCTTAGGAAGATTTCTTCGTTGGGGTCTTCTCAGAGCTCCCCCTGCTTCATTAATAGTAACTCCATTGAGAGGAGGAGCGCTGATGGGTTTGGGGTTGAACCATAGGATGGATTCGTCATCATCGTCATCATCATCAGCGCCCCCGGAGTCCTTTTTGGAGTCATCAAACTCCAATTGTTCATCCTCTTCTTCTTCCTCCTCATCCTCTTCGTCAGAGGGAATTTCCATTATTTCAGTATTAGTGGAGGAAGAAGGAGGGTTTTGGGTTTCTTTATTCAAATCCTCCCCCTCAGCATGAAGGAGGTCTTCTGCGTTCTTCCCCCCCTCTTTGTCATCATCATGGGGGGGGGGGTTAACAGAAGCACTTGCAGCTTCAACAGTTACTGCTGCAGATGTGGAAGGCAGAGCTTCCAGCGTTTCCAACCTGACTTCTAGGCCAGAGATCACTTCGGTGGCCTTTAGGACCTAGTTGGGCACCATGTCTAAGGTAGTCATGTCGTTGTCCGTGAATGAGGGAGTGGGAGCAGGGTGATGTTAAAGGTATCCCCATGGAAAGGCATAATAAGATTTGGGAAACGTGGAAAACTAAGTCCTCGTTTTCTTGGACCTTTCACTATAATCAAAAGAGTAGGACTTCAGGCTTACCAGTTAGAACTTCCACTAGAATTGGAAGGGATCCATAATACTTTCCATGTTTGTTATCTTCGGAAATGCCTAGCAGAGGAAGAAAATGTTATACCATTTTCTGAAATAAAAGTGGATGTGAAAAGTCGTTGTGTTGAGGAACCTGAAGCAATTTTGGAAAGAACGACTAAGAAACTACGCCATAAAGAAGTTGTTATGGTCAAAGTACAGTGGAAACATCATAGAGATGCCAATGTGACATGTGACATGGAAACTCTGACTGATTTAAACTTTGAAGCTCTGACAAACTTCATCTTCACGAATTCACTTTGAACTAGATTCTTTGACAGCCTTCAAACTTTAAGCTTTGAACAATCTTCAGTCAAACTTAGAAAGTCTTTGTCATTCTCTTTATAAAGTCATTCTTCTTGAATATCAACTTCAACAAATCGTCATCAAGTCTTGAATACGAATTTCAGATCTTTGCGGCTTTGAACTTTGTAACTTTAGTCTTTGAAGCTTTGAACTCAAACTATTCATACCATTTCTTGAACTTTGTATCTTCGTCTCTTTGAACATGAATTTTCTTTGAACATCGATCTCTCTAGAATCATCTCGAAACATCTTCTTGACTTTGACAAATTTTTATGCTATTTCTCCCCCTTTATCAATCGTTGACATATCTCTCCTTTTTCTTCAGAAGGTTATTTCTCCCCCTTTTTGATGATTGTGAGCATCATGATCATCAAAACTTTCTTCAATTTCAGCACTGTCTTTGTTCACCACTAACATTCTCCTCCATTTGATATGATATAGCCGCCAATTCCAAAATAGATTTATCCGAATCTTTTCAAATTCAGATTGAATGAATGTGGTAACCCAGAAACAACATATGAATCAGTTAAAATGTCTGTAAGTAGCACGGAGCCACTTAGTACAACGGATGTACTTTGTAAATGAGCTTTTTGATGTTCACTCCCCCAGGGCTTCCATTCAATCATCGAAAAACACAAAGGAATTTTTATGAACGTTATGACAAGAAAACATATTCCTTGTGTGTACGTGCAAGTGTAGAAATGATTGAAACAACTTATGCTTTATCAGACTCAAAGTGTGTAAACTGTTGAGACAACAACAAGGTTTCCACGGACTCAATGTCCATGATTGAAGTGCGAAGGTGGGGCAAACTTCCGTCTTTTTCAATATCCAAATATTTCGAGTGAAGATCAGATAGATTATATGATGCGTCCCCAAGAAAAATTGAAACATTTCTGTGTTGAGAAAGAAATGAGTTGCTGGTGGGGTTAAAGAAAGAGTTGGCATGGGCTAATTGCCAGTTTCAATGATGTTCACCAAAGAATGTGAACCAATCAGTAATGTGGCTTCCCGGCTCAGAAAATGGTTGGTGCAGAGTTCTCTTATTCTTTTAACTCTGTTCTCACATCCTCTTTCTGTTTTTAATCCGCTCACTTGTAACCAAGCTCTCATTTACATTTTACCGCTCACCACAATCAGGTTGTTCAACCGAATGAACTTCCTCCCCCACTCTTTGATGTAGACCCCTCACCCCTCAATCACTCAAGAATAACTTCTTGGGTAGGAAACACTAGTTAACGTGAATCCATAGAAGTTTAATAATCTCACACTGATCCCATGAAATTTTGTCCTAAAACGTTTTGTTGTTCAACAGTCTAGCTTGAACAAAATATGAATCTCAACATTTTAATGATGAAGATTTCTCACAACAAGAATATTGAATGAATGAAATGAATTTGAAAGACTTGTTTGAGAATCTGACAATGTATCAATCAGATCAAATATCTTGAATGATAATCACAAATGGATAGGGTATCAAAGAATTGGATTTTGTTTATATGGACAAATATAAACAATATTTGAATGAAACGTTTAAGTTTTTACGCTGAAAGAATGTATGATGCTTAACAAGATTTGAATTGCAAACGGGAGTATTACCATCAAAAAATTGTTTCGTTTTGAGACATGGTAATAACAAAGTCAATATGAAGCTGAACTTGTGTGTATGAATACTTGAAAGTATATACAGGATAATACACAAGTATTAATCTTTGGAAACACACGGTCAGAAATAATGATGTAATCCGAAATTTCCATGAAAAACATTTAAAATCACACTTCTAAATTCATAAAATCTGTTTGAGAATACAGAAGTGGTTTGAACATTTAGCAAAATATTTTTCATGTTCGAAAGTCGTTCTTCTTTCAAACAATATGATATTAAGATCAAAAGATACTTACATACAGAAACTTTTGAGCTCCCCCTCAAATCATGATACAATGATTTAAAATCATATAAGCTCCCCCTTAACATATGCAAAAGATCTTTATCTTGAACAAAATATGCAAAATAACAAGACTTGGATCAAAATATCCTTAATCATTAAAGCGAGTTCTGAATTACCAGGATTTAAGTAAATTCAGAAGTCATAGTCATTGAAGAACGAGTCCTGATCTGAAATGATCAGAAGTCAAAAACTTTGAAGTACGAGTTCTAAGCTGATTTACTCTGAAGTCTAAAATCTTTGAAGTACGAGTTCTAAACTGATATGTATAGAAGTCATAAACTTTGTACTCCCCCTTAAAAGCACATGTACTCTTCTTTGAAATTTTGCACAGTTTCTCTTATGTTTCCAGTCATGTGTTTGTTATACTTATAACATTCAGCGCTACACGTGATGAACCTGCAAAACAGATTAACCATCTTTTGGTACCCAATGGTACTTGGAACCTGGCTTGTTAGGTGCAGTTTTATTTGAAGAAATTATGTATGTACCGTACCAATACGAAACATAATCCTTATGGACAAAATCATTAGTTCCATAGTAAGAACAACAAATTTTCTTTTGTGCTAACCTAATTAATTGATTTATAGAATAAACTAAATCGGGTTTAACAAAAGATTTACCTTGATATACATTGTTCTTCTTGGAATTTTGAGTGGGAACCATTGACTTTGTAACTTCTTTCTCGGGAGTAGTGCCTTTGACTCTCCAAACCATCTTCACCTTCTTGAAGACTTGATTATCTTTAGGCTTAGAAGAAGTATTATCTTTAGGCTGTAACAACCCACACAAACAAACATGCCAAAAGCTACTACTTTAAATAAAAAAGCCAAAACGGCCCCAACAAAGTCACACCTTCAAGATTACATAACTGGGGTTTGCGGAAATAACCCTAATTACAGCTGAGAAACCTATCTAAACAATAATGGAAAGTCTTCTAATCCTTCTATACGCATGCTCCAACTCACATCTTGGTCTTGCCTTTAAACGAGCCCTCGACTACCTGCTTACCTGAAAAGGTTTTAGTTATGAAAAGCGAGGGTTAGACCATGAGGTCTAGTGAGATCCCTCTTGTTACCAACACCACGCCACAATTATCAAATAAAGAAAGTTTATAAGCATTTATAAACGGTCACCTTTATCAGTTTAAATACACACACAATACCTATTGATGGCTCACGCTTTGGTCACGTACACACTTGTGACCACGTGTTGGGGCACACGCCCGCCCTTAGTGAACATATGAAACGAATTCATATATCCTGAATGGGACACACTCCCTATATATCCATAATAAGTCATCACATGCTCCGCCCCACACATACCCGAACAATAATTAACACACATTTATCATGCATATTTAAAACAACGCAAAACATGCAATTTAATATATCGGTACAAGTAATAAATTTGAGTATCGATAAAGCTTCAGTTTAGAAAGACTCACCTGACGTCCACGCTAACACGTCCTTACTTGAAACCGCTATTCTATAACTGCACACCTACATTTTCACCCAACACACGAGAGTGAATAAGTCACTCAACATCCCACAAGGATTTCTATCACACCTCCCGAGACACATCCCTACTTTCTTAAGGCATTCTCTACTCGGCACACAAAAGGATCCCAAAGGATTACCGACACAGTCCCAAACAGTGGAATTTTCCGGACAACCACTTTCGGACAGACCACTTTCGGACCGACCACTTCCGGACAACCCACTTCCGGACACACCACTTCCGGATTCTGGTACTTTTCGGACTTCATCCGGATTCCGATACTTTCCGGATTTCATCCGGATTCCCAACATTCTTCAGGAAACCTCTTCCGAACTCCCAAGGGTTTCCGGATAGAGTGACTTCCGGACTAATGGGGTTTTATCGAACAACGATTTTTCCACCAGACATGAAATCCAACTGAACCATGAATTTAAGCTACTACGAAATGAATATGGACATTCTAATCATTAATAGGAACCGGTTCCAAGCCAAAGCACACTCTTAACTCACTGATTCCTCCATTTAATACTCATTCCCAATTTCTCACACCATTTTGAAGAGTTCCAAAGATAGAACATCAACAAACCCACTATATGCATAGAAATTTAAAGAAGAGGTGATTACCTCGAAGAAGACGAAAATCACGAACTCTAGCTCCAAATTCCAAGCTCTTCTTCCTCAATGGCAAGATTTGCTCCACACCAAGACTCACACCCACCAGTCGCACAATACTGAATAAAGAGATAAGGGATTTTAGGGATTTTAACCCTATTTCTCTTATTCTCATCGAGGCCACCAAAGTTTCATTCTTCACACTACACACACCAATATACCTTATTTACAAATTAAACCCGGTTATTACATAGAGATAGATAAATTATTATCTGAATTATAAACAGAGGATTATAAAAGAGATTGGAAGGACAAATCTGATCCTTTGAGAAACTCGTTGATCTATCAAATCCGTTTGAAGAGGCATCTTTATGGATTGAACGTGAAGCCATTTTAAGTGAACATTCAGAATCAGTTGAGTCCACAAGTGGAGTCTGAACAATCGTGTCAGGACTAGCTTGTTTGGAAACCTCAACCTTGAAGATGATGTCTTCAAGTTCTTTAACTTTGTTGACCAAGACATTTCTCTCTTTGGATAACAAATCAAACTTCCTTTGAATGTCAGATTTAATCTTCTTTTGAAGATCAGATTTAACCATTTGTTCCTTCATAATCTCTGTTGATAAACCATATAGCTTTCTTGTATGCTTTAAGATTTCATCCTCAAAATATTTTAGTTCTTCTTCAAAATCATTTTCCACACTTTTTCTTTTGAAAGACATTTCTTTAAAAACTTCAACATTCTTCTTTTCAAAATTCTTCTTTTCTTTTTCAAAAGAACTTTCCTTTTCTTCAAACTCCTTTCTTTCTCTTTCTAAAAGCTTTTCCAAATCAGAAATATTTTTTGAATGCTCATTACTTTTTGCTTCAAAGAATTTTCTTTCAGTTTCAAACTCAGATCTCTCTTTCTCATGCTTTTCTTTTTCTAAAAATAAAACTTTTTCAAAATCAGAGTTTTGTTTTGAAAGTTTTATATTTCTAGTTTCACAAGAGAAAAATTTTCTTTTAAAATCATTCCTTTCAGATTCTAAAGATTTTCTTCCCAAACAAATTGTTTCTTTCAGCTCGAAATTTTATCTTTCAAAAGATGTTGATTTCTCTTGAAGCTTCTTGATTTCATCGTGAAGAGTTGAATTCTCAAGTTTCAGTTTGTCTCATTATGCTTCAAGTGTTGGTATTTCAGGCATATATATGATTGCAATCTCTCTGTTTGAGTAACGTGTAGTCCCATTTTCATATGTCATAGGCATCTTGATATAAACCTGAAGATAAATCAAATACAAGAATTATATGTGAAATATTAAAAATATTACCTAATAGAGTGATCGTCAAAAGAAACTTCGCTTAGACGTTGGTATTTGTGCATACGTGAAAGATTATGAAAATCAAAAATATACTATAAAGTGCAATAACAAGGAATGAGTAAGAAAAAAAATCAAGCTCTTTCAACTTCACATATTTGTCTTCAAGCTTTTATGTCCCCCTCCTAGAGAAAATTTTTTCTAGCATAGGCATGGAACTTTTCGTAGGCAACGGTGAAAAACGTTTCGCAAGCAGAAGCCAAAAGGTTTTCGTAGGGTGAAGTCCAGAAACTTTTCGCGGACCAAAGAGTACACCCTTCTCAACCAAACTTTTCGCAATAATCACGTTGCGAAAACCTCCCTTTTTGCATGAAGAAGGTTGTGAAAACTTTTCTTTTCGCAAGAAGAAGGATGCGAAAACTTTACTTTTCGCAGGCGTTGGTTGCGATAACTTTTCTTTTCGCAGGCATTGGTTGCGAAAACTTTCTTTTCGCACAAAGAAGGTTGCGAGAACTTTTCTTTTTCACAGATAGACCGTTGCGAAAACTTTGCTTTTCGTAGAATGTTGGTTGCGAAAACAATTCTTTTCGCAATAGGCAGTTGCGAAAACTAATGTTCCCTTCACAAGGCTGTTGCGAAAACACTGAATTCGAATCTGAGACCCTTGCGAAAACTTTCTTGCGAAAATTCTGATGAACTTGCGAAAACTTTAGATGAACTTGCGAAAAATTTAGATGAACTTGCGAAAAATTTAGATGAACTTGCGAAAACTTTAGATCATGCTAAAAGTCGAACCAGAACACTTCAATCTGCCATAACTTGCTCGATTCTTCGAATTTCTTAATGAAATTTTGCAGGGTTGCTCGAAATTCAATTATGAACAACTTTGTAGTTGATCAGATCTTCTAAAAACGTAAAATTCAACGACTTTCGATTCAAAGACATAACAGCTCACATTTCGAACAAAAATCTCTCAAATTGGCTCAATTCTTCAAATCTGTGGAGAATTAGGCTTTGATTCCTAAACAAGATGTATTCTAATCACCAAAACGAATCTAAGCTAATCAAATTTGAATCCAAATAAGTAGAATTCGAAATCTACATAGTAAACATTATGTAAAATGATATATAAGGTAAGCATCATGTCATCTTATTGATCTTGAAAGAATCTAGATTTACATATGAATTGTGAACTTTCTCTCTCTAGATTATCTCTCTAACCTCTCTCTAGAATATTACAATTATGTTTTCTTCTTTTTACAACTTGCTTAACAACTAAGCAAACATAACCTATTTATACTAAGACATTACAACACATTAAGGCTAATTACATTGACTTTCTACTTAAGCTACTTTGACTTTGACTAATCTATTACATTGACTTTTACATAAATCTTGAATACAATATAATGCTCTAACACTCACTTATTTACTGATAACGCCACTTTTTGGTGTTATTTTCGGTCTTAAAACCAATGAGATTGGCTTGTATTTAAGCAAAGAAGCGGAATTTTACGGTTTATCTAGTGGAATGTGCAGGTTAATTAAAAGGCAGTAACCATCGAGAAAAGAAGCTAAAAAGAGCCCAAAAAGAGCCAAAACGAAGCCCAAACGGAAGCCCAAGACCCGCGCCCGAACCAGGACCTGAAGCTGACCCAAACACCCTTAGAAAAACCGGGCGACCTACCCCGCGACTTGCAAGTCGCGGGACCCCATGTTTCAGCCAATAAGTTTGGCGTTTTTTCCAGATTTTAGGGATTCTCGATACGACTCACGGACGACGAACGACAGACAACTTGGGGCGATTTCTGGAGACTTTCACACCTTTTGGAGCCACGAGAGAGGATCAAACGGGGAGGAATTCACGACGTGACGCGGATTAGAGCCGGGAAAAGGGAGTTTATCACTACATCTTTCACGTTCACATTAATCATGTTTACATACAGTTTTTCATCCCCTTTTCTTGCGTTTTTGTCCCCCAACATCATTAACTAATCTTTAGATGTTGGGGGTTGGAATGAATTCGATTTAAATGTACAAACATGTGATTAGTGACTTTTATCAGTTTTTCCTATTTTAATGAACCATGTGATTTCGTTTTTAATGCTTTTGTGAATTTGGCCAATTTACATTTGATCTGTTATGAACAATTAAGTTCGAGAGAATTAATAGTTAATCTAGACTTAAGAAATTGCACGCCTAAGGTGAGAAAGGAGATAGAGATATTCCGAGTAAGCCTTAGTCCCATTAAAATCTTGAGCTTAATGTGTTTTGAATTCCATAGGTGAGATCGAGAGATAAACTTGTGCTTTTCAAGATAAAACCCGTTGTTGCTTGAAAGAGAACAACGGTGATTTTTACAAGATTGGGTATTCATAATACGGAAAAACTGGTAATTGTTGCGAGTTAAGTGTTTGTATACGAAGGTCTTAGGATTTCCAACCCTCAATTGTTTTCTCTATCAAAGTTTCTTAAGTTGTTTACTGTTCCGTTGTGATTTATTTTGCTTGCATTTAAATAGTTCATAAACCAACCACTCCAATTTCAATAGTTCAGTTAATAGAGTTTATAGTAATTGTGATACTCAGTTCCTAGTTCCTGTGGATTCGATACTCGTACTTTCGTACGTATTACTTGATTTCGACACCGTACACTTGCGGTTAGATTTAGGGGGGGTGATACCCGCCTATCAAGTTTTTGGCGCCGTTGCCGGGGAACTAGTTGCAACTGATAGCACTACCAGCCATAAGCACTATTAGATTGAACATTTTTTTTATTTCTGTTATTTTATTTTATCACCTTCAATTTCTGGATTACTAACTTTGCTTACTTTCTTTTCAGGTACTACTTGGTGTATGCCAAGGACGACCCGAGGGAAGGAAATCGAACAACTCGATCCGGAAATCGAAAGAACCGTCCGCCGAATACGCCAAGAACCCAAAGCCAAGAGACATCTAAAGATGGGTGACGAAATGCCCGTCAATAGACCACCTGTCAACAATCCACCTCCTCCTCCTGAGCAACGCCCTATGAAGTCGTTTGCCAATCCGAATGTGGTAGCGGCACGCATAGGCATTCAAGCACCTGCCACTGCGGCAAACTCTTTCGAGCTCAAACCGAGTACCATCGTAATGGTACAACAACATCAGTATGTAGGAGCACCGACAGAAGATCCTCATGCACATCTCCGGGCATTTGAGAGGATTTGCAACACATTCAAGATTAATTGGATGGAAGAGGATGCCATCAAGCTGAGGCTGTTCGGCTTTTCACTCAAAGGTAGGGCCGAAACATGTACCGAGAGTATCCAACCGAATTCGATCACTACCTGGGCACAACTGAAAGCTGCTTTTCTTCAGAAGTTTTTCCCACCAAGCAGAACCGCCCAACTTATGGCGGAAATCACACACTTCGCTCAATGGGAGAAAGAGACCTTATATGAAGCTTGGGAAAGATACAAAGATATGATCAAGAAGTGCCCTCACCATGGATTACAAGGTTGGGTCATCATCCAAACGTTCTTTGGAGGCCTTCACCCGTAATTCAAGAATGATATCACTGATGCAGCGGGTGGAGCATTAATGGAGAAATCATATGAAGAAGCTGTCACCTTGATCGAGAACTTGGCCGAACACAGTTTCTCTACTCCACGATCAGCTGTCAGAAGAGTTGCAAGTATTCAAGAGTCGGATGAGCTGAAAGAAATAAAGGCTCAACTAGCTGCGATCACAAGCCATTTGAAAGGGGGTATTCCACAAGAACCCGAGCAAGTCCAGTTCTTACAGAACCGGAACAACCAGCCGAGGAACGACCCATTCTCGAATACCTACAATGAGGGGTGGAAGAAGCACCCGAACTTCTCATGGAGTCAACCCGGTCAACAGCAAGGTAATTCTTCTAACTTTTCTAATTCTTCTAATGTTAACAATGCTTATCGTCCTCCAGGTTTCAACCAAAAGAATTTCAATGAGGGACCATCCATGGAGAAGAAGTCGGGGTTAGAAGACATGATGATGAAGTTTATAACCAAGATGGACAGCACGGTTGGGGAGTTAGCAAGCACTGTCAACACGGTCAAGGCAGCAACTGATCAGAACACCGCATCCATCAAGATTCTCGAGAGACAAGTGGGGCAGATTTCGGAAGCCCTACAAAACCGAGCACCGGGGAAATTTCCAAGACAAACCGGGAAGAGTGTAATGCCATCTATCTGAGAAGTGGCAAGGAGCTGAGTGGAGACACAACACGAGAGCCTGCATCAAAGGAAACCAATCCTAAAGAGCAAAAGGTTGAGGTTGTAGATGTGGATGAGCTAGAGGTTGATGAAGAGGTGGTGATTGAAGAGAACTTAAAGGATGAAGAGAAGAAGAAGCAGTCAACCACACCAAAGCAAACACCGGTCAAGCCGGTAGTCCCGAAAGTGCCATATCCGAATAGGCTTAAAGCCCAAAGGGAGGATCTCAAATTTTCTAAATTTCTTGAAATTTTTAAGAAATTACATATTAACTTCCCTTTTGCAGATGCGTTGGCACAAATGCCCTCATACATGAAGTTCATGAAAGAGATTCTATCCAAGAAGAGGGCGATCGATCACCAGTCCACCGTTGCACTTACTGAGGAGTGTAGCGCGATCATCCAGAACAAGCTTCCCCCGAAGCTTAAAGATCCAGGGAGTTTTTCAATCCCTATTCAAATTGGGAAGTTTAATTTTTATAAAGTGTTGTGTGATCTAGGAGCGAGTATTAACTTAATGCCTTTATCTGTTTACAGGAAACTCGGCTTGGCTGAGGTGAACCCAACATACATGACACTGAAGCTCGCGGATCGATCGATCGTGTACCCGTATGGAGTGATAGAAGATGTGCTCATCAAGGTCGGCAAGTTTTACTTCCCGGGGGACTTCGTGGTGATGGATATCGATGAAGACATAGAGGTCCCGCTGATTTTGGGAAGATCTTTTCTAGCCACAAGTAGAGCGTTGATCGATGTGGAGGAAGGAGAGATGACCTTAAGAGTTGGTGATGAGAAGGAGGTGTTCAGGATGTTCGAGCATGGAAAGCTTAGAGACGGAGCCGGTCAAGGAGAACCAGATACGGAAGAATCCGCGAAGAACCGCAAGTGTGGGTGATTCGATTCCGCGGATACTGAGCCAAGTTGTGATCCACATAGTCGTGCCACGACTTTAACCAAGGCGCTGGGTGGGAGGCAACCCACCGAGGTTAGTTTTCTTTTTAATTTCCAGTTTTTGAGTGTGTTTTTAGTTACGAAAAGCAATAAAAATAAAAATAAACGAAAAATCAAAAAATAGCTGAAACAGGGACTTACGCGGCTTGTGCCGCGACCTACAAACCGCGTACCAAGTCGCGGGGTGTTCTGTTAGTTTTCTGGAACAGTGAGTTACGCGGCTTGTGCCGCGGTTTCCAAACCGCGCGCCAAACCGCGTGGCTCCCCTGTTTTTTGTTTTCGTGTTGTGTTTTCTTTTCCTGCTTGGTGTGTTTCGTTGCTTTGCTTTCTTTCGCCTTTTTGTTTTGTTTTCCTGGTGTCTACCTTCCCTCTCTCCCTTTTTCTCCGATATCTCTCGTCCGAGGTCGCTCCAATCTTTCAAGAGAATTTTCCCCGTCCGGGCAAACAGGTATGTTCTAAACTCTGTAGTTAACGAGTGGTGTATGATGTTTTGTGTTCCTATTAGTTAACGAGATGCAACAAACCTAAGTTTCACTTAGGTTTGGGGTTCTTCATATTTTCAAACATCTACACACTCACTTTTAACCCTGTGCAAACCTCGGTTTCACCGAGGTTTGGGGTTGGATTTTGTTTTGACAAACCTAGGCCGCGACCTAGGTTTGGAGTGCCCATATTGAAACGATTTAGGCTAGCTCTTTGATGTTTCTTGTTAATATTTTTCCTTGTCTGTCTGATAACTGCCATAACTGCACAATGAGTTGGGTCGCCTGAACCGACACTTGCACATTAGGGACAATGTGTGGGTAAGGTTTGGGGTTGCCCAATCGGGCCCACGTTTATGCACGTAGATTTCCCGCACCTCTGCATGCTTATATCGCATTAGCTAAAATTTTTGTTTTGAATGATTGAGACCGACTATTGTGGGAAGAATCTTGTGATAGTGACGTGACCATTAGGGAAGGACCAGGAAAGGACATGACTAGGGACATTAGTGGAGACCACCCTAATAGTGAGATTCGAGCCTAAAGGACGCCTTTCATTTCGAGGGATTCAAACACTTAATTCATATACACTTTTTTGAATTCCATGTCGTGAATATAGAATGATCTCGCTATATTATTGCATTGAGTAGCAAAGACAACCATCGGGATATTAGGTAAGGGTATAGTAGACCAAATCGTGTGGACCTTAAGAGATGATTCTAGGCATTGTGTGTATGTTTAAACCGTGTTTAGCTATCGTACCTGTTCACCCATTTGTGTGTATCCATAACCCTTTTTGAAGCCAAACACTCACCGTATTCGTTCTAAACCCACCATTTAACCAATAGCCAATAAACCTAGCCAACCCTTATCCAAAAGTGTGTCAATCTAAGGCGGTAATGAACTACAAAAGATAGAGCGAAAAAGAAAGAATACAGGCCAGTCATGAGAATAAATAGAAAAGATGACCAATGCAGTCCCAAACAAATAAAGAGAGCCAATGTTGTTCCAAAAAAAAAACAGTAGTTAAATAGTTTCTGCAGCAGCTAAATAAGATAGTCAAAGCGACTCCAGTAGTGACAAAGAGGGCCAAATGATAGAGCATAAAGCTAGGAAGTTTAGAATTGCTAAAGTTTGACACACCAAGGATCTTTGTTCCTTTTTACCCTTCGTTTCTTAGCCATAACCCTAACCCCATTACAACCCTTGTGAAGACCTGGATGATCTTTTGGAAAATGTGATTAGAGTATACGACCACCCTTACCAATATTCCCTGTCTTGCTACTTGAGCCCCTCTGAGATCGACTTATTGAACATTTGTGCGTCTTTCTTTAGAGTTGTCATGTAATATTCGAGTATTCTTGTACATAAATTCCTATACATGACAACATGTGCGACAACCTAGGTTCGAGCGAAATGAGAGTATCCCGTGAGGTAGGGTCGAGGCGAAATGTTTCCCTAGTATGTTTGGACCTAGTATAACCTTAATGGAAACGGAGCAGTCACGATTTCAACTTACAATGGAAGGCCGTAGATCAAACAAAATAAGAATGAGGCGAGAGTGAGATAGGCATTCACGGGTATGGGAAATCACCAGTGCATTACATGGTACCGATTGGGAGTTGTGCGGTTATTATATTTCACTGAAGGGTGCTTTTATTCGATTTTTATCGCTAATTTGCTTGGGGACAAGCAACGCTCGGTTTGGGGTTGTTGATAACGCCACTTTTTGGCGTTATTTTCGGTCCTAAAACCAATGAGATTGGCTTGTATTTAAGCAAAGAAGCGGAATTTTACGGTTTATCTAGTGGAATGTGCAGGTTAATTAATAGGCAGTAACCATCGAGAAAAGAAGCTAAAAAGAGCCCAAAAAGAGCCAAAACGAATCCCAAACGGAAGCCCAAGACCCGCGCCCGAACCAGGACCTGAAGCTGACCCAATCACCCTTAGAAAAACCGAGCGACCTACCCCGCGACTTGCAAGTCGCGGGACAGGTCGCGGGACCCCATGTTTCAGCCAATAAGTTTGGCGTTTTTTCCAGATTTTAGGGATTCTCGATACGACTCACGGACGACGAACGACAGACAACTTGGGGCGATTTCTGGAGACTTTTCACACCTTTTGGAGCCACGAGAGAGGATCAAACGAGGAGGAATTCACGACGTGACGCGGATTAGAGCCGGGAAAAGGGAGTTTATCACTACATCTTTCACGTTCATATTAATCATGTTTACATACAGTTTTTCATCCCCTTTTCTTGCGTTTTTGTCCCCCAACATCATAAACTAATCTTTAGATGTTGGGGGTTGGAATGAATTTGATTTAAGTGTACAAACATGTGATTAGTGACTTTTATAAGTTTTTCCTATTTTAATGAAGCATGTGATTTCGTTTTTAATGCTTTTGTGAATTTGGCCAATTTACATTTGATCTGTTATGAACAATTAAGTTCGAGGGAATTAATTGTTAATCTAGACTTAAGAAATTGCACGCCTAAGGTGAGAAAGGATATAGAGATATTCTGAGTAAGCCTTAGTCCCATTAAAATCTTGAGCTTAATGTGTTTTGAATTCCATAGGTGAGATCGAGAGATAAACTTGTGCTTTTCAAGATAAAACCCGTTGTTGCTTGAAAGAGAACAACGGTGATTTTTACAAGATTGGGTATTCATTATACGGAATAACTGGTAATTGTTGCGAGTTAAGTGTTTGTATACGCAGGTCTTAGGATTTCCAACCCTCAACTGTTTTCTCTATCAAAGTTTCTTAAGTTGTTTACTGTTCCGTTGTGATTATTTTGGTTGCATTTAAATAGTTCATAAACCAACCACTCCAATTTCAATAGTTCAGTTAATAGAGTTTATAGTAATTGTGATACTCAGTTCCTTGTTCCTGTGGATTCGATACTCGTACTTTCGTACGTATTACTTGATTTCAACACCGTACACTTGCGGTTAGATTTAGGGGGGGTGATACCCGCCTATCATTTACCTAAATCAGATTTCGAAGAAGAAATCATTTTCAAGTTGGGGAGAATTGTAACACCTCGAAATTTCCATAATTATTGTACCTTTATTATGGAAGAACATTTAAAATTTTGGGTGTGTTATGTTAGAAGATATGTTATTATTGTTGTCAAAGGACCAAAAGTGTATTTAGCCAAAGTGTTGGGTTAATTTTATCATTTGGAAACTTGAGGTATAAACTAGGAGGATTTGGTTTTGTGGCAAAAATTATCTGTGTCTGAGAAGTGAAGTCGGTTTCCAAGAGAGAGAGAAAGACCGAGTTCTCGTTCGGTAAGGGTTCCCATCGTCTTGTTTGATCGATTCTTTACGAATTGATAGTTATCAATTGTTTTGTCTTTAATTAGGGTATCGATTCAGTAACAAGAAAGGATTGGAAGCTTGATATAGTTTGATATCAATTCTAAGTTCGTATCCAGGTGAGTTCATCTTCTTTTTAATTACCATATGTATGAAGAAATTTTTATTTGGAATTCGAAATTATCTTTTGAGTTACATCTGTATTATCAGCAGTGTTTGGTTTAATCGAGTAGAAGCTGTGGAAATACGATTATTGTCCGAATGGTTTTTTCGGATGAATTGTGTTTTCTGGATGAATAGTGTTTTCCGGATAAATAGTGTTCCAGATGAATACTATTCTGGATGAATAGTAACCGAATTATTTGATTTTCTAGATGTTACCGGATTATTATGGTTACCGGATATCATCCGGACAATTTCTTAAAATTGTTTAAATAGTTATTTGCTCGGAGAAAACGATATATAAGTCTGTATGAGTACTTATATAATTAAGTGTAATGGATCCATAGGCACAAGAATTACGTGAAAATGTGGAATAACCATGTTTAATTGTAATTCCCGTTGACGTGAAATGTGGAATAGGCAAGTTTAATTGTAATTCCCATTTCGTATTGTTGATGTGATAATGTGGAATAGGCATGTTTAATTGTAACTTCCGTTGACGTGAAATGTGGAATAAGCATGTTTAATTGTAATTCTCATTTCGTATTGTTGATGTGATAACGTGGAATAGACATGTTTAATTGTAATTCCCGTTGACGTGAAATGTGGAATAGACATGTTTAATTGTAATTCTCATTTCGTATTGTTGATGTGATAACGTGGAATAGGCATGTTTAATTATAATTCCCGTTGATGTGAAAATGTGGAATATGCATGTTTCATTGTAATTCCCGTTTTCTATTGGGAGATAAGGGATAGGCATGGTTTAATTGTAATCCTTATTTCCACACCAAGAAATAGGCATGGATTAATTGTAATTTCTTGGGTACGAGTTGAAATCTAGGATCCTCGGTGATTCGTAGTGGCGCTCTTAAACATGATACTATGACTTACTTGGTGTTCTTCATACTCATGGAATCGGGTATGATTCCCGTCATCGAAAGATGTTATGTGTATGTTATGGACATTGAAAGAGAGGTTAATTTTATATGCTTTGTTTACAGATTTGAATTCAAAGCTTATAAATGTTGTGATTTTAAATTAGATGTTCTCACTAGGCTTCCTAATGTTTCCAAAACTAATTTTTTTACCAGGTGCTAGCACGGGCAGGGAATCGAGGGGATGAGTGAAGAGTGGTACCAAAATCATAACTTTTGAAGATGTAATGGAGAAATTAGTTTAATCGAATATATTTTGGGAGATCCCGTAGACAATCTGTAATTATGGATTAGATTAGTAGGTTGTTATGATATTTCATTTGTAATTATGAACCTTCATCACTAATTCTCCATTTATGAATGAGATATTTTGGAAGATGTTGTAAACCTTGTAAATTGAAGGTTTAAATTTATTCGCATTTTTTGTGTGTTTCATTCAGAGACCTTAACTTTTGAGGTAGAAGATTGACTAGGTGAAGGTTTTGACTTGGTCTTATTCAGCTTAGGCACGTTGGTACCCTTCTGAGGAGCTTGGGAAACAAATTTCCCATTATCCATGAGTTTGGGACTCTTAGGAGATTCCTCAAGGATAGGAGCAGTAGAAGAAGGTGTCAGGGATGGAGGAGACAAACATTCCAAACTTAAGCATGGAACGATCTATACTTCATTATTCATTATCAGAACATAAGCCAATACCACTTCTGTCATGGACAGGTGTAACATCTCAGGCCAACCGTGCCAGATATTGTCCGCTTTGTCCACACACCTCGACTCACGGTTTTAAAACGCGTCTGATAGAGGAGATATCAAGTCCCTCTTCTATGGCAATATTTGTTCCCCTCCCCAACCAATGTGGGATCTTACAATCTCTGTAACATCCCAGGCCAACCGTACCAGATATTGTCCGTTTGCCCACACACCTGGACTCACGGTTTTAAAACGCGTCTAATAAGGGAGGTATCAAATCCCTCTTATAAGGCAACCATTGTTCCTCTCCCCAACCAATGTGGGATCTTACAATCCACCGCCCTTGGGAGCCCAGCGTCCTCGCTGGCACACCAATCTGGTCCCCGACTCTGATACCATCTGTAACCTCCCAGGCCAACCGTACCAGATATTGTCCGCTTTGCCCACACACATGGACTCACAGTTTTAAAATGCGTCTGATAGGGGAGGTATCAAGTCCCTCTTATAAGGCAACCTTTGTTCCCCTCCCCAACCAATCGTCTGATAAAGTTAGCTCACTTCCTATCAAGGAGGCCGACCCGTTGGAAAAGTTGGTGAGATTATATATCGACGAAATTGTTTCAAGGCATGGAGTGCCACGATCTATAGTGTCCGACCAGGATAGTCGGTTCACATCATCGTTTTGGCGAGGTTTTCAAAGGGAACTCGGTACACAACTCAAGCTGAGTACCGTTTATCATCCTCAAATGGATGGACAGAGCGAGAGAACCATCCAGACGTTGGAAGACATGTTTAGGGCATGTGTGATTGATTTTAAGGGTTCGTGGGAAACTCACCTTCCTTAAATTGAATTTTCGTACAATAATAGTTATCAAGCTAGGCTGCAAGCAGCACCCTTCGGGGCATTATACGAGCGTAAATGCAGAACAACCGTATGTTGGACCGAGGTAGGAGAGAAACAGCTGGCGGGTCCAGAAATTGTTCAGATAACCGTAGATAAAATCATTCAGATTCGAGAGAGATTGAAGGTAGCTTAGGACCGCCAGAAGATGTACGCCAACAAGAGATGGAAATCAATTGAGTTCCAAGTAGGAGACAGCGTCATTCTTAAGGTCTAGCCTTAGAAGGGCGTAGTTCGGTTCAGAAAGAAAGGAAAGTTGAGGCCCAGGTACGTCGGGCCATTTGCCATCACTGAGCGTGTGAGCGAAGTAGCGTATAAGTTGGAGTTGCCTGATGAACTTCGGGGAATTCACCCTACATTTCATGTGTCTAATCTAAGGAAGTGTTTGGCAGAAGCAAGTATGGCGGTGCCATTAGCAGATATACGGGTGGATGAAAAGTTAAATTATGTAGAGGAACCTTGGGCGATAGTGGATAGTAAAGTCAGAAAGCTGAGGAACAAGGAGACAGTCTTAGTAAAGGTCCAGTGGCGGTACCACAAGGGCCAGGAGGAAACTTGGGAGCTAGATACGGACATGAAGTCCCAATACCCTCACTTGTTCGAAAGTGGAATTCCGGAGACGGAATTCTTTTGAGGGAAGGATGTTGTAATAATCAGCCCAAATTGCAATTTAATAAAAGTTTGGTGGTGGAACTAAGAAAATGGAAAGTGTAGTGTTTTTATGTGAGAGCTATAAATAGAAGTAAAACCCTAATAACCCTGATATCATCTCTATTATTGTGTGTGCGGCTAAAGGTGCGATCAGTATGTGCAAAGGACCTGGAAGCTTTCGGTACGAGGATGGAATCAAAGGCATTAGTGTAATCTGCAATCTCCAAGAAGGTAATCCCAGCTTAATCCCTAAAATCCATGAGTAAATCACTTGAAAAACTACTTTTGTTGAGTTCTATGCTTTTAATCTGATGAAATCGATTTCCTCCTAAAGAAATGAGACCTTGGGAGAATTAAATGTTATAATTATGTTAAGAAAGGATGAGACAGCAACCCCATCGATTTTTAATGAATAAGTATTGGGATTTGAAGAGAATCGATGGCTTGCTTTCCTTGGAACATTGCAGTTACCGGAAAGCGCCGTACCCGGACATGGCAGGTTTCCGGAAACCTCTTGCATCTAACCAGGACTAGAGTCCGGATAGGGGTTACCGCACAAAGGGAATACCGGAGGTAGTACCCGGGAAGTGTTTACCGTATACTTCCGGATTGAGAGAGAAAGTACGAAAACTCATTTACCGGAAAGCGAGCACCCGAGAACCGGACTTGTCCGAAAACGACTGTTATCCGGACGTTTATGTCCGGATAGTAGTATCCGGTTACATCAGGGTTGGGGAACCCGAAAAGGCAGGATCAGGACACCTTGTGATCTGGACGAGACTTGTTTAATTAGGATTTTGGGTGTTTTCATTGAAAGTCGGCATGTGTGCCCCAGTAGTTTTGGGGCGTAGTCTTTTAGAAGGGAATTCGAGTGACTTATCACTCTAGTGCGTGTGATGTGTTTTAGGTGTGCGGTTAAGAGAAGTACTAACCAAGTGAGAAGGATCTTGCTGGACGCCAGGTGAGTCCTTCTAAATCAAAGTTTTACCAAGTGTGTTTATTTACGCAATTACTTGTTTAAACTGCATATTTTACATAATGCTGTCAAGCATGCATAAAGGTGTGGATTTAAAGGTGTGATTTCTTGGGTGTGGGCATGCAATGGCTTATGGTGTGTATATGGGGGGGTGTCCCATAAAGAATATTTATATATATGAATTTGTTTCATATAATTTATCAAGGGCGGGTGTGTGCCCTAACGCGTTGTCACGAGTGTGTGTGACTATAGCGTGGGCCATCAGCATGTGTCGTTTGTATGCTCATCATGATAAAGGTGTGTTGTTTATAGTTCCTTATAAATTGATTTATAAATTGTGTTATTTGTCGCATGGTCATCCAATTGAGGGAACTCACTAGACCTCATGGTCTAACCCTCGCTTTCAAAAACTAAAAACCTATCAGGTAAGCAGGTAGATAAGGGTAGGGGCAAGGTGTGAGCTCGAGGCGCGACTTTGAGAAGTGTGAATGTGAAGCTTTTGATAGTTGTTCGAATAGTTTTATTTTTATGAAAGTTTCAGCTGTAAACCCGGTTGCGCCGCCAACCGTTGAATTTAGCTTTTTTTAAGACTTGATTTGAGGTCCTTTGGCATTGATTATATTATGCATATGTTACTCTAGTGTTTTAGCTTGTCTTTTGAGGTGGGTTGTTACAGTTGGTATCAGAGCCGGGAACCGGACTGGTGTGCCAGCGAGGACGCTGGGCTCCCAATGGGGTGGATTGTAAGATCCCACATTGGTTGGGGAGCGGAACAACGGTTGCCTTATAAGAGGGACTTGATACCTCCCTTATCAGACGCGTTTTAAAACCGTGAGTCGAGGTGTGTGGACAAAGCAGACAATATCTGGTACGGTTGGCCTGGGATGTTACAGATGGTATTAGAGCCGGGAACCGGACTATTGTGCCAGCAAGGACGCTGGGCTCCCAAGAGGGGTGGATTGTAAGATCCCACATTGGTTGGGGAGGGGAACAATAGTTGCCTTATAATAGGGACTTGATACCTCCTCTATCAGATGCGTTTTAAATCCGTGAGTCTAGTTGTGTGGACAAAGTGGACAATATCTGGTACGATTGGCCTGGGATGTTACAGATGGTATCAGAGCTGGGAACCGGACTGGTGTGCCAGCAAGGACGCTGGGCTCCCAAGGGGGTGGATTGTAAGATCCCACATTGGTTGGGGAGGGGAACAAAAGTTTCCTTATAAGAGGGACTTGATACCTCCCTTATCATGCGCGTTTTAAAACCGTGAGTCGAGGTGTGTGGACAAAGCGGACAGTATCTGGTACGGTTGGCCTGGGATGTTACACTTGGGAGTTAGAAACAGATATGAAATCCCAGTATCCTCAATTGTTTGAAGATAGAATTCCGGGGACGGAATTCTTTTGAGGTAGGATGTTGTAATAACCGGGTTTAGGGTGTATGAAGTAAATTGAAGTTTAGTGGTCAAAGTGTGGTAAACAAAAGTTTGGTGTTGTAGTGTTCATGATATAAATAGATGTAAAACCCTAAAACCCCTCATAAAACCCCTTATTGTTTCTGTGTGCGTCAAGTGTGCGATTAGTGTGTGCTTGAACTGTGGAAATCATCGAAATAAGACGTTGGAATCGATTGTTGGAAGTGTAATCAGCCATCATCAAGAAGGTAACCTCTAACTCATCCCTAAAATCCAAGATCTTCTTGTCTGAAATGTTGCTTTGATAAGTTTTATTTGTGAACCTAGATAAATCGATTTCTTCCTGAGAAAATGAGACATGTTTGTAGCTTATTGTACTGATGGATATGAAGGAGGGGTGGGTTAATAAACTTTATGGATTTAAGGAGATAAGAGCAATGGGGTGAGAAGAACCAGTGATTTCGGGCTGGAAAATCGATGTCTGGATATCGCTTTTTGTGAGGATCCGGATATTAGTGTCTGGAGACGGTCGGATATCGAAAAGCCTGCTATCTATATGGTGTCGTATCCGGATAAGAATGCCCGGATGTGAGATGCTGGAAGTTCCCGATAGTGGAGGAAGTAACCGGAAGTCCGGAGAGTCCGGATTATTGGAAAGACGGATTTATCCGCAAACTCTTGGGAATCCGGGTGAATCCGGATTGTGTGAGTGTTACCCGGGAACCAGAGCTGTCCGGAGTTCTCCACCCGGAAAGTGTCTTATCCGGGTAAACCGTCTCGAATAGTTTAGCAGTCCAGAAATTTGAATCTGGATACTCTTGTCCGGAAACATCCGATCCGGTTAGTTTTGTGCAGTGAGGACCTTTAGGCATTTATAGTGAAGTGACTTTAGTGTGCCTCCTATCCGAGAGTCGATGTAAAGTGGGAAACTGAGTGACGTACCCCTCTTGTGCGTCTGATGTGTTTTTAGGTGTGCGGTTTGAGAAGGGTACTATTTAGTGAGAAAGGAATTGTTGGACGCCAGGTGAGTCCTTCTAACCAAAGATTTTTACCAAGTGTTTTCATGTACGCAAATACTTGTTTAAACTTCATATTTTACTTAATGTTGTTAAACATGTATAATGGTGTGACTTTAAAGGTGTGATTACTTGAGTGTGGACATGCGATGGCTTATGGTGTGTATGTGGGGGGTGTCCCATAAAGAATCTTTATATATATGAATTTGTTTCATATAATATATCAAGGGCGGGTGTGTGCCCTAACATGCTGTCATGAGTGTGTGTGTGACCATAGCGTGGACCATCAGCATGTGTCGTATGTGTGCATATCATGATAAAGGTCTGATGTTTATAATTCGTTGTAAATTGCTTTATAAAGTGTGTTATTTGTAGCGTGGTCATGTAATTGAGGAACTCACTAGACCTCATGGTCTAACCCTTGCTTTCAAAACTAAAACCTTTTCAGGTAACTAGATAGTCGAAGGCTCGTTTAAGGGCAAGGGCAAGTTGTGAGTTAGATCTTGCGTATAGAGGATCTAGAAGACTTCCCTTTTATTGCCTACTTACATTTCTCAGTTGTAGTTAGGGTTATTTTCGCGAACCCGGTTTTGTAATTTAATAGTGTAACAACGTTGGGCCATTTTGGCGTTTTTAATTAAAGTAGTAACTTTTGGTATGTTTGTTCGGTGTGGGTTGTTACAACAGGGATCTGAGAACCGATTATCTCAGTGATCTTTGCTGAGGATTTGCACCATCCTTCAACAATGGCTTTCTCAGCCTTCAGCTCAGCGATAGCTTATTCGCGTTCGATGCTGATTAGTTCATTTACATAAACCTAATCTTTGAATACTTTCTTTGACCTGCATTCACTGGCAAAATGTCCTATCTTCTCACAGTTATAACAGGTAGCAGTTGCCTTATCAACAGGAGTTGATTTTAGCTTGTCGTTGATAGCAAGAGGTTTATTTCTTTTGAAATTACTCTTTCTTGCAAATCTCCTGAAGGAGTTTGTCAAGAGTGCTAGTGACTCATCAAGTTCTGACATATCAGTTCCTGTTAGTCATCAGAGTCTGATTCCATCTCAGTGATAGTAACAGAGGATCCCTGAGTAGGAATCATCTCTGAGCAGACTAAATCAACAGGTGTGCTTTTGGAATCTTTTAAATACTTTACAAGATTCTTCTTAAGCTGACATGATTGCTCATGATTGAGCAAAATGCCATAAGTAGTGCTTAAGGAAATATCCTTGAGATCCTTTGAAAGTTTAAAACACATGGTTTAATTGTCCCAACTTTCAGGAAGACATTCTAAGAATTTTGTCAGGGTCTCAGAATTAGAATAGGTCCTACCAACAGTTCTTAAGTCGATTAATAAGCAGTTAAAGCATTGGTGTACCTCAGACAGAGATTCATTCTTACCACAAATGAAACTTTCGTATTGTCTTACCAGATTTATCTTTCTGGATTCTTGTCTTTCAGATGTACCTTCATTTGAACACAGATTATCTCCCACATGGCTTTAGAAGTTCTAAGGTTCATTACTAAGTGATAAACCTCTTCAGGTAGAGCCATAGAAATGACTGATCTAGCCTTGGTATCAATGGCCACCTTTTTCGTGTCTTCATCAGACCATTTAGAGAGTTCTTTTACAACTTGCCTTTCAGGTATGGCAGCAGTTGTAGGAGTGGCAGGAATGGCAGCAGTTGTAGCAGTGGCATGAATAGCAGCAGCTATGATAAATGGAACATAGGGTCCATTGTCAACATAGTAAGGTATAGTAGGGTCTAGAGCATCACTTGCTTTTTTCAAAGACTAACGCTATCATTGTTGAATCGAGGAGGTTTTGCAAGAGAACCATTATCTATATAGTTTGTGTTTGAGTTGAATGTCATTTGAAGAATATCAAGAAAGAGATATTTAAGCAAGATCTTGTTTATGAGATTAAATAATCTTCTCTGATACCACTTGTTGATCCCGAAGTGTTTGAGTTGAATGTCATTTGAAGAATAGCAAGAAAGAGATATTTAAGCAAGATCTTGTTTATGAGATTAAATAATCTTCTCTAATATCACTTGTTGATCCCGAAGGGGTTCTACGAGGGTGAAAGTTTGTAGAAGGGGGGGGGGGGTTGAATAAAAACACAAAACTTACTTTTCTAAATTGTTTAATGATAAATCAAACCCAATTTACAGTTGTTGCGAAATAAGATTAAGTAAAACCTAATCTAAACCAACTTGAGAAACACTAAGGTTCTTGCACTAGAAATAGAAAGAAAGGATAAGTAGAAAAATAAGGGTTTTTCTACTTGCACTAAGAAGTCAGGAGATTCTTCAAAATGAAGGATGTTGTTCCTATTTATACCCCATGCATTTAATGCATGGTAGGAGCACTTTACACGTGTCAAATCGTCATTAGGTGCGTACTTCTGACTTTTGTCAAAGAGTTGTTGTACGATTATGGACAAAAGCAAACTTCCTTTTGTACCTTTTGTACTTTTGTGCAAGAGGATAAGACAAACAATTCTTGAACCACAAGCTTCATGATCAGCGATCGTTGATGGGTTCTTTCATTAGTGAGGCCTGATACAAGTCAGCTATAGCTGAAACCTTGCTCTTTGAATTGTCGCGCGTTGTAGACTTGTCTTGGTTTCGCTGAGTGTCGCTTCAGATCATGAGTAGAATTGTCCTTGTTCATCAGCTTAGTCTTCGATGTCAGCGATGAACTCTTTGGTCGCAAGGCTTGTCTTCAAGGATTACATTAAGCACTATTACATGAGAAGCTATCAGCGATACTGAACAAACTCAGCATATTATCGCTGATGGCGAAACACTAATACATACAGATGTTAAATGCAATTTTCACTAAGTATTCTAAGGGTCGTCGTCAAATCACTGAGAGAGTTTGGATCAACACTAATCATGGTAGATCAACAACCGTCTATCAAAAAAGATTTAGTCAAGATGACTGCGTTCATTACCGTGTCTCTAAAAAATCTGACGACGGTTGTCACCTAAGTCCTCATGCAACTCAACAACGACCACTGTCCGAGAAGGGAGAGATGTATAGATCCGATTAGGGTTCCGCTCTCGACAACCATAACAGGGCCAACCTATCCAGTTTTGAATCCAAATATAATGAGGAAGAAGAAACAAACCACCAAAGAAGAAACAACCACGATTACAAGATGAAAGCAAACATCCCATTTTTCTGTGGAACCATGGGAATAGATGAATTCTTCGTTTGGCAATTTAAAGTGGATCGATTCTTCGATGTCATGGAGATCCCCGAAAGCAAGCAAGTAAAGATGGTTGCTTTACGTCTCAAAAGTACAACCGCCTTTTGGTGGGATAAGCTCCTAGTACAAAGACAACGACAACGAAAAGGACCAATACGATCATGGAGAAGAATGAAACGGCTCAAGGTATAATGTTTCCTACCGGAAGATTATCAGTGGTATCTATAAAAGATGTACCTCGAGTGCAAATAAAGTAAATGATCTGTAACTAATTACACCATGGAGTTCCTACAATTATCCGAACAAAATGAAATCAGGGAATTGGAGGGCCAAAGAGTTGCTCATTATATAAGCGGTTTAAAGCCAAGGATCCAAGATAAAATCAGACTACAAAGCGTGTGGACCGTCACGAAAGCTTCAAGCTTGGCACTAAAAGAAAAGTTAATGGAGAATTCTGGTTGTACTTCCAACTCTAACCAACGATATCAAGGGCCTAATGAGAATCTGAACGCTACCACCTATAAAGAAAAAGAGACCGCAATTCCTCGAGACACCAACCCACCTCACAAAGTTAACACCGGCAGTCCAAGTGGTGGACCGCAAGAAAACACCCACTCCTTCCAAGACTCACTATCTGTATGCCAAACCGATGGGTCTAAAGTGCTATGAATGCGGCTAACCGGGTATCGATTCAATTAGTTCACAAACCGGAGGACGATCAGATTGGTCGATGGTGAAGAAAGCGGTAAAGATGAAGACTACGAAGGTGCCGATTTTGCCAAAGAGGACTTCCAGGAGAAGATCAACATCGTACTCAAAGATTACTTTTCTCATCTAAGGAAGAGGGACAACGAAAAAATCTTTTCCGGCCCCATTGTTCGGTGCACGAAAAGGTATGTAACCTTATTATCGATAATGGTAGTTGCGAGAATCTTATATCCCATAAATTGGTTGATTATCTTAACCTACCCACTCAACCCCATGAGGCTCCTTATTCTCTTGGGTGGGTCAAGAAAGGCCGCAAGTTACAGTTACGCAGACTTGTCGAGTACCCATCTCAATCGGCAAGCACTATCAAGAGGAGGTCCTGTGTGATGTCCTTGACATGGATGCTTTCCCTATCCTATTGGGCCGATTATGGCAATTCGATAATGATGCCACATACAAGGGCTGAGAATCGAAATAATGTCATGCTATTCCGTTGGGGCGACCGGAAGATCGCCATGGCACCAGTTAATAGACTCGACGAAAACACCAACAAGAAAAGCAACAGCTATAACCATACTATGGATTCGATTTCTTTGCTAGTCAATCAACGACCTGTATGAGAAAACCACCCGAAAAAGATGAAGTATTTCCAAACAAATTCGAAGAGAAAGTCATCCCCGTCGTGACCGAGCCACAACAAGAAATCTTTATTGAGACTAAAGTGTTCGAACCAGATCTCGGACCAGCCACCGAATAAACCGAAAGTGAACCGATTAAGGACATTCCCAAGCCAACGAAACCTTTGTTGCAGTAATTCAAAAAGATTAATCCCGAAGATTTTGTTTCCATTATTCTAGCACCCAAAGCTTCAGATCAAACAAAAATAGTTCCCGATAAAGTTCCTTTAGTCTCTTACCCTTTCGAATGATAGATTATCGCTTGTGGGACCCGATGGGGATACCTGATAAGATTCCCGACGGGGATCGGGGCGGTTTCGGGGACGGTTTTTCTTATCGTTTTCAGGGACGTGGATACCAATAACCGGCTCGAATCCGGCCCGTTGCCATTCCTAACCGTGAGTTGTCACGCTAGTTAACTAGCGCCACAACTAGCTCGGGTCCGTTTTCCAACGTATCTGTTCCCTTTTCTTTCGAGTTTCCTTTTCCTTTTATTTATTTCTTTAGTATCTATCCTAATTATGTAATTAGTTTAATTTTCATCATTATCTTTTCTAGTTTAGGATTATTATTTAGTTTTCGAATTAGTTTATGATCAAGATACTTTTCTATAGTTATCTTTTAGCCTAGATTATATAGGGTTATGCTTTTCTTTGTTAATCACACTATTATCAATACACTTTTTATCTTTGAAAGTTTTAAGAGTTTTCTCTTATTTTTTTAGATTTACTATTCATAATTCTTAATCCTAAAGGGTTTAGATGTTGTCGATCTTTATGGAACTCTATGCTATATCAATTGTTGTAGATAAAATGAAATTGTGCTTAAATATTATTGTTGTTCCGTAAGGCTTAAGGATTTTTAATTCAATTAAAAAAGTAATTGTCAAATAGATTGGACGACAAAATAATTGGTGACTTAGATGGTTTTTGATCAATATAAACTAATTTGTTTTTTAAGTTTGTTGTATATGTCTTGTTTAGATATGGATAAGAAGTAGTTTATTGACACGTTATTTTACTTGTAGTAATATTTTAATAAGCAGGAAATTTTACCACTTTTTCCATTATTGGTTAATATTAATTATTAGTAAACCTTAATTATTATTTATTATTCTTTTCAAATTATTCGTTAATTTTAGAGTAAACTCTAATTTTGGTCTATATGGTTTATAGAAATCTTTGAAGTAGTTCATGTGGTTTACACGTAAAAAATATTCACATAATGAAACAAATTCATTTGAAACTATCATATTATGAAATAAATATATGTGAAGCAAAAAATTCTAAATCCTGGCATTTGATGAAAAATATTATGTAAAAAAATATTTTTATATTGATTACAATAGATTTATAATATATTTGTGGTTCCTATTTGCTTTAACCCTTACCGCAATATTTGAACATATAGAACCATGCTTATTCTGTATTATTAACAATTAGTTAATTAATAAGTATGAGTAAATTTCTCTCTCTAGGAAACCCTCCAACCTCTCTCTAGGAAACCCTAATTTGCTTCTTCATCATCGGCCACCTCTCTCTCTTTTCCTCTTCACCTCAAGCGCCGCCACCACCATCTGCATATCATCTCCACCACCACCTTGCCACCTCCGTTTTTTTCAGGCCTTGTGTGTGACTGTGAAGAGAGAGAGGGAGTGCCGCTGCCGCGCCGTCGGCCTCCAACCGCTGAAACGAGACCGACGCTGCCCTTCCGTCGCTGCCAGCCGCTTCCTGTCGCGCTGCCTGTCGCCGCCGCCTGCCGCCGTCGCCGGGTACTGGTTAGTGCTGCCGTCTTGCGCCGCTTCCGGTTCTTCGTCTCTTTGTGGCTCATAATCCCTTTGTGGCTTTCTATATCCCTGTGTGGATCTTTTCCCTTGTGGTTTTTTAGTCTTTTGTTCC
Organism: Saussurea involucrata; assembly: GCA_033807775.1. Classification (NCBI taxonomy): domain Eukaryota; kingdom Viridiplantae; phylum Streptophyta; class Magnoliopsida; order Asterales; family Asteraceae; genus Saussurea; species Saussurea involucrata. The sequence continues at coordinate 219,197,511 of CM066321.1, read as the reverse complement.
GGTCAAAGCAGATTCCAGGAAAACACAACAAGTAGAGTGGATTTTATCCACTTTCATCAAGGAGAAAATTTCAAAGTGGCACCTTCCCACTTTTCTCTTACCTTCAGATCTACTTTTGCGAGAAAACCATGGAATCAGATGTTGATTTCCTTCAGTTGGAACGATTGAGGACTTATCCTAGCGGTGGATAGACGAGGTTACGAAGCGGCTTTTGAGTCACTTCCGTTATTGTCTTGTCTTTATCCTTTTGTTGTTTTTAAGTCCTTTCTCTTTGGTGTTCCTTGTTTTGTAATGTTTCTTGTTTAATTAATGGTTTGTTCTGTTTAAAAAAAAAACAATTAGTTAATTAATAATTTTAATATACTAAAATATTCATATAAAATCAAGCTTAATTTGTATATCAAACAGTTCTAAATCTACGATCCACAATCCAAGTTTCCAAGGTCCACATAATTTGATGTCGAAAAGACGAAGAACCTGTTAGATCATTAATCTATGGGAAATTAATTAAATTACCTCAAGTTTGACTTTACTTTACCAAAATACCCTAAATCTCTTTCAGTTTGCAAAAATGCCACAAACTTCCACGGTGGGCCCGACGATCGCGGGCCCACACTTTGTGGCATTTTTGCAAACCGAAAGAGATTTAGGGTATTTTGGTAAAGCAAAGTCAAACTTGGCGTATTTTAATTAATTTCCCTTAATCTATATATCTGGTTCACTTTTTATTTTCTACAAAAAAAATTCTTAGCCTTTTACCTTGATTATCAAAAAAATATAAGTTATATTTTGAATTGTTTTTAAATTGAAAATGTGTTAAAATTATTTTATTTGATGAATATATTTTGAATATGAACGCCATCAAAACTACAAAATTAGGGATAATTTGATACTAAAATTGATGATGAACAACCAAATGTTATTACTCACAAACTGATGAATCAAGAAATCATGTTGTAGCAAGCAAATCAATGTTAGTGTACATGCATGTCCAAAAACAAATTGTTGGATACTTGTGTTTGGATAGTGCGTATATCCATTAATGAAAGATATTGCCCAATTAGTATGTTTTTATATTAATTTGTCTTATATTTAAACGTAATAATAACCTTACAATATTGTATTCTAAAATGTAATCAATTCGGGTAGATATATAATACATATGGGTACAAGCTGAGATATTAATTGTGTGCAGAACATGACTCGTTATGAGAACTTTTTATTGGATGTCATATGAATGTAGATATTTCTCATGTGGTCATTGTAAATATAGTCATTTGACTTGAGATCATGGAGCTTGCTTTGTGTGAATAGTGTGCTTTGATAATTGATTCTAATTATTTTGTAATTGAGTGACATAATGGTTGTTGGGTATATCATGTATCCCTTAATAGTCTTGGCATGGATTAATATATGATTTATTTCTCTTGTATAACAGGTGTGATATCTATGGGTCACTCGATGAATAGTAGTATAGTACTGAGGAAGTGCATGGATGTTCTTTATCAGTATATTCGAGAATTGAGAAACTGAAGATCGGACATAATGATGATGACATTTTCATGCATCGTGTTCAACCTGGATATCAAAAACAAAGAGGCATAAACGTGTATAATGAAAATGATCACTAGTTTACTGATTAGTTGAATCACCAAACTTTATCATTTGGGTAACAATTATGTATTACTTGATGTTGCTCTTCGTTTATGATTATAAACAGAATTTATAATTATTGTCACCATAATAAAGTCTCAAATATCACACATAGAATATGTTTAAATAAAGAGAACAAATAATTGCAATATTTAATTATCACATCCGATTGAGAATTATTTAATTATTTAATTATCACATCCAATGTTTAAATAAAGAGAACAAATGTCACACACTTTAGGGACGAAAACCGTTGAAATCAACAAACGTTAAGGACCAAAAGTGAACTTTACTCTTTAAAATATAAACTAACTGATTGTTAATCATAAAAATAAAAACCTAATCTACTTTTAGGTATTATCTAACAAAAATAAGTTAATTTATAGGCTAGTTTATATTTTTGGTATAGGTTTGGATAAACATAAACTAGTTTATAAGATATCTTCAACAGCTTTTCTATCATATTTCTAAAATAGAGAATTAAAATTTAAAATCTCTAAAAAAAATTATATTTATCTCCAACAGATTCCCTATTTTAGAGATTTTAACATAAGTTATATTAATATAATATTCCTTAATTTATCTTTTCAATTAAAATAATAAAAGTTCAATTTCAATGGCGCTATCAGAGAGGTTTAGAAAACAAAAACTCAAAATTTTCTATTTCAGCAAAACTTTTGGAGATACTCTAAGCTAGTTTTTTTATAAGCTACTTGAAGTAGTATTTGAGGAGCATTTTGTAACTTTTTCTTGTTATATCTTCATTAATTTTACTATTATTCTATTAACTATTAATTATAAATAAATATTAATTAAAACTCAGTTAATATTAAATAAATTTTTAATTAAATTTTAATTATACATTGATATTAATTTTTAATTATTCACAATGATTGTTAATCATATTAATTGTTTTTATATATATTTTTTAATATAAATTAATATATTTTAATTATCAATTACTATTGTCTTTTAATTATTTTTATATTATAAGTAACGAATATTTAAAATTATAATTTAATGTAGATTTTTTCTAAAATTTGCTTTAACAAATTCAAAATTTATTGTATATATATATATAATAATACATTTTAAATTCTTTTAGTTAACATATTATATTAATTAGTTTTTTTCTTGACTACGTTGTTTGTATTAATTAACATATTGTATTATATAAATTTATTTTCATTATATTATTAAATTTTATAGATGATTATTTTTTAAGATGTCATTTTTAGGGAGCGTGTAACAACCGGGTTTGATATTTTTGGCCGATAAATAAAGTGTGTGGCAGAAGTTAAAAATTTAAAAGTTTTGTGGGTTGGGTGAGAAATAGGAATAAGTTGGTGTTTGTTGTGAGAAGTATAAAAAGGGTAAACCCTAGAAACCCTATCATTCTTCTCCTCAATTATTCAGGCGGCTACTGTGCGTTTTGTGTGTGTGTGTGGGAAATCAAGTTGGAGATTTCAAGAAGAGGAGTCTCAGGCCTTGGAGTGGAAGTCAGCTACTCTAGAGGTAAACTTCTCCTCCCATCACTTTTTATTTTGATTAAAAGAATTGGGAGAGCTAGGGTTAAGCTGTGTTAATCACTCAGGAAGAAAATGAATTGGCTACTGTGTGAAATCTTATTATTAATGTAATTTGAAAGTTTAGCTATCAAATTAGATAAAATTAGTATCTTCTTAAGGATTTATGGCTTAATACCAAGGTTGATTTCGTTTTTAGACTGGTCACTTCTGTTGAAAACCTTAAGTTCGAAGTTTAACCTGATATCGGACTGGTACCGGAACCCAATTGGGAACCGAAACTATTAAAATTAGGATCCGGAATTTATTTAATAGATGACCCGGAATAAATTATTAACATGTTGTGGGATCCGGTATTTTAAAGGAACCGGAATTTGGTCTTTTAGTGTGGAACCGGAATGGGCTAAAAAACAAGAAACCGGAACTGGACTCCATCTATTAAGATCCGGAATTGGGCCTGTAGCGTGGATCCGGAATAGTGCAGCAGGTGTATGGATCCGGAATTATTTTGGAGTTGGGCGTTAGTTTATAAGAACCGGAATTTAAATCATTTTGGGCTAAAAATCAAAGGATCCGGTAATAATGTAAAGTAGATCCGGAAAATATGTAATGGATCCGGAATCTACCTATCGATCCAGAATCGAATTGACTGGGCTTACCGGAATTTAAATCTGATCCGGAACTTGCCATCGTGGATCCGGAAGCCTAGATTGGGCCACATCTTAGCTTGGGCCTAACTATTGGAATTCGAAAGTTAATATGGGCCTTGATTAGCAAAGGTCCGATATTGTGTTGATCCGGTATTTTAATTTGGATCCGGAACTCATCTATTCGTTTGTGGGCTGAAATAAGTAAATTGTTGGTGGGCCGAATTAAATGAAATTCGGAAGCTGGGCCATATTTTATAGATTTCAGAATTTGATTTTGAGACCGAGACTTAGGATCCAATATTTATCCGGCTGAGACCTTTTCAGTTCGTAAAATTTAGTAGAATCACGGGTGTCTTACCTGGTATGTTTGTTGGGTTTAAATTGTAGGTGCGAGTAGAGACGATCGATGCGAGTAAGAATCTCTAATCAGGACCCCAGGTGAGTCTTTCTAAACCTAAATTTTATACAAGTGTGGTTGATGGTTATTATTTAACTGTGTGCTTTCCAACTGCTTTTATTGCAAAACGAAGAGTAAGTGTGTGGCATGGTTATTATTTAACTGTGTGCTTTTCAACTGCTTTTATTGCAAAACGAAGAGTAACTGTGTGGCAATATGTGTGATTTAAATGTGTGTGACCATGCTCTGGCTTTGGTGTGAAATGGGGGTGTGTCCCATAATAATTATATATGAATTTGTTTCATATATGGGCGGTGTGTGCCCTATTGCGCTGTCACGGTGTGTGTGACTATAGCGTGTGTGCTCTATTGCGCTGTCACGGTGTGTGTGACTATAGCGTGTGCCAGTAGCATGTGTTAATGTGTGCATATCATTTTAAGTGTGCTTGTTATGATTTGTGTAAACTCTTTCATAACTGATTTATAAATTGCGATATTTTTGGTGTGACTTGGTGTGGAGGGAACTCACTAGACCTCATGGTCTAACCCTCGCTTTTCAAAACTAAAACCTTTTCAGGTAAGAAGGTAGTCGAAAGCTTGCTTAGAAGTTGGCAAGGCGTGAGACGGATGTTGCATATAGAAGGATTAGAAGGCTTTCCTTTTATTTTGTAGTTATTATCTCAGCTGTAGTTAGGGTTATTTCCGCAAACCCAGTTTGTAATCTGGATAGTGTGATCACGTTGAGCCATTTTTGGCATTCTAAATTAATGAAGTGGCTTTTAGCATGTTAGTTTGGTGTGGGTTGTTACAGAGCGTTTGGTTTATTTTAAGAAATGAGAATGAAAATGAAAATGGGAAAAGGATGAGAATGGAAATAGGAATGAGCATTCCATTGATGCTGTTTGATTAAACCAATATAAGTAATAATAATAAAAAATATATAATATTTTTAGTACAAATATGTGACGTCCAACATGAAAATAAAAAATATTTTTCATTCAACATTAAGAAATGAAAGAACGCATGAGAAAAATTATTGAGCGGAAATAAAATTTTCATTCCCCCCAATTTGGTCAGGAATAAAAATTAACGGGTTTTAGGTAATGAATCCATTATATTATATCAAACAACATTTTTTATTATTAATCTCATTCCTTACCCCTCAATACCCTCAACCAAACACCCCCTTAGTTATTTTAAATACTTATAAGTTAATTTTTGTAAAACGTGATTTATTTATCAGCTAATTAATTAACTACTAGTTAATTTATCAATAATCAACTAACTTATTAACCAGTAGCTATTTTATTACTTATCAAATAACTTATATGCTAGTTTGTCAAACATATTACTATATTCTTACTTTTATCTTAGAAAATAAAAAAACATGTGGGAGAAAATGAGCACATCTCTAGGTATTTTACACTCTCGTGTAGATGGTAGGTCCTTTAATATATTACTGAATTATATTTAAATCCAAAATCAAATATTTTATTAATCCTATAAATAAAAAATGCAAGAGAGTGACGTGAGAGTAGCGCCAGCGTGACCCACATACAAATCAGACTGTCGGATCGCACGTGCCATCGCTTTCTTCTTTCATACACTTCCTTTTGTCTTTTCTTTTTAGGGAAATTAATTGTTTTGTCCTATGTTGACCACCGGTTCATTTTTATGCTCCATCTCTCTCCCAATTCAGCAAAATACGGTGATTTTACGTGGCTGAACACGCGGGCCACGGATAATTTTACAAATTTGACAACTTTGGCCCCTCAAGACCTCGTGGGAGTCCGTGGGTTCCATAATTGGCCGTAGAGTCCGTGGGTTCTATAATTGGTCCGTGGCCCACGGACATAAATTACCATTTTGGTCCCTGCTTCCGTGGACAACCCTAAATTTTAATGTGTTGCACGTTTTTTGGCATGCATTCCACGAGAATTGAATGTCTGATAAGCGTACGTTTGTGAATTCAATTGTGAGTTCACTTGTATGGTTGAAATCACTTCCCTGTATAAAATCAGTAAGTTGTAAACCATTTGAATCACATCTCATTCCATCTCTTCACCATTTGAATCACATCCCTTTCTGTTTTTATCATTTGAATCATTTTCTTTCTACTGAAAAATGAGTTCACATGTTGAAAAAGCTAAGCTATATTTGTGTTTCGATGGTGAATGGGTGCAACATAACGATGTGTGGGATTTTGCTTATAAATCTAAGCATGGTGTGAAACTGAAAGTAAACATTACACATCAGAAGTTGCTTGCGTATGCCATTGAAAGATGTGGTATTGAACGTTCTGCTGTTGGTGAAACCAAGTTAGTGTACATGAATGATGGCTCAATCTTCGAGTTAACCGACGATGGACATGTTTCTGATTTTATGCAATTTGCAGTCGAGTCAGACAGACCCCCAGCTCTTTTTGTGTATGTCGTTCCATCGATGTGCAACGAAGGTGATGACGAAACCCATATCAGTGAGTGTTCTCAATTTGAGGCGTCATATGACGCAACATTTAATCCAGATCATACATATGCTCTTAATGACTATTCTCCCGAATTTGTTCCGGAGACACAAGGATTAGAAGAAGAAGAAGTAGAAGACGAAGGAAGATGGTTTGTTGGAGTTGTTGATGACGAAACCCACGTTTTCACAGTGGGTATATCTGATTTGGACAACTCAGATACCGATAATGATGAGGAATATGTCCCTAGTAATAAATCATTTGGTGAGTTAAATGATTATTTTGATATGCCTTCTCCCCTTCGAACCTCAGAGACCTCTATACCAACCTACCAACCTGTACCTTATAATCGTAGTTCAAGGATACGCGAAGGTCAGATATTTGAAACAAAGGATGAAATGATTATACAGCTTGGCATTAAGTTCATTGAAAAGGGTTTTGTGAGAAAAGTTTAGAAATTTGACAAAGAAAGATATGTGGTTGTATGTGAAAGAGAGAATTGTAATTGGCATTTGACAGCGAGATCCGTGGGCGCTAAAGGAGGGATGTTTCACGTTAGAACATTGCACGACGTACACACTTGTTCCGGGACGCAACTGAATCCCAACCACCGACAAGCCGACAAATGGACTTTGGGACATATAATCAAAGGAAAATTTCTTGATGCTAGTAGGGCATTTCGGCCAAAGGACATCATGAACGATATAAACGAGCAGTACGTGATCACTATCGGTTACCACCAAAGTTGGCGTGCGCGATGTAGGGCCCTACTACTGGTGAGGGGCACTCCTGAGGAGTCGTATGAACGACTCCCTACGTATTTATATAATTTGGAGTTGAATAATCCAGGTACACGTACTAAAATAAGGACAGATTCAAATGGACGTTTTGAGTTGTGTTTTGTTGCCCTTGGAGTTGCGGTACGTATATTAATACGTCATATGTTTACATATTATAAACTATAACATTTACTGACGGAAACCACCAACATTTTTGCAGATCAAAACCTTTATGACAAAATAAAATTGAATCAATTAGTTAATATAAGATTATTATGTTAATGTGATAAGAGTGTAAAACAAAATTGAAAAAATAAGAGATATACCATAAATTAAATAATTAACTATAAGAGTATGAATTGTAAATATTAAAAATATTTTTATGTAGTATATATGATATATAATAAAATAATTAAATCAAAAAATATTCAATATTGGGCTCATTTCAAAGGTATGGAAGAGACGAGTACAATGATGTAACTTGTTAAAATTAAAACGTAATTTTTTAACGTATTTTAGTTAATAAACGATTATATGTGTTAATATGATGAAAGTGTAAAATTAAAATTAGGAAAGTAAAAGGTATAAAGTAAAGTAAGTAAATAATTATAGTGGTATAAAGTGTAAAATTTAAATCAAAATAACCAATTTGAGTGTACATCTGCGGGACTCCTCTCCAAATCGCGGGACTCCTTTTTGGGCTTTTTCTTGGGTCCGCGATCACGGGCCCAATCGCATATTTTTTGGGTATTTTTGCAAACCGGTCGAGATTGTGAGTATTTTTGCAAGTCAAAGTCAAATAATGGGTATTTTAATTAATTTCCCTTAAAAATAAGATTTAATTACATCCCAGGTTCTTGTGGTTTGGTTAGAAACCTAGAATCTGTATTTGGTCCCTATTTAGAAATAAGTACATCAGAAATTCTTGTGGTTGCCATTTTGTTACATAATAAGCCCCTCTTTAAAAATAAAATAATACATTGGATGTCCCTCAAACATTAACACCGTTAAACCCATTACGTTAACTCAAGGCCATTTTTGTCAATATACTTATCCCTCTCCTTTTAATACATAGCACCCAACAGCTACCTCATCTTCTTCATCCCCCTTCTCTATGAACGTGTTCGACCTTCAATCGCACCCAAGGATGGTGTTTTGTGGGTGTGGTGCACCTGCAATCGTTCGAACTTCGTGGACTTCTAAAAATCTAGAACGAAATTTCTATGCTTGCTCAAAAAAGGTATGTTTTCTGTCAAAATCGGTTTTTGTGGTTTTGCCCTAAATCTTCTTCATCTATTTCTTACATTGGGGGATCAAAAAGTGGATTCATTTGCTGGGTTGACCTACCAACTAGTGATGGATCGAGGTACACGATTTCTAGTTTATTGAAGACAAAGAATGAATTTGAAGCATTTCTTGAAGAAGATAGGAAACAGATCCGGAGATTGAAAATTCTGTTGTGGATGAGTTGGTTTTCAATTGTAATATATTTCATCATTAGTTCATGAAAGTGGCAAATTTATGTAGTATGTTATTTATGTAGTAATTTAGGTCATGCTTATGGTGAATTAGGAGAAACTAATGTAGTAGGCTATTTTTGTGGTTAATGAAGTGGCAAATTTATGTAATCTGTTATTTATGCTTAATGAAGGTGATGTACTCTGTTATTTTGTGCTTAATGAAAATGATGAAATTTATGTAGCATCAAGGTTGATCATAATATAAAAAGTGAATACACAAAAAGTCAACCATACCATTCATTAGGATGAACCTTGTTCAATACAAAAAAAGTAAACCAAAAGAGTACTTAAAGAGTACCATATCATCCACCATTACAACTTGTCATGGTAAAAACAAAAGATTAAATTCAACCTAAAAGAGTACCATATCATCCATCATTATAGTTTTTCATCCCAAAAACAGAAGATTAAATTGAACCAAAAGAAACCATGGCATGCACTGACTTAGTCCCCCCTGTCCCTTGCAAGTATGCTTGTTGTGGCCTTCTTTACCACAACTTACACACCTCACTGTCCTGCGAATCCTTCGTATCTTCTTTCCAGCTTGAGTCACCTCCTCTGCAGTCTTCTTTCTTATTTTCCTTGGTCTACCAACTGATGTATGATAAGCAGGTGGTGTAAGCTTTGTTGGGTAATCAACAACATTCCATTGTTGTCTTCCATTAATGGGATGAATTTTGAAGGCATACATTTCTTTCTAAGTTTGCAACCAATAGCATTGGTGTACCCATTTCTCAGGGATGTACACAACCATCCCATTGTTTTGCATATCCCACATGGTTGCTACAACATGCTTCCATGAAATGCCTGTCAATTCCCAATGCCTACAAGAACACACATTTTCCTGTATGTCAACAATACACTGGTCTGACCATGGTCTACTAATCTGGTATTTGTTCTCTACATCCCAAATCATAGTGTAATTTACATCTTCTTTCTTGATAGCTTCAAACAGTTACTTGCAGTAGGTGTAAGAGGTCCTTCAGCTTCACCAATTACCTTTTGAACTGTAACTATCCTCTTCATTAGGTATGCACGTACATACTCCAATGTTGTGACTATTGGTTAGTCCCACCCTTCCACAAGTTGCCTATTGAACACCTCACATATATTGTTCAATAGTACATCTGTATGACTTCTTCCTGCAATAATGTAAACCACAAGGATCATTCAATACCACAATTAAATTAATGTAAACCACAAGGATCATCCATTAAAACACAGTTACATTAATGTCCACCATAATTAATTTAATGTAATCCATAGTCAAATTAATGTAAAACACAAGGATCATTCATTAAAACACAATTACATTAATGTCCACCATAATTAATTTAATGTAATCCACAGTTAGATTAATGTAAAACACATTGATCATACATGTGAAATGTGCCATTGTCTAGTGTTGTGGTGGTATCTAACTTAGCCATGCAAATGCTTCAACATTCACTGCCTTAAGTTGATCCATTGCCCTCTTTAGTTGTTGTGTTGTAGCTACAAATGCACACTTCCAAAGAAGATCTTTTTATTGCTTTCCCCTCAAACGTAGTTTCATTTTTTTATGAATATGTTTTTATGAATATGTCTCAGATTGACTATCTTCTCTGACGAGTCCTTCTCTTCATCAGCAACTATACTTCTCAGCACTGTACGGATTTCCATCAACGTTTCTTCACTAAACTTATGCAATTCACTGACCCTTATGAAGCGCTTTTCTTCCTTCTCATTCAGATACACTATTCCAGTCTCGGGCTTTGACAATAGAGTATGTACCTGCAAGTCTTCAAGGTCGGGTAGAGTCAGATTGGGCTTGATCATGTTAACTTTTCTTTGGTTGCTTTCAATCCCCATCTGAAATTCATTTATGTACGATAAAGTGATAGCGCGCTTCATAAAGCGTTTGATCGTTTCGAGAGCTTTAGTGTAAGGAAGCGGTCTGATGATTCTGGTTCTCAACTCACGCAGGATAACTGGAAAGTCTTTCAGGTTCATATTTCTGAAGTCTGCCTCTGAAAAGACCCATTCTTTTCCATCTTCTCTTTTGACAGTGAATACGGGGAACCACACTCTCAACACTTTGTAAGAAACTATGTCGACGATCTCGGTAATCCGGTGGTTAGTTCTGAATTCACTCACCATTCGACTCCTCTTCATTACTTCCAAGTATTGGGATCGATCTGGTTCATCCATGTCAGATACCCCGTAACACATGACTGGTCGAGCGGTCTGATCCAGTGAACAAATATTTCTTCTAAGACTCTTCCAGGTACGATACCAAAATCCGAACTCTCTCCCAACGAACCGATTGGTTAGGTTGAGGTTGAGCCGTTCCTGATTCTGGAATCGGTATCTCAGAAGATGTTCCTGCGATGTCTTTTTCTGTCTGTTGAGTTTCTGATACTTGTTCACTATGAAGAAGGAACTGGTCATAGTCATCATCATCCATTCCTTCGTCATCCGAGTAGTGCCACAAAAACTCTGTTTCTGACCGAATGGCTACTATGGCTTTTTTCCTTCCATATTCTTTCCGTCTCTGGATCAATCTCTGATTCGTCATATATGAATTCCAGATCCGCTCTTTCAGGAACTGTCAGTGTGATCCCAAGATACAAGTAATATGAACAGGATCTGTGATAAACTCTGGTCATCTCTCATTAATCATCAAGAACATGATACAAGAAGTAGAGAGAAACTCACAGAGAGTTGAAATGATGTGTATATCAAAGTGTTAGTCAAAAGCATAAAGATCTAAGCCTTTTATACCTAGATCTAGACTTTACAAGTTTAGTCCCTCAACTTGAATACAATATAAAATAGACACTAACATTCTCCCCCTTTGTATTCAAGTGAGCCATGCAAGCTTTATCCTCTAAGCTGCTCCGGTGGAATGTATCTCTTTCTGATCCCAAAGATGATTTCAAACCTTCTTAGTGAATTCCGGTAATCCAGTCGATCTTGTAATGCTTTCAAAGCGTTGTTGATCAAGACTTTCTCCTTATCCTTCAGAGGCACCTTTCTTTGTTCATCCAGTCTTAGCTTTTCAGTCAGCCGAATCTTTATTACATTTAGCGTCCCATCAGAATACAAGTTGACTTCAATGAGCCTCAAGAACTTCTTCTTCTTTTGCTCGTTGTGGTAAATAATCCCAAACTCTGGTTTTTCCAACACGGTATAAAGAGGAATACCTTGTATGCCTGGTAAGTTTCTGTTTGGCCTTCTTTTATTGACTCTGACTTGATTACTTTCCAAAGCCATTTGAAAGTCGGTTAAGTATGCAAGCTTGATCAAGTTCTTCATGAATCTTTTGACGGCTTGATAAGCTTCAGAATAGGTAATGTCTTTGTTCGGCATCCGTGCAAGAATATCATATAGTTTGAAGAAATCTTCACATGTTAGGGATTTGAAGTCAGCTTCACTGAACTTCCATTCTTTTCCATCTGTTCTGTAGACGTAGAATCTCGGATAAAAGATATTCAGAATCTTCTCCGATTCTATCTTCACAATTCTGACAATCTCTTTATCTGTTCTGACCAATCTGAGCGCTTGATCTTTGTCGTTCAACATGAATAAGTATTCAATCTGATTCTGGCGTGGAAACTTTTCAATTGAATACAATTTTACCTTGTCAATTGGCTGAACCTTTTTCACGAACAAGTCACCCCTGATATCTTCTTGGAACGGAGTAATAATTCTTGTTCGATGATGACCTCTAACAATCAGTGCTTCTCTATCCACCAACATCTGAAGGTTTCGTATTTCAGCTTCGGAGACTGGATCTTTGATCACCGGAACTTGTATCACTAGATCAGGTTAGTTATTTTCTTTCTCGGAATCAGAATCAGGTTGAACTACACCACCATCGAATACATCATCCATCTCTTCTTTAATCTTTACAACAGTTTGATCCTCTTCCGAGTCAATATAAATCACATATTGTATAAAACCATCTGCCATTCTTTCCTCAACTGTTCTGTTGTCACATCCATCAGGCTTTTCAACCATAAGATTGACATCATCCAGAAATCCCAAATCAGCACTTTCACCCACTTGAGTACCACCAACATTACCGGTACCCGTTTCCACATTCGTTTCCACATTTTCAGGCACTTGAACGCCCGAACCACTAGCTTGTTCAACTCTTTGTCTTACACTTCTCTCCCCCTCATGGTGATCATGATCGGGATCTTGATCACCATGTCTACGTTTGGTGGTTTGGGCTTGAATCCCACACTTTTCTTCCACCACTTTCATTCGGTTAGATAGGGTTGTGAAGCCAGAAGAGATAGCCTCGGTTAGGTTGGATATGGATTGTTGTATGGTATTGAGTGAATTTGGTAAAATGGCTTGTTGTTCGGTTTGGCGTCTAAGTAAACCAAGCATGCCTACTTCTTCTTGATTATTCGTATCTCCTTGTTCTAACAAACGAGTAAGCAATTGAGATTTTAATTCATGTAAAGGCAAATTAGGATATACCTTTGGGTTCGGTTGAGATTCTGGTTGAGTGTCGAATGGTGTGGAAGAAGATTCGGCAACGGATTTTCCTTTGACAACTTTTTGAACATCGGCAGATAATTTCCCAATAACATCTTTCAATTCGGCCATTTGAGCTTTGTGACTGTTGTTAAGAGACTGGATGGCAAATTCGAGCAACTTCACGGATACAAAATTGTGAGGAGGAGGACCCACCACTGAACAACACGAACTTGTAACGGGGTAACACCCAGACCACGTAGGTTACTGGTTGACATAGCAGTCGAAGAGACTGTATGGCCTATATTCAATGCTGGCATGGTGTTAACATTGATAGGACTTCTGCCCGGTCCTCGTGAAGCACCAACGAATGGCGGCAACACTCGGGGTGTTCCGATTAGGTAAATAAGAACTCCAACATTTTGTGTCACCATTGATGAAGTGACGAACGGTCTCGGTGTCCTAGGAAATGAAGTAAAATCAAAAGGTTCTAGACGCGATCTGTGTACAAATGAAGGTGGTGGCCAGGGCAGTTGCCATCCTGTTTCAATATCATCAGACACCGAGTGTGTCGCCGATAGTGTTTGTGCTAATCTCCTGTGTGAAAGTGAAACATCAACTTGTGAAGAAGTTGATGAGTGGCTGAGTGGGGTTGTGCATTGCATAGCTGGGTTCACTATGGCTTCTTCAATGTCTTGTGGCGACGAACGCGCACCGACAGTAGATGTGGCTACCCGGCTAGACACGGTTTGGGTAGGATCAGTAGTTAAAACTTTCTTTGATCATGTCACACTCTCACTATCTTTTTTTCTTTCCTTCTCACTTAACCTCACCTCATTTTCTGTTTCAACTAATACTCCCTCATTTCCCCTTATATCTCCTCCATCACCAGAAGTAGTGACAACTTTTTCAATCACAAAGTCAAGATTATCCATGTTTTGATTGTCATTGTTATCATCATCATCTGAGCTATCATCCTCTTTTTTATCATCAACATTAGAATCATCATCATTCGAACTGGCATTATATACAAGATTAGATGGATCATCAATATCAGCATCAAGATCATCAGATTCTTCTTCAGTATCCTCAGAACCAAGAATTTCTTCATCGTCATCGTCCTCAAAGATCTTTGACGATTTTGACGACTGACCAAGAGCACCCCCATCTCCTTTTCCCCTTACATCGCTTTTACCACTCAACACACCCTGTTCAGGTACCCCAGTATCCCGAACTCGCTCACTAGCTACTGGACCCTCACCACTCTCACCTAGTTGGTTGGCACCTTGGGTAGGCCCTACCGGTCCTGGCCGGGCCATCAGTGCATTCTCTTCTCTATACTCACTCAAGAATGGTGACTCTTGGTCAACGTATGCGAGTAGTGCTTCAGGTAAAATCATAATATGTGGAAAGATTAGACCTTTGGGAAATCGGTGAGACTTCATGTAATTGGTTGGACCAAGAACTGCTCCCTTGCGTCTCGGTATCTCTCGGTTAGCCTCCATAATAGAATGAATAATAATCTGAAGATATCTCTGAAACGGTACAAACGATATGACTTTTGATGGCTTTGTCTTGTGGGTGACCACCTCAATCATATCATTCCATATAAGTATAGCAAAATCTCATCTTGCGGTAAAAAACGATAGCATGGAACATTCGAACAACTGAAATACTAGTCGTGTCGACTCCAGTGTGTTTGGGCGTCATGCACCTATTAACAACACTGAATAGTGTGTAATAGATCGGCGGTAGATAGTTCCTCTTTAACTTCGACGTACTGGTTAGCACTCCACGAACTGGATCATTGTAATCCATTTGCATTATATCTCGGCACAAATCTTCTTCAGACACCATATCCTCAAAATTTGGAGTATAAGGAAGATCTAGAACTGTCCGCAACCTTTTCAGAGTAATATTGGCATCAAAGTGATCCACTTTTAGAGTAAAGAAGATGTTCGACTCATTTCGTGGTACATACTGAATGTTATGCCATACTTGTTACAAATGGATCTCCGGAACTTGTTGTGTCTTTTCAAGAGCAGTACGAAGCGGGTGACCTTTGAGAATCTCCATAATTAGATGATAATCCATTCTGACATTGAAATCAAGAGTGTAGTTGTTTGGCTTTAGTTCCTTTTTATCTCGTGGAAGAATGAGCTCATCATCTAGATTCCGAGCGTTCACCGAGGGATGTGATGAACGATGAGATGGAATCACCGTATTCTCATCAGAAGAATTACCATCACCATGCTCTTGCATGTGTGCCATGATCTATGATTGATAGAATTAGACCATTGGGATATGAGTTGCTTTTCACCAAAATTTTCAAAAAAAATCCTAAGTGTGGGCTACTGTCGTACAATACTCCAAATCGTACGACTCTGATTGTCGGACAAAGCTGTACGACCAAAAGTTGTCGGACAAGCTTTGTACGACAGTTATGATTTTCTGTTTTGTACGACAGTTATGAGTGATGAAGAACAATGTGTTGTGCGACAGTTTTGAATACTTCGAACAATTTTGAAGATTCAAACCCAACACTAAGATTTTCCAAAAATAAGCTTATTAAACAAGTACCCTAATCTAACATCTTTTCTCATTAACACTAACACGCAGATGGATTTAAAACTCAGAATTCGAAGGGTTTTCAAAAAACCCTTTTCGACAAAACTTCAAATCAATAAGAACAAATGCTATACTGGATGGAAAACTATTCTAATAGAAGAATACGATACCTGAATCGAATGTGAACCCACAGAAATGAAGAACATCAACAACAGATCTTAACTCAATTTCACACTTTGAGAGAGAGTCGTATTTCAAATAAGTCGCAAAAAGAAAAACCTTTGAAAAACGCACTATATATAGATCTCAGGTTATGGTGACACGTGGCAAAAAATGATTGGTCCAAAGGTTTGACCGCCACGTGTCAACTAGTCGTACGACACAATGTACGATTAGTTCTTCTTAGTCGTAGGATGAAGTGTACGACTAACGATAGATGATAGTCGGATAAGAACCATGCATCAATTCAAAGTGAACAGTAACTATCGTATGAAGCTTGTGCGACTAGGATTGCTAGTCGGACAAAGCTTATACGATTTGGCCTTATGAACAGTAACAATCGTACAAAGCATGTACGACTAGGATTGCTAGTCGGACAAGGCTTGTGCGACTGTCGTATGTGAACAGTTACTGTCGAACAAAGCTTGTACGACTAGGATTGCTAGTCGGACATAACTTGTACGACAATTTTCCAGACTTGGAAAATTTTTCAAAAATTTGAACTTTTCAAATTAAAAGTTGTTCAGCTTTTAACTCGAAATTCAGTTTTCTGTGAAAATCATTTTGCTCCCCCTACAAAGATGCATAAGATTTGACAAAATTATTTTTCATCAAGTAGGGTTTCACAAATCAACTGAAATAAAACACTTACCTCCATTGTGTTGATCAAACACCTTTTCATTGTTAAATGCTCCCCCTTGAAACATGATCACAAACATTTATAGCCCCCCCTAAACACATGAACCTACACATAAAACTACACAAGTAATATCAACTGAAGTACAAACGGTAAAAAGAATAAAATTGAAATCGACTTTGTAAACTACTGAAAGTAATCTAATTTTGAGCACATCATAATGAATATTCAATATTGTGAAAATAAGTATTCTTCACTTAAATTTATAAAATTTGAATGACTAATAATTATTTTCAAAATATTGAATGAAAATTATGATGAATCAAACTTTCAAATTCAACATGCCTAACTTTGAAACCAGAAACGTGAAACGTTTCTCATCTAAAGCCTTGGTAAACAAGTCAGTGAGTTGAAATTCAGTAGGAACAAAATAGAGTTCAATTGTACCTTTTTCGACGTGATCTTTAATAAAATGATACCGTATTTCGATGTGCTTGGTTTTCGTGTGTTGAACCGGATTAACAGATACTGCAATTGCGGACTTACTATCACAATAAATTGGGATCTTTTCGTACCGATATGCGAAGTCCATCAGTTGGGTTTTCATCCAAATGACTTGTGAGCAACAACTCGCGACCGCGACATATTCTGCCTCCGCCGTAGAATTCGAGACACAGTTCTGTTTCTTGGACACCCAACTCACCAATTTATCTCCCAAAAATTGTATGTGTCCGGATGTGCTCTTCCGGTCCAACAGGCTACCACCATGATCCGCGTCGGAGTAAGCAGTTAGTTCGAATCCCGTGCCTTTGGGATACCATAGACCAAGGTAGGTGGTTCCTTTGAGATAGCGAAAGATACGCTTGACGGCCCCGAGATGAGATTCCTTAGGATTCGCCTGAAATCTCGCACAAAGACACGTAGCAAACATGATATCCGGGCGACTAGAAGTTAAGTACATTAAAGATCCGATCATACCTCGATAGTGTCGTATATCTGTTTCCTTACCATGAGGATCCGGACCGATCTTTGAACCTGGTGCCATCGGCGTTCCAATGGAAGTATAATTTTCCATTTTGAATTTCTTCAAAATGTCAAATATATACTTTGACTGATTGATGAATATCCCCGTGGAGAACTGCTTCACTTGCAATCCAAGAAAGAAGTTAATCTCTTCCATCATGTTCATCTGAAATCTAGTAATCATCAGATCAGAAAACCATGTACATAAACCATGGTTAGATGCACCAAAAATAATATCATCTACGTATATTTGTACTATAATCATCTCACCATCTTCGCGCTTGACAAACAAAGTTGTATCTATCTTACCTTTTTCAAAGCCATAGACGAGTAGAAATTGTGACAGAACGTCGTACCACGCTCGAGGGGCTTGTTTCAATCCATACAAGGCTTTATTCAATATGTAAACGTGGTTTGGATTTTCCTTGTCGACAAAACCTTCGGGTTGAGAGACATATACCTCCTCTTTGAGAATTCCATTTAGAAATGCTGTCTTCACGTCCATTTGATATACTGTGAAGTTCTTGTATGTCGCGTACACTAGAAATATTCTGATTGCTTCAATTCGTGCGACTGGAGCGTAAGTCTCATCGTAATCTATTCCCTCTTGCTGTCGGTAACCTTTCGCTACAAGTCTCGCCTTGTTACGAACTATGATGCCATCTTTATATTTCTTATTCTTGAACACCCACTTTGTTCCAATGATACTTTTATTAGCCGGTCTTGGAACGAGCCTCCACACTTTCAACGTTTCGAATTGATTTAGCTATTCTTGCATAGCTAGAATCCAATCCGGATCATTCAACGCTTCCTTAACAGTAAGTGGTTCAATGTTGCTAAAAAAATTGAAAACAAACATTCATTTACGGTAGCACTCAAAGCAGACGAGCGGGTTTGAACTGGCGAATTTGGATCACCTATTACTTGGTGAATAGGATGAGCCTTCGTCCACTTTGTCGTATGAGGATGAGGAGCATAAGATTCTTGAACATTATCAAGAGTAGCATTTGTGCCTTCTTCGGTTAGAGGAACACCTTGTTCAGCATTTGGAATTTCTGACGGAATAACAGAAGGTTCCGGTTGAGGCTGAGGAATGTTTGGTTCAATAACCGAGGAACTAGCATGATGTGTTGATCCTTCCACATTAATTGTAGTCTCTTGTTGTGGATTAATAACTTCTGGTACTTGAACATCTTAAACAGGACTGGAAACATCAACCGGTGTTGATGTAGATGCACCATCTTGAGTATTTGTGGCCGCGGAAATTGTTGTAGGTGCTTGTACCATCTTGTTAGAATCAGCAGATTTATTGTAAGTACCAAAAAATTCATCATAAAACTCATCAAATAACAAATCAAGATCAGTTAATTGAGATTTTGAGGTAGAAGGTTGATCCTGATTAGAAGTTGAAGCAGGTTCTGAACTGAGAAGTCCAGAAGCTAATATTCTGGTTATAACGGGTTCTAAACTGTTTTGATCAGAAGCCAATTCGTGATATTCGTCGAATTTGACATTGACACTTTCCATGATTGTTCTTGATTGCTTCAAATATATCCGATATGAAGCCGCTGAGAAAGAATATCCAACGAAGATACCATCAATCGCCTTTGGACTGAACTTGTTCCGTTGTTCTTTATCGTTCAAGACATAACACCTACAACCAAAAACACGAAAATGTTTTATGTTAGGTTTCCGGTTATTCATGATTTCATAGGGGGTTTTACCAAACCGGCGGTGTATGACAGAACGGTTTTGTGTGTAACATGCGGTTGCCACGGCCTCGGCCCATAAGAAGAGAGGTAGTTTTGAATACGCCAACATAGTTCTCGCAGATTCGACTAACGTTCTGTTACGTCGTTCTACAACACCGTTTTGTTCAGGAGTTCTGGCGGCAGAAAACTGTTGCATAATCCCATTTGATTCGTAGAAATCTCCTAGGATTATGTTCTTGAATTCTGTACCATTATCCGAACGTACGATTTTATCTGAAATCTGCATGTTGTTCTGAGCTGCCTTGATAACACCAATCAGAAGTTCCAAAGTTTCATCTTTCGAACGAAGAAACTTAACCCATGTGTATCTTGAAAAGTCATCAACTATTACCAAGACATATTTCCTCCCATTTTTGCTTTCGGTTTTCATTGGACCGCACAAATCCACATGTAGAAGCTCAAGTATACTCTTCGTTGTAGGTTCTGGTTTAGGTTTGTGAGGAACCCTCTTCATCTTCCCTTTCTCACACGCATCACATAAGTTTTCGGCATTGAATTTCAAAGTTGGAAGCCCCCGAACTGAATCTCCTAAAACCAGCTTTTGAATGTATCGGAAATTCAGATGCGATAACCGTCGGTGCCATAACCAACTTTGTTCTTCCGAAGCTTTTGATAAGAGACACACTTCATTGGTCGGCTTGACATTAGACAAGTTGATTGTATAAAGATTCGACTTCCGAGTGCCAACTAGAAGTTCTGTTCCTTCCTCTGTTTTGACACAGCATCTCGTCTTTTTAAAATTTACCTACAAATCTTTATCACAAAACTGTCCAATACTGAATAGGTTGTGCTCCAATCCTTCAACATAGTTGACTTTCATTATCGTGAGATTATCTTGAACAATGTCTCCAAAACCTTTTATTGGAGCAACTTGATTGTTTTCAAATCTTACTCGACCAAGATCCTTTTCAACAAAATTAGTTAGCATGTGTCTTTGGCCTGTCATATGCTTCGAACATCCCGAATCTAAATACCATAACTTATTTTTCTGCATCAATCAGATTGAAACATTTTTAGGTACCCACTTAACATTGGGTCCTTTTTGGTTAGATTGTGAAGACATGGTTTTAGACTTTTGTGTCTTCTTCTTTTTCCTCAAATTTGACTTTCTATTACCATTTGGAATTGTTAGGATCCAAGCGCTTACCACTACGCCAAAAGCAATTGCTGGTGGAGAAGGTGCAACTTATTTCCATATAGCGTAGCAGCCAGCGCCACCCAACAATCCCCCCCCCCCAGCATCTGCCAGCACTAACAAGAGCTTCGCTAGAAGTCAATGGCTGCACAGCATGCCTTTGGCATTTTAAATGCACTCCATGGGATTCGAACCCGTGACCTGCTCTGATACCACATGTTAGGTCCATGATCTTCATACAATCCAAGTATTGTGTAACAAGATGATGAAGAACATTATTGAAAAGGAAATCTAACCTAGAGAGAACACAAAGTGATTAGAGATCTACATCTTGTATTTATGAATTCACTTATTACAAACTACAAGTAAAGACCTATTTATAGTCTTCATCACTTGCTACAACAATTAAGCATAAGCCCTTTAACACAGCTATTGATTTACAAAACTTTCTATTATAAAGGACAACTTCAGTGTCCTAACATTCTCCCCCTAAAGTTTTGGAAAGCAAATCATCTTCAAATCATTAGCTCCTCTCCCCCTTGATTTCCTTGTAAAAACTTTAGCGGTGCATTCTTCAAATGTAGGCTTGGCTCCCCCTTGAAAGTTGCTCTTAGCCTCGACTAAATGCACTAAAATCATCTTCAAAGTGTATGCATTTAGTGAAGAACAAAGAATCCGTCTTGCTTAAAGTAGGAACGGTAATAAGCACGCACTACTAGGTAGGGATGAGACGACCCAAGCAAATAACATTGTTCAGCAACTGTAGAGAAATGCTCGTCTTCAAAATACTTCAAGCCACTGAATGAAGAGAATCCAGAACTTCAATCTTCAAGAAATAGCTGGATGATTATAAGCACTCAAAAGTCTGAATCACAACCAAAGCACCAGAACAATGATTGCAAGCTCTCACAATTCTGGTTGATCAAGTCAGAATAATGATAAAGAGCACTCAAAGGTCTAGCATCATCAACAAAACTTCAGAATAATGATTGCAAATATTCAAGCGTCTCTTCCAATCCAATCAAAGACTGAACTCCAACAATCAACTTCTGAATATCTTGAAAGACTTGAGCTCTTTTAAACTTTGACAGTTGCTAAATGTATGTGGCACACTGAATATAAGAATGATGTCACACACGCCTTATGCTAAATTCCATGAACAATGTCCCCCTCCTGAGACTTAGCACGGGGGTTCCGCTAACCGGTTAGCGGATTTTTTTTAATGAGAAATATTTTTCAATAAATTTCTTGGATCCGAAACCATCCGAATTCGGACCATGAAGCATCCGAAACCAATGAATCCGGATTAAGTAGTGTGCGAATTCACTCAATTCGGATCATGTTGAGTGCGAATTCACTCAATTCGGATTAAGTAGGGTGCGAATTCACTCAATTCGGATCATGTTGAGTGCGAATTCACTCAATTCGGATCATGCTGGGTGCGAATTCACTCAATTCGGATCATGCTGGGTGCGAATTCACTCAATTCGGATCATGTTGGGTTCGAAATCAAGACAATTCGGATCATGAAGGGTTCGAAATCATGGCAATTTCGTGTCATGTTGGATGCGAAACCATGCCTATCTTGAATAAATGGAATTCGAAACCATTAGAATGAGGATTAGAAAGATGCGAAGCCATCCATACCTTTGAACCTTTAGGTGTAAGCACATTCCGAAATTCAGAACTAAGATGACCAAATTCAGCAATATTTCGGACTTCACAAGATCCGAAACCAACAACTCTGAACAGTTCGAAACCATCTAAGCCATCCAAACAATAGTAGCATCCGAAACCATGAACAGTAAAGCATGAAGGATCCGAAATCATCAATGAACAGTAAACGATGAAGGATCCGAATTCATCAAGAATAATCCGAATTCATCAAGAATAATCCGAATTCAAGTAACAGCATCCGAAAATCACTAAAATCATCATAACTTCTTCAATTCTTGACCAATTTCAGTGATTCTTTCGCAGACTTATTCGAAAAATGAAGATGAACAGATTTCTAGTTGATCAAAACTTGTAATTTGATCGATTTGGCATACTTTTGATCCAAAAAGTGAGTTCGACTTTTTCTTGAACAAACACCATAAGAATCCGAAATCTGAGCAAAATAGGGCTAAAAACGCTTGAATTGTGAAGATCCGATGATCGTCTCGATGAAAAATTCTTCGATTTGGCTCTGATACCACTTGTTAGGTCCATGATCTTCATACAATCCAAGTATTGTGTAACAAGATGATGAAGAACATTATTGAAAAGGAAATCTAACCTAGAGAGAACACAAAGTGATTAGAGATCTACATCTTGTATTAATGAATTTACTCCTTACAAACTACAAGTAAAGACTTATTTATAGTCTTCATCACTTGCTACAACAATTAAGCATAAGCCCTTTAACACAGTTATTGCTTTACAAAACTTTCTATTATAAAGGACAACTTCAGTGTCCTAACATTCTCCCCCTAAAGTTTTGGAAAGCAAATCATCTTCAAATCATTAGCTCCTCTCCCCCTTATGATCATGATCATCGGGATCCTGATCATGTCTTCTTTTAGTACCCTGAGCTTGAGTCTTACACGACTGTTCCATTAATGCTTTCAACTCAACAATTGACTGCTTCATATCACTTAAAGATTTCACAACTTCAGACTTGAAAGTGGATAACTCTTTGGATAATGCTTGAAACTGTGTGGGTGTAACTGAAGGTGTAGGTGGAGGTGGATTTGGAGTAGATTGGAAATTCTGAAGTAGAGATAACAAGGTTTTACTTTGCTGATCTTCAGGACTCATAGACATCAGTTTGGCATAGAATAAATCCCTTAATTCATCAACACTTTGATCCACTGGTGGTTGTTGCATAGGAGAAGACTGAGGTACTCGAGGCGGAGCCAAATAGATTTCTGGACGAGGACGTACAGCTGGCTCATAAGTCATCAGTTCTTTTCCCTTCAACTGATTCTTCACACCTTGTAACTCCCGGATGAACATAGTTTCAATATCCTTTAGGGCGCCATCGAAGTTTTCCCTTGTCACAAAGACGGGTAAAGTAACACCGGCACCACTTAGGTTTGCCGTTGACACAACAATTGTTGCAACTGTGTGACCTACGCTCAGTGTTGGCATAGTGTTAGCACTGGTAGGATTTCCACTCTGTCCTTGTAGTCCTGTAAAAGAATCTACTCTGAGTGTTCCGGATGGGTCACGAAGACGCGCATAAGATGTTTCTTGTGAAGAAGAAGCTGAATAGCTGGCAGAGGTGTGCAATTGCGTTACTGGGCGAGTAACGACTTGTTCAACACCTGATCCCAACAAATGAGATCTGGTGGTGGATGTGGCTGCCCTTCTGGAATAGACAGTTTGGATATCTCTCACACTCTCCATATTCTTTTCTTTAGTTTCTCTCACAGACTCACATATATTTTCAACAGATACTCCCTCGGTTCTCCTTATGCCTTCCGTTCCTTCACTAACTTGAGTCGACATTAAAGGCATGTCATCAAATTTTAAGCTTTCCACATTAATATTATCTGACATATTCAATTGTGGAAATTCAAAGATATCAGAAATGTTACCAAACCAGTTTTCTTCAGTAGTAGCATCAGCACCAATATTTCCAGCATTCCCTTGATTCTCATCATTATCATCGTTGTCATCTTCATCGTCATCACGATGTTCCTCCGCTGGATCAGACGCATTATCAGACTCTGTACTATCACTAGAGTACTCAACTAAAGGAGGATTCCCAATGTGTTTAGGAATTTCTCCCTCAGAATCGTGTTGTACAAGATCATCTGTATGTGTGTCCTCGGACGATGACCCTGTATTTTCAAGTACAGATGTATGATCCCCACCAGTTCCCCTCTCGGTGTTTTCCCTCGACTCTCCCCGTTCAGTAGCCCGTGCATCCTGAACACTCACCGACTCCTCTCGCCTAGGGGTTGAGTCTGGGGTAGGTCCCTCCGGTTCTGACTGGACCATAGACTCTCTATACTCGATAATGCACTCAGCGTCCTGATCCGCGTATCGAAGAAATCCTTCAGGTAACGGCATCTCATAATCAAATTCAGTTTTACGAAACTGAAGATACTGCATAGCTTTCTCGGGCACAGAAGGATGATTTGCTCGTCTTGGAATTTCTCTGTTAGAACGAAGCATGCTATGAATGATAATCTGAAGAAACCTCATATATGGAATGTAAGGTTTTCCCTTGTTTTGTCGGCGAAGATCTATCTTCTCATTCAGTTCATGCCAGAAGATAGCTGCATAATCTACATGAAGATCATACACTACTGCATGAAATAACTTCAGAAATCCGACGCTGGCACTGTCTGTTCCGGCATGTTTAGCAGATAAGCATCGATTAATAATGGAGAAGATTGTATAGTATAACGGTGGTAGGTTCGCCTTATGGAATTCCTTCACCCGAGTTAAGTTTCCAGTGTATCCCATAGCTCGTATTCCTTCAAACGTTTCTTCTTCAGATGGAAAAGGATCAAACTCATTCTTTCCTTCTCGTGAATCAGGTTCAGGTAGCCTCAGAATCATTCTTAGTCTTTGTAAATCAAGCTTTGTGATGAAGTTGTCTATTTGGAATACAAAGATTGGTCTTCCATCTTCCATAGTTGTTGTTATTGTCTTCCATGCTTGCTGTAAATATAGCATAGGCACAACGACAGTATTCGTTAATGCGTATGCTAGCGGATGATTCCTGAGCACTTCCTTTATCACCGGATGAATGTTGATGTGATCAAAATCAATGTGATGATTGTTGGGAATGATTGCAATATAGTTGATCGTATGAATGATAGCATGATCTGGATGAATTCCGGCTTGGGATTGATGTACTGATCGTGTTGACGGTAAAGGTACATCGTGTGTCGGTTCGGGTAGACTCGGAATATGATCATCAAAGCCTTGAATGTGACTTTGTTCTTCTTGATTAACCATCTGATAAAAAAGATATCAGTTCTGACAAGATTACTCTTTGAAAGAAAAAAAACTTGAAAAAAATTTAAAAAAATATCCAAGTATAGAATTCGAATCATTCATCTGCATATGAATTCGAATTGAAGAGAATCCGAATTCAGGGAATTCGAATCAAGGAGCATGCGAATTCATCACTTAACTTCTAAGACAAATTGGAACATATGAATTCGAATCTAGAATGATTCGAAATCATGCAATTCGAATCTAGAATGGTTCGAAATCATGCAATTCGAATCTAGAATGGTTCGAAATCATGCAATTCGACTCTAGAATGGTTCGAAATCATGCAATTCGAATCCATAAGAGTTCGAAATCAGTGAATTCGAATCCTGAAGGGTTCGAAGCCAAGGAATTCGAATCCTTAATGGTTCGAAATCAAGGAATTCGAATCCTTAATGGTTCGAAACCAAGGAATTCGAATCCTTAATGGTTCGAAACCCTAACATGAACCTTTTTAAACACATCAGTTTAAGTCGAATTCGATTCTTTTTTTAATGAAACATAAGATTCGAAACCCAAAAAAAATTTCTATTCTAAAGGAGGGTTCGAAATCTTAGTTAAACATGAAGAACATGAAGAACACGAAGAACACAAGTTGAAAATCGAACTGATTTTTCACATTTTAGCCTAACAGATGAATGAAATTTATGACAAAACTTACATGGAAAGATGGGCATACAAAAACCGAATCTAATGATACTAAAATAAAACGAAATGGTTACCTGATGAAGAAGATATGAACAGATGAAGATTGAAATTGAAGATGATGAATAGTTTCTTCTTCAGAGAATTCGAATTGAATGCCAGAAGTGAAAAAGTGGGAAAATGAACATTTGAACTCTATTTATACTTAAAAAATTTGGACACTTGGCACGATTTAGAGTACCCCACTTGGCAAACAGTAGAAAAAAAATGATGTTGAATTCATTGAATTCGAATCCTTAAGAGTCCGAATTCATTGAATTCGAATCCTTAAGTATTCGAATTCTTTGAATTCGAATCCTTGAGAGTTCGAATTCTTTGAATTCAAATCCTTAAGAGTTCGAATTCTTTGAATTCGAATCCTTAAGTGTTCGAATTCTTTGAATTCGAGTCCTTAAGTGTTCGAATTCTTTGAATTCGAATCCTTAAGTGTTCGAATTCTTTGAATTCGAATCCTTAAGTGTTCGAATTCTTTGAATTCGAATCTTTGAGAGATCGAATTCTTCAAATAAATTCATGAAAAATTACAACTTTTTCAGAAAATTTAACACCTGTTCCACAAATCTCACATCAGATAAAACTTTGTAAGCTCTCAAATACAAAAACCCCTAACTTACAGACTTATGCCAAATTGCTCCCCCTAAACAATTGCATAAGTTGCTGTCTTTTCTTCAGAGGAATCTGCACAGACAGATGAAAACTTGGTACTCATTGAACATGAGTCCAAACTGTTAGACTTATCACTTTGTGTATTAAACTAACTCCCCCTCAAAACATGAATTCTGGAGTATCTTGTTTTCTTCCTCTGAGAGTATGCATATATTTCAATAACGCTCAGTATTTGACATTGTAGCAAGAATGCATTTTACAAGGAAAGTAACATTCATTGAATTTTATTTTATGACTACTAACATCTGATCATTTGAAAGCTTTACACAAAAAATTCAGCTTAAAGAAATTTAACAGATTTTTCAATCAACTGAAAATCAAATGCATGTGTTTGGATTCAAGAACAAGTCATCATTGTATATCAAGTTATAAACGTTCAGTGTCAACCCCTTTATTAAATCTATTTGGTGTGCTGGCATGTGAAATATGATTAGCACAAAGCGTATGCATTTCTAAAACATATAAGAATACTCTGCTCTACTCACACTATTTGTACAAAATCAGGATTTTCACAAATTTACGGGTTTATCGCGACTTTGTATTTTCCCAAGTTTCAAGAGATGTGTGCTCATTGGCATCTTTTCGTTTGTGCTCATTTGCATCTTTTGATTTTGTGCACATTGGCATCTTTTGATTTGTGCATATTGGCATCTCTTAATCAAAGAGTTTAGTAAGAATAAGATACATCGTTAAACATGACTTTCTATCTGGTTCTATAGCAGGATTTGGGTTAGCATATCCCAGACCAGTTGGCCTAGGTACTAGGTGTCGAGCACCCCTTAGAACTTAATTTCCCAAACCAGAAAGGCCACATCGATATATCTTAAACCCATTTGTACCAGTAGAACATGGCTTTCTATCTGGTTCTATAGCAGGATTTGGGTCAGCCGATCCCAGACCAGTTGATCTTAGGGACTAGGTGTCGAGCACCCCTTAGGACTTACTCTCCCAAACCAGAAAGGCCACAGATACAAACTTTCAAACTAAATGATATTCTATATAAGCTTGGATTTCCATCACAAAATATGAATGATATCTCAATCACTTGGTTCTAAAACATAGTGCTTCTTCCTTATTTTCATTACCATCCATCATTCTGACATATAGGCTTTTTTTGAGCATTATATTCTATATATATCCAGATTCACATAACTTTGAGCATTCAGCATAATTTCATTCATGTTTTGCTGACCTTTCGATTATTTCAGAGGTGAAAATTGAAGCAGATCCAACTCAGATAATACAAAGTTTCTTGTAAAAGCGTCTTTTAGCACACATTTAATTCATTGAGTGAAGATTGAAAATATCATGTCATTGAATTAAATTTGTAAAGTTTCAAGTTTTCAAAGTAGTAGAAACAAAATATAATCCAATGTTACCTTTCACTACTTGTTCCTTGAATTAAAAAGATATAACAGTTAAGGATATTACCTGAGAATTGTGAGTTCTAAACTGATTTGTTTAGAAGTTTTAGTCCTTGAAGTACGGGTCCTGAACTGAATTGTTCAGAAGCCATAGTCGTTGAAGCACGAGTTCTAAACTGAGATGTTTAGAAGCCATAAATCTTTGTCTCCCCCTTAATGGTACCAATATTCTTCAAAAAAAAAAAATCCACCGCTTCTCTTCTGTTTTCAGTCATGTGTGTGGAATGTATTTACAAATCAGTACAACACATGATAAACCTGCAAAACAGATTAAGCAGATTTTGGTACCCAATGGCACTTGGGTCCTAGTGGGTTAGGATATGATCATAGA
The DNA here is from genome assembly GCA_033807775.1 of Saussurea involucrata. Lineage (NCBI taxonomy): Eukaryota > Viridiplantae > Streptophyta > Magnoliopsida > Asterales > Asteraceae > Saussurea > Saussurea involucrata. Next base: position 219,168,578 of record CM066321.1, on the reverse strand, counting down.
TTTAAATAAACAAGAACACGAACTCCCCCTCAATGTCTTAAGGATTCAACATTCCTAGTTTGCTGATTAGAAAATTGAGCCTCTTTTCATCTAAAGGTTTTGTGAAAAGATCAGCAAGTTCTAGTTCTGTTGGTACAAAGTGCATTTCTATCGTTCCCTTCTCAACATGGTCTTTGATAAAATGGTACCTGACATCTATGTGTTTCGTTTTGGAATGCTGAACAGGATTTTCAGTTATTGCAATTGCGCTTTTTGAATCACAATAAATGGGGATCTTGTTGAAGATATATCCATAATCCTTTAGCTGAGTTTTCATCCAAATTACTTGTGAACAGCAACTAGCGGCGGCCACATACTCTGCTTCAGCCGTAGATGTTGATACACAAGTTTGCTTCTTTGATGACCAACTTACAAGTTTATCTCCCAAGAATTGACAAGCACCAGATGTGCTTTTCCTGTCCATCATATTTCCCGCATGATCTGCATCTGTGTAAGCAGTTAGTTCAAACCCAGAATCCTTAGGATACCAAAGACCCAAATTTTTTGTGCCTTTGAGATATCTAAAGATTCGCTTTACAGCCACAATGTGAGATTCCTTCGGGTTTGCTTGGAAACGTGCACAAAAAGATGTTGCAAACAAAATATCCGGTCTACTTGCCGTTAGATACAGTAAAGATCCAATCATGCCTCGGTATAACATTTGATCAACTGATATACCAGATGAATCAGCGTTCAAAAGCTTATCGGTAGCCATGGGAGTTTTCATGGTGGAAGAGGAATTTAAGTCAAATTTCTTAAGCATATCATTTATATATTTTGATTGATTAATGAAAATGCCTTCTTTTGACTGTGTCACCTGGAGACCAAGAAATTTTTTTAACTCTCCCATCATACTCATTTGAAAGCGGCTTTTCATCACCTCTTCAAAATCTTTACACATATCGGGATTTGTAGATCCAAATATAATGTCGTCAACATATATTTGTACTAACATTAAATCTTTACCTTCTCTTTTGAGAAAAAGAGTTGTATCTATTGTACCTTTGGTGTATCCATTTTTAAGCAGATGGATAGTCAGAGTCTCATACCATGCCCTCGGAGCTTGTTTCAAACCGTAGAGTGCTTTGTCCAAAACATAGACATGGTTGGGATATTTTGGATCTATAAAACCCTCAGGTTGACTTACATAAACCTCTTCATGAAGTATTCCGTTCAGAAACGTAGATTTGACGTCCATTTGAAATACCTTCATGCTTTTATGTGCGGCGTATGCAAGAAAAATTCTGATGGCTTCAATCCTTGCTACTGGTGCATAGGTTTCATCATAATCTATTCCTTCTTGTTGATTATACCCTTTTGCAACCAGTCTTGCTTTGTTTCTGACTATAATTCCTGCTTCGTCTTTCTTGTTCCTAAAGACCCATTTAGTTCCAACAATGGTCTTGTCTTTAGGACGTTTCACCAAATGCCAAACTTCGTTACGCTTAAACTCATTTAACTCCTCTTGCATGGCGTTTATCCAATCTGGATCTTGTAAAGCTTCAGATGCTTTCTTGGGTTCTAACGTGCTTAGAAAGTTGACATACAAACATTCGTTGGTAGTCGCAGATCGTGTTTTCACTCCATCATTGATATCACCAATAATATCTGCTGGGGGTGTGCTTTTGTCCACTTATGTACACTGGGAAGAGTTGAAATCTCTACACGAGTGTTCGATGAATCATTCTCATCCATAACTGCAAGAATCTCTTAAGTAGATTCAGCTGAAGATACATGTGTTGGTTCTGGTACATTAACTTCTGGTTGTTGTATTTCATGTATAGGAACCTCCGATGATGTGTTTACTGAAACCGGAACTTCAGGCTGAATTTCAGATTCAGAAACTGGAATAGTTGTAGGTTCAAGGGGGAGAGGAGCTAATGATTTGAAGATGATTTGCTTTCCAAAACTTTAGGGGGAGAATGTTAGGACACTGAAGTTGTCCTTTATAATAGAAAGTTTTGTAAAGCAATAGCTGTGTTAAAGGGCTTATGCTTAATTGTTGTAGCAAGTGATGAAGACTATAAATAGGTCTTTACTTGTAGTTTGTAAGATGTGAATTCATTAATACAAGATGTAGATCTCTAATCACTTTGTGTTCTCTCTAGGTTAGATTTCCTTTTCAATAATGTTCTTCATCATCTTGTTACACAATACTTGGATTGTATGAAGATCATGGACCTAACAGGAATAAAATAAGAATTATCCCAACAACAAGAACCATGCATAGCAAACATACTTTCATAATCACAAACAGAACAAAAACATCCACTATTTTTAAAATTCAACAAATGGTCTTTGGAGTAACTTTTATAAGACTTTACAAAAGATTGTTTATTACTCGCACCAAGTTGTTTATTCTTTGAAAAACTATTGTTTTTAACATTCTGTTTGGTTGAATTAGACTTTGTTTGCTTTACCCGCCATTCTTGCGCTTTCTCTTCGGATTCACAAGATTATCTGAAATAACAGAAGATTTAGAATTAGAACCTTTTGAACTTTGAACTTGAATTATCTTTGAGTGTTTACTCTTCTTTCTTTTCTCTAAAGTTGTTTTCTTAGTGTTTGAACACTCACCTTTACAAAAACCTGATCATTAGGCTCATAATCACAATCAGAATCAGAATCGGCATTGTGAACTTCAAAATCCATTTTAGATTCAGATGAAGTCCATGTTTTAAAAGCATTTTCTCGTCGTTCTTTTTCCAGATCCTTTTCTAATTCAGTCACATCTTGAGAAAGCATATTTATTCTCTCTTCCAATGACTGCCTTTCAGTTTCAAATACAACTTTCTTGTTTTCAAATTGTTCGCGTTCAAGATTTAAAACTTTCTCAATATCAGATATTTTTCTTTCATCTTTGGAAGAATTTCTTTCATTTTCCAATTCAGATTCTAATATCATGATCTTTTGAGAGAGTTCACGAATCTTTTCCTCGAAACAATTTGTTTCTTTTATGAAATTGATATTTTCATTCTCAAATTGTGTATGCTCGGAGAGAAGAATACTTTCAAGATCCGCCACTTTCTTAGACAGTTTGAGACATTTTTGATCAATCTTTTGTTTAGCATCAAAAATGGCTTTTGATGAAACAGAAAACTTTTTGATCAAAGCATGTTCACTTTTAACAGTCTCCTTTTCCACCTCATCCTTGAAACTAGAAGATATTTCCTTAAAACTATTTGAATAAACAGTTGAAAGGAGATCATTTTCATATTCAAATTTGATCATTTGTTCTGCAAGGGAGATTTCAAGTTCAACAATTCTCCCTTCTAGAACTAATGTAGGAACATATGTCTTAGTTTCAAAGACATAGCACATATATCAAAATAGTTATTTGGAAGTGGTCCTGTTGGTCCCGAAGGGCTATACAAGTTTGTAGAAGGGGGGGGGGGGTTGAATACAAACACTAAGATTTTACTTTTCTAAATTGTTTATTGATAAATCATTAACAATTTACAGCTTGTTGCGGAAACAAGATTAAGGATAAACCTAAATCTAAACAAGTTGGAACACTAAGTTTCTTGCACTAAGAAAGAGAAGGAAATTACTAATAATAACCTATCTCAAGATAAGAATGATGAACTTGTCCAGAGTTAGCAAGTTACTTCAAAATGAAGTGAGTTCTTCTTCTTATATAATGCATGCATTTAATGCATGGCAGTTTACACTTTACAGGTGGCAGTAGCTCATTGGTTGTACGTCATTGACCTTTGTTGACAACCTTAGTAGCCGCATGTTTGAAAAGTGTAGTATCAGAGTGGTTGTACGATTTCAGACAATAAGGAGGTTCTTTTTCTGACATATCATACGGAGACGTGCAAGGGTGGTTAAGACAAAAGTACTTTGTACGGAGGACTTCATGATCAGCTTTTCGTTGATTCAGCGATCTATCATTCTACATCAGCGAATGATAGAGTTCAGCGATAGCTAAAGTCTTGTACTTGATACTTCACGTTGAGTGGAAAAATATGAGTCTTCGGTGATCCGCATCAGTTCATTAGGAGAATTGTCGCTGGTTCTTGAGCTTGATCTTCGACTTCAGCGTAGAACCTATGTTGACGTGAAACTTGTCTTCAGGGATCATAAGTAAACAACTAACTTATCAGCGATCACCATAAGTACTGAACAGACTCAAAGTATTATGGTGAACAGTGTTCGCTGAATGTTTAATCTAAAGGGCGAGAGTTCCTATCAGCGGTACTGTAAGATCTTAGTACTTATCAGCGATAGTGAAACTCTGATACATATTGTTTACTTACAATTTTCACTAAGTATATAAGAGAGGGTCATTATCAAATCACTGAGGGTTTGATCAACAATCTCCCCCTATTTGATTATGACATAGCAACAGAGAAAATTGCTATTTAATGAAAACATAAGGATAAAAAGAACTCATAAAATATTTGTCCCTTTTACTGTTTTCTGGGATCTTTTCTGTACTGATGGAGTAAAGTACGTTCGCTGAAATTTTTCTTTAAACTTCGTAAAGATTACAGATGGAAGTGGAAAATTACAAGTACAGCGAATACAATTACAAGTAAAAAAGAATAACTGATACAATAGAAGAATGAGGCGATCCTATCAGCTTATAGAGGTTCTTCCTTAATGAGTTGTTCATCAAGGGTCATTGATGTGGGAATCATCCAGTCAGGGACATTTACTCCTTGATTTCTTTTGTTCGGCGCTTCTTCAAAAATCAAGGGTTTAAGATGCCATGCCTGAATGTCGTTCTTGAAGTCACACCAGTAGATGAGATCTTTCAGCTGTTCGATGGGAGTGATGGGAAGTTCAGAGATACGTTGAAAACGCTTTCGTCCATCCCAGTCATTGAAGAATATCCCGTAGGGTTCGCTTAAGACTTTCCCAGGGATGAAAGTCTCATCAGGAGGAAGAGATGTGTCAAGTGCAGAAAGGTCAGGTTCAGGACCAAGGACTTCAGCTAGAGAAAAACCAATACCTGTTTCGTTTCGAATACGAGGACCATCTGAAGATTTAGACTTTTTCTTTGTAGAGGCCTTTCTTTTCTGACTTTCGAGAGGAGGAGGAGGAGGAATATCCACACAAGAATAGACTAAGTCGATCTACTTGTTTATCAACTTTTCAAAATGATCCTTGTACTTAGACTGAGACTTCTGGATGGCTAATCTGATCTCCAACCATTCAGAGAGACCGTACTGCGTGATAGCTTCAGTATAGAATTTTTTCGTACATTCCGTCTTCTCTGAATATCTCGATTTCAGCGATAGAAACTTTGATGGTTGATCTTCCAGATACGAGTACCTTGATTATTCTGGAAGGTCGAGGTCTGAAGTGTACCTTTTCTTTGCACCAGGCTAGGATAGATTGAGACACAGTTCTCTTTTCTTCAACGATCTTCTTGGCTTCTTCCCATAGCTGACGTTGAACTTCGATTGGAGTTCTTTTCAGCTTTGGGTCTTTTACTGATCGTTGAGTAAGCTGGATGGTGTATTCTCTGTCTTTTTCTTCAGCTTCCCTTCTTTCAGCGATTAGGTGTTCAACTCTGAGGTGATCCTTGTATTCCCTTTTTGAAAGTTTGAACTTTGTAGGAATAGAAGGAAGTTGATCATGCTTCAGAATGATTTGCTGATCCTTGAACTTCTTTATCATCTCATCTCTTCTTTTCTGATCCTCTTCACTTAGCTTTTGAGGAGCTAAGGAAGGTCTGCTTTTGTGAGAGAGCATCTGTTCTTCAGGTTCATCAGTCTCAGAGATCAAATCTAAGACCAGGATTATTTCTTCAACTTTGGAAGCTAGGATTATTGTTGGTGAAGTCGCAGCTGTAGGAACTTCAGCGATATCCTCAAACAGGGGAGAGGACTGGCTGAAACACAACGATCGTTCGAGTAAGAACTTGAGTAGAACAGAGATAGAGAAAGAATGGGATAAAGTGTATGGAGGTTTTAGTGAGTGTAGAACTGATAATGTGTATAGAGAGGAGGGATGTAGTGTAAGGAAGATTAGTGTACCTGACAAACCGGATTTTTAAGCAAGATCGTCAGATTTTCATCGTCTTCAGCAACACTTTTTCCTTTGCCCTTGTCAGCTTCAGACGCTGATGGCTTTGTCTTTGTCCACTCCCCTGTAGGTTCATTTATCAGAATCCCTCTAAGAGCTGTGGTCCTCTGAGCAGGCTTAACGAAAAAAGAGTCATCATCATCATCATCTTCATCATCATCATTATTTGGAGAAGAGGATGGTTCGTCATCAGAAAAGTCGATGGCTTCTTCATCTTCAGCTTCAAACTCAGATTCTTCAGCTTCTTCTTCGAGTTGCTCCCCCTCAGATACAGAGGTAAGCTTCTCGGTTCCCTCAGGGTTTTCATCTCCCTGAGGTCCAGCGGCTGCTTCTTCAATTATCTTCTCACCCTCTTCAGTAAAGGTAAGGTCTTCAGTCTTCTCTCCCCTGATAGATTCATCATGGGTAAGGTATTCAGCGCTCTTCTCCCCCCCTTTTTCATGATGAGTGGGGGAGGAATGCGATGACTCAGCAGCTGGTGTTGGTTCCCTGTCTTCTTGGCCAGGGATCCCCACACAAATTTCAATCGCTGATAATCTGTTTTCTAGACCAGAAATACCAGGATTGATCTTCACGAGTTCAGCACGATCCGCCGGAGTAAAAGATGAAGGTGCAGGGGCAGGGGCGGTCGTGTTAGTCAGGATCTGCTTCATCATTGTCAACATAGAAGTAACATCATTCTTCATTGTATTGACGTCGGTCTTCATAGAACTCATGTCAGTCTTTACTGAAGTGACTTCAGTCTTTACAGCAGACATCTCTCCTTCGAGTTTTCCAACCGATGTCTTCAGCGTTGTGACCTCGCTGGACATGGTGTGAACTGTTGTTTTGATGGCGAGATAGTCTGTGTAGATGTCAGCGAGAACTTTGGCAAAGCTGCTGAGCGTTTTATCAACCTTCTCCAAGTCAGCTTTGGAGGCATTCTTTTCGACCATGGTTGTCAGCTTTGTGAGATTCTCTCCAGCGTTTGTTACAGGCTTACAGCTGAAGAGTTGTCGGAAAGAGTAGTTGTGAGACCTGTCAGCGTCGTCTCTATTGTCTTCAGAGAGGCGTTGATGTCTCCCAAATTAGGACCTGTAACATATAAGAACTTGTGAACAGAGGAAAGCTCAGAAGTTTGGGGTTCAGTTACAGTGTATAGGGGTTGGTGTATACCTGCAGCAGGATTGGTGAATGCATCAAAATCTCGATGTCCTGAGAAAAGTTCCATGTCGTCAGCTAAAGTGCGTGGACGCATGGTCATCGCTGCAGGTCCTACGCCCATCATTCCTTGAGTGTCAGCTTTAGCTTCTGGAGGAATGACAGGTGCTTCAGTGACAACTAGAGTAGAGTCCAATTGAGTAGAGGGAGAAGCGAAGGTTAAGAATGGAGGTTGGGTGCGGAGTTCAGCGTTGGATTCGCTGAGAATCGCTTCGTCAGTCTTTTGAGAGACTGAAGGAGGTTGGGTAGATTCCAAGTTTGTAACCTCAGCGTTTAGAGACGCTGAAGCTGGGATAGAATGGGTGGCTTGTTCAGCTGTGGCAGAGCGTACCACTTAACGTTCCTTCAGCTCTTTGAGATGAGCTGAGGAGTCTTCAGCAAAAGATTGCTGGGGTTGCTCCTTGGTTTTCTTAGTTCTTTTGGAACAAAGTTGGGTAGAGGAGTGTTTCCTTTTAAGAGAATGAATGGAGGTTGCAGCCTGGGTATCAGCGGTGGGTTTGTCCGCTGAAGGAGCTGCAAAAGTCGAAGAAGTAGATTTGAGAAGAGTTAAAAGTGTAGAAAGACGTACCTCATTTGCCACTGGCTTGAAGTCGAGAACCTTAGGGCCAACCTGAGAGAGTTTCAGGTCACCCTCTTTTGGGTAGCTGTTCTTCAGGCCTGTTTGGAATACGGCGCTGATGAATCGAGGATAAGGAACCCATGGAGATCTGTCAGCGGCGGAGTCTACTCTGAGTACCAGATCATCGTAGATTATGGATGGCCAGTATATATGTAGACCTTTCAGCAAGGCATATCCCATTGCTTGCTGAGGCTGAGCCGCTTGATCAGCGGAGCCGGTCTTTGCAGTCATGCAACTGATTAAGTGAGCGAAGATGAAATTCATCTCGCTGGGCATTTTAGACTTCTTAATGAGGGTCAGCTTCTTCTCGGGCTTCTTGTCCCTCCCAATTTCCCATACATAGCCCATTGCATCGAAGAATGCAGTGATGGCTTCCCTATCTGAGTGTTTCTTGTGGTCAGGGAGGGGAACAAAGGGTTTTTCTTTGGTGGCCAAGGGAAGGTTCAGGGCTTTGCGAATAATGGCAGGTGTAATCTTCATAGTGCCATAGTCAGTATCGTAGAGGATGCAGTCGATTGTTTTTTAGGAGTCTTTGGTTGATGGTAGCTGAGAGTGTCTGGCAGAGTACCATAATTGGGATAGCAGAAGCTGATGTGCAGGAGGTGTTATGGTCAGGGCTGTGGATAGACAACAATTCTTCTGGAAGTTCACAACATCATCTAGATGTGTGACTTGCTTTCGAGGAGGAAACTCGAGAAGCGCATAGAGGTTATTTGGCTTGGTCCAATCCAGTTTGTCAAGAGAGAACTTGACCTGAGGAGCCTTGATTATATCCAATACCTCAGTAGCATCAGTAGCAGTCTTCTCAGCGATGGTGTTCTTGGCAGAGGAAATGTCAAAAGATGCCATTTTCTGTATATCAGTTCAACCAAAGATTAACAAATAAGAATAATCTTAATGTGGAAAGATTTTCCAATAAGATGGTTCGAATTTTGTCCATTTCATTCAGACAAAAATGTCTTAATGAAGATTAGGGTTTTTCTTGTTTTAAAAAAAACGAAATGCAGACCCAATGAAAATCTTGTTTTCCAGTTTCTTTTGAGAATAAGGATTCTGGAAAAAATGAATGTGTGAAGAACAAGTTTAAGATTTTGTGTTTAAACTTGAAGAACAACCATGAAAGGTTGTGTTCATAAAACCATGAAAGAAATGATTTCATTTTAAAAAGTTCCTTTGTTTGATCTTGTGAAAACAAAGAGAATATCATTAACAAGTTTGAAGAAACAGGTAAAATAAAAGAATTATTAACCTGGTTCGTTGAAGAAGATGAAGTTCTTAAGTTCTTGAAAAACTTGAGAGCACAAATGCAACAGTAATTTTTTTCTTCTTGCTTGGAGGAGAAGTTCGCGTAAAAGAAATATATAAACCCATAATGAGTTTATATAGTGAGATTAGAGAGAGAGAAAATCTTGAGCGGGAAAAGATTTTCATCATGACACGGACACGTGTTTGCATTTGATTGGAAGGTAAACGAAACGTGCAAACGTGTGTCAAAAAGAAGAACGTGCCAGGGCTTATCCGTTGCAATGACGTCACAACTGTCCTTTCATATTCTTGGATGTCTCTGAGGTTTTGAAAACTCAGTGACACTTTTGAAAACATGAAGCACTGAATAGAAATATCAGTTGGTTTTAGAAATTTCAAAGTATCGCTGATTAAGGAAGAGATATTCAACGATGCAATTTATTTTGAAATCTTGCATTTACATGCGATTGTCAGAGAGAGAAAAACGTACCTTGATATCAGCGAATCAAGTTTATTCAGAGAAGATGATAGAATGGGTTATACAAGTTGATTTTATCCTATTGCTGATCATATGTGAATCACTGAAGATTTTACTCTTCAAAGTTCAGCATTCCAAGCTCGCTGATGAGAAAGCTGAATCTTGTCTCATCAAGAGGTTTGGTGAACAAATCAGCTAACTGATAATCAGTTGGGATAAAGTGAAGTTCTATATCACCATTCATCACATGATCTCTGATAAAGTGATACCTGATTTCGATGTGTTTTGTCTTTGAGTGTAGTACTGGATTATTTGCTATAGCGATGGCACTTGTGCTGTCGCAATAGATTGGAATATTTGAGAGCTGAAGGTCATAGTCCAATAGTTGATTTCTCATCCACAAGACCTGAGAACAACAACTTCCAGCGGCTACATACTCAGCTTCAGCTGTGGAGGTGGACACTGAGTTTTGCTTTTTGCTTGTCCAACTCACCAGCTTTCCACCCAGGAGCTGACATCCTCCTGTGGTGCTTTTCCTATCCAATTTGCAACCTGCAAAATCACTATCTAAATAGGAGATTAGATCGAACCCTGAGTCTTTGGGATACCAAAGACCTAGATTCGCAGTACCCTTAAGGTATCGAAAAATTTGCTTTACAGCGGTCATATGAGATATCTTGGGTTCAGCTTGATATCGTGCACACAAACAGGTTGCGTACATAATATCGGGTCGGCTAGCTGTAAGATACAAGAGAGAGCCGATCATCCCACGGTACAACGTGACATTAACAGGAATACCCTTAGTATCCTTATCAAGTGTCAGCGGTGGTGCCATAGGGGTTTTCATAGCTGAACTTTGAGTTAAGTCGAATTTCTTCAGCATATCTTTAACATATTTTCCTTGATTAATGAAAGTTCCCTTTTCATTTTGTTTTATCTGAAGACCAAGGAAATATGTTAGTTCACCCATCATGCTCATTTAATACTCATCTTTCATTCTATCAGCGAAACGAGTACAAAGATCAGGGTTAGTAGAGCCAAATATAATGTCATCAACATATATCTGAACAAGAATGATATGACCTTTTACTTTCCTGAAAAATAGAGTTTTGTCGATTTTACCTCGCTCAAATTGTTCAATATGGAGATAAGTAGATAGAGTGTCATACCATGCACGTGGAGCTTGCTTCAAGCCATAAAGTGCCTTATCCAGTTAATAAACATAACCTGGACGCTTAGGATCTGAGAATCCTGGAGGTTGTTCCACATAGACTTCTTCATTCAGCTTTCCATTTAGAAACGCTGACTTAACATCCATCTGATATACTTTGAAGTCTTTGTGTACAACGTATGCTAAGAATAGACGAATAGATTCTAGTCTTGCTACTGGAGCAAATGTTTCGTCGTAATCTATGCCTTCCTCTTGTCTATACCCCTGAGCAACAAGACGAGCCTTGTTGCGGGTTACAGTTCCATGTTCGTCCAACTTGTTTCGATAGACCCATTTAGTTCCTATCACTGTCTTGTCAGTTGGTCTTCGAACAAGTTTCCAAACTTTGTTTCTTTCGAATTCAGTCAGCTCTTCTTGCATGGCACTGACCCAGTTTGGATCTTTGAGGGCATCATCTACTTTGTTTGGTTCAGTCAGAGAAATAAAGTTAACAAATAAACAAATATTACCTGCACTTCATCGAGTCTGAATACCAGCGTTTGGATCACCAAGAATTTGATCAATTGGGTGATTTACAGTCCATCGCTGAGCCGGAGCGTGAGACGTTGACTCAACCTGAACTGGAGTAGCTGAAGATGAGGCTTCAACAACTTCTGGAGTATCAGCTAAGAGAGGAATGGGTGCAGTCGTCATTATATTCACTGATTGCTGAGAAGTAGATGGAATGTCTGAGACATTTGGTTCAGAAGCAGGTATAGTGTTTAAAGGAACAACTGAGACCCATGATGTTTCAGCTTCACTATTCTGCATATTTGGGATGATAGTAGGACTATCATCTTCAACTGTATGAGTATGAGTGGGAATATCTTCTGAATCACCAAGATGAGAAAACATCCATTGATTCAGTTCTTCAGTATCAGCGGACGGTTTAGAGTTCGCTGAACGGGATTCCTCAAACGTGACATGAATTGTTTCTTCTACAGTTTGTCTTCTGCGATTGAAGACTCTGAAGGTTTTTGAGATTGAAGAATATCCAAGAAAGATTCCATCATCAGCCTTAGGATTAAACTTTCCAAGGGCATCTCTGTTGTTCAGTATGAAACACTGACATCCAAAGATGTGAAGAAAGCTGATTGAAGGCTTTCTCCCATGAAAAAGTTCATAGGCTGTTTTATTGAATCTTTTGACTATCAGCGACCTGTTTTGCGTAAAACAAGTAGTGTTGACAGCTTCTGCCCAAAACTGAGTAGGCAGGTGAGAATCGCTGAGCATTGAACGTGCAACTTCAATAATTGTTCTATTTCTTCTTTCAGCGACTCCATTTTGTTGCGGTGTTCTCACTGATGAAAAGTTGTGAGAAATACCCTTACTCTCAAAGAAGGAATCAAGAGAACTGTTTTTGAATTCAGTCCCATGATCACTCCTTATTGAGCGAACGGTCAAATTGTTCAGGGTTTCCATCTTCCGAACAAAGGTGATGAGTTCTTCAGGGGTGTCACTCTTGGAACGGAGAAACATAACCCATGTATAACGAGAGAATTCATCAACTATGACCAATGTATATTTCTTTCCAGCTATGGATTGTTTGTTAACAGGGCCAAACAAATCCATATGGAGAAGTTGTAGAGGGGATGACACTGAGGAGACTTGCTTTGACTTAAAGCTTGCTTTGGTCTGCTTCCCTTTCTCACACGCTGAACATAAAGACTCTTTGGCGTATGAGTGCTGAGGTAGACCAGTGACTAACTCTTTTGAAGAAAGAGTGTTCAGTGTCTTGAAATTCAGATGAGAGAGACTCTTATGCGATAGCCAGTTGACATCAGATGAGGCTTTTGAGAAGAAACAGGAGTTCTCAGTGGTTGTTGAGTCCATGTTTATTACATAAACATTTTCCAAACGATAACCGATGAGATCTATCTTCTCCTTTTTGTCAGTGACAAAGCAGAATTCCTTGGTAAAGATTACCTTGTTATCCTTGTCGCAAAGCTGACTGATGCTTAAAAGATTATGCTTCAGCCCTTCAACATATGCGACTCTTCTGAAGGTGGTTGTACCATTAGAGAGTACACCAAACCCTCGGGTATGTCCTTTTCCATTTCCTCCAAAAGTCACAGAGGGACCCTTCTCTTCCTTGTATTCAGCGAATAGGCTTTTCTTTCCAGTCATGTGTCTAGAGCATCCGCCATCGAGATACCAGATACCCTTCTTAACCTGCATCACAAAGGAAGATTAGTTTTTCTTGGGTACCCACCTAACCATGTGTACACTTTTGTCAGTGGAAGTAGTTGGAATGGAAGGTTCAGCAATCTTCGCAGCATTTGAAGATTCAGCTTTGTCAGTCTTCACTTTGGTTAATTTCTTAACCTCAGTGGTCTTCTTTGCCTTGGGGGCAATCTTCACCTTAGCTATCTTTTCAGCTTTGGTGGCTGTGGGGAACTTACTAGCAATATGATCAGTGAGTCCACAGTGATAACATTTCCTATAACTAAAAGTAGTTCTAGGACCATTTGAATGCTGAGCTTTAGATTTTGAATTAGAAGTATCAGCACCAAGTAAGCCGATGGCTTTTGAAATGGGAGGAACATTCAGTTCTTCGGATTTCTTACCAGAGACATCCACTCTGATTCTAGGAGTAGATCGCTGAATAGATCCACGCTGAGTAGATCCAGAGGAATGAATCACTAACGCTTTAGAAGCATTCAGCCTAGGTACTAAGGTACCCTTATGAGGATTTTGGTTAAAAGAAATTCCTTTACCTTTATCTTTAAAGACAGAGGTAGGTTTTGGATAAACCATTTTCTCTTTACCTTTTGAAGAGGTAGAAGTTTCATCAGGGATAGGCGGTCTGGACGAGGAACACTGAGAGGATGAAGTATCAGCGACTGAGGATACGAAAGTTCCAAATAAGAGCATGGAATGATCAGTGGTTGGTTCTAGATTATCAGCTTTGTTACCAACACCACGTTTATCACTTTGGGGAATCTGAGACTTAATTATCTCAGTGATCTTTGTTGAAGAATTACACCATCCTTCAACAGTAGCTTTTTCAGCTCTTAAAGCAGAGATAGCTTCTTCTCACTCGATTTTGACTAGCTGATTTAAATGCACTTGATCTTTAAAATCTTCTTCAATTTTAGAAAGCTTTTCTATTTGAAGGTAACAGTTTTTAAGCTATTCAGCGAGATCAAGGTTTTGATTTTCAACTACAGTTTTGCCATTCATGGCTTCATATAAACTTCTAGTCAAGAGATCGATTTTACGAAGACTATCAGCTTCATCAATATTTGCAATATTTGTAAAGAAGGAAGGTGATACTTGAATAGCAGAGGTTGAAGTAGAGGGAATGTCTGAGCTTTCTTCCTCATCTTCAATCTTGGCCATAAGACATAGATTGGCTTCATCATCTTCAGAGTCAGATGATGATTCTTCTTCATCAGAGGCAGCCCAATCATAAGCCATCAGGCCTTTGCCTTTCTTCTTAAAGCTTTTCAGCTTCACATACTTTTCTTTCAGCTTAGCGTATTTATCATCTTTATTCCTGGGAATAAAGGATTTCTTGGGAAACGCTGAGTTTCTCGAAACTTTCTTAGACCTGCACTCGTTAGCGAAATGTCCAATCTTTTCGCAGTTAAAACAAGTAGCAGTAGCCTTATCAACAGGAGCTAATGATCTTGGCTTATCAGTAATGGAAAGCGGTTTGTTCTTTCTGAACATTTTCTTTTTGGCGAATCTCCTGAACTTTTTAGTTAGGAGAGCCATAGATTCATCATCATCTGAAGAGTCAGATTCTGATGACCTTTCAGAGTTACTTTCTAACTCAGTGATAGTGACCACGGGTCGCTGAGAAGTAGGTTCCTCTGAGATTAAAGCAACATGGGTGCTTTTGGAATCTTTTACAAGATTCTTCTTAAGATGACTCGATTGCTCATGATTCAGCATCGTGCCATATAAGGTAGCAAGGGTCATTGATCTTAGATCCTTTGACAGCTTGAGACACATAGAATAACTGTCCCATCTTTCAGGTAAACATTCTAAAAACTTTGTCAGCACTTCAAAGTTAGAATATTCCTTACCAACAGTTTTCAGATCTATTATTAAGCAATTAAAACGTTGGTGAACTTCAGAGAGAGTTTCATTCTTACCACAAATGAAACTTTGGTATTGTCTTACCAGGTTGATCTTTCGAGAGTCCTGGACTTCAGACGTACCTTCATACTGAACACATATTGTGTCCCACATGGCTTTTGAGGTTTTCAGGTTCATGACGGAATGGTAGACTTCGTCAGGAAGAGCCATGGATAGTATGGATCTGGCTTTTGTGTCGATAGCCACTCTCTCTTCTTATCTTCGTCAGTCCACATATGAACTTCCTTGGGTATCAGCCTTTCTGGAATAGCAGGTCTATTCTCAGCGGCTGGTACTGCAACATCGATTCTTACAGGAATATATGGGCCTTTTTTCAAGATAGTAAGGCATAGTAGGGTCTACACCTTCTAAGAAGAGAATCATCCTATTTTTCCATAGATTAAAATTATCTCTGGAGAATCTAGGGGGTTTAGCAAGATAACCATTGTCGATATAATTTGTGTTTGTGTTGGCAGCCATTTTCAGAAATAGCAAGGAAGAGAAATCTTAGTATAGATCAGATCTAGTTTATGAGTTTAAACAAATCTGCTCTGATACCACTTGTTGGTCCCGAAGGGCTATACAAGTTTGTAGAAGGGGGGGGGGGGGTTGAATACAAACACTAAGATTTTACTTTTCTAAATTGTTTATTGATAAATCATTAACAATTTACAGCTTATTGCAGAAACAAGATTAAGGATAACCTAAATCTAAACAAGTTGGAACACTAAGTTTCTTGCACTAAGAAAGAGAAGGAAATTACTAATAATAACCTATCTCAAGATAAGAAGGATGAACTTGTCTAGAGTTAGCAAGTTACTTCAAAATGAAGTGAGTTCTTCTTCTTATATACTGCATGCATTTAATGCATGGCAGTTTACAGTTTACACGTGTCAGCAGCTCATTGGTTGTACGTCATTGACCTTTCTTGACAACCTTAGTAGCCGCATGTTTGAATAGTGTAGTATCAGAGTGGTTGTACGATTTCAGAAAATAAGGAGGTTCTTTTTCTGACATATCGTACGGAGACGTGCAAGGGTGGTTAAGACAAAAGTACTTTACACGGAGGACTTCATGATCAGCTTTTCGTTGATTCAGCGATCTATCATTCTACGTCAGCGAATGATAGAGTTCAGCGATAGCTAAAGTATTGTACTTGATACTTCACATTGAGTGGACAAATCTGAGTCTTCGCTGATCCGCATCAGTTCATTAGGAGACTTGTCGCTGGTTCTTGATCTTGATATTCGACTTCAGCGTAGAACCTATGTTGACGTGAAACTTGTCTTCAGGGATCATAAGTAAACAACTAGCTTATCAGCGATCACCATAAGTACTGAACAGACTCAGAGTATTATGGTCAACAGTGTTCGCTGAATGTTTAATCTAAAGGGCGAGAGTTCCTATCAGCGGTACTGTAAGATCTTAGTACTTATCAGCGATAGTGAAACTCTGATACATATTGTTTACTTACAATTTTCACTAAGTATATAAGAGAGGGTCATTATCAAATCACTGAGGGTTTGGATCAACAGGTCCATTTAGATTGTTGATAGTCTTTAACGTCTCACGAGTATAATAAAATTTAAGTTGTATATGAGTTGTTAATGATCTTTTCCTTGTTTCCTCTTCTAAGGTTTCCTTTTCACCAGTCCAAGGAATTTCAAATTCGGGCCAATATCGTGTATATCTTAAACATTTGAAATTATACAATGTAGGCAATGTAAAGATAGCTTTGGCCAAATATTTGGGATTTTCGTAACCAAGTCCCCAATATTTGTTGACATTGCTTACAAGTTGTTAGGTCTAGAGTTTTGTCAAAAACACAAGTGTTGAGTTCTGAGTAAGAAGACTAAAGAAGACTCAGAAGTTCTGAGTGAGAAATCTCCAAAAGATTCTAAGTGTTGGATTCTGACTAGAAGGTTCAGAGTTCTGAGTAGGAGACTCAGAACTTCTGACTATGAAGACAAATGTTCTGAAGCGCCTATTCAGAAGTATGTTCAGAAGTTCTGAACAACATGTTCAGAACTTATATCTTAGGATATTTTCTGTTATAATCAGTTACTAATTAGGACACGTGTAATTGTTCTATTAGTCTGTTTCTTATATGTACTGTAACTTTAGCCTTTCTTATACAGTATATATAGGGGTTAGCAAAGGTTAGCTAACTAACCTTTTGGATAACTCTTTACGCATAAATTGTTAGATCTATTGAGAGAGAAATTCATTGTAATATCTTGTAATTCACAGATTGTTAATAAATCATATGACCAGTTGCTGTGAATACGATCTTAATTGTTCATATTTGATTGTAAGAGTGTATCCTGAAACTTTCAATTGGTATCAGAGCCAATCAACAAACAAATTCATTCGAGATCATGTTCGTGTTCTTGAAGATTTATTGATCAATTCGTCAATTGATTCCGCTGCTACTAGTAATTCTTGAATTCATTCTACATTTGTTCAAGAAATTCGATTTGTCTTTCTGTTGAATCGATTCAATTCAATTTTACAATCAAGTCATCCAAAGAATTTCTCTCTATGCTGATTAATTTTCGAAATTAAACAGAGATCACAGGTATGTTTTCAAAATTCTTGATTGGTTTCTTGATCAAAGTGATTCTATCTGCTGCATGTTGATTAGTATTCAAATTTTTTGTTGAAAAGAAGATTTCATTAATTCATGTACTCTAACTGTTTGATGAAATGCATGTGACAGATTTGATCAATTCTTGCATGTTCTAGATCTGTGTTGATTCTCATTTTTTTTATCATAATTCATAGTTGATATTTGAATTTGTCATTTCATCATGCCTGAGATTGTTGAAGTTTTTGTGAGACCTGCAAGTTCTATAACCAGTTCAGACAATTTACAAAAATTAAGTCCTGTAAAAGCAAAAGAAACAATTTCTAAACCAAAAACTGAGATTGTTCATTTTGAAAGCAAGATTGCTAATCTTGAAGCCAAATTTGAGGAAAGTGCAAAAGTTGTTGTAAATTTGCAAAAAGATAAATTCGATCTTCTAAAAGATTTCGAAAAGGCTCAAGAGAACACAAAGGTGTTAGAAAAAGAGAATGTTGATTTTGAAAGAAAGATGTTGACAGATTCTAAAAATAGAATCAAATCATGTGAAATGAAAAAATGTCAACTCTTGAAACAGATCTATGATTTTGAACAAGTTCTTATACTTGAAAGAGTGAAATTTGAGAAAGAGAGAAGAGACTTTCAAACTGAGAGGAAAGGTTTTGAAACAAAGTCTGTTGAATTATCTTTGAAAATTTCTGATTTGGAGAAAATTCTTGCAAAAGAAAGAAAAGAGTTTGAATGCAAGAAAAATGTTTTTCAAAAAGAAAAGAATGGTTTTGAGAAAAAGAAAACAGGAATGTTAAATGAGTTTTCTGTAAAAATAAATGAGTTGGAGAAAGAGTTAGAAGATGGAAGGAAAGAGACTGAAAAGAAGAAGGTAAATGGCTTTAAAGAAAAATGCTTAAAAGATGAGTTTGAAAAGGAAAAGAAAGTTTTTCATTTGAAGATAAGGAGGCTTATTAAGAAATTATCTGATTTATCAACTAAAATCATGATAGAGAGGAAGTCCAAATCTGATTTGCAGTCAAGGTTTGATTTGTATGTTAAAAAGTTTAGGGAATTTGAAACGAAAGTTGTTGACAAATCAAATCATAGTTCAAAAGATCAGATTCGTTCTTCTAATCTGTTTTATGATTCTGCTATTGATAAATCTTATAATTGTTCTTTTAAAAAGATAAAAATGGAATGGAGAGTTAAAGGAACAACTTCCAAGAAAGAAGTGCCAAAATCAAAAGTTCTTAATTCAAATGTTAAAAAGAACAATACATTTCAAAGAAAATCTTTTGTTAAACCTGATGTGATTTATTCTGTAAATCAATTAGTCAGAGTTGCACAAAAGAAACTTTGTTGTTCATATTGTGGGACTAATGATTTTGTGAACAAGAATTTTATTCAGCACTGGTATGGTTCTTATAGAATATCTGCATATGCTACTTCACCTAACAGACCTGGACCCAAGTTCATATGGGTACCAAAGTCAACTTAATCTGTTTTGCAGGTTATTCATGTGTAAAGCTGAATGATCATATATTGACACATGACTGAAAACAGATGTTGTGCTTAAATTGAGAATGTTGACTTTTGGATAATTCAGTCCAAAACTCGGTCTGAATGTAATTATGGATTTCTGATTCATACAGATCAATTTGTTGATTTTGAAGAATTTTTTTGAAAAAGTTCTGTTTACTGTGGGGTTATCGAACTCATAGATGTGAGTGTTTTTAGTAGAAAACATTTCTAGATAATGTGTTCAGAATCACATTTTGAACAACCCTGCAAATTTTGGTTGAAAAATTCTGATTTTTGAGCAAGTTATGGTGGTTTGACGTTCAGAATGTTCAAAAATCACAAAATCCAAACATTTTTCTAAGGAATTTTCTCTGGATAGTTTTATCAGAATTCTGACTCTCTTACTCAGAAGTTCTGACTCTACTACTCAGAATTCTGACTCAACTAATCAGAATTCTGACTCTCATACTTAGAATTTTGAACAAGTTACTCAGACTTCAGACTATACTACTCAGAATTCTGACTCAACTAATCAAAATTCTGACTCTGATACTTAGAATTTTGAACAAGTTACTCAGAATTCTGACTTTTCTACTCAGAATTCTGACTCAACTACTCAAAATTTGGATTTTTTTTATATCTAATGAGGAATCATCGTAGATGATTACCAAAATCTCTTGATTTTGCAGGATTATCTTGATTTCAGAGGAAGTATTGACTCAAAATTTGATCTGATTGTTTCAAGATAAAGTTCAAAACCCGTGCTTCAACGCTTTAGGTTTTTGAACATATCAGTTCAAAACCCGTACTTAAATGACTATGGCTTCTGAATAATTCAGTTCAGGACCCGTACTTCAGAGACTAAGACTTCTAAACAAATCAGTTTAGAACTCATATTTCTCAGGTGATATCCTTAACTGTCATATTTTTATGTTTCAAGGAACAAGTGGTGAAAGGTAACATTGCATTACGTTTATTTCTATTGCTTTGAATGTTTGAATCTTAACAAATTTAATTCAATGATATGAATTTTTTTTAATTTTCATTCAATGAATAAATGTGTGTCAAATAGTGATTTTACAAGTATTTTGTATTATCTGAGCTATATTTGTTTCAACTTTCACTTCTGAATTAAATCGAAAGGTAAGCAAAACATGAATGAAATTATGCCGAATGCTCAATGTTATGAAATCTATACTTATATAGAATATAATGCTCAAAAAGCCTAAATGTCAGAATGATGGATGGAAACGAAAATATGGGGGAAGTACTACGTTTTAGAACCAAGTGATTGAGATGCAATATACATATATAAAATTATTTAGTTTGAAAGTTTGTACCTGTGGCCTTTCTGGTTTGGGAGAGTAAGTCCTAAGGGGTGCTCGACACCTAGTCCCTAAGATCAACTGGTCTGGGATCGGCTGACCCAAATCCTGCAATAGAACCAGATAGAAAGCCATGTTCTACTGGTACAAATGGGTTTAAGATATATCGATGTGGCCTTTCTGGTTTGGGAAATTAAGTTCCAAGGGGTGCTTGTCACCTAGCACCTAAGACCAACTGGTCTGGGATATGCTGACCCAAATCCTGCTATAGAACCAGATAGAAAGTCATGTTTAACGATGTATCTTATTCTTACTAAACTTTTTGATTAAAAGATGCCAATGTGCACAAAATTAAAAGATGTCAATAAGCACAAAATTAAAAGATGCCAATGTGCACAAAATTAAAAGATGCCAATGAGCACATATCTCTTGAAACTTTGGGAAAATTCAAAGTCGCAATAAACCTGTAAATTTGTGAAAATCCTGATTCTGGACAAATAGTGTAAGTAGAGCA
This sequence comes from Saussurea involucrata, assembly GCA_033807775.1. Classification (NCBI taxonomy): domain Eukaryota; kingdom Viridiplantae; phylum Streptophyta; class Magnoliopsida; order Asterales; family Asteraceae; genus Saussurea; species Saussurea involucrata. The sequence continues at coordinate 219,147,727 of CM066321.1, read as the reverse complement.
AAGTATTCGTATATGTTTTTAGAATTGCATATTCTTGAAGCTAATCATATTTCGCATGCTAAGCACACCAAATAGATTTAATAAAGGGATTGAAACTGAACATTTTTAACTTGATATGCAATGATGACTTGTATTTGAATCCAAACACATGCATTTGATTTCATTTGATTGAAAAATCTGATAAATTTCATTAAGTTGGATTTCTTTTGTAAAATTTTCAAATGATCAAATGTTAGTAGTTATCAAGTGTAGTTCAGTGAATCTTATTTTTCTTGTATAAATGTTTTCATTAAAGCACTATATTTGAAATGAATAATTTTAATGAAATATATGCATACTTTGAGGGGGAGAAAACAAATTGCTCCATAATTCTTATTTTGAGGGGGAGCAAGGTTATTCATTAAGGAGGAGAAAAAGCATAGACTTCATTCGAAGAAAAAACATCGCTAAAGTTTTGAAAATCAAGGGGGAGAAAAGCTATAGATTTTGAAGATGATTTTGCTTTCCAAAACTTTAGGGGGAGAAAAACTAAAGATAAGATTTGTCATTTCAAGGGGGAGCAAAGAAAAAGCAAATATGTAACAGAAATCAGTTTGGAAATCATTGCTGCTACTGATTAAAGACTGACCAGAAGTTATTAACTCAGATTATTCAGAATTCTGAGCAAAAGTTGTCAAAGCATTCAGAAGAGCTCCTTCTGAAGATTGTTCCTGCTCTAAGAATTTGATGATGAAAAGTACAAGTGTGTTTGACAAAAAGGGGGAGATTGTTAGGTCTAGAGTTTTGTCAAAAACACAAGTGTTGAGTTCCGAGTAAGAAGACTAAAGAAGACTCAGAAGACTCAGAAGTTCTGAGTAGAAGACTCAGAAGTTCTGAGTGAGAAATCTCAAAAAGATTCTAAGTGTTGGATTCCGACTAGAAGGTTCAGAGTTCTGAGTAGGAGACTCAGAACTTCTGACTATGAAGACAAATGTTCTGAAGCGCTTATTCAGAAGTATGTTCAGAAGTTCTGAACAACATGTTCAGAACTTATATCTTAGGATATTTTCTGTTATAATCAGTTACTAATTAGGACACGTGTAATTGTTCTATTAGTCTGTTTCTTATATGTACTGTAGCTTTAGCCTTTCTTATATAATATATATAGGGGTTAGCAAAGGTTAGCTAACTAACCTTTTGGATAACTCTTTACGCATAAATTGTTAGATCTATTGAGAGAGAAATTCATTGTAATATCTTGTAAATCACAGATTGTTAATAAATCATATGACCAGTTGCTGTGAATACGATCTTAATTGTTCATATTTGATTGTAAGAGTGTATCCTGAAACTTTCACAAGTCTTGGCTTGTTCATGAAAATTGTTTGGTCAGATTGACCTCTCAAGTACAGCTTCTTTTCCAAACTTTCAATTTTGTTTAAAAATTATGTATTTTGATTTGAAAGATTTGTCAAAGATAATTCACTTTCAACATTCTTTGTTTCTAAGTCTTTGATTTGTTTGTTCAACTCAGATAATTGAGAATCAAGACTTTTCTTTTCTGATTCAAATTGATCATGTTGAGCATTGAGAATTTGAATTTCAGAACATTTTTCTTCTTTCTCAAGTTCAACATCATCAATCTTTTGTTTTAAGTCATTATTTTTCTTTTTTTCACATGCTAGAGTTTCTCTTAATTCTTGAACTCCTGGTATCATTATGTTGAACTCACTTAATATATTAGCCTTTTCATTTTCTGAAAATGCTAATTTATTCCGTGTATCATTCAGTTCATTACGGAATTCAATTACTTCATGATCTGCCGGTTCAGGTAAGGGAAAAGAATTTACCTGTTTTGTAGTGTCAGAATTGTCCTCATCATCAGAATTGAATTCTGCTTGACACATGTTGGCATGTTCTTCCTTTTCTCCCTCATCATCAGAATGGTCAAGCCAATATTCTTCTTCCACCAAAAGAGCTATTCCATCTTCCTTCCGTTTTGCCAATAGCAACTTCTGTTTGTAATAATCAGAATTCTTGACCACTTTCTTCCAGCAATCCCTTGCATAATGACCGAGAGTTCCACAGTTGTAGCACTTTTGAATCTCCACTCCTTTCTTTTCTTCAAACTTTTTCCACATTCTCAAACACCTTCTTACCTTCAACTTTCTCGGATCTCTTATCAGTATTCTCAAACCTTTGCTCTCCAAACGGTTTCCTCTTATAATTGTTATTCTCAATCTTTCTCGAACCAGAAGTATACCTCAGATTGTTGTTTGATGACGGTGGTTTGTAAAATCTCTTCTGAAAGTGTCTTGTGAGTAGAATCATCGCTTGCTCTAACTCGGCACCATCATCAGAAATATTACCCTTGTAACCAGAATCAAACCAACCAGAATCATCAGACAAAAAGCTGCTTGTTTGCTTCTCGGCTTGAAGTGCAATTGGTTTTTGAGAGATCTCTTTCTTCTTTTTCTTATTCTTCTCCTCCTTTATCTCTTCTATTTCCTCTTCATCTTCCAACATGGTCTCATACAGTTCATGTAATGGCATGGTAGACAATCTAGGATTTTGTTTCATTTTCCTAGAAACACTCTTCCACTCGGGTTGTAGGATACTAAGAAAATTGACATTTATCTCAATCAGATCCTTTTTGACCTTGTTCTTACTAAGCTCATTGAGTAAAATTATGTATCTGTCATAAGTCTGGTATAATGTTTCATCCTCCTTAGCTCTAAACTCTTCATACTTGTTTATGCACAAAGTGATTTTCATTTGATTGCCAATTTGAGACCCTTGCAACATCTTCTCTAACTGTCTCCACATATTATTTGCAGTATCCTTGTAGCTATCAATCTTGTTGAACACCTCATTTGGAATCCCCATGATAACATACGATCTTGCCTTTTTATCTGCATCATATCTAGCCTTTTGCTCAACATTGTATTCGGATAAGGGAACCAACTTAGGAACTTCATTTTCGGTATTTGGAGCTTGAACAGGTTCATATACAGGTTTCATTAGACCATTCCTAAGCGAGTCTAACAAGTGTAATCCATGTGGTTGTCGCTCAAGAAAATCCTCAAACCTTTCCTTCCACTGTTCATATTCTCTTTCAATCAGAATCGGGGGTCTAGAATCACTTCCCAAAGAATTCATGATATCATTTCTCATCATCTTGAAAAATTACTTGTTTTGATCTTTAAACAAATAAGCGAAATTGTGAAACTTGACAAACTATCGGGCAACTGTCGTATAAGAAGTGTACGACAAGAAAAGTGAATAGTCGTAGTCAGACAGAACGTGTACGACTATCCAAGTAAACAGTAACTCTCGGACAACTGTTGTACGACTTGGACCAACTGTCGTATGAAACTTGTACGACTTGGTCTTTTGTACAGTAACTGTCGGACACGCCTTGTGCGACTAGGCTCAATGAACAGTAACTCTCGTACAAGTCTTGTGCGACTAAAATGTGAAGTCGGTCAAGAATCATGCGACAGTTATGAGTATTAGTATCGTGCGACAGTTATGAGTTTATGGACACTTTAACGTACGACAGTTATGAGTGCCGAGATCCAAAAAATTTCTAAGTATCCTAACGTGCTCAAATCAAATCCAATTGATCTGAAACTTTGTAGGATGATTCACACACACAATCTGAACACATTTTGTTTAGAAAGTATAACCAAGAACACATCAGAAATCCATTTTTCGAACAACACAGTAAATTTCGAAAGAATGCCCAAAAATCAACTGAAATCCTATCCAAATCGAGTTCTGATCATGTACTTTTGCACGAATTGATTCAGTGTATCAAATCGAACAGTTCTGTGATGAATTCCTCAATAAAAACACATCCTAAATTCCAGAATTAGATGAACTCCGAAAATGTAAAAAAATTGCCCAAATTTCTTCAAGATCTTCACAAATCGCAATTTGCTAGGCTCTGATACCACTTGTGATCCCAAGATACAAGTAATATGAACAAGATCTGTGATAAACTCTGGTCATCTCTCATTAATCATCAAGAACATGATACAAGAAGTAGAGAGAAACTCACAGAGAGTTGAAATGATGTGTATATCAAAGTGTTAGTCAAAAGCATAAAGATCTAAGCCTTTTATCCCTATATCTAGACTTTACAAGTTTAGTCCCTCAACTTGAATACAATATAAAATAGACACTAACATTCTCCCCCTTTGTATTCAAGTGAGCCATGCAAGCTTTATCCTCTAAGCTGCTCCGGTGGAATGTATCTCTTTCTGATCCCAAAGATGATTTCAAACCTTCTTAGTGAATTCCGGTAATCCAGTCGATCTTATGATGCTTTCAAAGCGTTGTTGATCAAGACTTTCTCCTTATCCTTCAGAGGCACCTTTCTTTGTTCATCCAGTCTTAGCTTTTCAGTCAGCCGAATCTTTATTACATTTAGTGTCCCATCAGAATACAAGTTGACTTCAATGAGCCTCAAGAACTTCTTCTTTTGCCCATTGTGGTAAACAATCCCAAACTCTGGTTTTTCCAACACGGTATAAAGAGGAATACCTTGTATAAATCTTCACAGGTTAGGGATTTGAAGTCAGCTTCACTGAACTTCCATTCTTTTCCATCTGTTCTGTAGACGTAGAATCTCGGATAATAGACATTCAGAATCTTCTCCGATTCTATCTTCACAATTCTAACAATCTCTTTATCTGTTCTGACCAATCTGAGCGCTTGATCTTTGTCGTTCAACATGAATACGTATTCAATCTGATTCTGGCGTGGAAACTTTTCAATTGAATACAATTTTACCTTGTCAATTGGCTGAACCTTTTTCACGAACAAGTCACCCCTGATATCTTCTTGGAACGGAGTAATAATTCTTGTTCGATGATGACCTCTAACAATCAGTGCTTCTCTATCCACCAACATCTGAAGGTTTCGCATTTCAGCTTCGGAGACTGGATCTTTGATTTTGCCTTCAGGAAGATCAAGAATCACCGGAACTTGTATCACTGGATCCGGTTGGTTATTTTCTTTCTTGAAATCAGAGTCAGGTTGAACTACACCACCATCGAATACATCATCCATCTCTTCTTTAATCTTTACAACAGTTTGATCCTCTTCCGAGTCAATATAAATCACATCTTGTATAAAACCATCTGCCATTATTTCCTCAACTGTTCTGTTGTCACATCCATCAGGCTTTTCAACCGTAGGACTGACATCATCCAGAAATCCCAAATCAGCACTTTCACCCACTTGGTATGGTACTTACAATATTCCTTCAAATCGAACTGCACATAACAAGCCAGGACCCAATTGGCAATGGGTACCAAAATCAACTTAATCTGTTTTGCAGGTTTATCATGTGTGGTGCTGAATGCCTAATTACTACCAAACACATGACTGGGAAAACAGAAGAGAATTGTGCGATTTGAAGAAGAATACCTGTGCTGAAACCATCTGCATAATTTCAGGGGGAGAGATTCTAAACTTTTGATTGTTTGTGCTTATTGATATATCTTTCTACAAGAAATAATGGTTTCTGAATACTTCAGTTCAAAACCCGCTTTTCAAAGAGATTATGGTTTCTAAACACATCAGTTTAGAACCCGAACTTCAATGAGATAATGGTTTCTAAACACATCAGTTTAGAACCCGGACTTCAAAGAGATAATGGTTTCTAAACACATCAGTTTAGAACCCGGACTTCAAAGAGATAGTGGCTTCTAAACACTTCAGTTTAGAACCCGAGCTTTCAATGTTATTGACTTCTGATCATATCAGATCAGGACTCGTTCTTAATCTCTAATAATAAAAAAATAAAAAAATAATAGCCTTTGACTGGTACATGTGCTGATTTTGTCAAATTAAGATCTTTGCAGATTTTGAGGGGGAGCTTATCCGGTTCTTAAATCAGTCGATCATAATTTGAGGGGGAGATAATACTGATGACTGTAAGTATCTTCTGAACTCAATCTGAGATTGTTTGAAAGAAGAACAACTTTCAAGCATTAAAACGTGTTCTTAAATGTTCAAACCACTTCTCTAATTCAAACAGATTTTATAATTTTAGAAAGTGTGTTTTAAATGTTTTCATGTATATCTCGGGTTGTTATATCATTGTTTCTGACCGTGTGTTTCCAAAGATTAATACTTGCGTATTATCTTGTCTATATACTTTCAAGTATTCATACACACCGGTTCAGCTTCTTTTTGACTTTGTTATTACCACGTCTCAAAATGAAACAATTTTCGATGGTAATACTCCCGTTTGAATTTCAAAGTTTGTTGAGCATCATACATTCATTCAGCTTGAGAACTTAAACGTTTCATTCAAAGATTGTTTATATTTGTTCATATAAACAACATCCAATTCTTTGATACCCTAACCGTACATGATTATATTTCATATTTGATCTGATTGATACATTGTCAGATTCTCAAACAAGTCTTACGAATTCATTTCATTTCATTCTATATCCTTGTTTTGAGAAATCTTCAATGTTCAAATGCTCAAATATTTCATGATATAATTGAGGAGCATACATTCTGATGACAATGTAATTCAAAGCTGAGATTTTTCATTGTTCAAGCTAAACTGTTCAGCAACATATCTTTTAGGACAACATTCATGGGAATCAGTGTGAGATATAATAGAACTTCTATGGATCCACGTTAAACCAGTGTTTCCTACCCAAGAAGTTATCCTTGAGTGATTGAGGGGTGAGGGGTCAAAATCAAAGAGTGGGGGAGATAACTCATCCGGTTGAGTAATCTCGTTGTGCTGAGGTAAAATGATTAAGAGAGTTTGGTTAGAAGTGAGCGAATGAAAAACAGAAAGAGGGTGTGAGAACAGAGTTAAAAGAATACGAGAACTCTGCACCAGCCACTTTCTGAGCCGGGCAGCCACATTACTGATTGGTTCACATTCTTTGGTGACCTTCATTGAAACAGGCAACTAGCCCATGCCAACTCTTGCATTAAACCCCGCCAGCTACTCATTTCTTTCTCAACAAAGAAATGTTTCAGTTTTCTTGGGGATGCAGCATATTATCTATCCAATCTTCACTCGGAAGGTTTGAATATTGAAAAGAAGGAAGTTTGCCCCACCTTCGCTCTTCATTCATGCACATTGAGTCCGTGGAAAACTTGTTGTTGTCTCAACAGTTTACACAATTTGATCAAGCATAAGTTGCTTCAATCATTTCTACACTTGCACGTACACACAAGGAATATTTTTTCTTGTCATAACGTTCATAGAAATTCCTTCGTGTTTTTCGATTATTGAATGGAAGCCCTGGAGGAGTGAACATCAAAAAGCTCCTTTCCAAAGTACATCCGTTGTACTAAGTGGCTTTGTGCAACTTACAGGCATTTTAACTGATTCATCCGTTGTTTCAGGGTTACCACTTTTATATTATCTGAATTTGAAAAGATTCGGATAATTTTTTTTTTTGGAATTGACGGATAAACAGGTCAAAAGGAGAAGATTGTTTCTGGTATTCAAAGACTGCTGAAATCGTAAAGAATTTTGATGATCATGATGCTCACAATCATCAAAAAGGGGGAGAAATATCAAACAAAAGAAAAGAGGGAGATAATTCAAATATTTCAATCTCCGAGAGTCAAAGTTGATATTTGTCAAAGTCAAAGAAGTTCAAGCTAAAGTGTTTCCGAGAGATCAAATGTGTGAATATACAAAGACATTTCATGCTTAAAGAATATTCAAGAATGTCTTAAAGCTCAAAGCCCGTTGAAACCTCAAAGCCTGTTCATAATTCGAAGACTGAAGAAATTTTCCAAAAGTCAAAGCTGCAAAGATCGAAGATTCGAAGTTATAAAGAGTTTGTTTTGAAGACCTTGATCAACCTTACACAGATTTGAAGTTCGTATTTTCAAGACTTTGTGACTATTTGTTTCGGAAGAGCCTAAATGAAGATTAAAGCCGCCAAAGTGGATTCTTGAAGATTAAAGCCTATCTGAAGATTAAAGTGCTGAAGACTATCGTCATAATTTTTCTAAATCTTGAATCCATAGGGGGAGATTGTTAGTGCACAATGTATCCAAGATTTAGGACTAATTGTAATTAGTCAATATTAGTCAAAGGTCAAAGTCAACAATTATCTAGGTTTGGTCAAAGGGTATATAAACCCAATTGCTAGGGTTTGTGAGGAGAGGTCATTTGTGTCTAGCCACCAAGAGTGTGTGTGTGTGGCCTCCAAGAGAAATTGTTCCTAAATCTCATCTTTTACATTTCTCAATCAATATACAATGAGCTTAATGTGTTAATCTTGTTACCTGAATCATTCTCACTTTGTCTTACACTTCTCTCCCTCGAGCTTTTCAACTGTCGAGTTTGCTGACTCTGGCACTTGTTATTCTCTGACCGGTGACGCTAACTCCATGTCCTAAACCATATTCTGATCTTCACTCTGGTTGAGTGGCTCAGTATCAGCTGGAGTTTCCTTGTTTGGCTCTGTCGTTGAGGTTGTCAGCTCGGTCAATCTTAGGCGCTTCTCCCCATCATGCTTATCAGGATCATCCTGATCATCATGCTTTTTCTTAAAACCCTGTGCTTGACCCTTTCATGTCGTTTCGAGGCTGGCAACCCTGTCGGATAGAGTGGAAAGGGTGCGATGAACATCGGTTAGTGTGGTGGTATGGTTATCGTGTTTTGCATTTATTTGGGCTTAGGAATCTTGTTGAGTGTATGCGGGTTGAACTTGTGAGCGGAGGAGACTCACAAGATCGGATTTTGTGGATGTATCAGTGTTGGTTTTGGACAAGAGCTTGTCTAGTAGGGCGGCTTTTAGGGCGTCGATGCTCATGTCCGTTGTAGAAGGTTTATGTTGCGGAGGTGGAGTCGTTGTTTGGGTTGGGGGTTCGGTCAGGACCTCTTTCCTTTTGATTGAACATTTGATGAAGTCCAAATCCTCCTGCAACTTTTTCAGAATCTCAGTTTGGACAGCCTTTAAGGCGCTCTCCAGGGTTTCCTTGGAGACGAACTCCGGGACACCAACGTCTGACGCACGTAGACTGCTAGTTGTCGTAACTACGGTGGATTGCACCGCAGTACCGCTTGTGATAACGGTTGTCTTGATGATAGTCGTGGCAGGACTTCCACCCTGTCCTTGTAATCTACTAAGCGGTAGACTTACACTGGGTGTTCCGGTCTAGTCACGAAGAATCTCGACATTTGTCGTACTGATGGGTAGTGTCCTAGCCAAGGAAAGTATGTTCTCAAGTGGATCTAGACTCGATAGTGCATCGAAAGAAGTCGAGAACTGGGGCAGGAGTTCTCTTGTTTCAACACCGAAACTCTCCAAGTGAGAGACTGGTGGAAGTTGTGCTACATCCCCGTGTATAATTGAAACATGAGTCTGTTGAGAGACTATTGAGTGGCTAGGGAGGGTGTGCGAGTGCGTAACTAGGTCCACGACATCTTTTTCAATACCCAGTCCCAACAAATGAGACTGGACAGTGGATGTGGCTACCTGGCTTAAAGGACACTGGTTAGGGTCAATCTGTGTAGATTGCCTCTTCTCTCTATATCGCCCATTATTCTGTTTGCTCCTCTTTCCCTCACTTGCTCACTTTCATTAATATTTTCGACTACAGCTCTCTCCGTTCTCCTTGTCTCTCCAGACATGGCTTGGGTGGTTTGAATGGGTGCAAGACAAAATTGATCGTCGTTCGGGATAATGCCAGACTGGTAGCCAAAGGGTATAAGCAACAAGAAGGGATCGATTATGAAGAGACATTTGCACATGTCGCTCGTATAGAAGCTATATGTATGTTTCTTGCTTACGCCGCTCACAAGAATATCACCGTCTTCCAGATGGACGTGAAGATGGCGTTTCTCAATGGCAAACTCAAGGAAGAGGTGTACGTCTCCCAACCTGACGGTTTTGTAAGTGGTTCGCATCCCAATCACGTGTACCTACTCGACAAAGCTCTTTATGGTCTGAAGCAAGCACAACGAGCTTGGTATGATGCCCTATCCTCATTTCTCACGAAGCAGGGTTCTCGAAAGGTAAAATCGACACAACTCTCTTCATCAAGAGAGAAGGTAAGGATATTATTCTGATTCAAATATATGTCGATAACATAATTTTTGGTTCAACAAACCCCAGATATTGTCATAACTTTTCAATCCTCATGAAATCACATTTTAAAATGAGTATGATGGGTCAGATGAATTTCTTTCTCGGTCGACAAGTTAAACAATTTTCGACCTGGATATTCATCAACCAATCTAAAGTACATCATGGACATTCTTCGGAAATTCCATATGGAAAATTGTACACCCATGAAGACTCCCATGTCTCCCGGTACTAAGTTACATGCCGATCCTAACGGAAAGGACGTGGGCACTAGAACCTATAGAGGAATGATTGGTTCGTTGATGTATCTTACGGCTAGTAGACCGGACATTATGTTCTCCACCTTTCTGTGTGCTCGGTTTCAGTCAAAACCTAAGAGTCACACCTCTCTGCGGTAAAACGAATTTTACGTTACTTAAAAGGTACTGCTGATATTGGTCTTTGGTACCCAAAGGATACAGGTTTCGAGCTGACAGCATTTTCTGATGCTGACCATGCAGGAAGTATGCTCGACCGGAAGAGTACAACGGGTCACGTCCAATTCCTTGGCGACAAGTTGGTTAGCTGGGCCTCAAATAAGCAGACATGTGTCTCCACGTCCACTGCGGAAGCGGAGTACGTGGCCGCTGTTAATGCCAAAAATCCCACAGAAGTACAACTTGAGGTTGATGTGGACTTTTAACAACTAAAGAAACGTATCTCAAGACCAAGCAACACAATCACAAGGTAAATGTAACACCCCAAAATTCCATTATATTATTTTAATATGAATGGGGTTGAATTGTAATTTAGTCTGAGTTGTGGACTAAATTGTAATTATAAACTTTAGGGTTGAAATTACATTTTGACCAAAGTTTGTAGTTATTATTGAAATTTAACTTAAGGGGGTTGTTTCGTCATTTAGTAAAAGTTGTGGTTTCTTTAAGATTGGGTAACTGACCTCAATTGAGATATTATCTCAATGAGAAGTCTGGAGTCGGTCCAGAGAAAAAGAAAGGAGAGAAAGAAGAAAAGAGAAGAGGATAAAAGTTAGAGCTGGGATTCATGGGTGGATTGCTAAATCAGAGAGAAGGAAGAGTTGGGTTTGCTGGGTTAACTGCAAATCAGGTGAGTTCATCTTTTCATTTTAAAACTTTAGCATCTGAAATTAGAATAAGATGTTATATGTAAACTAGCTGAATGAAGTGGTATAACTGCTAGAAATGAAATTTATCATTAAGTTGTGTTCAGGCGAACTGTTCGCGTTAATTTTGGCGTAAATCGACAACCTTGAATTGAGGTCCCGGTATTAGTTTAATTTCCGGTACATGGGTTCCGGAATTGGGTTATGGAATCCGGATTTTGGAATTTTGGAATTGGCGTTGAGAATCGGAAATTTAATTGATCCGGAATAGTGAAGGGACCCGGTAATTATCGAGTCCGGAAATATGGTGGACTTCCGGAATTGGTTTTGGTGAATCCGGAACCAAGTCCTAGAATTCGGCTTAGGGAAAGTGGATTGTAATCCCATTTCGGGAGGCGATAGCCTATAATGTGGATTGTAATCCCATTTCGGGAGGCGATAGCCTATAATGTGGATTGTAATCCCATTTCGGGAGGCGATAACCTATAATGTGGAATAGGCATAAAGTAAATTGTAATTCCCATTTCGAGAGGTGATTATTAACGTGGATTATTCCCGTTGGCCTATAATGTGGATTGTTGATTCCATTTCGGGAGGCGATCAGAAATGATTGAATAGGCAAAGTAGAAATGTTATTCAAGTTGTAATGATTGAATAGGCAAAGTAGAATTGCTATTCATATTGGAAAGATTGAATAGGCAAGGTAAAACTGCTATTTATATTGAAATGGTGGAATAGGCAAAATATAGTTGCTATTCGTATTGACTGTAGTGAATACGCAAACATAACTGCTATTCGTGATTAAGACGTGGAAACGTGAAAAAGACAAAGTGTGATTGTCGTTTCTGGTTGCTTTCGGTGGATTAGAGATAGGTAATATATAAATGCTATTTCTGCTTCCATTCCAAGAAAAGGTATGGCGATTGATTGTAAGTCTTTAGGCTTGATCGATAAGCTAGAATCCTTGATGATTCGTAGTAGGCTCACGAATTTGATGATAAGACTTTTTGAATATTAGTCATATTCATGGGATCGGGTATGTTCCCGTCATTATGAGACGAGTACGAGTACGGTAAGAATGGTGGTGAACAGGTTTGTTTATATGCTTGAATATCTGAGTTTTCAAGTTGTTAATGTTTCAATTTGAATTGGATGTTCTCACTAGGCGTAAGCCTAATTGTTCAAATTCAATGTTCTTACAAGGTACGAGTTCAGAGAAGTAATGGGATGTGGGATGAGTGCTTTTGGTATTCAACTGTTGATGATAAGCGGAGAACTTAGACGATGTGAGGAGACTTTCGACGAATTGCTTAGATAGCCAAATTAATCTATTTATAGTTGATATGATTAGATTAATAGTTATTTCGAGAATTCAATTTATGTTTAAAGGAACCCTCACAGTTGACTCTCTGCTTATTTGTATAAAAGTTTGGAAGTTTTTCTGATATACCTTGTGAGAATTTAAGGTTCAAATTGGCCCTGTTTTGAGGGTGTTACAATATGGTATCAGAGCTGTAGTTTAAGTGAACTAGGTATGATTATGAGATACCTAGACTTAAGCTGAGATGGATTAAGATATGATTTGTGAGATATGGGTAGAAGCACTAAGACGAAATGGTCTTAAGAGTTGACGGAAATACGGGAGTTAAGAATTGTAATGATGGTAACAAGGATTCTTATGTATAGTATGTTCATAATTTCAACTAGCTACTGTTATTATGAATATATTGTTATGTAAGCATACTTGTTTTAATTGTTTTGGCAATTAGAGGTGATTTCGTTTTGACGATGCGGTTGCACATAAAAGAATTTCAAGTATAGCATGATTAATTGTGCCACTCAGTTAACTCGTTGAGCCCTCCAGATGAGAATCTCTATGGCGATGTGTGTATGCTTGACGATGAATCAGTAACAAGTAGCAGATAAAGTGGACAGTCGGATCCAGTATTGATCTACTAGTTTTCAGTAGAGGTTGTGACTCAACACGATTATGGACTAGTTTGTCTCCTGGTAATCGCGTTTTAGAGATAAGTTTAACTGGGGACTTTCGATTTTAAATTCCAATCATGGAACAGAGGCTAGACGAGTAGAGCTTTGATTTATAACCAAAGGAGACTAATAGAATTTTATGTTGTTCCCAAGTTGGGGAGCGAGATAAAGGTATCACCGTGGAAACATCATAGAAGTGTGAAGGTCGCTTGAGAAACTAAAAGAGGGTATGTAGAACGAGTATCCTCATCTATGTATATGGCCTTGATTTCGGGGACGAAATCAATTTCAAGTTGGGGAGATTTGTAACACCCCGAAATTCCATTATATTATTTTAATATGAATGGGGTTGAATTGTAATTTAGTGTGAGTTGTGGACTAAATTGTAATTATAAACTCTAGGGTTGAAATTACATTTTGACCAAAGTGTGTAGTTATTATTGAAATTTAACTTAAGGGGGTTGTTTGGTCATTTAATGAAAGTTGAGATTTCTTTAAGATTGGGTAACTGACCTCAATTGAGATATTATCTCAATGAGAAGTCTGGAGTCGGTCCAGAGAAAAAGAAAGGAGAGAAAGAAGAAAAGAGAAAAGGAGAAAAGTTAGAGCTGGGATTCATGGGTGGATTGCTAAATCAGAGAGAAGGAAGAGTTGGGTTTGCTGGGTTAACTGCAAATCAGGTGAGTTCAGCTTTTCATTTTAAAACTTTAGCATTTGAAATTAGAATCAGATGTTATATGTAAACTAGCTGAATGAAGTGGTATAATTGCTAGAAATGAAATTTATCATTAAGCTGTGTTCAGGCGAACTGTTCGAGTTAATTTTGGCGTAAATCGACAACCTTGAATTGAGGTCCCGGTATTAATTTAATTTCCGGTACATGGGTTCCGGAATTGGGTTATTGAATCCGGAATTTGGAATTCCGGAATTGGCTTTGAGAATCGAAATTTTAATGGAACCGGAATAGTGAAGGGATCCGGTAATTATCGAGTCCGGAAATATGGTGGACTTCCGGAATTGGTTTTGGTGAATCCGGAACCAAGTCCCAGAATTGGGCTTAGGGAACATGGGTTCCGGAATTAGCAACCAAGTCCCGAAATTGGGCTTTGCCCATGCAATATCCGGAATTAGGCTTCCGGTACACGAGATCCGGAATTGGCTTCCGGTACATGAATTCCGAAACAGAGCCCAACGGATTCGGTAATAAGATAAATTCCATTGTTGGGCTTAGGCTGGTATTAAGAATTAAATGGGATCCGGTAAAACAATTAATGTCCAAAGTGGGCCTTTGTTTGGATCATGTAATATGATTGATTTCGGTATTTTGGGCTTGATCCGATATTTAATTTCGGGAATTAGGCTTTTACCCAGTGTATGATTAATTTTAGGAAATTTGGGCTTGGATTTAATATGAGTTTAGCCCAGAATCCATATTCGAATAGTTTCGTAATTGGATTTGGAATAGTGTCTAATTATATTATTTTGGGAGGGAAACAATTGAGAATGTCGATGAATTGTTAATATTCTTAGAGTTAAGAATATGTTATGAGAAGCAGTGTGATATGTCATTATACATATACACTAGTAATTGTATTTGATCCATAGACACTAGTAGCATGTAATCAGGTGGAATAGACCAGGCTCTTAATGGTAATTCCTGTTGATTAGATAATGTGGAATAGACAAGGCTCTTAATGGTAATTCTTGTTGATTAGATAATGTGGAATAGACCAGGCTCTTAATGGTAATTCTTGTTGATTATATAATGTGGAATAGACCGAGTTCTGAATGGTAATTCCCATTTTTCTATACGCGGAGTAGGCGGGGCACTAACCGTTATTCCCATTCGCCTATAATGTGGATTGTAATCCCATTTCAGGAGGCGATAGCCTATAATGTGGATTGTAATCCCATTTCGGGATGCGATAGCCTATAATGTGGATTGTAATCCCATTTCGGGAGGCGATAACCTATAATGTGGAATAGACATAAAGTAAATTGTAATTCCCATTTCGAGAGGTGATTATTAACGTGGATTATTCCCGTTGGCCTATAATGTGGATTGTTGATTCCATTTCGGGAGGCGATAAGAAATGATTGAATATGCAAAGTAGAAATGCTATTCAAGTTGTAATGATTGAATAGGCAAAGTAGAATTGCTATTCATATTGGAAAGATTGAATAGGCAAGGTAAAACTGCTATTTATATTGAAATGGTGGAATAGGCAAAATATAGTTGCTATTCGTATTGACTGTAGTGAATAGGCAAACATAACTGCTATTCGTGATTAAGACGTGGAAACATGAAAAAGACAAAGTGTGATTGTCTTTTCCGGTTGCTTTCGGTGGAGTAGAGATAGGTAATATATAAATGCTATTTTTGCTTCCATTCCAAGAAAAGGTATGGCAATTGATTGCAAGTCTTTAGGCTTGATCGATAAACTAGAATCCTTGATGATTCGTAGTAGGCTCACGAATTTGATGATATGACTTTCTGAATATTAGTCATATTCATGGGATCGGGTATGTTCCCGTCATTATGAGACGAGTACGAGTACAGTAAGAATGGTGGTGAACAAGTTTGTTTATATGCTTGAATTTCTGAGTTTTCAAGTTGTTAATGTTTTAATTTGAATTGGATGTTCTCACTAGGCGTAAGCCTAATTGTTCAAATTCAATGTTCTTACCAGGTACGAGTTCAGAGAAGTAATGGGATGTGGGACAAGTGCTTTTGGTATTCAACTGTAGATGATAAGCGGAGAACTTAGACGATGTGAGGAGACTTTCGACGAATTGCTTAGATAACTAAATTAATCTATTTATAGTTGATATGATTAGATTAATAGTTATTTGGAGAATTCAATTTGTGTTTAAAGGAACCCTCACAGTTGACTCTCTGCTTATTTGTATAAAAGTTTGGAAGTTTTTCCGATATACCTTGTGAGAATTTAAGGTTCAAATTGGCCCTGTTTTTAGGGTGTTAGAGTAAAAGTAAACGGAACAAGACATTTGGTGACGCAGAAAACCCCCAAACGAGGGAAAAAACAGGGGTGAAAGTCCTTTCTAACAGGTGTTTTGTGTACAACAGATTACAAATGAATGTAAAATAAACTTAGTCGTGTGCAAATGACGTGTGTCGTGCGTAAATCATGCGGAATAAGATGTCGTCGTGCGATCCGAACTGCTGTCGTGCGAAGGTGCTTCAGCGATATTTGTTCGAATGCCTTGTGAATTACTGCGTTTCTGGTGTAGAATTCCTTAGAAAGTAGATGGAGCAGAGAGAAATAGCTTGGAGTGGATTTTAGAACAACTTAAAAATAGATCAAAACTGTATCCCTTTTTCGGTTGCAGCACAGGCTCTTTTATAGCTTCTGCTGGCCATTAATGGTGCCTTTATGGTGCACTTCGTAACTGTTGGTCCCGAAGGCCTACACAAGTTTGTAGAAGGGGGGGGGGGGGGGGTTGAATACAAACACACAGATTTTACTTTTCTAAATTGTTTATTGATAAATCATTAACAATTTACAGGTTGTTGCGGAAACAAGATTAAGGATAAACCTAAATCTAAACAAGTTGGAACACTAAGGTTTCTTGCACTAAGAGAGATAAGGAAATTACTAATAATAACCTATCTTGAGATAAGAGATTTGAACTTGTCCAGAGTTAGCAAGTTACTTCAAATGAAGTGAGTTCATCTCTTTATATACTGCATGCTTTTAATGCAAGTCAGTATATACTTTACACGTGTCATCAGCTGGTTGGTTGCATGTCATTGACCTTGGTTGACAACCTTAGTAGCCGCATGGATGAACAGTGTAGTATCAGAGTGGTTGTACGATTTCAGATATTCGGAGGTTCTTTTCTGACATTTCGTACGGAGTTGTGCAAGGGTGGATAAGACAAAAGTACTTTGTACGGAGGACTTCATGATCAGCTTTCGTTGATTCAGCGATCTATCATTTCATATCAGCGAATGATAGAGTTCAGCGATAGCTGAAGTCTTGTACTTGATACTTCACGTTGAGTGGACAAATCTGAGTCTTCGTTGATCCGCATCAGTTCTTTAGGAGACTTGTCGCTGGTTCTTGAGCTTGATCTTCGACTTCAGCGTAGAACCTTTGTTGACGTGAAACTTGTCTTCAGGAATCATAAGTAAACAACTAACTTATCAGCGATCATCATAATGACTGAACAGACTCAGAGCATTTATGGTGAACAGTTTGGCTGAATGTTTAACTTAAAGGGCGAGAGTTCCTATCAGCGGTACTGGAAGATCTTAGTACTTATCAGCGATAGTGAAACTCTGATACATATTGTTTACTTACAATTTTCACTAAGTATAAGAGAGGGTCATTATCAAATCACTGAGGGTTTGGATCAACAATCTCCCCCTATTTGATTATGACATAGCAACAGAGAAAATTGCTATTAAATGAAAACATAAGGATAAAAAGAACTCATAAAATATTTGTCCCTTTTACTGTTTTCTGGGATCTTTTCAGTACTGATGGAGTAAAGTACATTCGCTGAAATCTTTCTTTTAAAACTTTGAATCAGGATACAAAGAGAAATGGAAAGATTACAAGTACAAGCGAAATAAATTACAAGTACAAAAGGATAACTGATAAAATAGATGAAAGAGGCGATCCTATCAGCTTACAGAGGTTCTTCCTTAATGAGAAGTTCATCAAGGGTCTTTTCAGTGGGGATCATCCAGTCAGGAACCGTTACACCTCGTTTTCTTTTGTTCAGCGCTTCTTAAAAAATCAAGGGTTTTAGGTGTCGTGCCTGAATGTCTTTTCTGAAGTCACACCAGTAGATGAGATCTCTGAGCTGTTCGATTGGAGTGATTGGAAGCTCAGCGATCCGTTGAAAACATTTACGTCCGTCGTAGTCGAGAAAGAATATTCCATAAGGATTACTGATGACTTTACCAGGGACGAAAAGTTCACATGGTGGCAAAGAAATGTCAAGGGCAGATAGATCATGGTCAGGACCAAGCACTTCAGCGCGAGAGAAACCAATTCCAGTTTCATTTCGTATGACAGGACCTGAGTTTGAATCTTGACGTTTCTTCTTTGGAGAGGCCCTTTTTCTTTTCAGCTTAAGATCAGGAAGAGGAGGAATGTCCACACAAGAAGATATCAAATCTATCTGTCTGTTTATCAGTTTTTCGAAATGATCCTTGTACTTAGATTGTGATTTTTGGATAGCTAACCTCATCTCCAGCCATTCAGAGAGACCATACCTTTTTACAGTGTCAGCGCGAAAGGTTTAAGATTGGCCATCTTCTCTGAAAAGTTTGATGTCAACAATAGGTACTCCGATAGAGGTTCTTCCAGAGATGAATACCTTGTTGATCTTCGCTGGACGAAATCTAAAGTGTATTTTCTCTTTACACCATATCAGGGTGGTCTGAGAAACTTCATTTTTCTTTTCCACGATCTTCTGGGCTTCTTCCCAAAGCTTTCGTTGGACTTGAATGGGAACACGTTTCAGCTTGGGGTCTTTGACAGATTCTTGAGTAAGCTTGATGGCGTATTCTCTGTCTTTTTCTTCAGCTTCCTTTCTTTCAGCGATTAGGCGTTCAGCTCTGAGGTGTTCCTTGTATTCACCTTTTGAAATTCTGAACTTTGGAGGAACTGAAGGCAGTTGTTCACGCCTTAGAATGATTCGCTGATCCTCGAATCGCTTTATTATTTCCTCTCTTTTCTTCTGTTCTTCTTCTCTTAGCTTTTGAGGAGCTAAGGAAGGTCTATGTCTGTGTGAGAGAGTCTGTTCTTCAGGTTCATCAGTCTCAGAGATCAAATCCAAGACTGGGATTATTTCTTCAGCGGCAGCTGGTATTATTGGTGAAGTTGCAGTTGTGGAGCCTTCAGCGATATCCTCAAACAGGGGAGAGGACTAGCTGAAACACAACGATCTTATAAGTAAGAACTTGGGTAGAATCAGATAGAGAGAAAAATGTTCAAGTGTATAGGCTTGGGCAGAGGAACTGATAGTGTATGATAGAGGAGGGATGGAGTAAGAGATGTTTAGTGTACCTGACAAACCGGATTTTCAAGCAAGATCGTCAGATTGTCATTTTCAGCGACGCTTTTGCCTTTGCCTTTCTCAGCTCCAGAGGCTGAGGGCTTTGTCTTTGTCCGCTCCCCTGAAGGTTCATTTATCGAGATTCCCTTAAGAGCTTTGATCTATGGAGCAGGTTTGACGATAAAGAAGTCATCGTCATCTTCGTCATTATCATCATCATTCTTTGGAGAAGAAGATGGTTCATTATCAGGGATGTCGACGGCTTCATCATCTTCTGCTTCGGATTCTTCAACGTCTTCTTCGAGTTGCTCCCCCTCAGATACAGAGGCGAGCTTCTCAGTTCCCTCAGGGTGTTCATCTCCCTGAGGTCCAGCGGCTGCTTCAGCTTCAATAGTCTTCTCACCCTCTTCAGTGAAGGTGAGGTCTTCGTTCTTCTCTCCCCTGATAGATTCATCATGGGAAAGGTCTGCAGCGCTCTTGGAAGGGTTTTCAGCGCTCTTCTCCCCCTCTTTTTCATGATGACTGAGGGAGGAATGGGTAGATTCAGCAGCGTTGGTAGGTTCTCTGTCTTTTTGGCTAGAGAGACCTACACAAACTTCAATCTTTGCTAATCTGTCTTCAAGGCCAGAGATAGCAGGATTGATCTTTTCCAGCTCTTTGCGATCCGCCGCTGTGAAGTTTTCAGTTTCAGGGACGGGGTTAGGGGCAGGAGCATTTGCCTTGTGCAGCAGCAGTTCGATCATAGCCTTCATCGAACCAACGTCAGTCTTTACAGAGCTTAAGTCAGTCGTCAGAGTGTTGACATTTGTCTTCACAGCAGACATATCTCCCTCTAGTGTTCCAACCGATGTCTTCAGCGTTGTAAATTCGCTGGACATGGACGAAATTGAGCTTTTGAGAGAGGTGTAGTCTGTGTAGATATCAGCGAGCACCTTGGCGAAGTCGCTGAGAGTCTTGTCAAGCTGCTTCATGTCATCTGTGGAAGCCTTCTTCTATACCACCGTTGTCAGCTTTTGAAGATTCTCTCCAGCGTTTGTTACAGCTGAAGAGTTGTTGGAGAGAGTGGTGGTGAGACCTGTCAGCTTTGTTTCCACGGATTTCAGAGAGGCGTTGATGTCTCCCAAGTTAGGACCTGTAACAGATAAGAACTTGTGAACAAAGGAAAGCTCAGAAGTTTGGGGTTTAGTCACAGTGTTTATGGGTTGTTGATTACCTGCAGGAGGATTGGTGAACTCATCAAAGTCACGGGTGCCTGAGTAAAGTTCCATGTCGTCTTCGAACGTGCCCATGGATTGTCCTGCAGGTCCTGTCTTCATCATTTCTGGATTATCAGCTTTAGCTTCCGTAGAAATGATGGCATCTCCAGTGATAACTGGAGGAGAGACCAAATGAGTGGAGGGAGAAGCGAAGGATAAGATTGGAGGTTGGGTTCTGAGTTCAGCGTTGGAATCGCTGAGAATCACTTCATCAGTCTTTTGAGAGACTGAGGGAGGTTGGGAAGTTTCCAAGTCTGTAATCTCAACGTTTGGAGACGCTGAGATTGGGATTGAAGGGATGGCTTGTTCAGGTGTGGCAGAGCGTACCACTGAACGTTCCTTCAGCTCTGCAGAAAGAGCTGAGGAGTCTTCAGCATGAGATTGCTGGGGTTGCTCCTTTGTTTTCTTGATCCTTTTAGAATCAAGTGGGGTGTGAGAGTGTTTCCTTTTAAGAGGAATAGAAGTAGCAGCTGGGGTATCAGCGGTGGGTTTGTCCGCTGAAGGAGCTGCAGAATTAGAAGAAGTATGAGGGTTAAGAAGAGTTAAGAGTGTAGAAAGACGTACCTCATTTACGGTTGGTTTAAAGTCGAGTATCTTTGGACCGACCTGAGAAAGTTTCAGGTCACCATCAGTTGCGTAGGTTTCCTTCAGGCCACATTGGAAGATGGCGCTGATGAAACGTGGGTAAGGAACCCATGGAGGTCTGTCAGCGACGTTGTCCACTCGTAGAACCAGGTCATCATAGATGATCGATGCCCAGTCTATGTTGAGACCTTTCAGCAGTGCATAACCCATTGCTTGCTGAGGTTTAGCGGCTTGGTCGGAGGAGCCACTCTTTGCAGTCATGCAGCTTATCAGATGAGCGAAGATGAAATTCATCTCGCTGGGCATTTTCGATTTTTTGATGATCTTCAGCTTCTTCTCGGGCTTCATGTCTCTGCCTATTTCCCATACATAGCCCATTGCATCGAAGAATGCAATGATGGCTTCCCTGTCTGAGTTTTTCTTGGGGTCAGGGAGGGGAACAAAAGGTTTTTCCTTGGTGGCGATGGGAAGGCTGAGAGCTTTGCGAATAATGTCTGGGGTGATCTTTATGGTGCCATATTCGATATCACAGAGGATGCAATTTATTATTTTGGAGGGGTCTTTGCCTGAAGGTAATTGTGTGTGTCTCGTTGAGTACCAGAATTGTGAGAGCAAAAGCTGATGTGCAGGAGGTGTTATGGTCAGGGCTGTGGAGATGCAGCAATTCTTCAGAAATTTCACAGCATCATCTAGATGTGTGACTTGCTTTCGAGGAGGAAACTCGAGAAGCGCAGAGAGGTTGTTCACCTTAGTCCAATCCAGTTTGTCAAGTTCAAACTTGACTTGTGGAGCCTTGAGGATTTCCACTTCCTCAGAGTCAGCGGAGATGTTCTCAGCGTTAGCAGGAATGTCAGACGAGGCCATTTCTCTGTATTAACAGTTCAACCAAAGATGTTAACAAATAAGAATGATCTTAATGTGGAAAGAATTTCCAATAAGATGTTTCGAATTTTATCCATTTCATTCAGACACAAATGTCTTAATGAAGATTAGGGTTTTTCTTGATTTTGAAACGAAATGTAAAACCCATGTTCTTGTTTTCCAGTTTTCTATGAAGAAATAGATTTTGGAAACGAATGAAGAACAAGTTTAAGATTTTGCATTTAAACTTGAAGAACAACCATGAAATGGTTGTGTTCATAAAATCATGAAAGAAAATGATTTTATTTTTAAGAAGTTCTTTTGTTTTGATCTTGTTAAAAACAAAGAGTAGATCACAAACAAGTTATTTTGCATTAGGTAATAAATAAGAACATATTAACCTTGAAGTTTGATGAAGAAGATGATGAACAGTTCTTGAAGTTTGAAAGCACAAATGCAACAGTGAATTCTTTCTTGCGGAGGAAGATTGATCGCGTAAAAGAAAAATATAAACAAAGAGTTTGTTTATATAGAGATTTTAGAAAGAGAACATCTTGAGCGGGAAAAGATTTTCATCATGACACGGACACGTGTTTGCATTTGATTGGAAGTATGAACGAGACGTGCAAACGTGTGTCAGGAAGAGAAAACGTGCCGGGGTTTATCCGTTGCAATGACGTCACAACTGTCCTTTCATATTCTTGGTTGACTCTGAGGTTTAGAAAAACTCAGAGATACTTTTGAAAACATGAAGTACTGAATGAAAATATTCAGTAAAGGTTTTAAGAAATTTCAAAAATATCGCTGTTAAGGAAGAGATATTCAGCGATGCATTTTGTTTTGAAATCTTGCATTTTCATGCGATTGTCTGAGAGAGAACATACCTTGATATCAGTGAATCAAGTTTATTCAGAGAGAAGATGATAGAATGGGTTATACAAGTTGATTTTATCCTTTCGCTGATTAATGTGAACCGCTGAAGATTTTATCCTTCAAAGTTCAGCATTCCAAGCTCGCTGATGAGAAAGTTGAATCTTGTCTCATCAAGAGGTTTGGTAAATAAGTCAGCTAACTGATAATCAGTTGGGATAAAATGAAGTTCTATATCACCATTCATCACATGATCTCTGATAAAATGATATCTGATTTCTATATGTTTGGTCTTTGAATGTAGTACTGGATTGTTTACTATAGCGATGGCACTTGTGCTGTCGCAATAGATTGGAATTTTAGAGAGCTGAAGATTATAGTCTAGTAGCTGATTTCTCATCCACAAGACCTGAGAGCAGCAGCTTCCAGCGGCTACATATTCAGCTTCAGCTGTGGAAGTGGACACTGAATTTTGCTTTTTACTTGTCCAACTTACCAGCTTTCCACCCAGGAACTGACATCCTCCTGTGGTGCTTTTCCTATCCATTTTGCAACCTGCAAAATCACTATCTGAATATGCAGTTAGATCGAATCCTGAATCTTTGGGATACCAAAGACCTAGATTCGCTGTACCCTTAAGATATCGAAAGATTCGCTTTACAGCTTTCATATGAGATATCTTAGGTTCAGCTTGATATCGTGTACACAAGCATGTTGCAAACATAATATCAGGTCGGCTAGCTGTAAGATACAATAGTGAGCCGATCATCCCACGGTACAGCGTGACATTGACAGGAACACCCTTTGTGTCCTTATCAAGTGTCAGTGGTGGTGCCATAGGGGTTTTCATAGCTGAACTTTCAGTTAAGTCGAATTTTTTCAGCATATCTTTGACATATTTTCCCTGATTTATAAAAGTTCCTTTTTCAGTTTGCTTAATCTGAAAACCAAGGAAATATGTTAGTTCACCCATCATGCTCATTTTATACTCATCTTTCATTCTATCAGCGAAACGAGTACAAAGCTCAGGGTTAGTAGAACCAAATATAATGTCATCAACATATATTTGAACTAGAATGATATGACCTTTCACTTTTCTAAAAAATAGCGTTTTGTCAATCTTACCTCGCTCAAAATTTTCAATATGGAGATAAGTGGAAAGAGTGTCATACCATGCAAATGGAGCTTGCTTCAAGCCATAAAGTGCCTTATCCAGTTTATAAACATAATCTAGACGCTTAGGATCTGAGAATCCTAGAGGTTGTTCTACATACACTTCTTCATTCAGCTTTCCATTTAGAAACGCTGACTTAACATCCATCTGATGTACTTTAAAGTTTTTGTGTACAACATAAGCTAAGAATAGACGAATAGATTCAAGTCTTGCTACTGGAGCAAATGTTTCGTCGTAATCTATACCTTCCTCTTGTCTGTATCCCTAAGCAACAAGTCGAGCTTTGTTGCGGGTTACAGTACCATGTTCGTCCAACTTGTTTCGATAGACCCATTTAGTGCCTATTACTGTTTTATCAGTTGGTCTCCGAACAAGTTTCCAAACTTTGTTTCTTTCAAATTCAGTCAGCTCTTCTTGCATGGCGCTGACCCAGTTTGGATCTTTGAGGGCATCATCTACTTTCTTTGGTTCAGTTAGTGAAATAAAATTAACAAATAAACAAATATTACCTGCACTTCGTCGAGTCTGAATCCCAGCGTTTGGATCACCAAGAATTTGATCAATTGGGTGATTTATAGTCCATCGCTGAGCCGGAGCGTGAGACGCTGACTCAACTTGAACTTGAGGAGCTGAAGATGAAGCTTCATCGACGTCGGGAGTATCAGGCAAGAGAGGAATTGATGCAGTTGTCATTATATTCACTGATTGCTGAGAAGTAGATGGAATGTCTGAGACATTTGGATCAACTGCAGGTATAGTGTTTATAGGAACAGCTGAGACCCATGATGTTTCAGCTTCACTATTCTGCATGTTTGGAATGATAGTGGGACTATCATCTTCTACTGGATGAGCATGAGGAGTGGGAAAATCTTCTGAATCACCAAGATGAGAAAACATCCATTGATTCAGTTCTTCTGTATCAGCGTTCGGTTTAGAGTTCGCTGAACGGGATTCGTCAAACGTGACGTGAATAGTTTCTTCTATAGTTTGTCTTCTTCGATTGAAGACTCTGAAGGCTTTGGAAACTGAGGAGTATCCAAGAAAGATTCCATCATCAGCCTTAGGATCGAACTTTCCAAGAGCATCTCTATTGTTCAGTATGAAACACTGACATCCAAAGATGTGAAGAAAGCTGATTGAGGGCTTTCTCCCATGAAAAAGTTCATAGGCTGTTTTATTGAATCTTTTGACTATCAGCGACCTGTTTTGCGTAAAACAAGCAGTGTTGACAGCTTCTGCCCAAAACTGAGTAGGCAGGTGAGAATCGCTGAGCATTGAACGTGCAGCTTCAATAATTGTTCTATTTCTTCTTTCAGCGACTCCATTTTGTTGCGGTGTTCTCACTGAAGAAAAGTTGTGAGAAATACCCTTACTCTCAAAGAAGGAATCAAGAGAACTGTTTTTGAATTCAGTTCCATGATCACTCCTTATTGAGCGAACGGTCAGATTGTTCAGGGTTTCCATCTTCCGAACAAAGGTGATGAGTTCTTCAGGGGTGTCACTCTTAGAACGGAGAAACATTACCCAAGTGAAGCGAGAGAATTCATCAACTATGACCAGCGTATATTTCTTTCCAGCGATGGATTGTTTGTTAACAGGGCCAAACAAATCCATATGGAGTAGTTGTAGAGGAGATGACACTGAAGAAACTTGCTTTGACTTAAAGCTTTCTTTGGTCTGCTTCCCTTTTTCACACGCTGAACATAACGACTCTTTGGCGTATGAATGCTGAGGTAGACCAGTGACTAACTCTTTTGAAGAAAGAGTATTCAATGTCTTGAAATTTAAATGAGAGAGCCTCTTATGCCATAGCCAGTTGACATCAGATGAGGCCTTTGAGAAGAAACAGGAGTTCTCAGTGGTTGTTGAGTCCATGTTTATTATATAAACATTTTCCAAACGATAACCGCTGAGAGCTATCTTCTCCTTTTTGTCAGTGACAAAGCAGGATTCCTTAGTAAAGATTACTTTGTTATCCATGTCGCAAAGCTGACTGATGCTTAGAAGATTATGCTTCAGCCCTTCAACATATGCGACTCTTCTGAAGGAGGTTGTACCATTTGAAAGTACACCATACCCTCGGGTATGTTCTTTTCCATTTCCACCGAAAGTCACAGAGGGACCTTTCTCTTCCTTGTATTCAGCGAGCAGGCTTTTCTTACCAGTCATGTGTCTAGAGCATCCGCTATCGAGATACCAGATACCCTTCTTAACCTACAATACAAAGGAAGATTAGTTTTTCTTGGGTACCCACTTAACCATGTATACACGTTTGTCAGTGGAAGTAGTTGGAATGGAAGGTTCAGCAGCCTTCGCAGCATTTGAAGATTCAGCTTTGTCTTTCTTCACTTTGGTTAATTTCTTAACCTCAGTGGTAGAATTCACCTTGACCTAATTTGCACCAGGGTTGGTCTTCTTTGCCTTGGGGGCAATCTTCACCTTAGCTATCTTTTCAGCTTTGGTGGTTGTGGGGCACTTACTAGCAATATGATCAGTGAGTCCACAGTGATAACATTTCCTATAGCTAAAAGTAGTTCTAGGACCATTTGTATGTTGAGCTTTTAATTTAGAATTAGAAGTACCAGCACCAAGTAAGCTATTTGCTTTAGAAATGGGACGAATATTTAGTTCTTTAGATTTCTTAACAAGGACATCCACTCTGAGTCTAGGAGTAGATCGCTGAATAGATTCAGAGATCAGCTTCCTTGATCCAGAGGGATGGGTCACTGAAACTTTAGAAGCATTCAGCTTAGGTACTAAAGTACCCTTCTGAGGATTTTGATAAATAACAATTCCTTTACCTTTGTCTTTAAAGACAGAGGTAGGTTTTGAATAAACCATTTTCTCCTTGCCTTTAGAGGAGGTAGGAGTTTCCTCAGGGATTGGTGTAATGGACGAGGAGCACTGAGAAGATGAAGTATCAGCGACTGAGGATACGAACGTTCCAAATTTAAGCATTGAACGCTCAGTGGTTGGTTTTGAAGTTTCATATTTGTAACCCAAACCACGTTTATCACTCAGTGGAATTTGAGACTTTATTATCTCAGTGATCTTTGTTGAAGAATTACACCATCCTTCAACAGTAGCTTTTTCAGCCTTTAATGCAGCGATAGCTTCTGCTCGTTCGATTATGACTAGCTGATTTAAATATACTTGATCTTTAAAATCTTCTTCAATTTTAGAAAGCTTTTCTATTTGAAGGTGGCAGTTTTTAAGCTTTTCAGCGAGATCAAGGTTTTGGTTTTCAACCACAGTTTTGCCGTTCATGGCTTCGTATAAACTTCTAGTCAAGAGATCGATCTTACGGAGACTATCAACTTCATCAATATTTGCAATATTGGTACAGAAAGAAGGTGATACCTGAATAGCAGATGTTGAAGTGGAGGGAATGTCTGAACTTTCTTCCTCTTCTTCAATCTTGGCCATGAGACATTGATTTGCTTCATCATCTTCAGAGTCAGATGATGATGCTTCTTCATCAGAAGCAGCCCAATCATAGTCAGCCATCAGGCCTTTGCCTTTCTTCTTAAAGCTTTTCATCTTCGCATATTTTTCTTTCAGCTTTGAGTATTTGTCATCTTTATTCCTTGGAACAAAGGATTTCTTTGTAAAAGCTGAGGGTCTAGAAACTTTCTTAGACCTGCACTCGTTAGCAAAATGTCCTATTTTTCGCAGTTAAAACAAGTAGCAGTAGCCTTATCAACAAAAACTGATGATTTAGGCTTGTCAGTTATGGAAAGAGGTTTGTTCTTTCTAAACATTTTCTTCTTGGAAAATCTCCTGAACTTCTTAGTTAGGAGAGCCAAAGATTCATCATCTGAAAAATCAGAATCTGATGAACTTTCAGAGTTACTTTCTAACTCAGTGATAGTGACTGAGGGTCGCTGAGTAGAAGGTTCCTCTGAGATTAAAGCAACAGGGGTGCTTTTGGAATCTTTTACAAGATTCTTCTTAAGATGGCTTGATTGCTCATGATTCAGCAACGTGCCATATAAGGTAGCAAGGGTCATTGATTTTAGATCCTTTGACAACTTGAGACACATAGAGTAATTGTCCCAGCTTTCAGGTAAACATTCTAGAAACTTTGTCAGCACCTCAAAGTTAGAATATTCCTTACCAACAGTTTTCAGATCTATAATTAAACAATTAAAACGTTGGTGAACTTCAGAGAGAGTTTCATTCTTACCAGAAATGAAGCTTTCGTATTGTCTTACCAGGTTGATCTTTTTTGAGTCCTGGACTTCAGACGTTCCTTCATACTGAACACATATTGTGTCCCACATGGCTTTTGATGTTTTCAGATTCATGACGGAATGGTAGACTTCGTCAGGAAGGGCCATAGATAGTATGGATCTGGCTTTTGTATCTATAGCCACTTTCTTCTTATCTTCGGTCCACATATGTATTTCCTTAGGAATCAGCCTTTCTGGAATAGCAGGTCTATTTGCAGTGGCTGGAACTGAAGGATCAATTGTTACAGGGATGTATGGGCCGTTTTCAAGATAGTAAGGCATAGTAGGGTCTACACCTTCTAAGAAGAGTGTCATCCTATTTTTCCATAAGTTGAAATTGTCTCTGGAAAATCTAGGGGGTTTTGCAAGAGAACCATTGTCTATATAATTATTGTTTGTGTTGGTGGCCATTTTCAGATAATAGCAAGGAAGAGAAATATCTTAGATTAGATCTTGTTTATGAGATTAAACAAATCCGCTCTGATACCACTTGTTGGTCCCGAAGGCCTACACAAGTTTGTAGAAGGGGGGGGGGGGGTTGAATACAAACACACAGATTTTACTTTTCTAAATTGTTTATTGATAAATCATTAACAATTTACAGCTTGTTGCGGAAACAAGATTAAGGGTAAACCTAAATCTAAACAAGTTGGAACACTAAGGTTTATTGCACTAAGAGAGATAAGGAAATTACTAATAATAACCTATCTTGAGATAAGAGATTTGAACTTGTCCAGAGTTAGCAAGTTACTTCAAATGAAGTGAGTTCATCTCTTTATATACTGCATGCATTTAATGCAAGTCAGTATATACTTTACACATGTCATCAGCTGGTTGGTTGCATGTCATTGACCTTGGTTGACAACCTTAGTAGCCGCATGGATGAACAGTGTAGTATCAGAGTGGTTGTACGATTTCAGATATTCGGAGGTTCTTTTCTGACATTTCGTACGGAGTTGTGCAAGGGTGGATAAGACAAAAGTACTTTGTAGGGAGGACTTCATGATCAGCTTTTGTTGATTCAGCGATCTATCATTTCATATCAGCGAATGATAGAGTTCAGCGATAGCTGAAGTCTTGTACTTGATACTTCACGTTGAGTGGACAAATCTGAGTCTTCGCTGATCCGCATCAGTTCATTAGGAGACTTGTCGCTGGTTCTTGAGCTTGATCTTCGACTTCAGCGTAGAACCTTTGTTGACGTGAAACTTGTCTTCAGGAATCATAAGTAAACAACTAACTTATCAGCGATCATCATAATGACTGAACAGACTCAGAGCATTTATGGTGAACAGTTTCGCTGAATGTTTAACTTAAAGGGCGAGAGTTCCTATCAGCGGTACTGGAAGATCTTAGTACTTATCAGCGATAGTGAAACTCTGATACATATTGTTTACTTACAATTTTCACTAAGTATAAGAGAGGGTCATTATCAAATCACTGAGGGTTTGGATCAACAGTAACCACTGCCGGCGTTGAATGCCATTGATGAGCTGATCGTTACTGACCGTTTGCACCATGAATGCTATTAGACCTGCATTAGTGAACAAAAGAAAATAGGTTTGACTGTTAACGGTTAGTATAAACCGTACGACCGTCTTAAGTCTCATACGTCGTCGTACGGAACGTACGACTAGCATAATTACGTACGACCGAGCATACTTCCGTGAATAATTTGTAAGATCGTATCCTAATACAAGGGTGGTCTTATGGAAGTGTTATCTAAGTTTTCTAGCGTCGGTCGTGAGGTGTGATTTTTTACCCAAACAGTTTGCCCCCAAAATTTGAATTTTAGGCGTAAAATTCAAATTTTAAACCTGACGAAAGTGTTTCGACATGTGTCGCACGGGGGGAGGGTCTGGTCGAATTCCAACCGTCTTGGTTCGCTTCGGATTGGAGGAAGTGAGATAGTCGCGACGTCACAACGGCGTTCCAGTAGTGAAGAGACGTTTAAAGGACAGGTGTCGCCTATCGGCATGATGCATGCGAAAAGGTGTTTGACAGGTGTCGACCATCGAGCGGGTCGGCGTAACATGATCTTTGCCATAAATAGTGAGATTCTGGGAATCGTTTCCTCTTTACGCTCACTCGTGTTTTTAGGGAAGATTTTAGAGAGATTCCCTTGCCATTGTTACGTGCGTTTCAATCTTTATAAATTTCGGCAGAGAAATTCAGTGTTCTCCAAGTTTTTAGAAGAAAATGTCGATAGAACCAGCGAATACAATTGATAATCAGGAAAGTTTGGAGGCTTTCAGGACTTTGTCCGGTATTCCGGATGTCGTAGAAATCTGCCCACCGGGCCAACTTCGGCCGGCGGATTGTCCGAATGGACATATCGTTTTGTATGAGTATCCCTTTAAGGTGGGTTTAAAATGGCCGCTTGTCACTCTGGCGAGGGAGTTTTTGGCCGAGTTTGGCTTGTCTCCGGCGCAAATGATGCCCTAATTCTGGCGAATTGTCAGTGTGATCGATAGGATCGCTGGTGACTGGTCGACGCCATTCACTGTGGTCGAACTTCTGGTGTCTCATACGGTGAAGGCAGATAAGTATCACCGATACAGCCTGTTTTCCCGATACAGGGGAGACCAAGTTCTGTTGCTGAACACCCAGGCGAATGATCGTGGGTGGAAGGCCCGATATGTCTTCGAAAAAACAGATTCCCTCGAGCTACTGGACGAAGTCGCGTCGTGGTTGATTTCCGGGTGGAATACCAACAGTAAGATTTCTTTTCTTCGGTTTCTATGTACAGAGTCGTGTTATACTGATTGACTCGTCATGTTTCAGGTCTTGTGTTCCAGGACGTAAGTGTGTCTAAGGGGGTGGAGGAGAGAATCGAGAAGTTCCGGATGTATAACCCGGACGATAGGTCGTTTCTCGTCCAATGCAGTCTTAAAGACGAGGAATCGGATGATGAGGTCGTTGAACTTATAAGGACGATAATTCCTGCAAGAGAGGAACCGGAAAGGGAAGAAGATATAGCAGGTAACTATCGTACGTTCTTCTTAATCCTGTCGTATCTTTTAGTTTATACGACTTTTATCTTATCGTGTTTTATGCCACTTCATAGGTGGTTCGGGCGTCGTGCCCACCCCTATCGTGCAGAAAAAGAAGGCTCAACTCTCGTTGGCTCGAAAGGCCAAGGAGTTGAAGCGAAAAGCTCCCCCACCCCCTTCGTCGGGGGTGAAGAAGTCCAAGACGGTTCTTCGGAAGGAACCGTCGTCGAAGGGTGGTGCCTCGTCTGAGGCCGCTACTGCTAAGAAGACGAAGACACCACCATGAGTCATCGATGCGACTCCGGTGAGTGTGGCCCCTCCCTTGTTTGAAGAGGTCGGCCCTTCTCCCTCGTCGATCGACAAGGGGAAAAGTAAGAGGATGGAAGAGTCCAATGACGTTATGACGGTGAATTTTACACTGCCGTCAAACTTCATGGTCGGGGAAGAAATGGATAGCGATAAGATCTTCCCCGGTCTGGAAAAATTCCTCTTGTCGTCCTTTAAGGAACGGTTGGAGGGCGTGACGGTTGATGTCATGGGATCGCATGTCGCAGGGTTGACTTTTAAGGTACGTACGATCCGTTTGTCTTAAGTATTTTGCCGCTTTATTTGTTTTCTAATGTTTGTATTTTCGTGCGCTGCAGGCGTTCTAGACTTCCCTTTGCCTGTATGCCCACATGGATAAAATCCGAAGGGTTGCTCCTGTTGCTACGGAGAAAATGCGTAAGGAACAGGAGGAAGCCCGTATGGCGAGGAATCAGGAGAGTCTAGCGTTGGAAAAGGTCGAGTGCTATTCAACGAAGATTGCCGAAGTCGAGGACTTTTACGCGGCGTCATTGAGCGCGAAGGAAGACCTTCAGCGTCTTATGAAATAGACCCTTGAGAAGTCCGCTACGACTGAGGGAGAGTTACGAGCGACTAAGGGTTCCTTGATCGAGAGCGAAAAATAGGTCGAGGACTTTAAGTCGCTCGCCGAGGAGAAGGATGAGGAGATTGCATCCTTAGAGGAGCGTCTCCAATCGTTTGAAGCTCTGACCCGTCTGAGGGTACGAGCGGCGATTATGCGTTGCCATTTACGGGGGTTAGACCCTATGGCCAGAGCCGAAGAGGAGGTTGTAGGTTCCCAGATTCAAGTTGTCTCATATAAACAGCATAAACAAAGGTAGCGGAAACATATAATAAAGCTATTTAATATGAGTGATTGTGCATACGAATATGAAACAGTGAGAGTATCAATAACAATGAACAGTGAATGATAACAAGATCGTTTTAAATAAGCTGCTCGTATATTGATATATTTGAATAACACCAAGAACACTTTCTTGTGTGTGTATTCTGAAATCTCTCAGGTGACAATTCGTACAGTGGTAGTGGAAAGGAATGTTGCAGTATCTGCTCTCACAATTGTGGCTAATAATTCTTCCAAAAGCTTACAAATGTGTTCTACACTACCCTTCTATTTATAGCCTGATAAAGTGAAAGACAGTGTACTATCTAACCCTGGGATGACACGTGGAAAGTGTGTCTCCGTCCTTTTAGGGCTGACGTGGAAAGTACGGACACGTGTCTGACACTTAGAGATTTCTACGAGACTTAAGCTTCACATAGGTCTTCATTCACCAGAGCTCTTGTGCCAGAGCTCTGATGCTCTTCTAGTGTGAACAGTTCTTCTGGTGGAACAGAAGAAGTCTTCTGCCAGAGCTCTGTCGAGCTCTGATGATCTTCTGGTTGATTTTCTTCTAAGTATTCTGCTGGATCTCTGGTGGTCTTCTAACTTGTGATATTTTCAATACTTTTACATCTTTTATACTTGGGGCTAACAATCTCCCCCTAAGTATTGAAAATACAAATTATGCTATTTATAGAGATAAGTAAACAAAAGACAAAGAGGAGAAAGTCATCCTCTGTGAAACCTAGTACTATTCTTTTAAGGTGATTACAATAAAGTACAAAAGAACTAGTACACTAAGCATGATAGTTTCCTCTTAGAATTCTATCAAATCTTCTGATCAAATCTCTGAATTCTAACATGAGGTCTATCTGGTTGATGTAGATCTTCAATGTATCTTCTGGACATTTTTCCCTTGGAAGATTCAAGATGATGTTTCTGAGATACTGCAGCGATCCACTTGAATACTTGTGGGTTTCTTCTGATCTTATGGCCTTCTTGTTGCCCTTCTGTCGGCAGATAAAAGTTAGTGGATTTCCAACCACAGTTCCTGTTCTGTAATAACCAAAACCCTCAAGATTCAAACTCTATGCCTAGATGAAAATCAACTTACGTTCTGAGGTTGATGTGCTCTTGCATAGCGTATTGAACTTCGACCAAGGCAGTCCTTGCAGTTGTGTATTTGTCATTGTTGTTGACACAATAGGCATGTAGAGTTATCCAATCAGAGGGATTCAGAAGAACAAGATCATTGTCATTGAACATTTCTATCTTCTTGTCCTCTGACTCCACTGTGTAGACATGGTACACAATTCTGTCATAGGCAAACTTCCTCTGCACTATTTTCCGAATCCTGTTGAATACAATAGATAAGTTTATGGCTTTGTTCAGATGTGATTTGGTTGAGATGAACCTTCGCCTATCATCTGTAAGTCTATTGGCTCTGATGGGGTTCAGGTATGGGTTATTGGGTACGGCATTTATTGGAATAATATCTCTGTCAGCGTAGAGATATGAGAATACCTCTTCTAATGCCGGTTTTTTTGAGTGTCGGGGTTATTGGTTCTGCTCAGGTGGGTTTTGAGGTTGGGTTTCAGCCATCATGGTGTCAGTTTGGTTTTCAGGCTCTTCTGCAGTTTGAGTTTCTTGGACTAGGGTTTGATTTGGGTTTGATTGCTCATCAGCAGAGAATGGTTCAGTTCTCTCTGGTTCAGTCCTTGGGGATTGGGGAGGAGTGTCTAGGATAACAATCTCTGGTGGTTGGGATGTTGACGCTTCTTCTGGAGCTTTGATCGTTATGTCTTTGAAGATGTAGTCGAACTCTATCATCCCTGTCTCTGTTGGTGTTATCTCTGTCTCCCCTGGTGTCTCTGTTGTTGCCCTTGGTGTCTCCCTCTTTTGTTGATCTGAGGACTCTCCCATCTGATTGTCTGATGGCTCTGCTGCAGCGTCTTGGAAGTCATCATCATCATCAGAAGTTGCAACACACGCTTTGGGTGAGTCCGGAGCAACAAACTTTCCCTTCTTCTTGGAGGGTCCTTCCTCTGGACTTTCTTCTGCAGGTCTTTTATTTGAGACGGTCTGTAGGATGGCATCTGTGAATATAACGACCGCCTTTTTTCAGAACCTCTTCCACCTCTGTCGCAGCAGCTCTGATTTCATCTACTTGACTCTCAAAGTTGAATTTGTGAGAGTAAAGAGACGTCTGGACGTGTTTCTCTGTTGCTTGAGCTTTCTGGACGAACTTTGAAGAAACCGTCATCATTCTGCTCAAGACCATTTTCCTGAATCCTCCCATGTAAGCTCTGTCAATCGGTTGTCTGTCGGGGAATGGCACATCGGCCTCTGGTGCAGTCGCCTCTTTGATAGCATTCTTGACAGAGGTATTAATCATCTCTGTCAAGGTTCTGATGTTGGTGTCAGACAAGATGATCGATGGCATTGGCAGAGTTTTGTTCATTTCTACCTTGTGGTTCTCTGCCAAGGTCTTCTTCAGTTTAGTTAATTCTCTGGTCAGCTTCTCTGTTTCTTCTGCTCTGGCCCTTTCCCAAACGGCAAAATTTTGGGAAGTTTCTGCATGTTTTCTGGTAATCTCTTGCAACTCTTCTTTTAGAGAAGCATTCTCCTTGCGGATCAGTTCCTCTTTTGCCTTATCGATAAGTTTATACTCATTCAAGGAGTTACTAATACTGTCACAAAAGATTTCGAGCTCTGCTCTTGTGACTTTATCAGTGGTTGTGGAACCTTGTCTCCAACATATGGATTCAAGTCAGCCTCGACCTCAGAGGCGCCTCCATCAAGAGTTGTATTGATGTTGACTCTTGGAGGACTTCCACCCTATCCTTGATGTTCCTTTTTAGGGGATACATCTCTGGGTGTTCTGATCAGAGGTTCCTCTTCCAGCTCAGGTTATGGAGAAGGAAATCTGATGTGATGAGAAGATCTGGGATCGTGACAGGTCTTCCCTTGTGAAACTAAGTCAAACCAATGTCCCTGAGTTGGACATAGCCTACGTGAGATTCTGAAGATCTCAGGACTAGTTTGTGTTAAATCTATGCAAGCCATAGAGGCTTCAGCGTGTGTAGTTGTTCTATTGATGTCCTGAGGCGATGGGACATCATTACCAAAAATGGATTCCCCAGTTTCGTGCATACTAGAGGCATGAAGAGTTGCCTCTGGTGGTTCAGGTTGGTTAGGGTTCGAGGTGTGCACCTTTGTTTGAATGTCCATTTGGTCTTGATCACCAAGGACAGATTATGTGATAGCACTGGGAAATGGGCTAGGGAAACGCATATGTGTGTTCACCAGAACATCTTTTTCTATGCTCACATTTCCCTCGACTCTTAGGGATTCAGAAGACTCAGAAGTCTCAGTGTCAGTTTCCTCTTCCTCACTACTGCCAGAGGAGGACGAACTCTCTGCCACCTCCTCTGCAGTTTCCCTAACTTCCTTCTGAAGATCTCAGGACTAGTTTGTGTTAAATCTATGCAAGCCACAGAGGCTTCAGCGTGTGTAGTTGTTCTATTGATGTCCTGAGGCGATGGGACATCATTACCAAAAATGGATTCCCCAGTTTCGTGCATACTAGAGGCATGAAGAGTTGCCTCTGGTGGTTCAGGCTGGTTAGGGTTCGAGGTGTGCACCTCTGTTTCAATGTCCATTTGGTCTTGATCACCAAGGACAGATTATGTGATAGCACTGGGAAATGGGCTAGGGAAACGCATATGTGTGTTCACCAGAACATTTTTTTCTATGCTCACATTTCCCTCGACTCTTAGGGATTCAGAAGACTCAGAAGTCTCAGTGTCAGTTTCCTCTTCCTCATTACTGCCAGAGGAGGACGAACTCTCTGCCACCTCCTCTGCAGTTTCCCTAACTTCCTTTTGGACAACCTCCATAGGGGATGCTCTGTCGGCTACTTCCTCTTCCTCAATATTAGCAGAGGTAGACCCCACTATGGGTACTCTGACCTCTGATCTGACCACTTCTTTCTCTTCTCTTACCACACTATCTGATTCTAGTGATGGCTCATGACCTATTTATGCTGGGGATCTCACCTCGGGTTCTTGAGGTTGAGCAGCATGTCTATAGTTTTGTAAGGAGATGTGGGTTGGGTTTATCACAGAGAGCATAGTTTGAGGAACTCTTCTGGTGTTAGGATACGGACCTGATGTTGTCGGCTTGAACCTTGACATTACCCATCCAGGAGTTGGATTGCCCTGTTGAACAAGTTGCAGAGCTGGAAATGCCTCCCTTATCACCAGGCTAATGAACCTTGGAAGTCTGATGTGCTTCAGATTCTTGTGCTCTCCCACCATTCCTCCTCTCGCCAGAGTTGTTGTCTTGGTGTTCACTACGGTCAGAAGCTCTTCATACAAGATTTTGGCATAATCGAAATGCCTGTTGAAGTACAAACCATACATGATTTGTAGAATTTCAGTGTTGGCTTGGTCTTGGCTACCACTTTTGCAGGTCAGGGTTCTGTTGAGTATGGAGAACATGAAGTTCCACACTAGAGGTATTTTGAAATCTCCAATCTTGATTAGATCTTTGTTGTAGCCCAAGAAACGAACAAATGCAAGAAGAACAGGGACTTTTGGGGGGTTTTCAAATGCAGGGATTCCCAACTGTTCTTTGGTTTGCATTCCAAATATTCTTCTGAATGTCTTGTCACGAATACGAACCGTTCCTACTCCTCCTTCTCTGCCTGAATCGACGTTTCCAATGATCCCTTTCCTCTTTGGAATGAACTGGCATGTTGTCCACCATTGTTGGACATAGATTTGTGGAAGATCATTGTCGTATCTTGTAATGGCTTGGAAAATTTCTGAGTTCCTGAAGAACTCAACAAAAACATGGTAAATGGGCAAAAAGTTGGATGGATTGGCGTCGAATCTGTAGTTATTATCTACAAACTCGTTGTAGAAACCAGGATTGATCTTACAATGCAATTATCAAACAAGAACACAAACAAACAGTAAAATAATAGAGAATTAGAGTCGAAAGATTTGTATTCATTGAAGAACAGATTACAGATCTAGAGAGAGAATCTCTCAAAGATTATAAAGATTGAATACGAAAGTGTTCCAAAAGTTAGTTAGCTTTCAGTTGCTAACATCTATATATATACTGTAACGGAAATGCAAAAGCTACAGTACATTTACAATACAAACCATTAGAATAATGACACGTGTTCTAATATGCTAGCTAATAACTGAATTACAATAAAAATAAAATGTCTAAGACATATGTTCTGAACAACTAGTTCAGAACTTCTGAACCATCTTCTGATTAAGCATACTCAGAATCTATATGTTGATCCAAACCCTCAGTGATTTGATAATGACTCTCTCTTGAACACTTAGTGAAATGTGTAAGTAAACAATATGTATTAGAGTTTCACTATCGCTGATAAGTACTAGGACTTTACAGTACCGCTGATAGGAACTCTCGCTCTTTAGATTAGACATTCAGCGAACACTGTTCATCCAGTAGCTCTGAGCCTGTTCAGTCTTTGTGATGATCGCTGATAAGTTATAGTTGTTTACTTATGATTCCTGAAGACAAGTCTCACGTCAACATAGGTTCTACGCTGAAGTCGAAGATCAAGCCCAAGAACCAGCGACAAGTCTACTAATGAACTGATGCGGATATCAGCGAAGCAAGACCTGTCCATTCAACGTGAAGTATCAAGTAGAAGACTTCAGCAATCGCTGAGCTTTATCACTCGCTGATAAAGTAATGTTCAACGAACGCTGATCATGAAGTCTTCCTCTACAAGTTACTTTTGTCTTACCCCCTTGCACGTCTCCGTACGAAATGTCAGAACGGACCTCCCTTCTGTATAGAATCGTACAACAAACTCTGATTCTATACTGTGCACCATGCGGCTACTAAGGTTGTCTACAAAGGTCAAAACATGCAACCACTCAGCTGCTGCCACGTGTAAAGTAACACTGCCATGCATTAAATGCATGCAGTATATAAAGAAGAACCCTACTTCAAAATTGAAGTGCTCGGCCATCTTCTTCTTTTTCTCTTAGTGTTAGAATATTATTCGTAATATTCTTATCTCCTTTCTATCTTATTTCTAGTGCAAGAAACTTAGTGTTCTTAACTTGTTTAGATTAGGTTTATCCTTAATCTTGTTCCGCAACAAGTTGTAAATTGTTTTAAGATTTATCAATAAACAATTTAGAAAGTAAAAATCGTGTGTTTGTATTCAACCCCCCCCCCCTTCTACAGACTTATATAACCCTTCGGGACCAACAAGTGGTATCAGAGCAGATTTGTTTAATCTCATAAACAAGATCTTATCTATACTAATCTCTTCTTCATTGCTATTTCTTAAAATGGCTACCAACACAAACACTAACTATATTGACAACGGTTCTCTTGCAAAACCCCCTAGATTCTCCAGAGATAACTTTAATCTGTGGAAAAATAGGATGATTCTCTTCTTAGAAGGTGTAGACCCTACTATGCCTTATTATCTTGGAAACGACCCATATATTCCTGTTAGAATTGAGCCTGAAGTTCTAGCCGCTGAGAATAGATCTGCTATTCCAGAAAGGTTGGTTCCCAAGGAAATTCATATGTGGACTGATGAAGATAAGAAGAAAATGGCTATCGACACCAAAGCCATATCCATTCTTTCCATGGATCTTCCTAACGAAGTCTACCATTCCGTCATGAACCTGAAAACCTACAAAGCCATGTGGGACACAATCTGTGTTCAGTATGAAGGTACGTCTGAAGTCCATGACTCACGTAAGATCAACCTGGTAAGACAGTACGAAAGCTTCATTTGTGGTAAGAATGAATCTCTCTTTGAAGTACATCAATGTTTTAACTGCTTAATAATAGATCTAAAAACTGTTGGTAAGGAATATTCTAACTTTGAAGTACTGACAAAGTTCTTAGAATGTTTACCTGAAAGCTGGGACAGTTATTCAATGTGTCTCAAGCTATCAAAGGATCTAAAATCCATGACTCTTTCTACCTTATATGGCACGATGCTTAATCATGAGCAATCGAGTCATCTTAAGAAGAATCTTGTAAAAGATTCCAAAAGCACCCCTGTTGCTTTAATCTCAGAGTCATCTACCACTCAGCAATCTACTATCACTATCACTGAGTTGGAGACTAACTCTGAATGCTCATCAGATCCTGACTCTTCAGATCTTGATGAATCCATGGCTCTCCTTTCTAATAAATTCAGGAGATTCGCCAATAAGAAAACTTTCAGAAAGAACAAACCTCTTGCTATTACTGACAAGCCAAGATCATCAACTCCTATTGATAAGGCTACTGCTACTTGCTATAACTGTGAAAAGATATGACATTTTGCTTGCGAGTGCAGGTCAAAGAAAGTCTCTAGATCCTCAGCTTTTCCCAATAAAAACTTTACTCCCAGGACTAGAGATGAAAAATACAAAAAGCTGAAAGAAAGGTATTCAAAGATGAAAACCTTTAAGAAGAAAGGCAAAGGCCTGATGGCTGACTATGAATGGGCTGCCTCTGACGAAGAAGAATCATATGACTCTGAAGATGATGATGAAACCAATCTCTGTCTCATGGCCAAACTTGAAGATGAGGAAGAAAAGTCTGACATTCCCTCTACTTCAACCTCTGCTACTAAGGTATAACCTTCCCTCTTTACCAATATTTTAAATATTGATGAAGCTGATAGTCTTCGAAAAATCGATCTGCTGACCAGAAGTTTATATGAAGCCATGAATGGCAAAACTGTTATTGAAAATCAAAACCTTGATCTCGCTGAACAGCTTAGAAACTGTCACCTTCAAATAGAAAAGCTTTCTAAAATTGAAGAAGATTTTAAAGATCAAGTTCATATAAATCAGCTAGTCAAAATCGAGCGCGAATAAGCTATCGCTGCATTAAAAGCTGAAAAAACTACTGTTGATGGATGGTATAAATCCTCAACAACGATCACTGAGATAATTAAGTCTCAGATTCCCCTGAGTGATATACGTGGTCTTGGTTACAAAGATGAAACTCTAGAACCAACCACTG
This sequence comes from Saussurea involucrata, assembly GCA_033807775.1. Classification (NCBI taxonomy): domain Eukaryota; kingdom Viridiplantae; phylum Streptophyta; class Magnoliopsida; order Asterales; family Asteraceae; genus Saussurea; species Saussurea involucrata. The sequence goes on along the minus strand of CM066321.1, from coordinate 219,107,333 downwards.
ACCGTTCCATGCTTAAGTTTGGAATGTTCGTATCCTCTATCCCTGACACTTTCTATTCTCAGTGTTCCTCTTCAAAACCTCCCATCCCTGAGGAAATCTCTACCTTAACTTCTAAAGGTAAAGAGAAAATTGTTTATCCAAAACCTACCTCAGTCTCTAAAGACAAAGGTAAAGGAATTGCTTTTAACCAAAAACCTCAGAAGGGTACCTTTGTACCTAAGCTGAATGCTTCTAAAGCTTCAGTGACTTATCCCTCTACTTCTAAGAATAAGATCCCTGGATTTATTCAGCGATCTACTCCTAGACTTATAGTAGATATAATTGGTAAGAAATCTGAAGAACTGATAGTTCCTCTCATTTCCTATGCCAAAGGTATACTTTGTGTTAGCCCTGCTCATTTAAAACTAACGGCTAAGCATGCAAATGGTCCTAGAACTACTTTTAGTTATAGGAAATGTTATCACTGTGGACTTACAAATCATATTGCCAGTAAGTGCCCTACAACCACCAAAGCTGAAAGATTATCTAAGGTGAAGATTATTGCCCCCAAGGCATAGAAGACCACTGAGGTTAAGAAATTAACCAAAGTGAAGACTGACAAAGCTGAATCTTCAAATGCTGCGAAGACTGCTGAACCTTCCATTCCATCTACCTCCACAGACAAGTGTGTACACATAATGAAATGGGTGCCCAAGTCAAACTAATCTTCCTTTGTTTGCAGGTTAAGAAGGGTATCTGGTATCTTGATAGCGGATGCTCTAGACACATGACTGGTAAAAAGAACTTGCTCACTGAGTATAAGGAAGAGAAGGGTCCCTTTGTGACTTTCGGTGGAAACGGAAAAGGTCATACCCGAGGGTTTGGTGTACTCTATAATGGTACAACAACCTTCAGAAGAGTCGCATATGTTGAAGGGCTGAAGCATAATCTTCTAAGCATCAGTCAGCTTTGCGACATGGATAACAAAGTAATCTTTAATAAGGAATCCTGCTTTGTCGCTGACAAAAAAGAGAAGATAACTCTCAGCGGTTATCGTTTGGAAAATGTTTACGTAATAAACATGGACTCAACAACCACGGAGAACTCCTGTTTCTTCTCAAAAGCCTCATCTGATGTCAACTGGCTATGGCATAAGAGGCTCTCTCATCTAAACTTCAAGACACCGAATACTCTTTCTTATAAAGAGTTAGTTACTGGTGTACCTCAATACTCATACGCCAAAGAGTCCTTATGTTCAGCGTGTGAGAAAGGCAAGCAGACCAAAGCAAGCTTCAAGTCAAAGCAAGTCTCCTCAGTGTCATCTCCTCTACAACTTCTCCATATGGATTTGTTTGGCCCTGTTAACAAACAATCCATCGCTGGAAAGAAATATACACTGGTCATAGTTGATGAATTCCCTCTCTATACCTAGGTAATGTTTCTCCGTTCTAAGAGTGACACCCCTGAAGAACTCATCACCTTTGTCAGTAAAATGGAAGTCCTGAACAATATGACCGTTCGCTCAATAAGGAGTGATCATGGGACTAGATTCAAAAACAGTTCTCTTGATTCCTTCTTTGAGAGTAAGGGTATTTCTCAAAACTTCTCTTCAGTGAGAACACCGCAACAAAACGGAGTCGCTGAAAGAAGAAATAGAACTATCATTGAATCTGCACGTTCAATGCTCAGCGATTCTCACCTACTCAGTTTTGGGCAGAAGCTGTCAACACTGCTTGTTTTACGCAAAATAGGTCGCTGATCGTCAAAAGATTCAAAAAGACAGCCTATGAACTTTTTCATGGGAGAAAGCCTTCAATTAGCTTTCTTCACATCTTTGGATGTCAGTGTTTCATACTGAACAACAGAGATGCCCTTGGAAAGTTTGATCCTAAGGCTGATGATGGAATCTTTCTTGGATATTCATCAATCTCCAAAGCCTTCAGGGTCTTCAATCGTAGAAGACAGACTGTAGAAGAAACGATTCACGTCACCTTTGACGAATCCCATTCAGCGAATTCTAGACCTTCTGCTGATACTAAAGAACTGAATCAATGGATGTTTTCTCATCTTGGTGATTCAGAAGACATTCCGACTCCTCATACTCATCCCGTTGAAGATGATGGTCCTACTATCATTCCAAACATGCAGACTAGTGAAGTTGAAACTTCATGGGTCTCAGCTGTTCCTCTAAACACTATGCCTGCTTCTGAACCAAATGTCTCAGACATTCCATCTACTTCTCAGCAATCAGTGAATTAAATAATATATGAACCTCGTCTTCTATTGGCTGATATACCATAAGTTGCTGAAGCCTCATCTTCAGCCCCTCAAAGTTCAGGTTGAGTCAGCGACTCATGCTCCGGCTCAGCGATGGACAATAAATCACCCTATTGATCAAATTCTTGGTGATCCAAACGCTGGTGTTCTGACTCGACGAAGTGCTGGTAACATTTGCTTATTTGTTAACTTTATTTCTCTAATTGAACCAAAGAAAAGAGATGATGCCCTCCAAGATCCAAACTGGGTCAGCGCTATGCTAGAAGAGCTGACTGAATTTGAAAGAAACAAAGTTTTGAAGCTTGTTCCTCGTCCATCTGACAAGTCAGTGATAGGCACTAAATGGGTCTATCGAAACAAGTTGGATGAACATGGAACTGTAACCCACAACAAGGCTCGACTCGTTGCTCATGGATACAAACAAGAGGAAGGTATACATTATGACGAAACCTTTGCTCCAGTGGCAAGACTAGAATCCATTCGTCTATTCGTAGCTTACGTTGTACACAAAGACTTCAAAGTTTATCAAATGGATGTTAAGTCAGCGTTCCTCAACGGAAAGCTGAATGAAGAAGTCTACGTGGAACAACCTCCAGGATTCTCAGATCCTAAGCATCCAGGTTATGTTTATAAACTGGATAAGGCACTTTATGGCTTAAAGCAAGCTCCTCGTGCATGGTATGACACTCTCTCTACTTATCTCCATATTGAAAAATTTGAGCGTGGTAAAATCGATAAGACTCTATTTTCAGGAAAATAAAGGTCATATTATTCTTGTTCAGATATATGTTGATGACATTATATTTGGTTCTACTAACCTTGACCTTTGTACTCGTTTCTCTGAAAGGATGAAAGCAGAGTATAAAATGAGTATGATGGGTGAGCTAACATATTTCCTTGGTATTCAGATAAAACAAAATGAAAATGGAATTTTCATTAATCAGGGAAAGTATGTTAAAGACATGCTGAAGAAATTTGATTTAATTCAGAGTTCAGCTATGAAAACCCCTATGGCACCACCGCTGACACTAAACAAGGATACCTCTGGAATACCTGTTAATGTCACGACGTACCGTGGGATGATCGGCTCTCTTCTATATCTTACAGCTAGCCGACCTGATATTATGTACGCAACCTGTTTGTGTGCACGATATCAAGCTGAACCTAAGGAATCTCATATCATCGCTGTAAAGCGAATCTTTCGTTACCTTAAGGGTACTCCTAACCTAGGTCTTTGGTATCCCAAAGACTCAGGGTTTGATCTAATCGCCTATTCAGATAGTGATTTTGCAGGTTGCAAGATGGATAGGAAAAGCACCACAGGAGGATGTCAGCTCCTAGGTGGAAAGCTGGTGAGTTGGACAAGTAAAAAGCAAAACTCAGTGTCCACCTCCACCGCTGAAGCTGAGTACGTAGTTGCTGGAAGCTGTTGTTCTCAGGTCATGTGGATGAGAAATCAACTACTGGACTATGACCTTCAGCTCTTGAAAATTCCAATCTATTGCGACAGCACAAGTGCCATCGCTATAGCCAACAATCCAGTGCTACACTCAAAGACCAAACATATCGAAATCAGGTATCATTTTATCAGAGATCATGTGATGAATGGTGATATAGAACTTCACTTTATCCCAACTGATTTTCAGTTAGCTGATCTTTTCACCAAACCTCTTGATGAGACAAGATTTAACTTTCTCATCAACGAGCTTGGAATGCTGAACTTCGAAGAATAAAATCTTCAGCGGTTCGTATTTGATCAGCGACAGGATAAAACCAACTTGTATAACCCATTCTATCATTTTCTCTCTGAACAAACTTGATTCGCTGATATCAAGGTATGTTCTCTTTACTCGCTGACGTTCGCAAATGAATGCAAGATTTCAAAACAAATTGTATCGCTGAATATCTCTTCCTTATCAGTGATACTTTGAAATTTCTAACACCTAACACTGATATTTCTATTCAGTGCTTCATGTTTTCAAAATGTCCCTGAGTATTTCAAAAAACCTCAGAGACATCCTAAAATGTGAAAGGACGTTTGTGACGTAATCAAACGGATAAACCCTGACACGTTCTTTTTCTGACACACGTTTGCACGTTTCGTTTTCTCATCCAATCAAATGCAAACACGTGTCCGTGTCATGATGAAAAAATTTCCCGCTCTAGTTTTTCTCTCTCTCTACTCTCACTATATAAACACTTTCAAGTTTATATTTTTCCTTTACGCGAACAACTTCTTCTTCAAGAAAAGAATTAATGTTGCATCTCAAACTCTTGTTTCAAATAGAGTTTAATATTCTTCTTCAAACTTCTTCTTCAAACTTCTTCTTCAAATAGAGGTCTTATTAATTTTTCCTTTACACTTTCAACTTCTTCTTCAAACTTCGAAAGGTTAATATTCTTATTATTTACCTTTTATTAACTTGTTTTTGATCTTATTCTTGTTATTAACAGATCAAACAAAAGAAACCTTTTTAAAATAAAATCATTTTCTACTCGTGATTTTATAAACACAACCTTCATGGTAGTTCTTCAAGTTTGAAACAAAACTCTTAAACTTGTTCTTCATATGTTTTTCCAGAATCTCTTCTTCAAATAGAAACTAGAAAACACATATTCTCCATGTTTTGTATTTCTTTTTCAAAACAAAGAAAAACCCTAATCTTCATTAAGACATCTTTGGTCTGAATGAAATGGACAAAAATCAACATCTTATTTGGAAAATCTTTCCACATTAAGACATTGTTCTTTATGTCTTCTTCATGTTTATATGTGATTGACAGAAATGGCATCTACTACTGAATCTCCTACTGATAAGACCTCCATTGCTGCCGAGGTCACTGAAATCACAAAGGCTCCTCAGGTTAAGTTCGATATCAAGAAGGTTACTTATCAACATAATAATCCTTATGCTCTCTTCGACTTCCCTGAAAACAAACCTGTCACACATCTTGATAATGTTGTGAACTTTCTTAAAAATTGCCCCATTTCATACGCTCTCACCATTGCACCCCCTGCTCATCGTTCTCTACTAACTCAGTTCTGGTATACTGCCAGACGTGCTCAGGTTCCTTCACCCAAAGACCCAAAGAAAATGGTCGATGTCATTCTCTATGACACAGACCATGGTACTTCCAAGATCACCCCCAACCATATCAGACGTGGTCTAAAACTCCCTACCAGCACCAGGGAAAACTGTTTTGTCCCTCTACTAGATCCCCAAAAGAACCCTACTGATAGAGCAACCCTAATTGGATTCTTTGATGCAATGGGTTACGCATGGGACACAGGGAGAGACAAAAACCCTGACAAAAAGCTAACTGCCATCAAGAAGTCGATGATACCCAGCGAGATGAATTTTATCTACGCTCATCTGATCAGCTGTCTAACAGCTAAAGTCGGGTCAACTGACCAAGCATCCCAACCCCAACAGGCCATGGGATATGCTCTGCTGAAGGGACTCCACATTGATTGGGCGTCAATCATCTACGATGACTTGATGTTCAGAGTGAACATGGCTGAAAGACCAACTTGCGTTCCGTATCCAAGGTTTATCAGCGCCGTCTTTCAACACGGACTTGGGGATGAATACCCAAAGGTAGGAGACCTGAGACTCTCTCAGGTTGGCGCTAAAGTTCTAGATTTCAAGCCCCTGCCAAACGAGGTACGTCTCTCTGCACTCTTATCTTTTCTTAATCCTCCTTCTTCTACTTCTGCGGCTACTTCAGTGGTAATCCCAACCGCTGATACCCAGGCTGCACCCTCCACTCCTCGTAAAAGGAAACACTCATCTTCCCAACTTGATTCCAAAAGGATCAAGAAAACCAAGGAGCAACCCTCCAAGCCATCAACGGCTGAAGACTCCACGACTCATCTTATACAAGAGTCGTTGGATAGTTTCGTGGTACGTTCTGCCACAGCTTCTCAAGTCACCCCTTCCATCCCAACCTCAGTGTCTCTAAATGCCGATGTTATAAACTTGGAACTGAACCCACCTCCTTCAACCTCTCTACAGACTGAAGTGATTCTCAGCGGATCCAACGCTGAACTCCGCACACAACCAATCTTCTCATCCCTCACTCCTCCCACTCTTTCTTTGGACACTCCACCAATTTTCCCACCATTTTCAGGAACACCTGTCATCGTTCATGATTCAGCTGTTGATACTCTACATGCGATGATGGAAACAAACTTAGGATCTGCAGGCACCTCCATGCGCCAAGGCACTCTCGAAGGCGACATGGAATACCATTCAGGGTTACAAGGTTTCGACAACTTCGCCAACTCGCCTGTAGGTATACACATAACTCAACCTACTCCTCTCTCAAAACCCCAAACTTATGAGCTTTCCTCTGTTCATAAGTTAATAACTGTTTCAGGTCCTAATTTGGGGGATATCAACACCTCCCTGAAGGCCCTGGAAACAAAGGTGGAATCCCTCACCATAACTCTCTCAGCAAATTCTTCAGCGGTTACAAACGCTGGAGAGAACCTCAAATCGCTGACTGCTGAGGTCGGAAAGAAGGCCTCCAGTGCTGATCTGGAGAAGGTGGAAAGCAACATTGCCCAATTGGCTACTACTCTTGCTGACCACTCCACTACCAACAACACTCTCTCCACAAACTTCACTTCTCTGTCCAATGAAGTAACATCATTGAAGACAGAGGTTGGAGATCTTAAGGGAGAAGTGTCCTTCTTAAGGACCGATGTCAGCGCTGCCACCAATCTACTGCAGAAAATCCTTGACCGCCTGAACGCTGCCACGTGCGCTCCTTCGCACTTTACTTAGGTGGACCGAGAAGATCTTCAAAGCCTCACTCCTGCTATATCTGACCTAGAAGACAGATTAAGCAAGATTGAAACCTGTGTTGGGATCTCTGGCCTGGAAGACAGGGACCCAATGCATGCTGCTGCTGATGCTGAGAATATCATATCCTCTCCCATCCATCATGTGGAAGAGGGGGAGAAGACTAAAGAAGACCTTCCCCATAATGTTGAGGAGGAGAAGAAAACTCTTGAAGACCTTCCCCTAGCTGAGGGGGAGACGAGTTCTACTACTGCTGCTGCTGGACAACCTCAGGGAGTTGAAAACCCTGAGGAAACCGAGAAAACTCCCTCTGATCTTGAGGGGGAGAAACTCGATGAGGAAACTGAAGTTGCTGCTGATGTGACCGAACCTTACGCTGCTGATGTCGAGTCTGAAGAAGAAGCTGAAGACGATGAAGCTATCGACATCTCTGATGAAGAACCATCATCATCCCATATAAACGATGATGATGATGATGATGACGATGATGATGATGATTTCTTCTTCGTTCAGCCCAAGAAGGTCCCTGCTCTAAAAGGGATTTCAATAAAAGAACCATAAGGAGAGACGACCAAGACAAATCCTGCAGCGTCTGAAATGGACAAAGGCAAAAACAAAGGCCTCGCTGCAGAAGGAAATTTGGCCATCCTTCAGATAAAGCCAGTTTGTCAGTCCTCTCCCCTGCTTGAGGATCCAGCTGAAGTCCCCACTGCTGCACCAACAATAATCCCAGCCACAAGAGCTGAAGAAAATAATCCCGGTCTTGGATTTAATCACTGAGACCGATGAACCTGAAGAACAACTTCTCTCTCACAAAAACACACCTTCCTTAGCTCCTCAAAAGCTAAGTGAAGAGGATCAGAAAAGGAGAGAAGAAATAATCAAGAAGTTCGAAGATCAGCGAATCATCCTCCCCCGTTCCAAAGTCACTCCTGTTCCTACAAAGTTCAGGTTGTCAAAGAAATAGTTCACTGATCACCTCAAAGCCAAAAGATTACTCGCCGAAAAGAAGGAAGCTGAAGAAAAAGATAAGGCCCTCGCCATCCAGCTTGCCCAAGAATCGGTGAATGACCCCGCACTAAAAAGGACTCCTATCAAAGTCCAACGTAAGTTGTGGGAAGACGCCCAGAAGATCATCGAGAAGAAGACCAAGGTATCTCAATCTACCTTGAAATGGTGTAAAGAGAAAGTACACTTTCGATATCGTGCTGCCAAAATTAACAAGGTTCACATCACTGGAAGATCGACCATCAATGTTCCAATTGTTGAAGTCGAAATATTCAGAGAAAACGATACCACTGAATCCTTCTACGCTGATGCTATCATGAAGTATGGTCACTCTGAATGGTTGGAGATTAGAATAGCCATTCAGAAGTCACGTTCTAAATACAAGGATCATGTCGAGAAACTTATAAATCGACAGATCGTCTTGGTGTCTTCTGCTATGGACATTCCTTCTCCCACTCCTCTTGCGACTCAACAAAGAAGGGCCTCTGCAAAGAAAAAGTCCAAACCATCAGATTCAGGTCCTCCTATCCGGAACAAAACAGGTATTGGTTTTTGACGTGCTGAAGTACTTGGTCCTGATCCTGATCTCTCAGCGCTGGATACCTCTCTGCCACCTGGTGAACGTTTCGTCCCTGGTAAAGTCAAAAGAAATCCTTATGGTATCTTCTTTCTCGACTACGATGAAGGACAACGTTTTCAACGTGTCTCTGAGCTTCCCATCACTCCCATTGAACAACTCAGGGTTCTTCAGGCACGATATCTCAAGCCCCTGATCTTCAAAGAAGCACAAGAAAGAAGAAATCAAGGAAAAACTGTCCCTGACTGGATGATCCCTACAACAAAGACCCTTGATGAACTTCTCATTAAGGAAGAACCTTTTGAAGGCTGATAGGATTTCCTTGTAATCTTTCTATCTTTATCAGCTTACCTCTTTTGTACTTGTAAGTTTATTTGTTGTACTTGTAATTTTTCCACTTCCCTTTGTAAACTTATACGAAGTTAAAAGAAAATATTCAGCAAATTTTTACTCCATCAGTACTTAAAAGATCCCAGAAAACAGTAAAAGGGACAAAAAATTTTATGAGTTCTTTTTATCCTTATGTTTTTATACTTAGCAATTTTCTTTGTTTCTATGTCATAATCAAATAGGGGGAGATTGTTGATCCAAACCCTCAGTGATTTGATAATGACTCTCTCTTAAACACTTAGTGAAATGTGTAAGTAAACAATATGTATTAGAGTTTCACTATCGCTGATAAGTACTAGGACTTTACAGTATCGCTGATAGGAACTCTCGCCCTTTAGATTAGACATTCAGCGAACACTGTTCATCCAGTAGCTCTGAGCCTGTTCAGTCTCTGTGATGATCGTTGATAAGTTATAGTTGTTTACTTATGATTCCTGAAGACAAGTCTCACATCAACATAGGTTCTACGCTGAAGTCGAAGATCAAGCCCAAGAACCAGCGACAAGTCTACTAATGAACTGATGCGGATATCAGTGAAGCAAGACCTGTCCATTCAACGTGAAGTATCAAGTAGAAGACTTCAGCAATCGCTGAGCTTTATCACTCGCTGATAAAGTATTGTTCAACGAACGCTGATCATGAAGTCTTCCTCTACAAGTTACTTATGTCTTACCCCCTTGCACGTCTCCATACGAAATGTCAGAACGGACCTCCTTTCTGTCTAGAATCGTACAACAAACTCTGATTCTACACTGTGCACCATGCGGCTACTAAGGTTGTCTACAAAGGTCAAAACATGCAACCACTTAGCTGCTGCCACGTGTAAAGTAACACTGCCATGCATTAAATGCATGCAGTATATAAAGAAGAACCCTACTTCAAAATTGAAGTGCTCGGCCATCTTCTTCTTTCTCTCTTAGTGTTAGAATATTATTCGTAATATTCTTATCTCCTTTCTATCTTACTTCTAGTGCAAGAAACTTAGTGTTCTTAACTTGTTTAGATTAGGTTTTAAGATTTATCAATAAACAATTTAGAAAGTAAAAATCGTGTGTTTGTATTCAACCACCCCTTCTACAAACTTGTATAACCCTTCGGGACCAACATTATACTTGAGCACATGACATTTTCATCTTCATATTCAGAACTTCTGAGTCTCCTACTCCGAACTCTGAGCCTTCTATTCAGATTTCAACACTTAGGTTGTTTACAAACTCTAGATCTAACAATCTCCCCCTTTTGTCAAACAACCCTGTATTGATCAACATTGAGCTCTTTCAAGGCAGACACAATCTTCAGAAGAATTACATTTCTAAGAGATAATCTTCTATCAATCTTTTCAATGATCTCTTGTGTCTCTTTAACACTAATTCCTTTTGATAGCTTTTTCTGCAAACTATGTTTGATAAATCTGAGTGTTCCTGAGTTGTATTTGGAAACATCACTAACTCTGAAGAAAATCTTTTCACTTCGATGATTATTCAAGATGACCCCCTGTTCTGGCCACGTACAAACATGTCCTTTCTTTAGAACACTTAGTTGGTCATGATCATTATTTGGTCTAGAGAGATAGACACATGGTCTATGCACATGCAAATCAACTTGAAAATCTGTGTAAGCATACCATCTCAGAGCATAGAACATTGCATCCGTAACAACTGCTAATGTCCCTCTTTCCTTCTTGTACTTGCTAGTATCTTTGTTTCCCAGAAGACAGTACAAACTGTAGAAGTCAAATACTGTGATCTTTCCAAAGTCAGTTTCAGAGAAATAATACATCTTTCCATCTGCTCTCAGGACCTCAAATCCATAGTACTCATTCTTCCTGAATCTTTTAACACATATCTCTCTGAGTCCAGTAATCAAGAATTCAGAATATATAGCCTTTATTTTTTTTCCCACACATCTTATCAATTCAGCACGAAACTTCTGAGAAAATTATGGCAAATCATGACAAACACTTAGAAATTGAATATCCCTTGGTTCAAAGAAGTTTGGAAGCTCATACTCCAGAAATAAGGCACTCAGATCAATCGACATTTGTTCTGCATTGGCTTCAAAATCTTCTACTTGTTCAGCATCTTGTGCCTGAACATCTTCTTGAGTAGATAATAATTCTGGAAGGAAATACAAAGTCAATGTGTAAAATTTTCTTTGGGTTTTCTTCTGATAACATCCAATCACTGCATTCTCTGATCTTTGTTCTGAGTTCCAGTCTTTCCTTTATATGCCTTATACATTTTTCCTTCAATATTGCTTTATCATCTTTAGCAATTACATCCATGACTATCAACAACCATTCCAATGTAGCATCACTATACTTCACAAGATCATTCAACTTGAAGAACATAGACTTATCAGAAGCTAGATAGATAAAGCCTTCATTTCCAAATCCTTCATTTACAAAACCACGAATGCAGATCCCATACTTTGGCTTTCTGATTGGGCAGCTCAGATTACACTTGACCTTTCTTGATTCAATTGCCAACTGAAAATCATATAAGTGCATATTTCTGAC